>JAILYB010000185.1:0-600000 GCA_021437785.1 Rhodomyrtus psidioides | reverse complement strand
AATTGAAGGTTCAAATGATCAAATTGGGTCAAATTACCTGTGCCAATCGATTCAAAATGGTGAAACCCATTGGGCAGTATGTTTAATTTGCAATGATAGCCCTTGAATTGAAAGTAATTTCAATTATGCTCAATTTCAAGAACTAAAAATGCAATTTTAGTATGTAATTTTGCCAAATTCGTGCAATTGAGCAATTTGTACAAACAATTGGGCTAAATTGCAATAAGGGACAGTTAGAATGGATGTCAAGATCCTAGAAAATGCCAAAATGACAAATTAAAAGAGTCAATTGATATTTGTTTCTCAAATTCAATAGTACGGGTTACAAAGGAACACCCATAATTGAATCTGATTTTGAACTTTTTGTGGGGTCAGAAATACAAGGAATTAAAAATAAAAATATTGGATATTTTTCCATATTTTTGTGACCTCGAATGCTATTTTTCTTGAATTTTTTGAGTATTTTCCTATTTTCTAAAAATACTAAAATATGTGAAAAATACGAAAAAATATTTTTTGGTCAAAAATGGTTCCTTGGACTTGGCCAAGGCCAGCAAAGTTGATTTTGTAATTTTTTGACTTTTTATGGATTTTTTGTGTTGTTTGATTTATTATTATTTTGAAAAAAAAATAAATCTGAAAAAGACTTGGTCGAAAATCGGGTGTCAACAGCTGCCCCTCTTTGAGAGGAATCTTGTGAGAGGTTTCGCTCAAAGACCGGTGACACCTGAGTCTAGACCGACTCGACTGGGGAAAAAAACGAATCTTGACACTCAATCTTTCTTGTCCTGCTGGTGAACGTTCTGCTCCTTACTCTTTTGCTGACGTGAGAGAGAAAGTAGAGAGACCCACCTGCCTTTTACCTATTTGATCACATGCCTGATGTTCGTGCGGCATGCGCGGTGTATAGCGGGTTCAAGTGAATACCTAGGAACTCGTCTTTTTGAGTATCCTAGGGTGGTTAAATTCTAGCCTGTATGGTAGGCCGTACCAGAATGGGATTCCTATACTTGACAGGAACCTGTGAATGACGCACCCAGTCTTTTAGGGATTGTCAGAAGTTTTGATCCGTATGGTGGATCAGACCAAGAATAGGACTCCTTTCTGCTAGGAACCTATGGATGACGCACCCAGTCTCTTAGGGATTGTTAGGGGTTTTGATCCGTATGGTGGATCAGACCATGAATAGGACTCCTTTCTGCTAGGAACCTATGGATGACGCACCCAGTCTCTTAGGGATTGTCGAACACTTTGATCCTTCAGGAGGATCAGGCCGAGAACAGGATTCCTCTCTACTAGGAACCTATGGATGACGCACCCAGTCTCTTAGGGATTGTCGGACATCATGATCCTATATTCTAAGGAATTAACTAGGATTTATACAAGTGAGGTATGCCTAACTTTGAGGCTTTACCATATGAGCTATTCCGGGTTTAGGGGTTACCTAGAACCTCACAGAAAGCTGATTCTGAAAATTGTCATTTCGACATGCAAAGCGTTATTCTGGGATTTGGGGATTCCAAGTATCCTGCAGAAAACTTAAACCTGCAAAAACTTTGATAAGATTCTTTTGGGATCTAGGGGTTACCTGAGACCTCGCAGAAAGACTATCTTGAATGTTGTCCTTTCGACATTGATGGTGACATTCTGGGATCTGGGAGCTCCAGTTATCCTGTAATACTGGAATCTCATACAAGGAGATAACTTCAAACATTGTCCTTTTGACATGGGAGGCGACATTCTGGGTACTCCAGGTATCCTGCAGAAAGCTCAAACCTGTAATATTGGAATCTCACATAGGGAGATAATTTCAAGCATTATCCTTTTGACATGGGAGGTGACATTCTGAGACCTGGGAGCTCCAGGCATCTTGTAATATTGGAATCTCACATAGGGAGATAATTTCAAGCATTGTCCTTTTGACATGGGAGGTGACATTCTGGGACCTGGGAGCTCCAGGCATCCTGCAGAAAGATCAAACCTGTAAATTTGAAATCTCACAAAGGGATGATTTCGAAGATTGTCCTTTTTGACATTGAAGGTGACATTCTGGGATCTGGGGACTCCAGGTATCCTGCAGAAAGCTCAAACCTGTAAATTTGAAATCTCACAGAGGGATGGTTTCGGAGATTGTCCTTTTGACATTGAAGGTGACATTCTGGGATCTGGGGACTCCAGGTATCCTGCAGAAAGCTCAAACCTGTAATATTGGAATCTCACATAGGGAGATAATTTCAAGCATTGTCCTTTTGACATGGGAGGTGACATTCTGGGACCTGGGAGCTCCAAGCATCCTGCAGAAAGATCAAACCTGTAAATTTGACATCTCACAAAGGGATGATTTCGAAGATTGTCCTTTTTGACATTGAAGGTGACATTCTGGGATCTGGGGACTCCAGGTATCCTGCAGAAAGCTCAAACCTGTAAATTTGAAATCTCACAGAGGGATGGTTTCGGAGTTTGTCATTTTGACATTGAAGGTGACATTCTGGGATCTGGGGACTCCAAGTATCCTGCAGAAAGTTCAGACCTACAAAACTGTTCATAAGAATGTGTTTTCCTAAGATATGGAATTATCAGGGATCTTTCAGGAAAATAAACTTGAAAGCTCTTCTTTACAGAGCAAGGCATCCTTCTAGAATCTGGGGTTACCGTGATTCCTATAGAAGTTTAACCAAGAACAATAGCATTCTAGAATATGAGGTTACCAAGAATCTGTTAGAAGCTCATGCATATAAACTCTCCTTCTTAGAGCAATGTGCCATTTTTGGACTTGGGGCTACCACGAGTCCAAGAGAGGTTGTGCTCTTCTGAGATCTGGGCTTGCCAGGATTTCAAAGGCACATCAATGGTCTTTGAGCACTTTATGACTTATATCATGGTCATGAAAAATTTCAATGAATGCATTATGATGCTGGAGGTTATCCAAAATGCCTTGCAACATACGGAAGTGATCAAAAATCCCTTGTGAGGAAAGTTTGAATCAAGCAATCTGAACTTAGCCAAAAGAATTTATTTAAAATGTCCATTGGAGTATTCTCATCAAAGAGGACTTCTCACTGTTTTGAGATAATGGTCTTTTACCAAGAATGCACTCGAATTTCCTATCAAACCTGTGCCTAGGGTTCAAGATCATTCGCAGTGAATACATCTCGATCGATCAGGAGGACTTCCCAGGGACCGTAATGTTAGGCTTGGTCAACGGTTTTCAAAGGGGGACTTGCATGCAAGTCAAGGCTTTTGAAGAGAAGTCTTCAATATCAGCTCCAGGTTTACAAGTCAAGAAACCTGCAAAATGAGAAAGAAATAATCTTGCTCGAACTTCTTCGAGCTAAGCTTAGACATTAAACCCTATGTCAATCCCAGTGCTTTAATCAGAAAAGGCTTTTCAGGGTTGTAACGTAGGTAGGTTTGGGGACCTATAAAAGGCTTGTTCTTGGCTCAAGATATGCGAAGGGTTTTAACATCGGTGATCACTGCAAGTTTGCTGCCATCTTGCTCCTTCTGGTTCAAAGAGCGCCTTCAGTCTTTGAAGTGCATATTTGTCTTTAGAGGACATCTCTCTCATGTCAAGACGGCATCAATACCTTGTCTATGCTTTTGTCATCTGAATGTGACATAATCTGGGAGTATCATTTGCTGTCCAGCTCCCTTGGGATTTTCTTTTACAATCAGATATTACTAGTGACCTATACAAAGGTATCGTGCCATCTTTTGGGCATTTATAAAATCAAACACATGATTCACGAATGTACAAGTATTTGGATGGGCATTGGCCTTGCTTTTACCAGGCACTTTGCTTTTTCTTGATGCCCAAGATTGGATTTTTCTCTCTTTATTTTTGAAGTCCCACATTTTCTTTTCTTTTGGGGACCATGATTTTCAAATGAGTGTGCTAGATGTACAACTTGAATCTTAGCACTCAAACATTAGTCCAGGAATTTTTTACAAATCCTGTGTTTTGAACTCTTCCGCTCTTGAAGTGACGTTGCTTTCGTCTTGGAATATGCAATGATCACCAACGGGTTTGTGAAACAAAGTATAGGCTCAACTGGGCTGTGCAAAGGGTAAAAAGTGTATAGGATAGAGAAACGAATGCTTTTCGTCATCCTAGAGCACCTGAATCACCATAGAAGTTAAAATGACAAGCAACACATGAAGATTGATGCAAGTCTGAGCAAGAGAATTCCTAACCATTTACTTCCTGATACCGCTGGACGTACCTCCAGTTTGCCCCCACTGTGGGGTGGTTCTTGACAGGGGTAAAGAAAGAAACCGCCGTTCAAAGGGTTATCAATGGTCACCTGTAGTGTTTATGATAGAGAAACGAATGCCTCCGTCGTCTCAATCCATGTAATCACTGCGAATAACCCTTACGTCCGTAGGTCAAGGTCTTGCTATCTTTACCACTCTACTCATCTCTCAAGTGTGTATGGGACGTGTTTAGATTAAGCATGCCTCTTGTCTGAGGAAACATCCTTTTGAAAAATTTTAAACAACCCTTGTTGGAAGAGTTCATCTTGTTTTCTTCAAAACTTACCCTCCAAGGGGATTTATGATGCACCATATATATATTTCAATCATGTTCAGATAACCTCCAGATCTAAAACACAAATGCCAATGACTGTGAGAATTTTGCGTCTTTCTAGATATGAGCTTTGAATGTACGCTAGATTCCAAAAAGCCTCCAAGTTCTAGCAATCAGGATTTTGACAGTCTTAAAAACCTAAAAGATTGGGAAAGAAATAGTTACCTGCCCAGCGTGGCTAGAGATTCCTGAAAAACATAAGAGGAATATGTCAGTGTATGCTCTCGAATTTTAGAAAATTAGAACGATACACCTTACCCTTGATCATGTACTCCAACGGAAGTGGATAGACTTGTGAAAATCTGATCACCACGACAGTAAGTCCTCTTGATCATGCATTCCAATCTATCGCGACCCTGCTTCCTTGGGTCCTGTAAAATTGAACACATGCTAATGTATGCATGGATGCATGATATGCTTATGCAAAGATTATCATGAGGAGTAGGCTCAATTCGGGGTAAGTCATATGACCGGAATCTGATTTTATTTCAAGGGTAATATTTCTTCACAGCATCTGAATTTACAGGGTGCCCCAGTTCTTCTCCCTCGGTGTTTACATGAAGTAATGCTCATCCCGAGAGGATCTTCTTGACAATGTAGGGGCCTTCGTAATTCGGAGTGAATTTTCCCCCTGGATGGGTAGTACTCGGCAAAACTTTCCTAATTACCAAGTCATTTACTTCGAAGTTTCTGGTCTTGACCTTTCGATTGAACGCCCTGGCTACCCTCTTCTGGTAAGTTTGTCCATGGCAAATGACTTTAAGACGTTTCCCGTCTATTAAATTCAGCTGTTCATATCTGTGCTTGAAATACTCTGACTCAGAGAGTTTATCCTCGGATAAGATTCTCAAAGAGGGAATCTTAACTTCTACTGGTAGAACTGCTTCTGTCCCATACACCAGACTATAGGGAGTTGCCCCTGTAGAAGTCCTGATCGACGTTCGGTAAGCCATCAAGGCGAATGGCAGCCTTTCGTGCCAATCTCTGTAATTTTCTGCTGTTTTAGCTAAGATTCTCTTGATGTTTTTGTTGGCTGCTTCCACTGCCCCATTCATTTGTGGGCGGTAAGGAGATGAATTCAGATGTCGAATGCTAAAGTGATCCAGTAGATCATCGACAATCTTGTTGTTTAGGTTATACCCGTTATCTGTGATGATCGCTTGAGGGGTACCATACCGGGATATGATGTCTCTTTTGATGAATCTTGCCACATTTCTTATAGTGACATTCTTGTAAGAGCTAGCTTCTACCCATTTTGTGAAATAATCAATCGCTACCAAGATGAAGCGATGACCATTCGAAGCCACAGGATTAATAGGCCCTATCATGTCTATCCCCCACATAGAGAAATGCCAAACTTCAGACATCTGGTGCAGTTCGTTCGGGGGTGCATTGATCTTATCACCGTATATTTGGCACTGGTGGCAAGACCGGACGTGCTGACAGCAATCTGATTCGATGGTCATCCAATAATAGCCAAGCCGCATGATCTTCCTGGCGAGGAGGTGGCCGTTCATGTGAGGCCCACATATTCCTTCATGGATCTCTTTCAAGAGGATATTTGCTTCCTTGGCATCTACACATCTCAATAGAGTAGAATCAAAGGATCTTTTGTACAGAATTTGTCCATTGAGAAAGAACTTGCTGGCCATCTTGGTTATGTATCTTCGATCTCCTGGTTGGCATCCTTCAGGGAATTCACCTTTTGAGAGATAGTTCTTGATGTCGTAATACCATGGTTCCCCATCAAACTCTTCCTCGATTAGCATGCAATAAGCTGGCCGTTCAACTATATTGATCCTTATGGGTTCTATATCCAACCCTCCAGTTGTTTGCAACATCGAGGCCAGGGTGGCTAACGCATCTGCAAATTGATTGTGAGATCTTGATAGGTACTTGAACGATACTTCTTCGAACTTAAGTATCAATTCTTCAAGGTATTCGTGATAAGGGATGAGCTTTGCATCTTTCGTTTTCCACTCTCCCTGTGTCTGTAGGATGATGAGCATGGAATCTCCAAAAACTTGTAACCTAGGTATCTTCATGGAAATGGCCAATTGTAGGCCTAAAATGCACGCCTCATATTCCGAGATGTTGTTGGTGCACGGGAAAGTTATTTTTGCCGCCACAGGGTAATGTTGATCATCGGGGGATATCAGTACTGTCCCAGTGCCTGCCCCTGATAGATTAACAGCACCATCGAAGTACATGACCCACTTGTCCTCTGCTAAGTTGAGAATTTGACCTTCTGTGCTTGTTACTTTAGGATACTCACCATTTGATGGGTTTTCTGCTAGCATGTCAGCTATAGCTCTTCCTTTAACTGACTTCTGTGGAGAACACTTGATGTCAAATTCAGATAGCATTACTTGCCATTTTGCTAATTTCCCGATTAAAGCGGGTTTCTCCAGGAGGTATTTGACAGGATCGTTCTCTGTTACAAGCTGAATGTGGTGGTGCAAGGTATATTGTCTCAGTCTGCGAAGTACCCATACCGCTGCTACACAGGCCCTTTCGACTGGCGCATACTTTGCTTCAGATGGTGTGAATTTCTTACTTAGGTAATAGATGGCTCTTTCTTTACCATCTATCGGACTTGTTTGGGCGAGTAAGGCTCCCAAGGATTCCTGCTGTATAGTCAGATATAAGGTCAATGGGTGACCAGAAATTGGTGGCACAAGTATCGGCGGTGTGATCAGATAGTTCTTGATCATTTGGAATGCCCTGCTGCATTCAGCATCCCATGTTACTTTCGTGCCTTTCTTAAGCAATTTGAAGATTGGCTTATCCACATCAGACAGTTGATTGATAAATCTGGCAATATAGTTCAGTCTCCCCAGAAGGCTTCTCACTTCTTTTACTGTGGAGGGAGTTGACAGATTGTGGATAGCTTGAATTTTTGAAGGATCAATCTCAATGCCCCTGTTACTGACTATGAACCCAAGAAGTTTCCCAGATTTTTCCCCAAACACACATTTGTTAGGGTTCAACCTCAACTTATATTTGCGCAGGCATTCAAATAATTTTCTCAACACCTGTATGTGATCCTGTCCTTTCTTGGATTTGGCGATCATGTCGTCGACGTATACTTCAATTTCTTTGTGGATCATATCATGGAATAATGTGACCATGGCCTTCTGATAGGTAGCCCCGGCGTTTTTTAGTCCAAAGGGCATGACTTTGTAGCAAACGTTCCCCCAGGGTGTGGTAAAAGCAGTCTTTGGTTTGTCTTCTTGTTTCATGAAGATTTGGTTATACCCCGAAAATCCATCCATAAACGAGAACAATTCATAACCTGCTGTGCTATCCACCAACACATCAATGTGAGGAAGTGGAAAATCATCTTTTGGGCTTGCTCTATTCAGATCTCGGTAATCTACGCAGATCCGAACTTTACCATCCTTCTTCATGACGGGGACTATATTTGCAATCCAGTCTGAATATGGGATAGCTTCAATAAAGCCTACCCTAAGAAGCTTCATGACTTCTTCCTTGATTTTTTCCTCCAACTCAGCCTTCATCCGTCTGCTGCCTTGCTTGACAGGTTGGACACCGGGATCCGTAGGTAATGCATGTTCTACAATCTTAGGGTCTAGGCCTGGCATATCAGCGTAAGACCATGCGAAGATGTCTTGATATTCTTTTAATAACTCTATGAACTTGAGCTTTTCATTTCGGGATAAATGCCATCCGATCTTGACCTCTCTGATATTCACGGAGTCTCCCAGATTAACAATGATTGGTTCTTCCGAAGTAGGAGGTGTCGACTCCTCAAAGGCATTCCAATCTTTGCGGATGGACGCATAACCCTCGTCTTCATCCTCTTCAATGTTATAAGAATGGTTACTGGAGAAGTCCGAATCTCGTAACAACCTGGTATGCATGTTTGAGATGATATGCCTGAAATGTCATGAGTATGGTTAGTTCGTATTTCATAAGAACGACATGTATGATCATGGGAAGTCTTTTCGAAAGAGTTTTCGAAATAGGTACAGGTATAAACAGGACTAATCCTCATGTCATCGGATATCTTGGCCCCAATGAAATCTCTTTGGAAATCAGGAGTCATACGGCAAATTAGGCCTCAAGTTTCTGTGCAGAAGACTAGTATCATCATCGGGCTGATTCATGGTTCCATATGTCCTTAACAAAATATGTATGGTTTTATTGCATGCAAGATGGGACGCATTACAAGATGTGCTATTTGGACCAACGGCTGGAGATCCAAAGGCGTTTCTCTATACGTACAATAAGGGAAGAAAATGCAATAAGATGCAAAAAGTTCTAAATGCAGTATTTAAAGACAAGAGAAGAGTCTCGTTACTCAGAGGAAGTGGCTCCATCGTCCAACCACTCCATGATGACATTCACAGCGTCATCTTTGAGGAAAGGATTTGTCAGATCTGGTTCTATCGGTGAAGTGACATCCTCTTCAGACAACCATTTAGAGTTCTGGTCGAAGTGGGCATTCAAAGGGTTTTTGAACATTTGAGACCTGCCTTTCCAAGTTGGAGAACCAATTAATGAGTCATTCGGGCTGCTCTGGCCTCCCAGGCGTCCCAGGCTTCTGCCTCGGCCTCGGCCCATTGTCTTTGGGCCAGATCCATCTATGTGATATTTCTGATACCCCAAGCCCATTCTATGTGGGTTAGCTTTTAACTGCAGTGGGGTATTTATACCCTGATTATGTTTGCCTAGGCCTTTTTCGGGGTTGAATCCGTATGCCAGCAGCATCTTAGCTGGTAGAAGACTGGCTTCTGAGATGTATGGGGTTCTTAGCCTTGTCCCTGCCGGGGTATGAACTGTTGCTACCAGTTCCAGGGAGTGATAACTCGCCTCTGTTTTCACTTCAGGTTCAACATAGGGTATGGCACTGCTTTGGTATGTTTGGAGGTCGACTTCTCCATGTACGGTAATCACCTTCCCATCTATTGCGAAGCGTACTTTTTGATGCAAGCTTGAAGGGACAGCTCCTGCTGTATGGATCCAAGGCCTTCCCAGCAAGAACCCAAATGCACTGGGCAGATCCATCACTTGGAATTTTATAGAGAACTTTGTCGGGCCAATAGACACGTCAAGCTCAATCTCTCCTACCACTGTCTTCCTCATCCCATCGAAAGCTCTCACAGCCGTTTTGGATGTTTTAACCGTTTCTTCATTGATTCCCAACCTCGTTAGGGTAGCCAAAGGGCAGATGTTGAAGGCTGATCCATTGTCGATCAATACGTGCGCCATTCTTTTTCCATTACATTGTGCGGAAATATACAAGGCTTTGTTGTGCCCTTTTCCTTCCATGGGGGAAGTCTTCGTCAGAGAAGCTCAATTGGTCTTTTAAAAGGATCGTCCCCACAAAGTCCCCTAATTGTATCTCATTAATTGTTTCAGGGACATGTACTTCATTAAGTATCCTTAACAGTGCGTTCTTATGTTTTTCAGAATTAATGAATAGATCCAATAGGGATATCTGAGCGGGTAACTTCCTCAGCTGTTCTATCACCTCAAACTCGCTGGTTTTGATGATCGATATGAGTTTTTCTGCGTCTTCCTTTGAGACCTATTTCTTTTCGGATTCGCCCTCCCTGGGGGCATATAATCGTCTAGACCTCATTACCGCGTCTACCTGTGTGGTCCCATAGTCCCAATGGACTGCTTTAGGATCGTATTCTTCTGCTGGGGGGACTTTTATAGTTACAGTTGCCTGATGAGATATCTCCGGTTTAGTCGCGTCGTCTGTTTCTCTTCGCGGCAGTTGAATCACAACGGGCTTGACTAGGTAGTCTTCCACCCCGCTCATGCTATCAAGTTCTTCCAATCTGATTACCACTGTCGAAGCGACTTCGACTATCGATACGGTGTTGTCAAGTTCTTCTATGTCCTTCGAGGTCTCTGGTTGAGAGAGATCATCCATACCTCCCCATCCGTCCGGTATGATGTCTTCAATTTTCTGATAAAAGCTGGGAGGGGCTGAGTATTTCACTTTGAAGTTGTATCCTCCAGAATCTTGACCAAGGTTGTCTATAATTTCGCCATTCTCAAGTGCGTCGGCCATAAATTTGAGGTCTGCTAGGCTTCGTCTCTTGGCTTCCAGTTCGTCTTCTTCAGACTCTTCTTCTAATTGAGCGACTGGCCCAAGACTGTTTACCAGATTCTCGTGTGAGGTACCCCAGGTATTACCTTGCTCAGTCTTGATCACAAAGTAGCTTCCTTCCAAAGATAAAGAAGCTTTGACTCCTTCGAACTCTTCATTGTTGATATCGGACATTATCCCCAAGCTTATCATCTTAGCGATGCATAGTTTCTTTTGGTCAGTCGAGATCGCTCCTGCTTTTGGGCATGATGAAGCGGTTACTAGCAGGTCAGTCAGCTTAAGCATATCTACCTTCAGCTTAAGGCAGTCTTCTTCCCCTTCAGAGAATATTGCCCCTACTGCTTGATGATCCGGCAGTGGATTTTCTTGTACATTTGGGGCTGCATTGTCAAATTTTAGAATCTGATTATCAATTAGGGCTTGCACTTTCAGCTTAAGGATATAACAGTTATCCACATTATGCCCTCTCTCGCCCATATGGTAGGTACAGGTCTGGCTCTCATCAAAGCCAGGATATCTTGCAGGGTTTGCCCTAGGCGGTTCTTTCGCCACCAGGTGTTGTTCTAGCAGCATCGGGAGCAGCTTGGATAAAGGCTTCGGGAGCTGGGAGAACTGCTTCTGAGGTTGCTTTCTTCTAGGCTCTTGCACTTTCGGTGTTGACCAGGATGATCCTCCTTTGGTCTGATTGGAATTGCCCAACGGCTTGGGCTTGTGGGGATCTGGTATAAACGCTATGTCCAGTCCGGCTTCTCTCTCCTTTATCAAGGGATACTGCTTCCTAGTAGGAGCTTCATGCGGCCTTCTTTCTCTCAAGGCCCATTCTAGCCTTTCAGCAACCTTTATCAAGTGTGCAAATGTTTGACACCCGGAAGTGTTCAGCTTGTCAAAGTACTCATAAGGGAGTGCTTTCAGGAATAAGTCGATCAGCTCTTCTTCTGGGATTGACGGCTTTACTTGGGTAGCCAAGGCTCGCCACCTCTGAGCATATGTCCTGATTGATTCGCCTCTCGTCTTTGAAGTTCGTAGAAGATCCTCCCTTGTTGGGGCTGTAGCCGTGTTGAACTTGTACTGCCTGAGGAAATCCTCTGCAAGATCCTCCCATCCATCGTAATCTTCTAGATCTAGCTCAATGAACCATGCCAGAGCGGCGCCGGCCAGACTTTCTTGGAATGTGTTCATTAGTAACGGGATATAATCTGAATAGTGCGCCATCTTGCGCAGGTAATACTTGAGGTGTGCTCGGGGACAACCTATCCCATTGTATTTTCTTACAAACTCTGGCTCTTTATAATCAGGAGGAGTTTCTACTTTAGCGAAAGGAGATATCTTGTCGAAGCGGGCTAACTCGTAACCTTGACTGCTCAAGCACTCTTCGATTTTGGCCAGCCTTTTAGCCTCTGCTTCAGTTTTCATGGTCTGCTTCCCCTTTTCCTCCCTCTCGAGGTTGATAACAACATGCGAGGCTTTTGGTTGTGATCGGCTGTTTGGTTCATGGACATCCTCCTCTGTATGTTGGGTATCCCTTGTTACTTCTCTATCTGTTACATCAGGCACTGTAGAAGGGCCTGAGTTGTTCTGATTATGGGCGGTTGTCTATTTAGCTTAGGTGGCCTCCAGCATGGCCTTAATGTCAGCCATCATAGTTGCCAGGGCAGTCATCTGAGACTCCAACATGCCCACGCGCGGAGTCAATTCTTGCAGCTCCATTCTTGTCTTAAGGCGAGTATGGAAACGATGTGTTGGTAGTTTCGTGATGAGAGTGTACCTGTTCAAAAGTTTTCTAGTGAGTGCTTCGCTTATTTGGGCAAAAAGAAGCAGTTTTAACTCTTTCAGTTGCATGTTTCTTGTCAGTAGATGAGAAAAAGTGGCTGCCTTGTGAGCCTTAGCCTCACATAAGTAGTTCTTTTAGTCATTTCCTGATATGAATTCATGAAATTAAAAGAGGCGTAATTTCTGACGATAGTTTTTTTATGCATTCGAAAGACATGCTTATATCCATGCTCATGTGTCCAAGATAGTATCTAACAGAAATGAGAATGTATGAGAAGATATCACAGTGTTTGCTTATTTTACACTTGACAGAATAGCCTATTCAAGTCTAGGACGTTTGAGGTCTAAGGTATCCTCATCATTCCAGTATGGATTCCCCTCTTCAGTCTGGGGCTCCTCATCCTCTGAATACGACAGCGGTCCCATGTCTTCCAGTATGTACGGCTCTATTCCCGGTACGTACGGCACGATGTATTCGGGTATGTAGGGCTCGACAAGGCTTCGTCGGGTCGCTTTGAAGTGTTGAATGTATTCTGCGGTGGCTCTATGAGTGTTTTCTTCTTGAGTCATGTCTTCTGGCCAACTTATTTCTTCAGCCTGAGAATTCTTCAAAGAGAGTATGATGGATGCCACCTTGGCTTCAAATTGTCTCTTCTCTTCCTCTGTGAGAGTCTTGCTTGGTATGTCAAAAGAAAAGGTATCGGGTTGTGATGGAGAAGGGATCCCCTGTAGCACCCCAAACTGTCGGATCACCCTATTCGGATAGTATGCTGTAGCGCCCGTGAATCCTAGCAAGGGGACTGGACCTTTGTCACCACAGGCCAATCTGACTTTGCCCAGCGTTGGCAACCTTAGCCGCCATCGGAGTTGTTCGGGCTTTAGAATTTTAAGGAAGTTCTTCCACTCTACAAAGTTGAACTTAGGAATGCGTGTGTGTGTTCTGACAAAGGTTTTAAGAGGATGTGCATCAGGGCTGATTTTAGTGAAACCCATGCGGATGTGGAATTGTTTGATATGGGATGTGAACCACAGATACAAAAGATCACTAGAGGCTCTAAAGATTCCCTTTTTATTTTTCCTGAAGCGATTTAGGGAAAGGAAGGTCTCGGCAAGGAGGATGTTTGAGTAATCCCATCCACAACAGACTTGTCTAGCTACTATGGCCATGATAGGGTCAAAGGTGACAGATGAGATCGGGAATAGTATAAAGCTAAAGAATGCCAAGACAAAGGCTCTACCAGATTTGGTTCCTTTAGCAGCAGGGAGGCAGGAAAATCGGTCTATAAGGAAAGACAAGGAGACTTGTCCAGAATTGCTTTTTGCATCTGCTTTGACTTCATTTAGACCTGTGTCAAGGAACTCAGCCAACTGACTCAGGGGTTCAAATCCTATGGGGGGTCGGACGGGCGTAGGAGTGAACTCAACTCCGATGACGGCGCTGTATTCCTCGATAGTGGGAGTAATCTCTAGTCCTTCCATGCAAAATGTAGCGGTGGTAGGATCCCAATAGAGCGCCATAGCTTGGATAAAGGCAGGTGGACATTCAATCTTCAGCAGGTCTAACAGGTATCCTAGCCGTGATCCAGCATACTTTTGGCTAGCTTCGCCCATGCTGTCCCACCATGATTGGAGTTCGGCCCGGGGGATTTTGATTACTTGAATATCATTCTTTCCCATTAAGTCTAAAATATGCAAATGATTTTGAAAAATCAATCGTCAGAAATTACTTCAAACGTATGAACGTGTAGATGTCATGAGATATGCATGAGCTGACTCGATTGCATAGTTCAATTGGAGAAATGGAAATTAGGACCTTTTTCAGGTCTTGAAAGCCTGACTTAAAGCCTAATTTGAATTTCAAGGAAGTGAATTATGCAATTTAGTCAGGTTTACTCAGTGACTAAGGGAAATAGCAACGTCACATTCCATTGGTCAATACATCAAAAGAACAAAGTGGGGTGAACTTTTATTACAATCAAAGTGTTTTAATGGAAGAAAGGTAAAGAGAGATCTTTCAAACAAGAAAGCTATAAAAGACCGTTGGAATGTGAGGGTCTAAATCACTCTTTTCCTAGGGGTCTACCAAAATGATAGTTGGTCAGGAGTTTTCCTCTAATCAAGTGTAAATGAGTCGTCTTCAGTGTTTTGGTCGAGAGGCTGTAGTTCTTCTGGCCATTCTCTGGTCCATGGTACGACGACTTCAGGAGTCTTCTCGGGGTTCGCCTTCTTGAGAGAGATACGCTTCGGTTTTGTCTTGGTCGCGGGGCGCCTCTTTCTTCCCCAGAAAGTGACTATGGGCACACTTTCTCTGGCCAGTAGTTCAGCCTTCCGACGGGCATATGCTTCTCTGGCCAACTGGTTACGACGCTGTCTCTTCATCTCCAGATAGTCCTTAAACATTTCGTCCGCTTGTCGCTTGAATCTGAGGTTATCAATGTAATATCGGGTTTGACAGTCTTCCGCATATCCTAGCTTACGTCCAGTCAGCTCCCGACCATGCACGAATCTAGTGAAGTGTAGCCTTGTGTTTGGTCCAGGGCGAGTGACTTTCCTAAGGTATTCAAAGGTCACCAATTCTGTCGAGCTTTTAGGGAATAGCGACATCCTACCCTATTACCATTGCTGTTTCAATTAGTCACTTGAGCGATTTGCATGATGTGAATGCACATGAATGTATGTAATGTATGAGTCATATCATGGAGTAGGAAATAGTAAAGTACATCGAAAGTAAATGCCTTACCAACCATACCTGGGGGAATGTGGGATGTCCCCCTCTTATCAATGGGCGGTTTTAGGTATACCAACCATCCATAGACATGCGCATGAGACAAGTGGGTATACTCTAAGAAATCAAAAATCAGGTGAGGAACCTATGGCTCAGGCTCTCACGATCCGCACGAGGCAGATTCCTCCCCAAGGGTACCTACCCAAGAGGGCTAGATATCGCCAATGCAGATGGTGAGCGGGAACGAGTACGAAAGTCTCAAGTGCCATCAAACACAAGATCCTTTTCGCACCCTTTCCCTATCTAAGGTAACCTAGGTGTGGTTGCAGTCGGGGTTTGACCGCCAGTGTGTGTAATGTGTCGTGATCATCACAATGCAAAGTCATGCACAACAGTTTGTATCAAAACACCGCTTCAGTATGTGCATAAAAATAAACATACATTCCTAACTCCAACCTGCAGGAAAAATGTCAACAATCACTCCACCCCTTATTTCTCCAATCTGCAAAAACATCTAACACAATGGTTAGTGTACGTACCTCACCTTCGAGAGCATCTGCAGCAAATAAGGTCAGATAAACCAAACAACTTTTTAATCGGCTCAAGTCCTCTGGAATTCGTAACCAGAGATTCTGGTTTAGAATATTCCCCAGTGGAGTCGCCAGTCTGTCGCGACACTCCCCCGGGGCGGAGGGGGGCTAATGGGCCGCCCGATCGCTGGCCTGATCGGACGCGGGCCTCTCCCAAGGTCCATTACCCAAATCGCAACTGCTGGATATACGTGGTCGACCTTTTAGTGTGGTCTAGTGACATGTGATGAGTGTACATGCCAAGGAGTTGCCACCAATCGTTTTGTGGAAGGTACGATCGGAAACCCTATCGAATAGTTGGGAGCTGTTGTCGCGACCCTCTTGAGGTTGTCGGGCTCTCGAGGGCTAATGGGCCGTCCTGTCTGGTCGGACGCGGGCCTCTCCCAAGGCTCATTACCCAAATCGCAACGGAGGTATGCGTGATCGACTTTCAGTGTGGTCTAGTGACATGTGCTAAGTGTGCATGCCATGGAGTCGCCACCAATCATTTTTTTAGGGTATGATTGGACCACCCAATCGAATAGTTGGGAGTTTCTATTCAATTCTGCGAGAACCAGAGAAATGGTTTCGGGGACTTAGTTACACCAACTGTCAAAGTTAACGCCCTTTCGGTACCTAAGTTGACTGAATTTTCTAGCCTGAGATTCATGCGGATGAGTAAGGTATGAACCCTAAATCTAGAAATTCATGTAGGTAAGAGTGATTATCCTAGCAATCACAATCAGTAATAAAATGCCCAACTCAAGGAATTTAGATATGCAAATAAATCACATGGCATTCCTAGTAAGGTCCTATTTATCAATCACAGCTCAAGAATGATTTAGCTGTCCTAGCCATTCTACACACGATCTAACCTAAGAAAAGCATTAGGAAGAATCGAAGGAGTTCGAGAGTACTCACATGGGGTTCGCCGTGCCCTGGTTTGGTCTTGGACGAGCTATCGAACTCATGCCGACCCGATTATATTTGGGGATCCACTCGGCGTTTTACACCATGAAATCATGTAAAACAAAAACGAAAATATTCAGCAAGGGGCATTTATTGTAGATGGTGGTCGATCTAATTGGACGTCAAGACTAAAAAAGATGTAGAAATTTACAAATTAAAATACTCGAATGACATTTTTTTGCCAAATTCAACTCTATGCGTCGTGAAGAAACACATGCAATTGAACTTAAATTTTGACTATTTATGAGTTCAAAATGTAAAAGAAATTAAAATAAAAATATTGACTATTTTTCTATATTTTTACGACATCGAACGCTATTTTTCTTCATTTTTCATGTATTTTTCTATTTTTGGAAAATATTAAAAAATATTAAAAAATATGAAAAATTATTTTTTTATCAAAAATGGTTCCTTTAGCTTGGTCAAGGCTACCAAAGATGATTTTTTAATTTTTTTAACTTTTTATAGATTTTTTATGAATTTTTTAAAAATAAACTATGAAAGACTAATCAAAAATCAGGTGTCAACAGCTGCCCCTCTTTGAGAGGAATTTCGTCAGAGGTTTCTCTCAAAGAAAAGGTGACACCTGTGTTCCGATCAACTCGACTGGGAAAAGAAAAGAAATCATGACATCCAATTTTCATGCCCATTAATGTGTGCTTTTCCTTAAAAAGAGATATGCTCATTCAATTCCCTGATATGATGTAAGAAAGTTAAGGAGTAGATAGACTTCCCTGCCCCTTACCTGCCGAATGCTTGCGGCATTTGCTGTGTCTGATGGGTTCAAGTAGATTCCTAAGGACTTGTCATCGGAGTGTCCTGGGGATGTTAAGCTCTGACCTGTATGGTAGGTCAAACCATAATGGGATTCCTAACTGATAGGAACCTAAGGAAGACGCATCCCACATTTGGGAATTTGCCAAGGGTTTTGATCCGTGTGGTGGACTAAACTAGAAATGGCTTGCCTAATGTAAGGCTTATTAGGGAAAACGACTCCTCCCGCGTTCGGGATTCATCAAGGTTTTGATCCGTATGGTGGATCGGACCATTGGGTTGATCCTTCAGGCGGTCTCTACCAGTCCTTTGACCCTTCAGGCGGTTTCTACCATCCATTGACCCTTCATGCGGTTTCTACCATTGAGTTGACCCTTCAGGCGGTTTCTACCATTGGTTGACCCTTCAGGCGGTTTCTACCATACATTGACCCTTCAGGCGGTTTCTACCATTGTTTTGACCCTTCAGGCGGTTTCTACCATTGGTTGACCCTTCAGGCGGTTTCTACCATACATTGACCCTTCAGGCGGTTTCTACCATTGTGTTGACCCTTCAGGCGGTTTCTACCATTGATTGACCCTTCAGGCGGTTTCTACCATTGAGTTGACCCTTCAGGAGGTTTCTACCATTTATGAGATTCCAAATTGATATGAATCAAAGGATGACGTACCCGCTCTTCGGGGCTAGTCGGAGACTCGATCATTCTATGGATCGGTCTTAGAAAAGATTTGCCTACTAAAAGGCTTCACCTAAGGATGACGCACCCAGTCTTTGGGGTGGCCAAAAGTCCTGCAGAAAGCTTAGACCTGAAAAAATTTTCCTCGCCAAGAAGATATTAGTAATCTTTGGGAAGACAATAATTGTCTAACTGACAAAATTCTACGACTTAAGTTTTAGTCATGAAATGTGCATTTTGATTGTTGGAGGTTATCCAAAACATTCCTGCCATATACAGATGTGATCATAAATTCCTTGCACGGAAACTCTAGATCAAACAATTTGAAAATTTCAAAAAGAGTTTGCTCAAAACATCCATTGGAGTATTTCTCACCCAAGAAGGCTCATCACTGCTCTGTGATAATGATCTTTAATAGGGAAAGTGCTCAATTTCCTACCGACATGTGCCTGGGTTTCAGGATCATTCGCAACGCATACATTTCGACCGATCAGGAGGTCTTTCACGGGACCGTAGTGTTAGGCTTGGATATCGGTTTCCAAGGGGGACTCACTTTTGAGTCAAGGCCGTTGAACGAAATTTTTCACTATCTGATCCGGGTTTACAAGTCAAGAACCCTGCAAAATGAGAAAGAAATAGTCTTGCTCGTACTTCTTTGAGCTAAGTTATACATTAACCCAAGTGTCTTAGTCAGATAAGACTACTTCAGGGTTGTAACATTGGAAGGATTGGGGACCGAAAAAGGCTTATTTTTTGCCCAGAAATTGTGAAGGGTTTGACATTGGTGATCATTGCAAATTTGCCACATGTCCTTCGAAGAACATCTCCATTTCTTGAAGTGTACACTCCTCTTTTAGAGCGCACAAGGATGTTTAAAAGCGTCTCTTGTTACATTAAGAGACCGTCTGTTTGTGTGTTTGCAATTTGAGCACGACAACATTTGGAGAGTAGTCATCTTGATCTAACTCCTTTGCAGGGTCTTTTCATCGTCTCTCTAGACTTTACTGGGGATATTTTGAATAGACATCAGCCTTGCTTTTTACCAGGCACTTTGCTTTTTCTTGATGTCTAGGGATTTTTCTTTTCCCCCTTTTTTTAATCCCGTGTTTTTCTTTTCTTTTGGAGCTAGGATTTTCGGCAATCATGCTAGATATGCAACTTAAACTTTGGCACGCTTCCATTCCTAGAGTGATGTTGCCTTTGCTTTGGAATATGCAATGATCACCAATAGGTTGATGAAATGAATTTGCTGGCTCAACTTGGTTGTGCAAAGGATAACAATGTGTAGGATAGGGAAATGAATCATTCTCGTCATCCTATGACACTTGGATTATCATATAAACAACACACAAAGATTTATGTTAGTCCGAGCAAGAAAATTTCTAACCGTTTACTTTCTGATACTGTTGGACTAACCTTCATTTGCCCCAATGTGGGGTGGTTCTTGACAGGGTTGAGAATGAAAATCGCCGTTCAATGGGGTTCTCAATGGGCATCTGTAGTGTTTGGAATGAAGAAATAAATGCCTCTGTCATCTCGATCCATGTAATCGTTGCGAATGACCCTTATATCCATAGGTTAAGGTTTCGCTATCATTTCCAATCTCCTCATCTCTCAAGTGTGTATGGGACGTGTTTGGATTAGGCTCGCTTCTCTTATGAGAAAATACCCTTTTGAACAGTTCAAACGACTCTTATTGGAAAAATTCATTTCATTTCATCAAGATTTATCCTTCAAAAGGATTTTATGATGCACCATACATGTGTAATTCATGTTCAGACAATCTCATGTTTTAAAACATGAATGTCAATGAAGTAAGAATTCTATGTCTTTTTAGATGTGAGAATCGAATTAATTCTGAAAGTTTTTAATCTCCAATGAATTGGGAAAAGGGATACTTGCCTGCCCATCGAGGCTGGAGATCCTGGAGATATAAAAGGGATATGTCATTGTATATTCTAAAACTTTACAAAAATTGGAACGATACATCTTACCCTTGGTCATATGCTCCAACGAGTGTACAAGGGTTGTGAAAATCTGCACTTCACATAGTAACACAAGATTGTTGGGTGTTCTAAAGTTCTTTCGACTTCTTGGTTTTTGGAGAAAAATGAAACTTACATGTGTGCCCTGATGGCGAGCTCCTGCCAAGGATAAATATTAAGCATTATTTTGGGTTTCCAAATTCAAAACAAATTGGGACGATACTACTTTACTCTTGATTTGAATTCCATTCTGCATGCCAATGTGCGGATTGTAGAAGCCGGCCCTCAAGCTTGTGGCCATGATTTCTTCGTCTGGTTGGGCAACGAATCCACCTCGAGGATTTACGTCGGTGGAGATTCATTCATCTTTTTGGGCGTGTTTCATGCACTGTTTTGTTATTTGAATGCATGGCTTCTTGGGTGCCTCATCTCTGTTCATCACCTGAGAGGAAAATGAGAGAACATTATCCCCGCATCTAATTGAAAATCATTTAGGAACGATACGTTCTTTTTACCAAATGGGTGGCTCCGCGGCCAAATGTGTTTTACATTGAAAGGATGGATTCCATTACGCTCTGCGGATGATAACTATTGCTTCGGGGACTTGCCCCACGGATCAAACGATGAATTTGATGTCTTCGGCTTCGACATGCTTTCCAGATGTAGGAATGGTTTGCCCCCATTTTCAGTGGAGATGGGTTTTGTCGAGTGGGCAAGATCAAAAACTCATCCTAGATTTGGCTTTAGTCGAAGGTTGAAATCCCGACCTTGGATAAGCGAATCATGATTCATCTCCTTCTGCTTCGGATTTGTCATTTGCGTGCTTCACATTTTACAATACCAACTTCGCCGCTTGATGAAAATGAATCGATGATTTTCGAATTGCCCCAAGTTCTATAGTCATCTGCGTCGAATCTCTTTGAACTTCATCGGGTGATAGACAAACTGATAAAATGATTTTTCAATCCTGAGATCGAACTCCTGACGTTTCGTACCACTTCCAGTTCACTGACTACCAGGACAAAGCACTATTGGCGTCCCTAACTGGTTCGTTTTTTGTTATAAAATTCTTGAAGCAGTTAGCGACCCCCATCGAGAATGAAACAAGCTCAATTTAGAGTTCATAACGACTAAAGGTCCCTTAGAACGATACAGAGCTAACCGTCTTTGAGCTCGCTCGGGCTTTTGCTCGCATTTTCCTATGTGAAGCCATTAAATGTTTTTCTTCGTGGCGTTCAATTGATTCGCCTCGACTCTAATCTAACAAGGGATTGTCGTACTCAAGCATGATGATGCTCGCAGGTAGTACTGATCGCTGCCCCAGATTAACTCTAGGCATTAAGGAAGATTATCTTGCATGGAAGACTTTATGACAGAAAGATTAATGATACATCCATTCACATGTGCCTAGTTCCCTTGAGGATTCTCGGTGATCAGCCAGCTACACCATGAATCAGACATATAATCATCATTTTGGATCATAACTTCATAAGTCCATCAGTTTTAAACTGATCGATCCAGATATGGAGCTCCTCATCAAGGAAATCTTTTGATTCTTCGAGCAACGGATATTCGGGTTGACCATCATCGCTTGGCGTTGAAGGATTCTTGTTTCTGTTGTGAGCGATCTGATTCTTCGAGCTAGAACCTTCGTCGTTGCTCGAGATTATAAGAGGATGATTGATCGGTTCACTATCAAAAGCACATTCCATTTGGGAATGGGAGAAACAAAAATCCTCAAAGCATCCGCCCGCTTGATCTTCCGAAATCATATGCCCAAGCCGGGCAGATCTTTGAACACTAGGCGCAATATGTTGATCGGGGATAGGAAGAGCACTAGCGAAAAGTTGCTGCTCAAACCAAGGAGTTCGTACCTGCTGCACTTGTGGCATATACTCTTGAGGGGTGCTGAGATGATTCGGGGGAATATTCTGATTAGCGCCCAAGTAGTCGATGGTGCTGCTACCAGCTTGGTCGGTGCCTAGATTCGGCAGGGTATTTCTTACTTCAGGGGCATTGTAGTTATAGCCATGCCTAGTGTTTAGGCACAAGTTGAGTTCTTTCAGGTTCAGTGCTGTGTGGCGCTGTCTTAGCGCCCTTCTGTAGCTCTTGAGGTGACTCGCGACTCCATCTTTAGTGAGTCCTGGTATGTTCATGATCTCAAGTATGCGCGTTGGATATGCTGAGTTGATCCCTAGTTGCTGAACCGCACTAAGGAACTTGAGATGAAGCTCGGGGGACCAATTGACCCTCGTCTTCTTGCGACCCGGAACAGTGTTGACAACTTGGCTATTGCTCTCTGGCCTATTTCCAGTAGAATTTGATCGAGCCGGAAATTGTTGTGTAGGGAATTCATCAGCTTTGGATTGGTCGGTCGTGATAGTAAGCTCATCGTTAAGGAAACTCCAATCATGGTGACGCATATCACATCCTTTAGAAGGCATCGATATTGACTTCGTAGAATTGATTTGTTCATGCATATCTCCAACAAAATCCGATTGTATCGAAGATGGTTCGAGGGAGTGGGGTGGTGAATGAGCATTTTCAATCCTCATATAAGGCTTATCAAGGAACATTTCGCCGAGAGTGATAGGGCCACCGCAATTAAGGCAAGCGATAGTGCTGGGAGCTTTTTTATACCTCATGTTCTCCGCTCGAAGCTTTTCGTTTTCCTCCTTTAGAATCGCAAGTTCTTGACGTCTGTGTTGAGCCCTCAATTTGGCTCGCTTATTTTGAAACCAAAACTTGACCCTCAAAGGTTTCATCCCTAGCTTCTGGCCCAATTCATTTCTTTGTTTCATGTTCGGGAGAGGGCATTCACTAAAGAAAGCTTCAAGCTCTTGGATTTCATTCTGAGTGTGGCACTGGCGACGTTTCCTTTTCCGAGATTGACCATCGCTGCTGCTGTTGTCGTCGCTGCTGAGATCCTGAACTTCGTTGCCGAAAGGGTTGGGTTCTGTGGTTCTGGTACCAGACGCCATCCTGGAATCTTCGAGATCTCTCAGTAGTTCATTTTCTGATATTTTTGGATCAGTCGCCTCTAGCAACTGATGGTAACCCTCAAACATGTTGGATCGAAAAATGTTCGATCAATTTTTGCTCACTCAGGGTTCTCTACTCTCTCATGTATGCTCACTCTCTCTAAATTTTCTTTTGAGTGGTTCTGTATGCCCATGAAACGTTCTTTAAACATGGATGAAGATCGTCAGGCAAGCGTTGCTCCCAAGATTTCGTATTTCCCGCTTTGTCGTCTTCTTTCTTCTTTTCAACGTGGAGGGACACCAAATCGATTTCCTTTTCTCGATATCCATGTCTGTCTCCCACTTATTTTCAAAAAGGTGGAACTACGCTCGCCTCCTGCTCAGTTTTTTAATATGATGGGACCGCCAAATCCTTTCGCAACTTTTTTCGATAGTTGCGCTTAACTCCCGTTCAATTTTAATATGGTGACACCGACATATCTTTTTACAACTTTTTTAGGTTTATCAAGCCTGAAATCGCGGACTGGGACAGATCTGATGGTTCACCGAAAGAGCCACCACTGCTTTACCCAATTAACTTGGCTCCACGAGCATTATTGCTGTGCCTTTCTTCATTCTCGAGTTGCTATAAAAGGAGGAGTTAATGCAGAGAAGATTAACACTCTTACATAATTGCCTTTTCTTATTTTAATCACTCTACCACACTCATCTTCTTCTCCTTCACTCCAACGAAAATGACCTCCTCTCCTATTCGCGCTTTCTCGGCCGAAATTTTGGCCCAGTGGGAAAAACTCTATAACCTCCTCGGTCGAGGCTATGCTTATATAGCCGATCACCCAGAAACTGAAGATGAAATCCGCATTTTGCTCGTGGAAATAGACACCACCTCCATCGAGGGCACTAATTTAGAGAGGGAATATAGAATCTTCCCAACCCTCTTTATAAACTTTTTAGAGACTTACCGTGTCGCTCATCGAAAAGCTACCGTGGCTCACGTTTTGCGAGCTCGCTATGAGGATCGGTCCAACTGCTTGGTGTTGGCCAACCTTGTGGCCGATAGTCACAGAAAGGCTGTTGAGTTCACCAACAAGCGAGTCTCGATGTTGCTTCGCGAGAGGGGAAATTTGGTGGAGCGCTTGGCCTTATCCCTGACCACCTATGAGCACGACCGTCGTAATGTCGTGTTGAAGTTTCAATGTGAGTGGCAGGAAGAAAGGCTTGACAGCATTACCGCGGATATAGCCCATGGGAGAGGACTAGTTCGGGACCTGGAAATAGCCGCCGAAGATCACGGGACCAAGGTTGCCGAGCTTAAAGGGGAATGTAAACGCCTTCTTCTTAAGCTTGCAGATCTCGAGTCTCGAGGTGGTGAGTATAAGCAAAGCATCAATAATATGGAGGGCCAACTTGGTTCCTTTGTGATGCTAATTAGGGCTCATTGCGGTTTTATGTTTCCACCCCGATGATTTGTATGATCTGCTTTTAAGGTCCCTCGATTGAGCGAAATGAATGAAAGCTCTAATGTGTGTGTCTCAACTTCTGTATGGCTGACTTTCTCGAACACCTGACCACTCTCAACCTAGGCAAGCTGCGCTTTGACATTGATGATTCGAGCGTGTACATCTTGATTTTTTAATCTTGCTTATGATCGGATAAAGGAACCTCCCACCGTGATTATCCACAAAAAGACTTCTCTTCTCTACTTGTTTTTAACCTGTTTCAAATGAAAAGGCAGAATCAGAAGAAAGAATTTGAAAAATAAAGCATAAATCCTTTCAATTTTATGCTTACTTGTGATTAATAGGGATAAGAGCTTTTACAAGGGTTTTGGCCTTGTGCAAAAGCTTTTATCAATATTCCTCAAAGGAAAGCATATCATTGAAAGGAATGTAATTCACGATAATCGCCTTTGATCAATTCCAAGAAAATCAATGGAATGTTCAAAAGTACACAATTACGATGTGTTTTAAATTCAATTGAAGATACAGCATCCAAATTAAAGCCGTTTGCTAAGAACGAGAGTAATTTGGATATCTATCTTTTCATTAAATTTGAAAAACACGAATACTCTTGATCAATTATTGTGGATTACCAATGATGCAAAATATGCATGAACCAATTCAAGTTTATAGTTCCTTCTGGCGAAATTGGGATTGTATTGCCCTATACGGCCAAAAGGTTGTATAAGACTTCCAATTTCAATTTCATCCAAAGGAATTATAAAATTGATTTTGGAGTATTCGAGTGATTAGAAGAAATGCCACTATCACATTCCAATGACAAGTCAATAGAAATACAACAAATTCCAATCTGAATGTATATAAACACAAATAGATCCCTAATACAATCAATATAAGGGATCAGATAGAGAGGATCTCAGCAAAATAAATCCTATACAAGAAGGCTAGAAATGAAAATTAAAACAAAGGAATGTGATCTTAATACTTAGAGATGCCCCAGTTTCGATCTTTGAGACGTGACTTCAGGATCACCTATTCCAAATCGTTATCTTCATTAGATGATACCTCAATGATGTCCATAGCAGGCTCTTCTTGTCCACTTGGCGCTCGTAATGGGATGACACCATCTTCATCTTCCATCAAGAACATTGGGAGGAAAACACACCTATCTATCCTCAAAATGGCATTTAATCCAATCACCGGAATTATGCAATGAATATAATTATTAAGAGCTGTAACAAGTTCGAGGGATAGAAAAGTCTTACCAACCAAACTTAAGAGAAAATCAAGCTTCTCTGTATTTTTAGCAGTGTTAGGTATACTAACCTTCCATAGACAAACGCATGAGACAAGTGAGGGAAAACTCCTAAAAATCAAAAGATAGGGCTTGGTACCTAAAGCCAAGGTTTTCACCTCGAATTCTGGGAAGAGCCGATTCCATTGCACAACTATCGTTGCATTGGGACTCAATCCATAGTTCGAAGTGAGCAGAATTGAAAAGTGGATTACCCCATGTTTTTCCTCACGGAGATTCCATTTTCAATTCCTTCTATTGTGTTCCTAAAGAGGGCGCCTGGGGTTTTAGGCGCAATTGTGTGTATTCATTGTGTCGTGCTAAAGCAAAAGACATGCATTTTATTTAACAATCACCGCTTCAATATAAACATCCACACAATCATTCATCCAAAACTCTTGCCTGCATAAAACAAAGTTAACAAGCACTTCACCCCTTATTTCTCCCGTCTACAAAAACATCTAACACATTCGTTAGCATATACACCTCACTTTCGAGAGCATCTGCATAAAATTAGGTTAGAAGAATCAATCAACTTTTTAATCGGCTCAAGTTCACTAAATGGTTAAGAACCAGTCCCCAGCGGAGTCGCCAGTCTGTCGCGACCCTCTTGAGGTTGTCGGGCTCTCGAGGGCTAATGGGCCGTCCTGTCTGGTCGGACGCGGGCCTCTCCCAAGGCTCATTACCCAAATCGCAACGGAGGTATGCGTGATCGACTTTCAGTGTGGTCTAGTGACATGTGCTAAGTGTGCATGCCATGGAGTCGCCACCAATCATTTTTTTAGGGTATGATTGGACCACCCAATCGAATAGTTGGGAGTTTCTATTCAATTCTGCGAGAACCAGAGAAATGGTTTCGGGGACTTAGTTACACCAACTGTCAAAGTTAACGCCCTTTCGGTACCTAAGTTGACTGAATTTTCTAGCCTGAGATTCATGCGGATGAGTAAGGTATGAACCCTAAATCTAGAAATTCATGTAGGTAAGAGTGATTATCCTAGCAATCACAATCAGTAATAAAATGCCCAACTCAAGGAATTTAGATATGCAAATAAATCACATGGCATTCCTAGTAAGGTCCTATTTATCAATCACAGCTCAAGAATGATTTAGCTGTCCTAGCCATTCTACACACGATCTAACCTAAGAAAAGCATTAGGAAGAATCGAAGGAGTTCGAGAGTACTCACATGGGGTTCGCCGTGCCCTGGTTTGGTCTTGGACGAGCTATCGAACTCATGCCGACCCGATTATATTTGGGGATCCACTCGGCGTTTTACACCATGAAATCATGTAAAACAAAAACGAAAATATTCAGCAAGGGGCATTTATTGTAGATGGTGGTCGATCTAATTGGACGTCAAGACTAAAAAAGATGTAGAAATTTACAAATTAAAATACTCGAATGACATTTTTTTGCCAAATTCAACTCTATGCGTCGTGAAGAAACACATGCAATTGAACTTAAATTTTGACTATTTATGAGTTCAAAATGTAAAAGAAATTAAAATAAAAATATTGACTATTTTTCTATATTTTTACGACATCGAACGCTATTTTTCTTCATTTTTCATGTATTTTTCTATTTTTGGAAAATATTAAAAAATATTAAAAAATATGAAAAATTATTTTTTTTATCAAAAATGGTTCCTTTAGCTTGGTCAAGGCTACCAAAGATGATTTTTTAATTTTTTTAACTTTTTATAGATTTTTTATGAATTTTTTAAAAATAAACTATGAAAGACTAATCAAAAATCAGGTGTCAACAGCTGTCTATCCGATTCTGCGGAAACCAGAGAAGTGGGTTCGGGGACTTAGTTACGTCAACTGTCAAAGTTGACGCCCTTTCGGTACCTAAGCTGAATGGTTTATCTGATCCTAGGATTTCATACAGACGAGTGGGGTACAGATCCTAAATCTAGGAGTTCATGCAGATGGGAATTACTACCCTATCAATCACAATCAATGGAAATAAATGCGCAAATCAAGGATCCAGTACATGCGGATAAAACACATGAAATCAGCATGGTATCCCTAATGAGGCCCTATTAGCCTAGAGAAATATCAATCAAGGTTTATGAGTGATTTGGACATGATTCGCCCATGAGGGGCAGAATCGTAATTTTAAATAATTCGGGAAAAATTTACCCTTAAAAGGGTAAATCTGTCATTTTAGACGAATTGGGAAGTCAGAAGATAGGGGAAATAAGATTGGCCATTAATCCAATCCATTTCCTATTTTTCGAGAATTTCCAGGATTTTTCTGGAATTTAAAAGTGATTTTACCCTCGGGAGGGTAAAGTCGTCATTTTGGATAAAGATGAGAACTAAAAATCTCAAATATTAGGGTTGGTCACCCACCTGACCAAAACCCTAATCTTTAAGCAATTTTCAGGGCTCGATTGAGACAAGAAAGACGATTTTCCCATTGAGGGGGCAAAATCGTCATTTTGAGAAAAGAGACGAGACTCGAAAACCCAAGCTTAAGAATTGGTCGCCTACCCGACCCTAATTCTTACCTTGGCATTATCGACCTCATCTAGCATATATAGCAGATGCGACTTACCCCTAAAGGGTAATATCGTCAAGTCTCGGAAGAACGGATAAGAAACCCCAAAAATAGGGTTGACCAGTTGTCTGTGGTCAATCCTCGATTTTTGGGGATTTCTGGAGTGTCTAGGATTTTTTTCACAATTTTCACATTTTTTTGGAATTTCCTGGAAATTTCTAGCATTTTTTGGATTTTCTAGGATTTTTTTGATTTTTTTATTTTCTTAAAATCATTTATGATTATTTTTTATTTAAAAAATATGATTTGGACCGGGTCGACCCGACCCACTCGGGTCGGAACCCGGCCCAGACCCGGACCCGCGCGACCCACAGCCATGAAACGACGCCGTTTATTCCTTTTTATTTTTCTGATTATTTAGACTTGATCCGACGGTTCCTATTGAACCGCGCGGCTAATCAACGACCGCCAGATCATATTACTAAAACCTACGGTTCAGATTAGGCGAAGACCCGATCAGGGCCGTCTGATCGGATTACTTAAACCTACGGCCACGATTAGATCCTAAGACTCGATCTAGACCATCTATTCATATGAACCTAAACGACGCCGTCCACTAACTAACCCATACGGCGCCGTTTCGACCATTTTTTATTTCCGATTTAAAATCATTTTCGAATTATCCTAATTTCTAATCGGACGACCACCATTTGTTGGACTCGATTAACCTGAGCCGTCCGATCTACGCTGACTCACCCTAACAGACTAACGGTCGAGCTGACTCGACAGACACGTGGACCAATGGCCGAATGCCAACTAGGAGTTTGACCGGTTGACCGCGCCATGTCAGCTTCGTCTTCAACCTCGCGCCTGCAACTGAACGAGCGGCTGTGCTTCTCCGGGGACGATCGGACGGTAGGATCTTGATGGAATCGTGCGAGACCAACACTAATCGACCCGCCGTCACCTCTAGTCTAACATATCTAAGAATCAAAGCTCGTGATCCACAGAATCACGAGCATCATACACAATGCCGAGTACGGCCATGGAAATTCAATAGCTCGATTCGTAACAAATCATGGCAATCCAGTCATAGAATAGCACCAGGGGAAGTTTAGAAGACTTCCCTCGGGCTCCGATTGAGCCCGCTCGACCCAGATTTGGCTGGGCAAGAATCGGCTGTGGAGGCTAAGTTCAAAGACTCGATTCGGGGGATGTGAGAAAAATCGATGCAAAATCAAGACGCGAACATGGTCAGTGATGTTCAAGGAGTGAAACGCACACAGTGATTGAAAGAATGGGCAGGAAATGCAAGAATCGCCATTGAAGCTCAGTACAAGAATCGAAGCTCAGCCTCACCTGTTCTTGTGATTTCGCAGGGCGCGGCCGGCGGCGATCGCTTCCTGGCGCTTTGGGCGGTCTCCTGAAGGTCTTCCCGAGCTTTGGTCTAGCCTGGAAGGGCCTGACCGATGCTCTGCAATTTCGAGCTTCGCTCTCGACAATGGCGATGGAGAGCGGGCTCTTTCTTTCTCTCTTTCTCCCTCTTCCAACCGTTTTCTTTTTCTTCTAACTGAATCGACCTCTCCCCTCTTCGCGAATGGTCTGTTGGCTTTTATATCATTTTCAGTTTGACGCCGAATCGGGAAGTTGGAGCAGGTGACCTTCGCACGTGAAAACACGTGCGAAATGGTCACCGGCGACTGGCAATCGACAGGTGTTAAGTGGTTATTCCGTTCGGGACCTCAGGCGATTGCATTTGGCACGAATTTGAACCAATTTCATCCAAGCTTTGTCGTTGTTGACTTTTGCAGGTACCGGGGCTTTGACCGGCCGATTGCTCCCTCCTCCGGCGACGTTGGATGGTGCCGTTGGTGTCAATCGACGGGGGAAGATGAGAGGAACAAAACGCCCACCATTCCCCTTTCAATTAGTCGCGAATTGACCTTCAATTTGGTCTTGGAAACTCGGTCTGTCACTGTTCATTCGCACGAGCGTTTTGAGGAAGACGACGACACTGTTCTGGACCGGTTCGACCGGTCCGACCGGCGGTCTGACCGGTCAGAACCGGTTCCGACTTATCATTTTCCAATTTAAACCCAAATTAATGGGAAAATTTTGCAATTGAACCTCAAAATCGAATCTAGAGCATGAATTCTATCAAAAAATGTAATTTTGCCCAAAAGTTTATATCAATTTCAACAAAAACCTCAATTTTCCTTTTAATTGAAAATTGGGGAATTATGCAATTGAAGGTTCAAATGATCAAATTGGGTCAAATTACCTGTGCCAATCGATTCAAAATGGTGAAACCCATTGGGCAGTATGTTTAATTTGCAATGATAGCCCTTGAATTGAAAGTAATTTCAATTATGCTCAATTTCAAGGACTAAAAATGCAATTTTAGTATGCAATTTTGCCAAATTCGTGCAATTGAGCAATTTGTACAAACAATTGGGCTAAATTGCAATAAGGGACAGTTAGAATGGATGTCAAGATCCTAGAAAATGCCAAAATTGCAAATTAAAAGACTCAATTGATATTTTTTTCTCAAATTCAATAGTACGGGTTACAAAGGAACACCCATAATTGAATCTGATTTTGAACTTTTTGTGAGGTCAGAAATACAAGGGATTAAAAATAAAAATATTGGATATTTTTCCATATTTTTGTGACCTCGAATACTATTTTTCTTGAATTTTTGGAGTATTTTCCTATTTTCTAAAAATACTAAAAAATGTGAAAAATATGAAAAATTATTTTTTTTTGTCAAAAATGGTTCCTTGGACTTGGCCAAGGCCACCAAAGTTGATTTTGTAATTTTTTTACTTTTTATGGATTTTTTGTGTTGTTTGATTTATTATTATTATTATTATTATTATTATTATTTAAATAATCTGAAAAAGACTTGGTCGAAAATCGGGTGTCAACACATGTCTGCTTCAGAGCAGATTGGCTTGTCTTGGTTTGCAGCCTCCCGCTTCATGAATATATAACTCCCGTAGAAATTGGTTTCCAATCTACATGTTAGGTATCGATCTTCATATTGACAATACGTAGGTTTGCTATCGGTGCATATGGTTATACTTTCATCCTTTTACGCTACATGAATGGGACCTAAAATGGACCTTATTTTAAACAAGGGCGTGAAGATGCCAAATCAATCTAAAGAAAAGTTCCCACCTCGCAAGCCGAAGGGCATTTTTATCCCTTATTTACTTGAATTTTCTCTTTCTTTTTTTCTTTCTTTCATTTTTCATTTTCCCTCTTCCCTCTACAGCGTCAATGGCTGGTGGAGGTCGTCGGACTTACACGAGCCATCAAGGCGGGAAGAGGGAAAAAAGATAGCAAAAAGGAAAAAGGAAAAGAAAAGAACAATAAAAAAAATCAAAAAATTCAAAGTAGGATACTTAGAATTTTTTTGATTAAAATATCCATTCTTCGACGGTCGAAATAGTCACATGCTTGTTAGTAGGCCAAAAGTTTTTATTTGAGACGATTTGATCATTTTAAAATTTTATTTGAAATAACGTACCCTTCATATCCTTTGTACCCTTATTTGCTATCCTTCCTCTAATTTTTGCAACAGCTGTCGGAAAACGATGCCCAAGTAAATCGTGCCCACTCTTTTCCTGACGGGATGTGTCGACTGATTCTTTTCATGGAAAAATATAGAATTGGGACCAGTGGTGATGGGTTAGGAGCATTTTAAACAGCAGCAACAAGGTGAGGGACGAGGTGACGACGGAACAAAACGGCGAAAGGCAAATTAAAATATCAAGTGATTGTCAATCAGAGTCAAATCAAACTCACGCCGATGAAGTTTTTTGTTTTGTTTTGTTTTGTTGTTTTTAGTGATAGTGTGGGTGTAGGAAGAACAGAAAATGTAGACATTTGCATACATGATATGTTGAAGTAGTTCTTTTTATCACAAAAAAGAAGTGCTTTGAGCTTACGGCAACAATAGCAGAGGCAAATAATACTCAAGAACAATGATCGTCACCATGCGGGAAAAAATAATAATAATCAAAGAACTATAAACCATTGCTACTAATTGAATTTTTTCAACAATCTTAAAGTATTATTTTCATGGAAATGGGGATAATGGTTGCATCAAGTGCTCGAACACTTGATTTAATAAGGATTAAGGAAACATTTTTCTCGGTTTATATGCTTGAGTCATCTTCTTTGTAACTATTGGATATTTCAAATAGTTTTGAAAATCAAAAAGCTGTTGTTTTGTAACGGTCTCGATAAAAGCTATAGTGGCCGTGAAATTTGTAACGGTTAATGAAAGCCATTATTTCGTGGCAACTTTATAATGGTTTTGTAGTTTTCATAACTATCAAATGATTTTGCAGTGGTTTCATAAACGACTCCCTCTTTCATTCGCCTTTGAAACTCCAGGCCAAAATCATTCGAGAGACATGGAAAGAAGAAGTTTAGTTGTACTGTTCCTTCATTTCTTTCTTTGCTGGATTATACATACAGTTTAGTTGTACTGTTCCTTCTATTATATTGTGTGGAGTAAAGAAGAAGTTTCTTTTTTTTTTGAGAGGATAATGGCTGGAGCCTATCACACTGAGTTTCGTAAAAGTAAGGGTGAAATTGTCCTTAAGGATGGTACTTGCATGCCTCCGACAATGATTTCATTTCCGTCTTTTCCAATTTTTCCAACACTCTTAAGGATAAAATGCCATGGGAATTCCCAAGTTGAAACCGCTGCCGCTTCCTCTGTTGTTGCAATTGAGTGGACTCAGAAATGGCGAAGGACTAGTATCGAATATTCGTGGGCGATTTGTCGTGAGGAAGTGGATCCCCTGCCTTAGTGGGTTTTAAGGCATGGGATCCGGGTTGGACGGCCCAAATATTTTTTTTTAAACCCCAAAAATTTTCCCCCATATAGACGGGATCTCGGCCGTCCATTTCAAAATAGACGGTCGAGATCCATTAAGGTACCCCTACCTTTAAGGCAGGGGAGCCGGATCCTTGTCGTGGGACATTATCGAGTGTCGGCTCAAAAGAGCATTTAGTCGTTTCGGCAATCGAGTGCCAGGTAAGATCATTATATGGGGCTTTGATACCTATGTTTCCTTTCTGAAAGGACGTCGGACATTTATAAGTGTCTTAGGTGAAAATATTTCTTTCTTTACTTTATTTGAGTTGCCTGACTTTATAGCATCGTAAAAGGAAATGCCTTGTGATTAATTTTTCAGTAAGTGTGCATCTAGGTTGAAAGTAGAGGTGTCGATATAGGTAATTGACCCATTTTTTAACTCACATTTATATATTTGGGTCATATATGGGTTCATTAAATTTAAAATATGAGTTAAATATGGATCTAAACTTATAAAGCCTATTTAAATATGGATTTTAGCTTAACCCATTTTGGACTAATGACTTTCTACGCCTCTTGCCGCCGCCGCTGCCGCCCACCTCTGCCTGCCCCGCCGCTGTCCGCCCCCGCCCACCGTGCGCCCACTACCGTGGCAGCCCACGGCCGCCCGCCACTTGCCCCCTACTATCGCCGCCCGCTATCGCCAGCGGCGGCTGATGGTTGGAGTTGCATAGTCAGTCAAAATTAGCTCCATTTCAAACATGATGAAACGAAAAATATCTTTTAATTTTAAATTTTTAATTTTTAATTTTTAATTTAATTTAATTTAATTTTGTTTTCATTTTTCTCCGGCAACTGGCAGTGGTCGGCAATCGGCATCGGTGGACGGCGGAGGGAGGCGGTGACCAGCGATTGTCGACGGAGGCAGGTGGCAGTGGACGGCGAGGGCGATTGCCGGCGGCGGAGGGCGGTGTCGGAGGGCGGCAGTGGACGGCGAGGGCGATTGCCGACAGTTGAGGGCAGTAGGTTTTATATTTTTAATTGTATTTTTCTTTTTTGGTTTATTTCATTAACGTATAAAAATAGAAAATTAAAATAATAATAATAACAAAACCTTTGAGGCTTTAGGCCCATTTGCAACTTGTGGAAGGAAGCTGCCTTCATGGATCGAAAATGGGTCTAATATGGGTAGAAAGTGGGTTGAAGTATATGACCCATTTTTTGTCCATATGATTCAACTCAAATATTTTGGACCTATTTACATTGAACTCTTTACAAATTTAGAACCCATATACAACTCATTTGTACCAAATATGGGTAAAAAATAGGTCATTGACCCATATTGACGGCTCTAATTTTAACGTGCCGTAAAGCCAGGAGAACTCCAAAAAAATTCGAATTACACAACAATATGCGCATACAGAAAATTGAGAACAAATGAGTTACATTTTTGGATTCCATGCTTGCTGGACAACGGAAACTAGAAATAAGCTTTTTAATACATAAAGGCTTACAAGACACTGACTAGAATGCTTTCATTATCGAAGACAAAAACTGGAGATGAATCAGACATTATTGAGATAGAAAAAGGAGCAAGGGAAGTGTTGATTTGGGTTGAGATATTGAAGAACTTGATGTGCTTTCCTACTCTTGCACTATGCTGATTTTTTGTATTCAGAGAGAGAATAATGACCCAGTGTTTATGATGGGCTTAACAATTAATAAGATTTCATGACATGCATTTGTAAGAGGGATTAATTGCTGTCAAAAAATTAATGTGAAAAACTGACAAGGTCTTGCAATTAAATCAATGCGAAGTCACGGGAGAAATAAAAGAAGAAAAATAAAAGGTACAAAATATTTACATGATTTGGTCCAAGTGTCGATACCTACTTCACGGGGAGAGCCATCAACAAATAATCCAACAATAGATTGAGAATCAGAATTATAGTCGCTCGTAACCACTATTGTTTTTCACACTTAAATTACATCAAAATTCATGATGTTTATAAATAAATAACTCAATTCAATATAAAGTTCACAGCACAAATGCATGAATATTCGGTTTGGCCGGCTGCAATAGGAAATTTATTTCCTATTCTTCTCACGCACCAAAAACGACAATCATCCGAAGACTTTAAACTAACGTCGGACCCAGTTTTTGTTAAATGGTCTGAACTGGAGACATGATTTAACAAATAAAAACATAATTATATTGAAAAAAAGCTAAGTGATGACACCAAAAAATTACCCTAAGAGACATGTGATAGGCACGAGCAGAGATCGTGATCACCTACGGGTAGCTGTACTGGAGCTAGACGCAAGTTAGCCCTGAAGACTCCACGTGTCAAGGTAAGTTTTGGTGATATTTTCCCCAAAACTGAGAGAAAAGGCGCGCAGAATAAGTCACGACTGAAGCAGTTACGTAGATTGGCAGCAATCCCCAAAAGCTGAGAGGAAAAGGCGCGAAGAACCAAGAAACCGCCAAAGGTATTATCCACAAAATTCATCGAAGAGAATGTGATGGGAGCCCATGGCAGTAACTGTTTGACGGTTACCTGAGTACGTCTATAAATATCTAGGGTCATCCAACACAAAAGCCTCCCCACAACACAACAAACAAGTCTTATCTTTTCAATTAGCTCTTAGCTTAGCGGTAGTTTTCAGATTCCCGTCGTCAATTCAATTCCAGCGAGTTTCATATGCATAGTTAGGTGTCGTTGATTAGATTCCAACGTCTGCTCACCTAGTTCAGTATCGTCGATTAAATTCCGGTGTTGTAGTGTTCATCCACCCTGTCTAGTACCTTCGATTCAATTCCGGTGCTGTGTCCTACATTTTCACCCGTCCGGTATTGTCGATTAAATTCCGTCATCGTGTCCTATAGTGTGATCCAACATCGTCGATTCAATTCCGGTATTGTATCTCAGTTACAAGTACGTCGAAGTCTTCGGTGAGTTTGATCGAAATCAATCGAGAAGGCTGGTCGAAGGTCTGTACGAAACTGTCGAAACAATCATCAATATATTGCTTGCATTTGACACTCTCTGTCCAAAATTAACCTGGAACCCCTTCTTACTTAATGAACTACTAACTTTCGATAAAAGATTTCCCGTGTTAGTGACCTTTTTGAGCCGAGCCCTGAAAGTTCAATCGGGCCTAACCGAGGGATTTTAATGCCCAAGAATCTTTTTTTGGCACGCCTGGTGGGACAAATGTGTTAAGTTCGAGAGAGTGCTATGCCACGTACAAGAGATCGTAACAACTTAGACGGTGACGAACTCATGGAGGAAGTGCCACGAGCGGAGCTCTCAACAGCCCAAGGAGTCTAAGATCAGGTCCAGGCTGAAGATGGCGAGGTTCCTCGACAACACGTCGAAGAGCCAAGAGGAAATCTTTAAGTAACGCCAGTCATGCTATCATCGATAAGATGTATAATTGAGGAAGCTTAGCATGAGTTTGCTAATCATATGGTCCAGCGCATGACTGACATTGTCAGACCATTAATCATCAACATTTACCACGAGTGTGCGTCAGGATAGTATGGAGCATCGCCTAGTTTGCCGCAATCTCAAGTTGGGAATGTCTTCATACGAGAGGCAAATGTTTCATTACTAGTAACAAATGTAGGTCTTGCTGGCCAGAATGTGCCACCGGTTGTACCTGTCAGGATTCTGCAACGAGGAGAAACATTACCGACTAATGAGCCCAATCCTCAAGTAAATGATCCAGGTATGTTCCCAGGCCATCATGCTCAACAAGATGTACCTGTTGCCCAACATGGGATTATTGCTCAGCTAAATCCCATACCTGTGAATGAGCAACCCCTACCTATGGTTGTTGAAAACCAAGGGGCAGTGCTAGTTCCCCATAGGGGCTAGTGACAGGCTAGGGGCAAGATTTGTTTCCTCAAATTAGAGGGTCGGATCAACTTTTTCAGCCTGCGATTCATCAACAATTTGTACAGCCAGGATATCAACAAGAGAATCAGGTCTTGCAGCCATAGGGACATCAGCTTATGATATAAGCTTTTTAGCCTGCCATGCAACCAGTATATCAGTTCCGCAACAACTAGGGTGCCAGATGTCGTACCAGCCAGTGTACCAGAATCAGCCAGTTGTCGAACAAATGGATGGGTATAATGATCCCATGGTGGGGTACAAGATTAACTATGAACACTAGAGTTCATGTTGTTTACTGGTGAGGATGATCAATCCACCTATGAACACATTAATCGCTTTCTAGTACTATGTGGAGATGCTACTCACGCTGATCATTGGAAGCTAAGGCTGTTTCCTCTCTCTCTCTCTCTCTCTCTCTCTCTCTCTCTCTCTCTCTCTCTCTCTCTCTCTCTCTCTCTCTCTCTCTCTCGAAAATGGCCTTTACTTGGTATACTGCGTTACCACCTAATTCGGTGCTAACTTGTGCCGAATTTGTCAGCATCTGACTTGTCGACAATGAAGCAAATGACAAATGAAACTGTCGACCAATTCATCACAAGGTTTAAGCGAGCAAGAAATAAGTGTCTAGTTCCTTTGCCCCAGAAAATATTTGCGGAGTTTCCCTTCAACGGACTGAAGTTCGAGATACGAGACAAAATGGTAGGCCATCCATGTGCAGATTGTTTGAATTATCTACCATGACTGACAAGCATGAGAGCCTACTCAGAGAACAAGACAAAAGGGACACTCGAAGAGGAGATATGAATTTTGTAGAGACTCATAATTTCGATGAAGGACAGATCGATTCTGCTGAAGTTGTTGTTGCCCAGTCAATCATTGACAAGCCATATACCTGTCAGATGCTAAGGCCAACCAAGATGAAAGAAAAATCGACCATTATGGTCAAAGTCAAGGAAGCAGTATATTACTCGTTCAATGCAAATCGGACCGAGAAAATCTTTGACATGCTGCTAGTTGACGAACAAATTAGGTTAACAGAAGGTCAAAAAATACCTTCTAAAGAGGAGCTGGTAAAAAAAAGTACTGTAAATGGCATCATTCCTAGAGCCATAATACTTCGTGTGACATTCCGAATTTCGATCCTCATCGAGGCTTAAGATATGGAAAGAGATTTCGAAAATCGGATATAGGTCAATGGAGAATTCCAACATTTGAATGAGTTGGACGCCATTTTATCGAGGACGAAAATATCGAAAAACTGAAATTTCGGACGAAAGGTGTGAAAAGACCATTTTGCCCTTGGAGGGTTAATTTTACCTAATTGATTTGAGAATGGCATTTTGGTCATTTGATAATTTTTTCTTCCTCCCCAAGGCTGCTGAAAATCTGAGGGGCAAATGAGTCAATGGAAGTCTTGATATTATTGATATAAGGGCAAGTGTCACACTTTGGACGAAAGTAATTAATTATCCACTAAGCCTAAGCTTCTAGAATTTTGACCAAAGTTGAATGGACTTGATCTTCAGCAGCTACTTCCTCAGAAATTCGTGAACCATCTTCTTCTTCCTCTTCATTTTGAGTTTTTCACCAAGAACAGAAAACTGCCCAGTTTGCCCAGTTCTGCCCCCTTGTTCGGTCCATACAAGTGCCCCCTCTGTTGACCATTTGGCCAGCCTTCAACCACCACAGATTAGTTTAACCTGTCCTTAACAATTTCTTATTGGTTTCGTGATTTTTGGAGGTCTGGTTAATTTATGGTGATTTTTGGAAGAAAAGTTGATAGATTCTGAGCTAGCTGAGGAAATGTGGTGTTTCTAGTTCATAGAAAATCTAAATGATCCCAAATTTTCGAGGGTAGCTTCATAACTTATATTACTACATGTGGATGAGCAGAAATGAATTTTTCAATTGAGATTTAGGGGTGTTCCATGGCTGAGATTGAGCGAACAAAATTGGTGGAAAATCTGATCGGAGGACAGTCTGTGGAGGCCGAACCATTTGGACATCCTAAGGGTGTTATTTTGCTTCCAAATCATTAGGGGATGTCCTAGACATGTAAATATAGGTCTTGGCAAGTGGATTGAGTGATAAATTGGAGCTTAAGGTTGATTAGTGGGCTAGTATTGCATGAGGAAGCAGAATTGGTTCTGCTCTGTTTTGGATTTGTACAAACCGGTTCTGTTGGGGGCTATTTGAGGTGTCTCCGTGCTCTAATTTTGTTATTAGGACATACTAGAATGTCATTTGGGGTGGTAATGAAGTGCACGGTTGATGGAATTGGCGTTAGGAAAGATAAATTGATTGAAATGTTGGATTGTCGCTGAGTTGTCTTACTGCCCTGTTTTGGACAGCGGAGAATTGGACTTGAAGTCGAGTGTGACAAGGGAATTTCGGTGGAAATTGCTAGCGTAAGCGAAGGTGAGTGACCCCTAAACCTATTTGAGGACATTTGGAAGCGACTGGACGGTTTTATTGGGAAATCGATGAATTGGTTGATTTATTATGCATGATTGATTGAAAGCCAAGTGAAATTGATGAGGACTGAGCCTTGTGTGCTTGTTTGTCATAAAAATTGTTGTCCCCATGATTGCATTAAAAATGTGCTTGATGGAATGCTTTGCTTGCTTATGTAGTCGTGTGACATCCGACTCTTGAATTGTTGTTTTTGTGGCAAAGTACGTTTGTTTGGCAAGAAATTGATTTATGATCGTGTGACTGAAATTTCCTCATGATGAAAATGTGGTGAAAGGCTTGTGGTGATGATTCTTGATGTGAATTGAGTTGCTTGAGGAAATGGGCTGTTGAGCCGTGCGAACACATGTTTGGTGGCAAGTATCGCTGAAATGAGGCTTGAGGCCGGTGGCACCCTGATGCGTCTGAACGCGGGGTTGCGAGCTATGTATACCCTGAGGCGATCTAATCGCGGGGTTGAGATATGAAACACACCATGAGGCGACTTGATCGCGGGGTTGAGGAATGAGACACACCCTGAGGCGATGTGATCGCGGGGTTGCGGTTGAAAGTACATCCTTCTCTGGAGTATGAAGTGAATTTGAAATACCTTTTAATTCAAGTGATGATGAGATTTATTCTGAGCTAGTACGGAAGCTCGATCACCTGATGCCCTGTTTGCCTTCGATTGAAATTCTCGTTTTAGCATGACTCGATGCTTTGAGAAATGACATGTCTTGTTTTATCAACTGCTTGCATGTTGCTATGATTGTTTTGGTTCGGTGGGACATATGGCCTAGTTTTGGATTAGGATAGCTCGTTGAGACGTGAGTCTCACCCCGTCGTGGGATCCATTTTTCTTTCAGACCCGAAGCTTGGATGGAGATCCCTGAAGGAAGATGAAGATAAAGAGGTGTAAGAAGAGCTCGACCGTTTGAGAAGTCTATCTCCTCTTTTGCTGCAAGACTAGATGATTTTCTTAATGTTTCAGAATTAGAAGTGTAACTTGAATCCATGCTTTATCTTGAGAGTAATTCGCCGTTAATGTTGAAATGCCCTAAGTCATCTTTTGTATCAAAGAGGAGGAGTTGTAGCCTCGCTTCCGTTGGTGCGTTATATTGTATGGTTGTTGTTAGGTTGTGGGCCGAAAGTTCCTGGGAGACGATCAGAAATTGAGTGGCCTGGCGGGATGTGCACGAGCTTGTCGGGTTCGGGGCGTGACACTTCAGATTTCTTGGTCCTCAAGAAGGACATCCAAGAAGCAATTCGGCAAGGGAAGATCAAGTTTGCTGATGATAAGTGTAAGTCTCCCGTGGATATCGACACTGATCCTTTTCCTGTGATGATTGAAATGGCATCCCTAAAGCAGTCGGGTAAGGGAAATAGATTGTCGAATCTATGCGTACATTGCAAACAGAGACTAAAAAGTACGGTTCGGCACCAACAAAAACATCAGTGGAACGACCGCACTAACCAGAATAACTGGGAATTACCACAAGTTAAGGAAGCGGCCCCCAAGAAACCTTTTACCCAATGAAAGACTTATAAATCATTTAAGCAAATGTACGAGGAATGGGATCCTACTATTGGCACGTTAGGAGTGCCTAGCGGGAAATTTGATTACTATGTGAGCTACGGTCCTCCACCAGTCCATACTCAGGAAAGAATCTCTTATGCAAGGAGGGGAGAGTTTGATGGTAATACGCGTCAAAATCATACGCCCCAATCAAACCACGCCGTCAACAAACTCTAAAAATCCCAAGCAATCCTTTAAAAGGATCATGGTATGAGGCAGCAGAGGCCCAAAGTAAAGAAGAGGTCATGATCCGTACTAAGAAAAGAAGGGTGCAAAGGAAAAGAAGGGTTCATATGTTATACACTGAGCCGTCGATATTGTTTCCAAGGCACCCTAGATTTCGAAAGGCCAGAAACTTGATTTGGAGATGCAAACCAGACAAGGCACAACCAGCTCCAGAGTAGCATCACGTGCAGTCCGAATCTCTAGAGTCATCAAAGACAAAATCTTGGTTCAGAACTCATATAAACAAGTCAGTATCACTATTAAGCTCTTGTATGGTCCAAGTTAAACTGCCTACCGAGTTCCGACTTGAGTCGACTTCGGCTGATCATGATGATGAAGTCGCAATACAAGAAAAGGAAGGTGCTCAGTTCTGCTTCGACAACGAAGAGACCATGCAATTTGAGAAACCCCTCGAAGAGATCTCCAATTACTTAAGGTCACTCAATATTAATGCCAAAATAAATGAGTGATTGGTGATGAAGGTTTTGGTAAATGGTGGTTCGACACTAAATCTCATCATGTACAAGTTCTTTAAGAAAATAGGAAGAACTGATGATGAGATTATCCCATCGAACAATTAATTGTCAGATTTCACCGGTGAAATTACCGAAGTCAAAGGCATATATGTTGCAAATCTGACTGTGGGATCCAAAATGTCGAGGACATCTTTCTGTGTTGTAGATATTGATGGTTCCTACAATCTACTCTTGGGAAGAGATTGGATACATGGAAACCAGTGTGTCCTTTCGACGTTATATCAGATGCTAGCATTCTGGAACGGGGATAAAGTAGAGTACGTGAAACCTAATCCTCATACTTGTGTTACGTGGACTCGAATATCAGGACGAGACAAAGTCATGCTAGACGATTGCTTACGCATATCCAAGCCTCATGAGGTTGGCTCAAGAGAAATTGCGTTCTGCCGTTTCGACAAGGGAAACACTGAGTGGGTCCCTAAGAAGGAACCGACAGTACATCTCGACGAGTTTGCTGATGGAGGATCAGCAATTATTACAAGACCTCGTTGAGAGGTATACGGCCTATAGGGCTGAACAAGCGGAACAAGTGAATGAGGTGGTTGATGTCATCTTACACTTTGAAGAATCTTCCATCAAGGAAGATGACAAGCTGATTCAAGCTCAAGACCCATTAGAGAGGAAAATTTTCCAATTTAGATTTTTTTTTAAATTTACCAACCCAATACGGTGTCGCTCGGTATATTGACCGCCGTGCGGCACCCAATCGGCCCGATTGGGCCCCGTTCGACGGCCCATATGCCGAGCGGGGCGCCGGGCGACCCTAATTAGCATATGAGCCTCCGAGCAGGAGGCCCATGAGCACATTTAATTTTTTTTTTTAGGATTTTGCATTTTTTTCGCTTTTTTAATTATTGATAGTTGGCAAAAGTACACTAAAAGTGCTAATATTTATGTACGGAGATCACTTTAGTGCCAATATTTGTTTTCGGATCACTTAAGTGCCAAGTCAAGAAAAAAAGGATCACTTAAGTGTCAACTCGCCGGAATTGGCACTAAAATGATCATTTTTTCGTCGGAATTGACACTAAAGTGATCCTTTTTTAGATCACTTAAGTGCCAATTTTTTTTTAAAAAAAGGATCACTTTAGTGCCAATTCCGGCAAGTTGGCACTTAAGCGATCCGTTTTTCTCCGATGTGGCACTTAAGTGATCCGAAAAAAAAATATTGGCACTAAAGTGATCTCCGTACACAAATATTGGCACTTCTAGTATACTTCTGTCATTGATAGTTATTATAATTATTTTACTTTTGAAGCTTATTTTTTACAAGATAATCAACAAGCATTAATTTAAAAAATAATTTGTATTTAAGTAATTATTTAAAACTGTAGCGAAAGATTAAAATCGCAGTAATATATAAATGAAAAACCGCAGCAAAATAGCTAAAAACCACATGGAAAGATGGAAACGAGTAAAAAAAAAGGAAAACTTTGAAATGACATATAATATTGCTTGGGTGTCAGTTTGGGACGATTTTTTTTTTATTTTGCATAATTTTTCGAGATGTATCCATTGGCAAAATAGCGTAGCTGTATACATTACCTATAAAAATGAGTTGCCTCAATTGCTCGTACATATTGGTGGCAGCTCCGATGGTGGCAAATAAAATTTTTTCAATTGGTTTTGATATTGCCGCGGTAAATATCACAGCAAAATAGCTAAAAACCATATGGAAAGATGGGAAACCGCAGCAAAAGAGTGGAAATGAGTAAAGAAAGAGGAATACTTTGAAAGGGCATAACTCATCGCTCGAGTGTCTGTTTGGGACAATTTTTTTTTATTTCGCCTAATTTTTCGAGACGAATCCATTGGAAAAATAGCGTAGGTGCATACATTACCTATAAAATCGAGCCGCCTCAACCGCTCGTACATATTGGTGGCAGCTCCGATTGTGGCAAATAAAATTTTTTCAATTGGTTTTGATATTGCCGCAGAAAATATTGCAACAAAATAGCTAAAAACCGCATGGAAAGATGAAAAACCGTAGCAAAAAAGTGGAAACCAGTAAAGAAAGAGGAAAACTTTGAAAGGGCATATCTCATCGCCTAGGCGTTCGTTTCGGACGAATTTTCTTTTGATTTCGCGTAATTTTTCGAGGCAAATCCATTGGCAAAATAGCGTAGGTGTATACATTACCTACAAAACCAAGCTGCCTCAATCGCTCGTTCATATTGGTGGCAGCTCCTATGGTGGCAAATAAAATTTTTTCAATTGGTTTTGATATTGCCACGGTAATTACCGCAGCAAAATAGCAAAAAAATCACATGGAAATATGTTGTCCAGGCCAATTATAAGAGGTCAGATTGCAAAATGCGCATTTACTTTGATAGAAATAAATTTGATTTACGTGCCACTCAAAGCAGTAAAAGGGCAAGCAGTGTCTGACTTCATCACCGAAATACCCAACGGGTTTGAAAATAGAAATGACAAAAATTATCTGTGTTGCACTATGGGTAATTTATTTCGATGGATCAATGACATCAGGATTGTCATGTGCCGAAATTATGATCATTTATTCCTATCAACAAAAAATGAAGCTCATGTTAAGGCTTGATTTTGATTGTTCAAATAATCAGGCCGTAAATGAAGCCCTGATTGTAGGGCTGAACGTCTTGATCGACATGAAAGTTCGATCAGTCAAGATTAAAGGCGATTTTCATTTGGTGATAAGACAACTCAAGGGTGAGGATCAATGTCTTAGTGAGAACATCATATTACACCATGATTTGGCAAAAAAATTGCTATCGAACTTTGTCGAATATGACGTGATCCATGTCAAGAGAAGCGAAAACTCGGAAGCCAACGAATTAGCTCAGATGGCATCCACGTACAAGATATCAAAAGAATTAGCTAGCCACATTATTACACAAACAAAAATCTTGCCTTCGAAATATGCTCGAATAATGATGGTTCAGCAAGAAATAGCCGAAGGCTTAAGCCTGGCTCCTAATCAACAGGATTGGAGAACTCCTTTGATAAGCTATTTAAGAAACCTAGGCCTATGTAGTAAAGAATTTAAGAGGCAAGCCCTAAAGTATCTTTTGATCGATGATGAGCTATATCGAAAGATGGTCAACGGGCTACTCTTGAGATGTTTGGGATAGGAAGAAGCTATGCTAGTTATGACAATGACAGAGGTCCATGAAGGAATTTGTGGGGCACATCAGGCTGGTCTGAAGACCAAATGGTTATTGAGGTGACATGGTAACTTTTGCCAAAAATCACCAAGGATTGCATCGATTATGCAAAGGGATGTCAGTCTTGCCAAAGACATGGACCTGTCCAGCACGTCTCTACTGCTTTGATGAATCCAATCATCAAGTCATGGCCTTTTCGAGGATGGTCGATGGATATGATAGGAAAGATTTATCCACCTTCATCAAAGAAACATAGTTTCTTCTTGGTGGCCATGGACTGCTTCACCAAATGAGTTGAAGCAGCTTCTTACAAGAATGTGACACAAAAAGTCATCAAGAAATTCATCGAAGAACGAATTATTCATCGATTTGGGATTCCAAAGACTATAACAGCTGGTCAAGGAACAGTCTTCACGGGGTGGAAAATATTAGATTTTACTAAGTTGAGAGGAATCAAGATAATCCATTCGACGCCCTATTATGCCCAAGTGAATGGTCATGCTGAAACTTCAAACAAGATTATCATTGGCTTGATAAAAAAGCATTTGGAAGACAATCCAAAAGAGTGGGATTCATTACTTTCGACGGTTTTATGGGCCTATCAAACGTCGAAGAGATTAAGTACTGGAGTTAGTCCATACATGTTGACATATGGACAAGAGGCAGCAATCCCACTCGAGATTACAGTGCAATCGTTAAGAGTGAAATTGCAAGGTGACCTGACTAGAGAAGAGTATGATGAAATGATGTACGCAAGTTAGATGAGTTGGGAGAAAGCCGAGCTTCAACGTTGGAAATGTTGGTCGCTTAGAAACGTAGAGTCGCAAAAGTGTACAACAAACATGTAAAGGTCAAACGTTTCGACGTTGGAGACTTGGTTTGGAAAACCATTATGCCAACCAATTTGGATAATGATAAGTTTGGCAAATGGTCATCGAAATGGGAAGGGCCATACTTGATAGCCGATGTTCTCCCAGGGAACGCATATCGAATGATGGAGATTGATGGCAAAGAACTACAGTGATCAATTAATGAAAAATATCTGAAAAAGTTCTACCCATCAATGTGGTAAATGCAAGAGGTTGCAAAAGAACCAGGGGGTAAAAAATAAATGTAATTCATTCATCTAAAAGGGGGGTCAAGTATATTTTTCTTTCTTTCTCTCTTCATTTCTCTCTTTTTCTTTCACGTCATCTCCTCACTTCTCTCTCTTTCTTTCTCTTTCTCTCTCTCTCTCTCCTCCTCCCCAATTCTGCCAAAGCCACCCCCACTTCTGCCTAAGATGCTCCTTGAAGTTTCCTATTCTCCTCCTCAGCATGATGCTTGGCTTTATCCAGTTCGTCCAAGGAAGCCTTCAAGCCGTCTCGCTCCAGCTCCATCTTTTGGAGGTACTCTATCTGAGCCTGCACCTGGTTGTTAATGGTGTCCAACATGGCTTTTAGGGTTTCGATGTGACCCTCAACAGAAGTTAGGGAGCGGACTTCACAACCCTCATCCAACTCGTGCTCTTGCCTCTCAGCATCCTTCATATGCTTCTTTAGGTTCCGCTGGCTCGCTGCCAACCGATCGAAGATGATGTTCCGGAGTTGGAGGTCGCTGGAGTAGGAGGTGAAAATGGCTTCTTGGGCATTGCAAAGCTCTTTGTACGCCACATCTCCGTTCTCGACTTCTTCGATCTTGCACCACAGTTTGTGATTGACGAGATAATGGTGGGAGATCGCTGCCAGGTTTTGCCGAAACTTGTCGACCCCATAGTCGAAAGTAGTGGAGAACTCATCAAAATCCTCCCGGAATGGATGACCAGTCGGGAGATAAAGAGGAGCAGCGTGTTTCAAGAGGATATTCTGCTTGTCAAGGGCCTTGGGGTGTGCCACCAACATGATGTATGTATAGCCCGGGAAGGAGATGATTTCCTTCCAAAGAGATGCGAACTCATGAGTAAAAGTTGAAGGTGAGGAGGCAGATGAAGATGTAAAGGAAAGTGCATGCTTCATAGTTGCAAAAGAAAAAAGGATCGTTCGCGCACTCAAAGAAGAAGGGTTTGGATGAGGTCCCACTTGGCATGAGTAATGCTATTTATAGATAAAATTCAAGGGACGTCTCACCCATGATGTGAAGTATCCTGCCACGGCCTTTTCGTAACCACGGCAGTTGAGATAGTAGGCGAGTGCCGAGTTACGAGGCAATCAAGTGCATCGTGGGAAAGTGGAAGGGTGCAGTTAACCCTAATGACGTGGACGATAGTTTCATAGTTGCCTATCACTTCCATCGAAGCGTCGTGACTATTGGATTTGAAGATAAACCTGAAACGGCGTCCGCGAGGGAAAATGTGATCTTTTGAACTCATATCATGCTGAGCCGAGCAGTTTCGACGCCAGAGTCGAAGGGCATTGATTGAGAACAAGACAAAATGAGGATAACAAAATCAAGAAGGATGACAATGACATGGAACAAGTAACAATGAATCACAGTACATGCTGCTCAATGCTCAAAACAAAGTTATGGAATTGTATGTCACTATTACAATTGGCGTCAATGATTGCCTCCTTTTGATATTCGGCCCTTAACAGCTCAAAGTGCAGAGACTCACAGATTGCCTCTTGCCTCTTGATCGACTTTAATTGGACGGACAGAGCATGTATGGAGGTACGTTCGTCATTCTTCAATGTGTCAAGAATGTTATGTTGACAATTCAGCTCTTCATCAACAAGTAGAGTATTCTCTTCCAGCTTGTCAATGGCTTCCAGATCTTTTTGTCTCATCCTATATCATCTCAAAGTTGAGCCAAATGTGAGGAAAAGTTCATTAACAGCAAATTCAAGAGCTCGACATTGGATTGGGTAAGGTAAATGAGCCAGGAAGTTGAGGAGAGCTTGATTTCGTCTTCAACAACTACATTATTGAGTATGTTGGTATATCCTCTTTCCAACAGGTCATGTAGCCATAACCACTTGGTGCGGATGAATTGATAATTTTCATAAATCTGATCCGACGGACCGGTCACAACCCCTGCCATGTTCGTATGGACAATCCATAGGCTGGTGAAAAATCCTTCGGTGCGACCGTCCAAAACCAACGAATCATCTATGGTAAAGGTCGAGTTAGTATATGCACTCAACAAACAGACGAGAAGGATGTTTACCTTCATCAACTGTTGATCAGGGTTAATATTCAAGAATGGAGGAACATGCTTCCTCAGAGGATGCAGTAAGCCCAACACAGCTTGATAAACTTTTGAAAGGAAATTGCTCACACTATCGAAAAATAGAAAAGGACGGTAGTCATTCCACCATCTATTGAAGAGTGAAGAACTGCATGAATGACTAGATTTGAAACGCCCAAAGATGGCATGTGCAATTTCGATAAGGCAAACCATGTCTCCTGTCATCACCTAGTTGATAGAAAATGAGAAATTTACTGAATACACCACTGGCATTGGAACACCTTGATTGAGTCCGAACTAGCGACACAATAGTGGGGATTATAGACTTCAAAGCCCGATGAAAATTTACCAGCGCTGGACAAGTTCAGAGCCAAATCAGTCAAAACTAAAACACTCATTCAGAACAAGTGTATTCTTTTACTTGATGAAATATAAATGCCATCATCAGCAGGTAGCCTGAAGAAGTTGAAGATGGTGAGCGACAACAGCTCGATGAGGAAATCATCGAATGGAGTAAATCCATTAGGTGTATGGCGAAGTTTCGGTTAAGCACCATGGGCGTGAAGTTGTCTTTGACAATTGAAGACTCAGCTATCGAAATAGATGTTTCTTCATGAAACAAGTGAGGAAAGTAAACCCGTAACCACCAGTGCAGGATCCACAAAGGACCAGAAAAAGGATCTGGATGTTCCCCTACCAAAGAAGCATGTGCACCTGTCAAACCATGATATAGTGCAGCCAGAATCATCCGACCTAATCCGACATCAATACCGTGCGCAAGTGCACTCGCTATGTCAAGAAATTCTAAAGACAATTGACTCATGGGAAGACAGAAGACATATTTACAAAGCCAACACAGAAGAAAAGCAGCATGTTCTTCTGGTAAGATGGGTCCCGAATATTTGGCGTAATGATCAATAAATTCCTTATGAGGAAGGTTGAGGTAGCAGGGTACGCCAGGCAAAGGCTCAAAGCCTAGAAGTTGAACATCACATTCGACAAAAGTAGAAAGACTGGTCAAAGACCAAATGTCAAATAAGATAATGGTCACTAAGCCGATAGGGCAAAAGAAACAGTTGACGAAGGCGACCAGAAGCAACACAAGCTTCCAATAAGGCCATATTCCGAAGGATCAATCGACATACCGCAGAAGGTCAATAAGATGTCGATCCTAGCCTATGTCCAGTCATGGGTTAGCTCTCCTGTCAGTCGCTTGTATCACCCATAAAATCGACTATCGAAAGATGGGTATGATGAGAATCGATAGTTATTCGATAGCCAGGCGAAGGCGCATATGGTTGATTGCTCAAAGGGGAAAGTTTCTTCAGAACAGCGTGAGAAACAGTTCGCCAGCATCGAAGGCGGTGACAAACGTTTGAGGTATAGACCTAGGGTAACATGGCCATTTTTAGGATGATGGTCCATGAAAGACAATGATATCTGTTTCTTGCTTTCATAACAAGATAAAGCATCAATGTCACGCCCCAAACCCGGCGGACACGCGAACATCCCATAGGGCCGTTCTGCTTGCTAGATTTTCCCAGCATCCTTCAGCCCACAACCTAAAAATCCAAACTTATGCTATGTGCAAATGGAAGCGAGAGAACAACTCCTTCACTTTATTACAAAAGATGACTTCAGGACGTTACAACAGAAACATTAATCAAATATACAATGGAAGACTTCAGTGGCAAACTACAAGGTCACACAAGTTCATAAGTCTAATCACTTCAATTGCTACTTCGGCTAATCATCTTCTACATCCATGGAATTTCATCAATAGGGACCTGAAAATATTAATTCCACGACGGGGTGAGATATAAATCTCAGTAGGCTAACCCTAAACCTAAACTAGTCCATTAGTACCTCCATACATCTTTTAAAAAGGAGCATGTAATAGCTCGTCAAGGGAAATAACACATGGCATTCAATGCACTATTACAAGGCATCACAAATGGCATAAAACAAACACAATTCCAAGACCTCCATAATATCAAGACCAGGCTTCGTACTAGCACAACACTAAGTTCATATGCGAGGGTGTATTCTCAATTTCATCACAACTTCCAATTCCAATGGCCAAGCCCGCGTTAACACACATTAGGCTAAATCAAGATCTCGATTGGCAACCCGTGTTCTGACGCATCAGGTTTCAAATGCCATTTCAATACTCGTGTTGGCACGTCTCAAGTCTATCCCCCGTTCTGACGCATCATGATATCAATCGACCTCGCGTTATGACGCATCAAGGTTCGATTTTCCATTTCATCAATTTAGGGCTCACTAGCCAATACATTTTTCAATGGCTCAATAGCCAATCATATCTCAGGGGCTCAATAGCCAATTCATTTCCAAGGGCTCAAACAATTGACAACCCGCATTCTGACACATCAGGTTTCAATGCCATTCAATACTCGTGTTGACACGTATCACGGCTATCCCGCGTTCTGATGCATTAGGACAGAAATCGAGCATAAACTTCGCACATTTGGCACTTAAGGGACCAAATGCCACACGGCCAATCAAGAGCCCATACCATCCGAATGTCCACATGGCAGACTCAGCCATAAACATCACAATTACACCCCAATCAAGCAAGCAAGGTCCGGTTAACATCAAACTCATTCGGCATTGATCAATTCAAGCACATATGACTCACACAATCATCAATCGAGTCTCAAACTAGTCTCTTAGTACCCTAACGCCCTAATAAAGTTTTAGGGGTCACTTGCCTATCCGATTGAGTTAGAATTTCCAACCAAAGTTGGCCGCAATGCTCGGTTCTTACTCGGCCAAAAATAGGGCAACATGCATCCTATGGAAAATCCAGCAATTCAACCATCAATTCTCTTATAAACTCAATTCCTTTACACCATCACCTTGCTAACACATCATATGACACTATAGGATGCCTTACCAAGGGTTGTGAAGCAAGGTGACACTTTGGCAAGCCCTTAATTGGCTCGGTTTATTCTGGTCGGCATAGGGCATAATACGGCTCCTAAAAAATTCACACCAAACAGCCATTATAACATCCCTAAACTCCATTTCATCACACAAACACCTTGCCAATACATCAATCTACATCCCTAGATGTCTTACCGTGAATTCCAATGCAAGGCGACACCCCGAAGTCTCGCAAAGTCTTGGTTTTCACACAGCAGCAGGGGAGCAATTCGGTTCCTCACAAGATCAAGAAATTCCAGCCATTAAAATCTTTCTAATCCTTAATCAATTCTCAACCTCAGCTTGATAAATTCAAGGACTATATGTTAAGAGAACCTTATGGAAAGTTGGGAGCCAAAAGAGTCCTTAAAATCGGCGCAAGAGGGCTCTCTCTCAAATCGGGTTCAACACTAACCAGCTTGACCTTCGTCCCTTCAAATTGGGCTCATAATACCTTGTTGGAATGGAAAGAGGATAAGCTTTCTAATGGTGGATGGCTTGCCTCAAACCGACATTGGACGACAAAGTTATGACCGGAACAATTGAGGGTGTCGGGATTGGGCAACAAGTTGGCCGAGAGAGAAAAGAGGGGAAAATGAGAGAGAGATGAGGAGGAGAGAGAGAGAGGGCTGCCGGACATGATTAGAGAAGAGAGAGAGAGAGAGAGAGAGAGAGAGAGAGAGAGAGAGAGGTCTTCTTCCATCTCTCACTTGGTCAAATATTGAATGGTAGTTGGCATAGTGCTCTAATCAAAGCTTAGTGTGGAAGACTTGCTCCTAGTAATGACACTTGTCATTTAGTCAATAATATCTTGAAGCCAATTGACCCATTTGCCCCAAGATTTTCGGCCACTAGGAGGGATTGCCAAATGACTAAAATGACCATATTCAATTCTTAACGCAAAGGTTATCCTTCGACGGGCAAAATGGTAATTTCACACTTATAGTCCGAAATTTCACTTTTTCAATATAAATTACCTTCGATGAGGCGACGTCCAATTCCTTCCAATTGTGGGAATTCTTCCTTGTCCGATATCCAATTCGAGACCCCATTTCATGACAATAGCTTCAAAGAGGGTCGGAATTCGAAATGTCACAATCAAGGAAATACAAATACAGAGCTGCGCAAGCACTTATGCTATTGGAATAGTAGCTCACCATGCTAAGTTAGTATGAGATGGCGTTCAAAGGAAAATGTTACATAGAAGAACTGGCTCGAGCAGTTAGTCAGTTATGTGAACGTGTGGATGTCACGTCGTATAAATTGGCGGCAAATTTTGACGCGGGAAAGAAGAGAAAAGAGGAAATGGCTTCATTATAAGTTATTTGGGAACAAGGCTTTCTTTGCCTCCTTAAGAAGACCGCAAATCATGGTTTCAAATCTCCTATTATGGCCACGACTAGCACTTTTGGCTCGACGACGCTCCGTCTCTGCCCTCGCCATCCGAGCATGGTCGGTTTGCTCCTTTTCCTCAAAAGAGGCAACAGACACTTTGAGCTAGTCCTCAACAGCAACGCGACGAGAGAATGAGACTGTTCGTTGACGTCGTATCTCCTCTATTTCTCTCTCTATTGCAAATTTTTGCTGTTCAAGTGCGATTTCTTTTTCACTCAAAGTAGTAAGCTCGTTGGCAATGGATTGGAGGGATTGTTACTCTTGGTTCACAAGCTATTCTACCTCTTGAGTCTCAACACTAAGTGTGAAAGGTTGGTAAATAGATTTGGCTAGAGCAACCACATGATCTCGGTGTCGTCGAAAGTGTTCGAAACCCATGGAGAAGTGTTCCAAGAAAATTCTAAATTGTTAAACCAAACTTGTAGAAAGCTTCGTGCTAACCTCTTCCTTGACTAGTTCCTCCATCACGAACCTGATTTCTTGGAGAGCTGCTGGATTATTGACGAAGGAAGCAATCCCTGAATAAGCAAGGTCCAAGGAACAGGACATCATAACTTTTAACTTGCTGAAAGTCTTTGCAGTAGGAGAAATATCAGTTTGAGGCATGTCAAACAGGTCAAAAGAATGGGATAATTCGGCAAAGTAAGTTTGAACATCTTCCACGGATGCTGAAGATATAGGAGCAACACAAGGATCTTGGACAATCCTTGCAGACAAGGGGTTGATGATTGATAGCAACTGGGCAAGGGTTGGAGTTGAAGAAGAAGTCTCACCATGGATAGCTGGAGTTGTAGAAGGAGCGCCATAAGTTTCCAAACATAATGGAGTTGGAACTATAGGCAAAGAGCGGGAGTAGGCGACTTCTCGATGACAAAAACAATGTCAAGCTTTTTGACGGTTTGCCCTGTACCTTCTAAAGAATTTCCCAGAGGGATAGTCTCAAAAGTTTCATCAAGGACGATTGGAAAGTCCGTCGAAGACTTATGCCTTTTTACTGCTGAAGGAGAACTCCTCGTCTGCCGTTTGGGTGAGAGAAGCGTCTCATCATCGACTTCGTCATTCGAATCCTCATCTAACTAAGGAACACAAGTAAGTATGCTTTAACCATTGATAGCTAAAAAAAAACTACAAAGAAAGGGTAAATTTACTTGCAGCAGGAGTTGTTGAATGTTTAGGGCTGTCAATCTGAAGAGTCCTTGTCGCAATCTTTCTCCCGGCCTTCTTCGGCACGGGATCAAAAGGCTTTATCCTACCTCCTTTAAGGATCGATGAAATACCTTCTTCAAATGGACTCTCAAAAGGAAAAGACGTCCACCAGGTCTTATATTCAGATGTTACCCCGGGATTAGGCAAGAGAGTAGTGGGAATATCTCCAGAGAACTGCCGATACATCGAGACAGTAACCTGGACACAGCAGTCAAAGGGTTCGTCTACCTTGATGCTGTATATCCTCTTGGTCATCGAAGGAGAGTCCATGAGATAAGGGATAGGCATAGGTACCGCCTGTCGAAGACCAAATTGTCTGGCACAGTAGTGAGGAGAATACGGTTCATACCCAATGTAAAATCTGCCCTTGAGATAGAGCCGAATTGGAAGATCTCTGGGGAAAATGATGAAGGTCCAAAAATTGCGGTGATTGAACGGTTTTTCAATCTAGAATAAAAAAGGGAGTTAAACTCGCCGGAACGGTAGGGAAAGAAATCTACTCGGTTTGTCTCTCGAGATAGGATTTGTTGAAGAAAGAAACGCAGAGATGGAGCGTCGACAAGAGCCTTCAGTGGAGTAGCTCGGAGCAATCGCGTGCCAAGACTGGAAGGTGCCCTTGTCACGCTCTGAACCCGTCGGGCACGCAAACATCCCACTCGGCCGTTTCATTCACATGATACCTAGGATCCATCGGCCAACAATTTAAAACTTCTAAATGATACTAGCATACGGAAGCGATGAAACATTCCCATACAATTTTAATACAAGATGACTTAAGACAAAAGGGTACGTCTTCTTATAAACACCAATTACATATTCAGAGGTTACAATTCTAACTTACAAGGCAATATGAAATCCCTAAGGTCACAAAAGGGTAAATCCATTTCCTACAATTACTTCCATCCTCGTCGAGCTCGGGTTTCCATCATTTAGGACCTAAAAAATGTTAATCTCACGACAAGGTGAAATATAAATCTCAGCAAGCTCACTCTAAACCTAAATAGGCCATTAGTACCTCTAGACATCTTTTAAAAAAGGAGCATGCAATAGCTCTCCAAGAAAAACAACGCATGGCACTCAATGCATCATAATAAAACATCACAATATCATCATTCAAGGACAGTCATATCATCAAGACCAAGCTTCGTGCTTTAGGCGTTTCACATAACACATACTTGTATAGAGTATTTCACACTATATATCTCAACTCAATAAATGAAGGCCCGTATCATAACACATCAGGCTATCACATTGCACTAGGCAGGACCCCCCGTAGAAACGGCTCATAGGTCCTAATTTCATTTGGCTAGACCCCTCGTAGAAACGACTCATAGGTCTTAATTTCATTTGGCCAGACCCCCTGTAGAAATGACTCCCAAGTCTTAATTTCATTTGGCAACCCGCATTCTGATGCATCAGGTTTCAAATGCCATTTCAATACTCGTGTCGGCACGCCTAAAGTCTATCCCGCATTCTGACGCTTCAGGATATAAATCGACCTCGCGTTCTGACGCATTAAGGTTAGATATGCCATTAGGCTCATAGCTCAATCAATCAAAGTCATCCATCATATGCCATGCTTCTCATAATTCAAGGGCTCACAAGCCATACCTCATCTTTAAATAACTTCATGATCGAGCATAGCTCGACTCAACAAGCCACTAGCCTTTTAACAAGAAGAATAACTATGGCCGAATAACAAAGGCGTGACACAATCGGCACAACAAGGCATTTCATCAAACAAGGCATTACCTAGCCAATTCAAGCATGGATTTCACATATTTAATACTCAACGGATCAAATGCCACATGGCCAAGTCAAGAGCACATATGCCCACCGAATGTCCCCACAGCAAATTCAACCATAATTATCACAATTCCACACCCAAGCAAGCAAACAAGGTTCGGTTATCACCAATCCCACTCGGCATTGATCAATTCAACCACAAACGGCTCACACAATCATCAATTGAATCTCACACTTGTCTCTTAGTACCCTAACGTCCTAATAAAAGTTTAGAGATCGCTTACCAAGCTAATTGAGCTAGCAATCTTCACCAATTTCAGCCACAATGCTCGGTTCCGCTCGGTTCAATGTAGGGTAGTAAACGGTCCTAGGGAATTCACAAAAAATAGCCATCATAATCCTTCTAAACTTCATTCTAATCCACATACTCCTTGTCAATACGTAATACCATGTTCTAAGGTGGCTTACCAATAATTTCCAAGTCAACCGATGCTTCGACAAGCCTCAAAGTGCCTCGGAACCCTGCTGGTCGGCGAAGACAGATTCTGCCCAACAGGAGTTTCCCAAGATTTCTACCATCAAACTCCTTCATACTACTCCCAAATTCAACCACAAGTTACCCTAACATGTCAAGCAAGGTTCTATAAAAGCCTTACCAAGAATTCGTGCTACGTAAATTGTCCAAAGGACCTCACGAAGCTTACCGATTCAAGTTGGCACACCGGCGGCAGATTCTGTCCATGTGTGGTTCGAATCATGGTTTTGCTATAAAATCACTTCTAAATTAAACTAAACTCAGCCACAAGCTAAACAACACTTAGAGATGAGTTCTAAGATGGCTTACCAATGATATCTAAGCCAAAAGATGCCTCAAAAGTCCTTGAAGAGTCACGGTTCCAAATCGGTTCTGTGGGGCAGTTTCTGCCCCTTTGAAATCACAAAGATTCAACCATCAAAACCCATAAAATACCCATCTAATCCTCAAATACAAGTTGCTAAATGTCTTAATTAGGCTCAAGGAATGTCTTATCGAAGATTGGAGGGAGATGAGCTCAGAATTCCAACTTAGAGCTCCTCGGGTTCAAATCTGACCAGCCCGACCTTTCTCCTTCAAACTTCTCTACAGGAAAAAAGGCTAGGCCAAATTGGGCTCATAATACCTTGTTGGAACGGCAAGAGGATAATCTTTCTAATGGAGGGTGGCTCGCCTCAATTCGATGTCGGACGAAGAAGTTATGGCCGAAATAGAGACCGACGACGGGACTGGACGCGAGCTGAGCGAGAGAGAAAAAGAGAGGAAAAGAGAGAGAGAGAGAGAGAGAGAGAGAGAGAGAGAGAGAGAGAGAGAGAGAGAGAGAGAGAGAGAGATGATGAAGAGGGTGGCCGGCGCAAATGAGAGGAGAGAGGGGGTGAAGTCTTCCGTCAATCTCCATTTTGGTCAAAGTTGAATGGTAGTTGGGAAAAGACATTAATTAATGCTAATTGGATAATCTCTTTCTTGTAATAACACTTGTCAATTAGTCCACTAATATCTTGAGGCCAAAATGACTCTTATACCCCAAGATTTTCGGCCAACCAAGGGGATTACCAAATGACTAAAATGCCCTTATTCAATTCTTAAGGCAAGGGTATCCTTCCAGGGGCAAAATGGTAATTTCACACTTTCAGTCCGAAATTTCGCTTTTCCAATATAAATTACCTCCGATGAAGCGACGTCCAGTTCCTTTAAATGTTGGAATTCTTCATTATTCAATATCCAATCTCAAGACCCCATTTCATGTCAATAGCCTTGAAGATGGTCGAAATTCGGAATGTCACAGCTCTAGTGGCATCATAATCAGGGATGCTCTCGAACATAAAAGGGGATAAAACGCTATCCAGGCTTAAATAATCTAGAGTGGACCTGTCAACACGCCGTCTTCCTTAGACGTCCCCATCAATAAAGCAGCGTGGGTTATACCCATATACAAGGATTCTATGACAAGAGGGGTGAGAGCAACATTTTTTCCCCGGGTTAAACTAGAAGCAAGCGCGAGGTAATCTTTGGATACCTTAATAGTCGGACTAAAGAGCAAATACTTCGACAACTAGAAGATAAGAGAGGCTATTCGTTCGGATGATGTGACAGCGCCAGAAGTTTTACACTGAGCTTCTAAAAACTTCCCATAAGCAAGAGTGTTATCAGGAATAGAGCTATCGTTCACCTTTTCAAGGTTGGCAATAGGAGTCCCATAAGGAGAGAGGCCAGCAATGGTGAATGTATCCAGAAGGGTCACAGACATAGGGCCCCACGGGAAAAAAGAAGCAGTTGGTCGAAGTGGACTAGAAGCTTATAACAGAACTCAGCAAACTCCTATTCAAGTCATTGGACAGTAGGCTGACCTCAAGTGCCGTCCTTATGTTCACGGTCGCCCAAGAAGAAGCAGTTGGTATATCATCTTGAAGTCGATGGAACCAAGCGTAGAACTTATCGTCGTATATAGAAAATCTCCTGAACCGTTAGGCTGGGGATGACCAAATGTCCTTCAAAGGAGCAGCTTGAATATGAAGTTTTTCATCCTTTTGCATTGGGAAACAAGATTAAAGAAATGCTGGGACGTGACGGTGACTTTGAAGGCTAGGTCTGAGGATGAACCCGCGTACTCCTGTTGAGTATTTAATAGCATGAAGAAACAATGATCATCGTCTTTGTTGTTGATTAGTTTGTCGAAGCGATCAACGGGATGGCTTGGATTGAACTCAGCGGTTTCGGTCGCCATGAGAAAACTCGAAAAAGTTCGAAAGGGTTTAGGGTTTAGAGGAAAACACAAATATGGAGAAGGTGGCGATTGGGAACTTTCACCTAAAGTGAAAAAGATGATTTGGAGACCAGTGCGTCGTGAGAAATTTGAGATGATCACGCTTTGAAAAAGAAAATAAAAAAGGCGTAATCATTACCCGCAGCTGGCATCTGTCAAATCGGGAGAAACTTTTAAAAGAGATAAATCTTCGATTTACTTTTTTTAAAAAGGGGGCATTTGTTGACACCAAAAGATTACCCTAAGAGTCACATGATAGGTACGAGCAGATATCATGATCACATATGGGCAGCTGTATTAGAGCCAGACGTAAGTTAGCCTTGAAGACGCCATGTGTCAAGGTAAGTTTTGGCAGTATTTCCTCAAAACTGAGAGAAAAGGCGCGCAGAAGAAGCCACGACTGAAGTAGTTCCGGAGATTGGCGGCAATCCCCAAAAGCTGAGCGGAAAAGGCACGAAGAACCAAGAAACCGCCAAAGGTATTATCCACAAAAGTCATCGAAGAGAACGTGCTTGGAGCCCATGGCAGTAATCGTTCGAAGGTTACCAGAGTACGCCCATAAATACTTAGGGTCATCCAACACAAAAGCTCCCCACAACACAACAAACAAATGTTATCTTTTCAATTAGCTCTTAACTTGGTTGTAGTTTTCAGATTTTCGTCGTCGATTCAATTTCAGCGAGTTAGGTGTTGTTGATTAGATTCTGGCGTCTGCTCACCCAATTCAGTACCATCGATTAAATTCCGGTGTTGTACTGTTCATCCACCCTATCCAGAACAGTCGATTCAATTCCGGTGCTGTGTCCTACATTTCCACCAGACCGGTGTCGTCGATTAAATTTCGGCATCGTGTCCTACAGTGTGATCCAGCATTGTCGACTCAGTTCCGGTGTTGTATCTCATTTACAAGTACGGTGAAGTCGTCGGTGAGTTTGATCGAAATCAGTCGAGAAGGCTGGTCGAAGGTCTATACGAAACCGTCGAAACAATCATCCACTACAAAAAACACGGATTTAGCTACGAAAAAAATTCGTCGCTAATTTGCAACGAAAATAGCGACGAAAAAATCAATTTGTCGCTATTTGCTACGAAATTAGCGACGAAATAAATTAGTAGCTATTTAGTGACGAAAATAGCGACCAAATAGTTTCATCGCTACTTAGCCAAGAATTTAGCGACAAAAAAACTTTTCGTAGCTAATTAGCTACGAAATTAGCGACGAAAAACTTTTCGTAGCCAATTAGCCACGAATTTGGCGACAAAAAACCATTCCGTAGCAAATTTGCCACGAAATTTACGACGAAACATTGATTTCGTTGCAACTTCACTAAATTTTTCTTTTTTATTTAAATTATAATAGCAAATTTTGGGACGAAATCAACTTTTCGTCGCAAAATTTGCGACAAATTATTGAATTTGTCGCAAAATATTGACAATTAATTTATTTTTTCAGAAAATTTAGCTACGAAATCCCTTTTTCGTCGCTAAATAATTTTTATTATTTCAAGTTTAGTGACGAAAATGGTTTCGTCGCTAAATTTTTCATTTAAATTATATTGCCGAATTTGCAACGAATTGATGATTTCGTCGCAAAATATTGACAATTAATTAAATTCTTTCAGAAAATTTAGCGACGAAACACTAGTTTCATCACTAAATTACCGTAATAAATAAAAAGAAATTATTAAAACTAGCTACGAATAATCATTTTCGTCGCTAATTTGATTGAAAAAAAAATAGCGACGAAAGTCCATTTCGTCGCAAACTCCCCTTTGCAATTTACCGACGAAAGTCAACATTCGTCGCTAAATTGCCCTAATAAATAAAAAATCATTAAAATTAGCGACGGATAATCATTTTCGTCGCTAATTTGATTGAAATAAAAATAAAAAAGAAAACAAAATTAGCGACGAAAGTCCATTTCGTCGCAAAATCCTTCATGTGCAATTTAGCGATGAAATTTGCTATTTGTCGCTAATTTAGCGACAAAATTCAACTTTCGTTGCTAAATTACCATAATAAATAAATAATTATTAAAATTAGCGACGAATCATCATTTTCGTCGCTAATTTGAAAGAAAAAAAAATTAACGACGAAAGTCCATTTCGTCGCAAATTCCCCATTGCAATTTAGTGACGAAATTTAACTTTCGTTGCTGTTGACACATAATTTCGTATCAGTCTTTTCTAGTTTATTATTAGAAAATTCATAAAAAGTCAAAAAATTACAAAACCAACTTTGTGGCCTTGGCCAAGCCTAAGGAACCATTTCTGACCAAAATTTGTTTTTTTTTATTTATATTTTTCATATTTTTAGTATTTTTAGAAAATAGATAAATACTCGAAAATTTAAGAAAAATAGCATTCGAGGTCACAAAAATATGGAAAAATAGCCAATATTTTTATTTTATATTCTTTGTCTTCCTGACCTCATAAAAAGTCCAAATTCAAATTCAATTTTATGTGTTCCTTTGTTACGCATATGATTGAATTTGGCAAAAAAATGTCAATTGAGTCTTTTAATTTGCAATTTTGGCATTTTTTAGGATCTTGATATTCAATCTAAGTGTCCCTCATTTCAATTTAGCCCAATTGTTTGCAAAAATTGCTAAGTTGCATGAATTGGGCAAACTGGCATACGTAACAAAGTCCCCGATCCAACTTCTCTGGTTTTCGTAAAATCGAATAGATCGCTCCCAACTATTCGATAGGGTTTCCGATCGTACCCTCCATGAAACGATTGGTGGCGACTCCTTGGCATGTATACATATCACATGTCACCAGACCGCACTGAAGGTTGATCACGTATACCCAGCCGTTGTGATTTGGGTAACGGACCTTGGGAGAGGCCCGCGTCCAATCAGGCGACATCGGGCAGCCCATTAGCCCTCGAGAGCGACGGCATCGAGCTCGAGAGGCTCGCGACAGTTGCTAAATTACCATAATAAGTAAAAAATTCATTTAATTTAGTGACGAGTCGAATTTCGTCTCTAATTTGATTGAAATAAATATAAAAAATAAAAAAATTTAGCGACGAAAGCCCTTTTCGTCGCAAATTATTCCTTTGCAATTTAGCGACGAAATTTAGGGACAAAATTTGCCGTTTGTCGCTAATTAGCGATGAAATTAAAAAATCGAATATATTATTAATTAAGTAAAGATTACATTAATAAGTATGGGCCACCAATCAGTTTCGTCATAAATTATGATATGATGCAAGTTCTCGTAATATTTATCATATTGAACTCGGCTCTTATGTCCACAATAAGACTGAGAAGGGATAAACAAAGTCTTTTTGTCATTTCTCTCTTAAATATTTTTTGGTAGAAAAAAGGATTCCATTCATAAGTTATAACAATCAAGAGACATATAGAAAGCTTTCGATTCTAGCAAATCAGTCCTAAACATTTTAACACTAGTACTAATTTAGATTATGCGTAACTTAGATTACAAATGATATCCTAATTTTGAAATATAGATCAGGTGTTTTGTTCTTCAGATCATTGTACTTTACTCATTTAAAATGCTCGAAAATTGTATGACTGAAAATTTAATTAGAAACGTTGTACATTTTATTGACTTGGTTAGTTTACAAAGATCCATCTTTTTTAGTTTATTGTTAAAAAATAGGAAACGTACCAAAAAAGTTTTAAACATATTGAGTTGGTACTAATACAATTCTAAATATTTTAACATTAATACAAATTTAGTCTCATCCGATCAATTTTTATTGAAATTAGCGATGAATAAATAAGTTAGCAATGAAATAAAAGTCTCGTAAATTTGAATATTTTCTTTTGAATTCTATTTTATTTAAAAAGTAAAAGTAGAAAGAAAATATTTAATAATAAATAGAATAAATTTGAATATTTTCTTTTGAATTCTATTTTCTCGTAAATTTGAATATTTCCTTCCATCGTTCCAATTTTTTTTTTCATAGCTGGGCCCCACCCAACCATTTCCCCCTGGAAAAATTTTCACATACCCGCTCATCTTTCAAACTCTGCCCCTCAGACTTTCCCCAATGTCCCTTTCCTTCTCTCCTGCATCGCTTCTCTTCCCTCACCAGTCACCACCCAAAAGCCCTCTCTCTCTCTCTCTCTCTCTCTCAAGTCCGTCGCAGCCACTCGAGAACGATGCCGAGCAAGCGGAAATCTGGGGCCGTAGCAGCTTCCGCCTCCGCCAAGAGGAGGAAGGCAGCTTCCGCCTCTCTAGTCTCCGGCATGCTCTCTCTCTCTCTCTCCGCCCTTTACTCTTTGCATCAGATTTCAGTGTCGATGCACTGTTGTTCTTTCTCCGTAGCTCATTTGCTTCAATTCAGAGCCTCTATGAGGTAGGACAGGGTAAAGTTTGGGTTTTTCATCTTGAAAAAGCTTATAGTATTGGCTGATCTAAAGGTTCAGCAAGTGTTATTGACTGGTCTCGAGATTGTTTTGAAACGGTTCTATTTTTGTTCAATTTTGCTCATAGGAGGCAAAATCTATGGACGGTCCCCTAGAAAGGACAAAAAATGAGGTATGCCACGGCTCAACTTGCTTTGTGATGGAAAAGTGGTGTCTCTGTTTTGCTTCTCTTTGCTGTGCTGGATTAAGTCTTGAATTTGCCGTTTAGCTAGATAGTTGCCATTTAGCTAAATAGTCAAATGGGTTTGTGAATAGATTGAGTCATTGCAGTGATCGATTGAGATTGATTAGCCAAAGGGTGCAGTTAATATTCCAATTGTTGCTGCATAAGTATGTAAAATGTACGCACACAATAATCATTAGTTTGATGCTAAATTGAGGGATCCTGAAGTTTACCACTTGGCCGTGAAATGCCATGATGCAGTACTATGGGGGTTGAAGTTCTTTAATTTTGACTACTTGGCACTGAAATGTCATGATGCAGTAGCATATCAGCAATGTGATTTGGGGGTTGATTTTTTTTTTTTTTGTAGCAATCAATTTTCCTACAGAAAGTAGAATGGTCCTCATAAGGACTTGACCAGTTGCATTACCCTATCTATCATGCCAATCTTGAGATTCTGGAATAAAATGAGCGGTTTTCGTGGAAAAAAAATCGTTGCAGGTGTGGGACTTTTGCTGTTTTCTTTAGGCATTTTCGTTTTGCTAGGGTCTATGCTGCGTGGAGTTGCTGTTTCATATGTATAAGCAAATTCTGGCTCTTTCAGTATGCACTACACTTCTCGTACACGATTTGCATTGTATACTTCTACAGTGTTCTTGTTTAAGAGATGAGAAATTTTGAATTTTCTTTGGAGAAAAATGCCACTAAAGGAAAGGGAAAAATATGAAGAGAAAAGAGAGATTCGGTGAGAAATAGTCATGGACTCTCCTGCTAATGTGATGAAGGCTTTAAGCATTGAACCGAAAGGACTGACTGGATGCATATTCGATTTGGAGTTGAAACTAATACATTTGGGAATCTCTCCTAACTATATGCCTGTTTAGTTTATGCCTTTATATTGCTCTGACTTAGTTGCAAGGCTGCTGCTAACACTGGATTGCGTTTGGCATGTATGCACTTGACATCCTATCCAAGTCTGCATAGCATGGGAGCTATTGCAGATATTTGGGGAGATCCAATTTAGGAAAGCATTGGGAAGAATGCAGTTATAGAATTTGGAAACAAGTTACTGAATCAAGAATATAACTGCATGCAGGGGTATTGAGAAAAGAAGTTTTTCTTGCAATAGTGAAGATCGCTATTTGGAAAAAACATAGTATACCACTCCTCGAGATGTTACAATAATGGGGTTCGATTAAGCGTTTTAGAACCATGTCAACTAGCATAAGATTAATAGAAGTAATTTATCATCAAAAGGACTCGCGGGTATCTATAAATGACCCATTTGTGATAATAGTTTGTATCACCATGCTTTCCCTCTTTGTATTGTGGTAATGCATTCCTGCTTCGCCAAACTTTGTTAGCTGTTGATGAAGCGGATAAAAGCTGCACTTAAAGTTTATATGCTCATCTGAACAATTATGCTTTCCGCTTTCCGCTTTCATTCTTCATTATTAATCATCTACAAGTCTAAAGATCTTTAGTTTTACTGGGTTGTTAACCTGCACATGTTTGATATCTGCAACCAAGAATTTACGTTGATGCATGAGAGTCAGTTTGCCCTCATTAAGTGAGTTCACTAAACATAGATACAGATTATTAGGTACTCATGAGTTTATGTGTATTTAAAACAATACCTCGTTTCAGGTACAACTTCTTTTGGGCACTCCTTTTATGTTCCAAGTTCGCATTTAGTTACTTTGTACAGGTAGCAAAGTTCATTTTCTACTTACATGTTTTTTCTAGACTGAATATATTTGATTGCTTCTTTAGCATTTTGACCTCTCATAATTTGTCTTGGCGCTCCGCAGATTAAGCCTTTGGTGAAGCCAACAAAGGACATAATGAACATTACTTGGATCAAGTATGAATGGCATGAGTTTTTCCCTAATGGTACTGCCTATATATAATTGTGCTTCTTGACGTTCTATTGAATTTGTCATTCCTTGCTAATTTTTCTGTTATGGATGCAGCCAAACACAATTATGGAGCAGTTGTAGCACTCTGGTCATTCACACAGAGACAGATGTCTTTGCTCTGATGAGTATACTTTCTGTCTTCCGGGTTACTGGGTTACCATCTTCAGCTTCATGGCAAGATCTTAAGGTGAGAATGACCTGGATCTATCAATAGTTGTTTGCGGTGTTCTTCCCTCTCTCTCTCTCTCTCTCTCTCTCTCTCTCTCTTTGTATGTACATTAATGTGTGCATTGAGGTTGATGTATTGAATTTATTCTTTTAGTTAGTTGATGCATGCTTTCTTTGGTTAGGATCACATGCGTCAATGAGATGTTTGCTTCTCACAAGTTTTTCGTGATAGCAATGGTAAGTTGATTATTTGTATGGACTGCACACAAGTTTTATTGTAGTTCTGTTAAGTTTGAGGTACTAAAAATTTATACGTTACAATCAAGGATTTTATTTTTTACTGTGACCTTTGAACTACTGAGACAGTTTTTGGAACGTCTAATACCGATACAGTTCATCCTTGCAGGATTTGAAGGGAGAGAAGTGCTTTTCTAGGAAGAGTTAGCTGCATTGGAGCAAGCGGTGAATGTCTATACCTCCGAATTCTAGAGATTCATCCAATTTGAAGGAAAATCATGATCATGTTGCTCCAATCACAAGGCCACCGCTCACCAGTAGCCGATGAGGGGTCATCAAGGGGAGACTCGTCTTTTTATGTGATATTAGCCAATTTTGATACTTGTAGGTATTTTGAAGTGTTATGGATTATAATATTTGCATCTTCCTTTATCAATATTCAATACAAATTTTAGAAATTAATTTTGTTGTAATCAGATTTAAAATCAAAAAATAAAATAAATTATTTTATCATACCAACACGAAATTTTGTCGCAAAACCCATCCTATGCTCGGTCGTCACAAATCAAAAAATAAAAGAAAATTATTTTGGCAAAATTATAATAATAATGAAAAATTTGGCAAAATTCATCGCTAATTGATTTTGTGATGAATTTTGCCACGAAAAAAAAAATTCGTCGCTAATCTTGCGTTGCAAATTTTAGTGACCAATAAGCTTTTTCATTTCCTCGCTAAATTTGGCGACGAAACATCATTTTCGTCGCAAATCTTGCGACGCCATATTAGCTACGAACCAGGATTCGTCGCAAATTTGCTACGAATCTTGATTCGTAGCAAAATTCATCGCAAATTTTGCGACGAATCGTCGAATTTCCGTCGCAAAATTTGTGACGCAGGATTAGCGACGAAATTTGCTTTCGTCACAAAATTCGTCGCAAAACACATTCGCAACAAATTTTGGGGAAACTTTCGTCGCAAATTTCGTAGCTAAAAACGTATTTTTTTTTTGTAGTGATCAATACATTTTTTACATTTGACACTCTATCCAAATTTAACCCGAAATCCTTTCTTACTTAACGAACTGTTAACGTTCGATAAAAGATTTCTAGTGTTAGTGACCCTTTTGGGCTTCAACCTTTTGGGCCGAGCCCTGAAAGTTCAATCAAGCCCAATCGAGGGATTTTAACGCCCAACACTAAGAAAACGGTCCGTCAAAGTAATGAACCCACGAGCACTACACATTCGCGTGATATGCTTGTCAAAAGAAAGTTGTCAAAAGCCCAAGTCTTGAAATCCACGGTCAGCGCGTGGGTCAAAGTGACGGACCGTCGTCCTAGCATAACCCTAATTACATTAAGAACTGCGCAAAGCACTTGTCTTGAACAGACTCATGCTCATTCTTGAACAGACTCATCCTCATTCTCGTTCTCAGACTCATCCTCATTCTCGTTCTCCTCAAGCGATCTCCCCATAGTTTCCCTTGCGAACAACAGTGTCACCACCATCCCCGCCACGCAAATCCCGCCAAATATGATAAACGTAACTCTCATCCCCAACGCCTGCCAGGCTTTCGAGAACCCCACGGCGCCGAAGATAGCCCCAACCTTGCCCATGGCCCCGGCGATACCATGACACGTCGTCCTGAACCGCGCAGGGAACAGCTCGGCCGGCACAATGAATGTGGTCGTGTTGGGCCCGCAGTTGGCGAAGAAGAAGGTCAGGCCGTAGAGGAACATGAACAACATGTCCCCAGGGCCCTTCCAATATTTGTTGTCGGGCACTCCCTTGGAGAAGTAAACAATGGCCATGAAGAAGTAAACAATGGCCATGAAGAAGAACCCAGCTGCTTGGAGCTTGACCCGCCCGACACGGTCGATGAGGAAGACGGTGGCGAAGTAGCCGGGGATTGTGGAGTAGCACGCCACAACGGCCTGGAGCAATGCGACCTTGAAGGCGGCGTCCAGGGCGGTTACCGCCTCGCCGGCGTCTTCGTCAGGCAGGTACTTGTGGTAGATCCTGGATTGGAAGAGGTTGCTGCTGTAGAAGACGATGTCGAGGAGGAACCACGTGGCTGAGCAGGCGAGGAGGTCGCGACCGTGGCGGAAGAAGAACTTCCTGGAGAAGAGAGGGTAGGGCGGCGGGCTCGGGGGGAAGATATGGTCCTCGGTGATTTGGCTCAAGGGCACGTCTAAGACTCGCTCCATGTCCCTGGCAGCTTGGAGCACATTTTGCTCCACCAAAGCGGTGTACCTAATTAGATCCAAAAGAAAATGGTGTGATGATTAGCTCTATTTTTCTCATATAGGTGTAGAAATTTACCGCTATTTTTTTTTTAAAGGTTCTTTGACGGTTAAGATGATGCATGTGATTCACGAATCCCTTTTTATGCAAGTATTTTCTCGAGGGAAGGACAAGTTATGGCACGATTTTGATTGGTTTATATAAGCTGAAACTAGCAAAATTTCGAAACCGACGGGAGTTGAGACAAGTTGAAATGTACCGCCCTTTTTACCAAGAAGAATTTTAAAAAAAAAAATTCTAAATTTATTGCAACTGTGTCGATTCGGTTATAATTTTTTTTTTCTAATTGAGTCCTAAATCTTTCGCATTTGTGCCAATTCAGTCCATTTAGCCAACCGGCACTGACGTGGACTTTTTTAAATCGTATTTTAATAATTTTTTGAATTTTTTAAGTTTTTCTTCCCCCCAAACATAGGTTCGACGAGGGTTGGACAACATAGCCCCTCGATGCCCGCGCCCAAGGTTGGCGAGGGCTGCGATGCCCTAGTTCCGTGCCTCACCCTAGTCCTAAGTCTCGGGGAGAAAAACTAAAAAATAAAAATAAAAAAATTATAAATAACTCAAAAAATTATGAAAATATTTTTTTTTTAAAAAAAGTCCACGTCAGCACCGGCAGTGCCATGTTAGCGTCAAATGGCTAAATGGACTGAATTGATAAATACAAAAAATTTAGTACTGAATTGACAAAATTACAATTTTATTTTTTTATTTTTTTTTATTTTGTAATTTTTTTGTTTTTAGCATGGTCAACATAATTTTAAATTCTTGAAATGGCGAGTTGAAATTTGACACAGCTCACCAAACGCCGGTCTTGTCATTTCTGTCGTCCTATTCAGCAGCACCCACCAATCCTAAGAATTCTGGGGACAACGTCTTTAGAAGGACTTCGCTCCTAAAGAAGGCATGTTTGATCGTAGTAATATACTAATATATACCATAGAACCAGACAACTTTTTCCCAAGAAAATGAAGCTATCACTTGATTAATCAAAGCAGGGTGCGTACGTACCTTGCAGTTTCAGGCATCTTCATCCGCCAGTAATATGTTATCCCAGCAGGAACAACACCCAGCATCAATATCAACCTCCACGCAGTATCAGCTTCCTTTGGCGGATCTTTCGGCGACGATCGGTAAATTCGGCCAAATATCTTGCACACCGCCATCGTCACAACCGAGCTCACCAGTATCCCAAACCCTTGCATCGAGAAGACGGCCGCTATGAATGCGCCACGTGTCCTCTTGTTGGCATACTCTGACATGATTGTCGCCGAGAGCGGGTAATCCCCACCAATCCCTACCCCGAGCAAGAACCTGGAAAAAAATAAAAATAAAACAGTGATGTTTGCATGTTATGAGTACTAGGAAAATTTGAATAGAGGCTAATTATCTACAATGCGATTCGTGGCGGGCTCCAGTGCTATGATCACCTGAAAAACCCTAGACTCGCCAAGACATAGCCTCGTGTCGTGCCTATTGAGAATCCGCAACCGATGGAGCCGACCATCGTGAACATCAAGGCGACGCCATACACACCCCTCCTCCCTACACGATCGCCGAGCCTACCGAAGATGAGTTGACCAATCACGGTGCCGAGGAAAGCAGCGGCCAGCATGGATGATTCGACGGCATGCCGGATTTGGTTGTTGTGGGATTTGTAGTATATGTGCCCAATCAGTTTCATGATCGGGGGAATGCAGAAGAGATCGTAGGCATCAGTGAATAACCCCATACCTTCATCAAGCGTAAGACACAGAAATCTGGAATCATATTCAGGGAAATAGAGAGACGCATTTTCCTCGAGTGAGATAATCGAATTTAAGACGCTGAATAACTAATTAAAACGGATTCATGAAAGGATACAATTGTCTGGAGTGTGATTACCTGCGATTATTATGGCCTTGAAGTGGTAGTATTGTGTCCTGGCGGTGTCGAGTCTAGACAGAACTCTCAGTGACATGGTCGCTTGTGACTAATGCTTCCTTCTTCAAGAAACAACCTTCGAATGCAAAAATCTAATGCTTTTGTTGTGCAATAGTCATGGTTGGGTTATGAATATGATGGACAATACAATAAGAATTGATGGAAGCCATTGTTTGTTGCGTGTGAATGGGAAGCAACAAGGCGGTTTCCTTCGACGATGATGTTTTGGCTGCAGTCGAAGCGAACGGCAAAAAAGTTAGCGCGTTTCTTTGCTTCCCATTTTAAAAAATCAATGTGATTATGTTGGACTAATGACTTTGCGCTTGGCATTATGTAATTTGTTATTAGTAGGAGCTAGCTAGGTCAGGTTCACCATCTTCCCCAATCACACAAAAACCTGGTACCATGTTTGTTTCGGAGCAGATTTGGCTTGTCTGGGTTGAAGCATGCCACTTTATGAATGCATTATTACTACCATAGAATGTGGTTATGTGGAGTTGATGATTTGTCCTGTACTTGAGCTCCCTTGTTGTTATGGGAGCTCTTTCGTACAGGGCTTTAGTTTTTTGAGCTCTTCTTGTACATGGGTTGGCACCCTTTGGTGCCAAGTGTTAGGATTCGCCACACAATCACAGCGAATAGAGCATAAAAACGAGAAAGAGAAATCAAGACACAAGGTTTATCCGGCTACATCTAACAAAAGATTCTACTATAATTGGCATCCCGTATATAAATAAGTAGCTATTCATAGGCCCAAACCCAAACTACTAATAAAATATGAACTCAAACCGTAAAAGTCCTATGATTGCTCAGGAGTATGAACTACACCTCAATAATAAGTCTTTTTTGTTTTTCAATTACCTTTCGATAAATAAGGTTGTTAAATAAGGACGTCACAAGAAATGTTCCTCTCTTAGGTTGTCTAGTTTTTTAGTAGCCTGGTTATTTTTGCAATATGCTCTCATGTCTGCATTGGCAAGGTACTCCACTTGATCCTGATCGAATCCGAATGGCCTCGTCTCTGTCTTTTCTAACTTACGCTTTTCGCAGAATCGCTTTCTCATGTATACCTTGCTCCTATTGGGGAGTGGATATCCTTTACCTGAAGTTTACTGGGACTACTGAAATTTTGTTGAAAGGGCCGTGCTTCGTCGCCTTTTCATAGACGACTTTACTACCGTCCTTTACTGGGACACTCGAATGATTTGTCATTATGCAATCCGGTTCTCCTCAACGGATTACGGGAGATGTGTAACGCTATGGTCCGACGAGGATAGGGAGTGGTCACAAAGGATCTGGATATAGAACGGCTCCTGACAAACTTTTAAGATGACAAAAGGGACAGAGATGAACCTTATCTCACATCGCCTAGGTGTGGTGAGGTGAAGTGCTCTATATGTGTTGCACTTGTCCTTAACTTGCAATGAAGCCTTTTCTAAGCGAAGCCAAGAAGAATAAAATCATGCAGGCTCCACCCCAAAGAGAACAATAACAAAAATGTTAAGATTCGGTGCACAATTAAATCGAAGTAAAACATAAAACGAGAAAAAAAAATCGAGACACGAGCTTTTGTCCTGATTCACCCTTAAACTAATGCTACGTCCAGTAGTGGATTCTACTATATTTAACAACTCTCGTTACATCACTCAATTAAAACGAAAAAGAGTATATATAGCTGTTAATATTCATGAGCCCAAGCTCAAACTACTAATTAAAAATTATGGGCTTAATTCATAAAAGCTCTCTAGTGTCCAATGGCGCTGCCCCCTTGAGACCTCCGCCGATGTCGCTCCCCCGTACCCCCGTCTGCTCAGCGTGGAGCATGATGCATGTATTTTCCTATCGCAGCATAGTATGAACCACACCACAATATTCTCCGACTTGGTGATTATTTGCCATGTTTCTTTAGACCAAATTCAGTTGTATATCATTCATACTTTTCTGTACTCACTGCCTTGGTCAACATATCTGCACTATTCACGTCTGTGCTAACTTTTTCCAGCGTTACAACTTTTTGTTCTACTTTATTTCAGATAAAGCTTCAGTTGTATATCATTCATACTTTTCTATACTTACTGCCTTGGTCAACATATCTACAGTATTCACTTGTGTGCTAACTTTTTCCAGCACTACAACTTTTTGTTCTACTTTATTTCAGACGAAGTGATATTGTATGTCAAAGTGCTTTGTTCTTGCATGAAAATCAGGATTTTTAGCCAAGAATATAGCACTCTAGCTATCACACCCAATCTTCGCTCCTCCTTGTGTAAAACCAAGCTCTTTACACAATCTGGTCATCCAGATCACTTCCTTAGCAGCATGAGTAAGAGCCAAGTATTCAACCTCAATAGTAGATAAAACAACTGTGCTCCGTTTCTTGCTTATCCAACTCACAGCTTCGCCGAATAAAGAAATAGCATAACCACTGGTCGACTTCCTCCTATCAATATCACATCCCTAATCAGCATCAACAAAATACTTTAGTTCTAACGCTTATTGTCCCTTTGAGCTTTTCATGCATTCATAACATAACTCAAAGTCAGATGTACCGCGAAGATTATGAAGTACCCTCTTTGCATATATTCGATGCTCTTTCCCTAGATTGGACATATATCTTCTTAATACTCTCACTGCATGAGCAATATCTGGACGAATACACACCATGACATACATTAAGCTCCCAACTGCACTTGCCTATAGAACTGTTCCTATCTGTTCAACTTTATCTTCAGTTTTGGGACACTAGAGCACTGATAACCTGGAACTCGTGGACATTGGGGTGTTCACAGGTTTACAATCTGTCATGTTGAACTTTTTTAGCACACTTTCAACATATTTCTTCTGATTTAACCACAACTTTTCATTCTCAAGCTCCCTTTTTATTTGCATACCCAAGGTGAAGTCTGCTAGGCTTAGATCTTTTATCTTAAACTATTTTTCCAATAATCCTTTCACAATGCTAATCATTCTCATACTATTTTCAACTAATAGCATATCATAACATATAAAGTAGTTAAGAAAACAAAATCATCATAAAACCTCTTCATATAGACACTAGCATCACAACGAACAAAGCCAAGCTTCAAGACATATGAGTCGAACTTCCGGTACCACATTCTTGGCGATTGTTTTAGGGCATACAAAAACTTGTTCAGTTTGCAAATAAAATCTTATTTTGACCACATACTCTTTTGGTTGATCCTCCAAATCACCATGGAGGAATGTTCATTTTACATCAAGTTGCTCTACTTTCAAATTGTATGCAACTGTTACAGATAAGACAAGTCTTATGGAATTTAATTTAGCAACAGAAGAAAACATCACACCATAATCTACTCTTTCTATCTGTGAATATCCCTTCGCAACTGAATGAGCTTTGTACCATTCTATATCTCCATATGTAAATATCTTCTTCTTGAATATCCACTTGCAACCAGTTGCCTTTCGATCTGTAGGTAGTTTTGCCAGACTCCACGTTATATTTTTACCTAATGAGTCTATCTCATCTTTCATGGCTTTCTTTCACTGTTTGGCATCTTCTGCGCTTCTTGCTTCCTTAACAATATTTGGATCACACCTGTAATAGTCAGGGCATAATTTTCATTGCTGGCAAATAATGTATACCTCTCAAGTGGTCTTCTCTGCTGTATGGACCTCCTTAAGACTGGTTCAGGTGGTGTGTCAACTTTAAACTCAGTATCAGAATCTACTATATCATCCTCCACGTCAGTCTCATCAGCTTTAAAATATTAATTTTCTATTTCAGCCTGTGTAGCCTATGTCTCTCCCTACAAACCAACATCTAACTCAACAGTCTGAGGTTCTTCAAGAGCCCGTGAAACAATATAATTTATCGTAGATTCTTTGAACACCATATCCTTGCTGTAGATAATATGTTTAGTATCAAGATTCCACAACTTATACCATTTAATACCATCCTTCTATCCAATGAAGATGCACTTCTCTAACTTGCTCTCAAACTTATTCCTCTTTTCCTTTGGCAAGCACATATGCTTCACAGCCAAACCTCTAGCAGGGGATATGTCTGGCACAATATATGATTCTTCAAAACTAATGTGGGAGACCTGTTCTTCAGATAACATGTAGTAGCTACTGCTTTCGTCCAAAATTCAATTGATAAGCCTCCAGCACTCAGCATACTCCTCGCCTTCTTCATGAGATATCGATTAAGCCTTTCTACCACACCATTCTACTGAGGTGAATAGGGCATTGTTTGCTACCTTGCAATGCCACTGGTCGAAAAAAATTGATCATATTTCGCTGAATAGAACTCTCCTCGGTTGTCAGTCCGCAAAACTTTGATTTTTTTGTCAAACTGATTTTCTCAAAGCTTTGAACTCCCAAATTTTTTCTAATAAATCATCTTTTCTCTGCAAGAAATATATCCACACATATCTAGAATAATCATCAATAAAAAAGAACATAGTACTTTGATTTTCCAAATGATGTTACAAGTGTAGGTTCGAAGACGTCACTATGGATTAAATCCGGAATTCCTTTCGCTCTCCCTCCTACGGACTCAAATGATACCTGATTTTGTTTCCCATGTAGATAATATTCACAAAATCCAAAGCCCATAGAAGAGCTTAGGATTTGTCGTGACTTAAAATTAGGCTAACCTTAGTGTCCAACATAAAATTAGGCTAACGGATTATCAGGTTAATTACATTAACTAACCTAATTCAAACTCTCCCAAGTTCTTCCGAAACTTAGGTTTATTTCATGCAAAAATATTAAATTGAATCGCCGCTAATCATTTACAGTGGGTTAATTACAAACTTATATAAAATAGCGAGAGAATTATTTATATAAAATAGCGATAGAACTGTTTTATCTCTACGAACTAGAGAAAGTGAGTTCGGGGACTTGGAAAAAATTAATACCTTTTCGGTACCAATTTCATTGATCGATGTGAATTGAATGATTTTGACTTAGGAAAATGTGACATGAGATGATATGATAGGCGAAAAATGATTTCATTTTTTTTGTATTTTCTTGGAAAAATAAAACAACCAAAAGCTTGAACAAATATAAATAAAAATGCCCATAATATACCTTAAAATTCTGAATTTTTTGATAAATTCACTCATTCCCAAAGATTTGGACTAGAGCTTAATTTCTTCCACTACATCCTCGAAGATTCGAGCCAATATGCGGCTAAATGTATAACATAACATCATCTCTTTTTTCAAAGGGCAGAATACAAAATTCTGTATTAAATTATAATCTCATTACATAAGATCATGGCTAAGGCAAGTAATTTATTTTTTGATGGGACAAGGCACATGGGAGCATGGGCATGTTTGTTTATAAATATGCAAAACATGTGACGCCCCTTAATTAACAAGAATTGGACAAAATGAATTGGAAAGCTAATTTATACTAAATGAAGTGGCTGATGCCTTGGATTAAGCCCTTAAGGTTTTTTTTTAGTCAAAAGCCCTTAAGTTGATTAACAGGCCATTTGAGTGGATGACAACTGTATATATATAAGTGGGCCCGACCGTGGCTGACTATTTGGTCCACGTGAGTTGATCCAGCCCATTGGAATGAGCGGCTCCTTTTTATTTTCAGACAGCATTGCGGGCCGTTTGGCACCGGCCCAACCAGCCATAGGTTGAGAGGGGGGATTCGGGCCATGCTAACCGATCAACCCATATAGTGGGCTGGTCTCCTTTAGTTAGCAACCTTGGGCCACGAGAAATAGGCCCAAATCATTCTTATCAAAGGAATAGGAGCCCAAGTCAATAATTGGGGGGAAAAAAGCCCAGCTGTTATAAAAGAAAATGTTGAAAGAGGAAGTCCAGTAGGCACTTCTTTGTCTTCCTCATGTGTAGCACAACAAACCAGCGTGTTCTTCCTCTCAGTTTCGAGTTCCTATACCTGTAAGGGAGGCTGACGATTTCGTTTCAACCGACGAGAGCAAGAACTGGGGTGGTAGTGCTAGCCCAAGCAAGTTATTTTTCTAAAATTGCTTCCTAATCCTTTCAATACGAGTGGACGATGGCGAGTCGGGCCAGGCTTGGCTCTGGTTGGTTCTGGTTTTGAATAGAGAATTTTGGAATATCGAAACTGCCCGTGTGCACATGAACTAAAGCGATGAGCAATCGGTTTAGGCAGTTGCGTGCCGCGGAGGTGACCATTTATGGGCTTGAATCCTTAGCACCCGAAGTGAAAAAATGTGGGGAAATGTCGCTAAACTTTGATGCATGTTCCCGATTCTAGCTGAGTATAGTTCTTGAGATGTTGGGTGAGGGGATCGGAGGATAAATTTCCAGAGCCAAGCAATGCGCAGCCCGATGTAGGGAGAAAGGTTAGATTCGGGTGTGGTGGGTGCAGGATGAAATGGCTTGCACGGGTCTTAACATCGTTGGGTTGAGAAAGTCAGTTAATGGAGTAAATGAGGTACACTAGATGTTGTTGTTGGAAAAATGAGATATTTTGATGGTTGAGTGAATGAGAAATTGTTTCTCAAAAGTATACTCTTGAGTAACAGCAAGTTAATGGCATTAAATGCTACAGTTATAGAATTAAATACTGTAACAGGCAGAGCCATTACTACTATAACGGCAGAGCCATCATTACTGTAACGGGTAGAGCCATTATTACTGTAACGACAGGTCCATTGCTGTTACGAGATTAATGCTATAACGGCATATTTAATCAGTCGTTACTATTTGTATTTCCGAAATACCCCACTTGACCTATATATAGGTGACCTCTCATTCTAGATTGAGAGAAAAAAAAAAAGAGCAGAAAGAGAAGTTAAAGGAGTCAAAGGACATAAATCTGCATATGCATTGTGTTTAATGGTGTTCGCGTTTGGTTCGAGTTCTCCGAAAGTTATGGAGTGCTGTGCTTGCATCTATAGCTGTTTTACCGTTGTATTCTAGGAGATAGACACCCACGAAACCTCAAAGCACATACGAGAGGGGGCGAATCTGTCTTAAGGAGACTGTGTAGACAGGCCTCGGTATTTGTGTCGATTTCATCTTTTAGATTGTTCAGTTATAATTTCGATTTCGGTGTCAGTTCGTACACTGTTCACAGTATTTATGCCTCTACCAACTCATCGAACATGCTTTTGCCAATGGAGAGTTTATGCCGCTGCCAACTCAGCGGTGATGCCTCTATCAATTCAGCGTTTGTGCCTCTATCAACCTTGAACTGAAGTTTATGCCAACAATTTGGTTTCAGAGATTTTGGTGTTTATGTCATTCATTTGAAGTATACCAATGCCATCTTGTAATCCATTCTACAGTCTTAAGATAGGATTGTTTCATTGAGACTATTTGCATACTTTACTAGTGCCATTGTGAATTCTGCCTAAAAATCTTTAGATAGATATGTTGAGTGTTTATATCATTCTTTTGAAGTCTATAATGTTTCTACTAATGCCATATTGAATACCCTCCAACAAACTTAAGACAGATTACATATTGAGAATTCAGATGGCTACTAGAAACAAAGTTGTCGATGTGTCTACTGACGACATCATCAAAGGCATTCAAATGGCTACTGGAAATAAATTGTTGATATGTCTGCTGACGGTATCACTAAAGGCATTCAGATGTCTATTGGAAATGGAGTTGTTGATGTGACTGCTGATGACATTATCAAAGGCTCTACCTTTGCCATCCAACTGCATCTGCCTGGATCATCTTTCGCCTCTGCCGTCGCTTCTATCCACTATGGTGTGAAATATGAAAAGTTCAACGGATTGAACTTTAAAAGGTGGCTGTAAAAAAGATGTTGTATTTAACACCTTTGAATCTTGAGAGATTCTTGACTGAGGGACCTTTTAAGGTATCCGATGGAGAAACATATAAGCAAGCCTTCAATGCTATTGAGACTTAGTTTATTTAATAATCTTGAATCTTGTGAGATTCTTGATTGAGGAACCTCCTAAGCAAGCCATCAACGTTGTTGAGGCTTGGAAGCATTCTGACTTCCCATCTAAGAATTCTGTCATGAATGACTTATATGACTTCTTGTGCAATAAGGGTCAAAGGAATTATGGGAATCCTTGGAACGGAAATATAAAACAGAGGATGTCGGAGCAAAGAAATTTGTTTTCGGTCGATTCCTTGATTATATGATGGTGGATTCTAAGACTGTGATCCATGCTCGAGTATGGGTGTGTGAACGGAGCGATCCCCGTATCGCTTAGAGTGAATGTCCCTCAGCCTGAGAAATTTGAGGGCTTGAGGAATGCCAAGGATGTGGATAAATTCCTATCGGCGGAGAATCGATACTTCGAAACACAAGGAGCTCAAGATGACAAGGTGCGTGTGAGCACCGTACCCTTGTATTTGGAAAATGCGTTGCTGTGGTGATGCACCAGGAACAACGATAAGGCCAACCCTATCGAGATATGTGAGGCATCTGAGGCGGAGTTCCGGAAGCAATTCTCCTTCTCTTATGCGGAGAAGGAAGCTTGCGACACCTTGAAAAAAAAATAACGCTCAAGAGCTGCTCTGAATGCAAAACGTTCAACAGAGGCTGTGAACACAAAAATTTCAACAGAGACTGTGAACGCAAAAAGTGTTCGATAGAGGCTGTGAATGCAAAGAGTTCAATAGAGGTTGTGAACGTAAAGGCTACGTTTGACAGTCGGGATATAAGTCAGGATAGGATAAAATTTATTATCTCCTGTGTTTGGTTCCTACTCAGGATAGGATATAGCAGGATATAAGGGAGATATAGCCTGGATATAATTATCATAGGGGGGAGGTAGGATAAAGGTGGAGAGGATTTCTTTTATTTATGGTATAAAAACTATTTTTCTGAATAACAAACTTCTTATATAATAAAATTAAAATAATAATTACTTTTAAATAAATTTGAATTCTAATGTTAGAAAGAAAAATGAAAATAAAAAATAACTTTTAATTTTAATTTTAATTTTAATTTTTATAAATCATATTTATAATTTGATTTCTTTCTTCTTTATAATATATAGTTTGCATATGTATACACACACACACACACACACACACACACACACACACACACACACACACACACACACACTTAGTATTTATATCATTAAATAGTTAAGTATAATAGTATAGTTTGTTATTTAATGAGAAATTTTATTAAGAAATGATGGAAGGGAGTCAAAATAATGATAAAAAGAGATTTATAATTAAAAATAATAAAAATGAATTAAAAGAAACTAGATTTTAAGTAAAAATATTCAAATTTGAAAATGATTTTTCTAATTCTTGAAGAGAAGGAGTAATGAAATTTCTAAAAAAACTAGCATCTCCATCTCCGTCTTTTCTATCTCTAGTTCATGTGGAAGTTTCATAATTGCTTTGTAACTTTATAGTTTATTATAAAAATTCACGAAAATAGCGAGATAATTGAAACTTACTCTCATTCTTAGCTTTTTGGTTCACATAAAAAATCTAAGAAAAGCATAAAGAGAGTCAAACCTTCTTCTCCTCCATAACCTTTTGTTTCATATTGAGGTTTAATGAAAATTGCGAAAAAGGAAAAACTTTTCAGCAAAAGTTGAATATTTATATTTTCTTTTCGTTACTAGATTCACCAATGAATTACAAGAGATTATTATATTTTTCGCTTGTGCTTTTTCAAATTCATTTTACATTGATATATCGTATATATAAAACAATGAATATGATATGATATGAACATATCCGGCTCTATTATTGAGATTCACCAAACACAGGATATGATATGACAAAATCCTTGGATTTCATATCCTATCCTATCAATTATATCCTGACTAAAAATCCGGGCGACCAAACGCAGCCAAAGAGTTCAACAGAGACTTTGAACGCAGAAAGGTTCAATAGAGGCTCTGCGCACGAAAGAAATGAGTCTACAGAGGCTCTGTGCGTGAAAGGAATGAGTCAACAGAGGCTCTCCATGTGAAAGAAACACTGAACCTCATGAATTGATTCATTGTGATGTTTGTGAAATTCATACAAACAAGATGTGGTAATATATATTTTATTACCTTTATCGATGATAGCACTAAATAATGCTATGTGTATTTGCTTAAAAGCAAAGATGAAGTCTTGAGAGAAATTTGTTCTCTATAAGAGTGAAGATTGAGAAATGGTCGAGGTAATGAGAAGCACCAATTGATGAATTCTGTGAAAAACACGGAATTATAGATGAAGTAACCTCAAAATATGTGGGGTGAAACTACTTTATCAAAGAATTACCTTTTTAATAAGGTACCTCGATAGAAGAGGATAAAACCCCTTGTGAGCTATGGAAAGGCATAAGATCATCCTACAAATGCTTACAAGTGTGGGGGTGTCTTGCAAAAGTGGCTGTTCCAAAAATATACTAGTGGATATGTATTCACACTAATAAGTGTAGCCATATTTTTGAAAATCCTGTAAAAACCTGTTATAGCCAGATCCACAATGGAATCCGAAGTTATAACTTTGGATAAATATGGTGAAAAGGCTGAATGGTTATGTCATTTCTTAGAGGATATTCCAAAAATGGAAAAACTTGTGCAACCAATCTGTATATATTGTGATAGTCAATCTGCGATTGGAATAGCATAGAGTTTTATGTATATTGGTAAGTCTAGACGTATATGTTCTAGACATAATACTATTAGACAACTACTCTCAATTGGAAGTGTCTCTATTGATTACGTAAAGTCTGTCGCGACCTAAAAACAATTTAGGTTAAATGGATTATTAAGTTAATTATATTAATTAACCTAATACGGACCCTCCCAAGCCCTACCAATTCGCAACTTAAAATTATCTGAAATGATTTATAAATTTGGAGTCGCCACTAACCATTTTGGGTAGGTTGATTAGAAACCTAAATAAAATAGCGGGAGAACCATTTTATTTCTACGAACCAGAGACGGTGGATTCGGGGACTTGATTACACTAGTTAATTAAAACTAATGCCCTTTCGATACCTTAATTCCATGAGATGTCCTAAATGGACGATTTGAATTGAATTGAATTTGAATCCAAATGAGGTGTTTTTCTTTTAGGATTTTTTCTTTTAGAAACACTACATGAATGACATGGAATGCATGGGCACACAAAAATAAATGTGATGCTAATGAAACCTAACTATATAACATGTGAAATGACATGACATGGCAACGATGCATGCCATGGCATAATGGCATAGCGAGATGACATGGAAACTGACGTGGAAGAATGACGTGGCAAAATGATGTGGAAAGATGACGTGGAAAAATGACGTGGCAAAAAGACGTGGAAGAATGACGTGGCAAAATGACATGGCAAATCACGTGGAAGAATGACGTGGAAAAATGACGCGGCAAAATGATGTGGAAAGATGACATGGCAAAATGACATGGCAACATGACATGGCAAAATGACATGGCAAATGACGTTGAAGAATGACGTGGAAAAATGACGTGGCAAAATGACATGGAAAAATGACATGAAAAATGACGTGGCAAATGATTTTTTTTTGGGATTTTTATGCTTTTTTCGGGTTTATAAAAAAAAGAAAGAAAAGAATGAATTAAGAAGTTATCATATTCAACCTAATATGCGGACATGATATGTGCACAGGATTGAATATTTGCTATCTTAATTAATGCGAAACATGCCATATGAGCTTGGATGTGATTTTTTGCTTTCCTTTAAAAATTTTTTTTTCAAACAGTAGGGATATCTCGAGAACAGAATATGCAAGATATGCATGATATGTGCATGGGATAAAATTTTCTTTTGGGAATTTTCGACCGTTAAGGAAATATCCTCGCAAATTTGTTTGTCTTGATTTATCTGCCTAGAATCTGATGAGACAAGATTTTTAGGAAACCTTATCTTTCTAAAAATTTAATCAGACATGGTTTCTAGGAAACCATATCATACTAAATCTTCAGGAAATTTTCGAAACATGGCAAGTCCAATCAAGACAACACATTCACCCGAATATTCGCCGCAAGATAAGGAAAGAAATCGTGATCGTGACGTTATCCCTTTTAATTTTTGAAAATTTAACCAACTTTCCATTAAAGATCGATTTTCTGAAGATAGCGAATCAGACCTAAACGGTGATAGGTCAGATTAACTAGATCCAGAATTTTTTTATGAAAATTGATGTCCGACGGTTTAGATAAAAAAAAATCATTCATAAATTTCCTAAAAAAAGGGTTGATCTTCGCTTCAATCACGGCGCCGAACACATGCAAAACTAGATTTACCACGGACCAAAAACAACATGCCATTGACTAGTTTTGGTTCTAACACAAACTTGATGGAAAAGGTAGACCATAAGCCGGCGTAGATGCAAATTTTCAAACTAAACGCGACATCCTGCAAAATGCATTCCAAACATTGACGTGCACTCAAATTCTGACAAAACCACCAAAACCGAGAACTTCCCACATAGCCACGAATTCAGCTTCAAGTTTCGACAACTCAAGACTAACATTCTCTTATCAGTTTCGGGATTTAAAGGAACCCATTAATCAAACGCTATGTTTATCCTAGGTTCACGTTTTTCATCCAACCAATGCATATTCATATTTTTTTTTTTAAAAAAAATCAACAATGGGGACGTCCAAAAGTCTTCCTGCGATATCATGAGTCTAATTGACCTCCTATCAGCAATCAGGCATGTTCGGAATCTCTAACTTTTGATCATCAATTGACGTGCATCCACCAATATACGAACATATATGCATGTGGTTAAACACACAAGCATAGATCGAAAGTCGGGACTTGAGAAAAATTACCTCTTTTTGATCAAATTCTGGCAAAAAATTCAGCTTGATTTTTCCGCGCGACACAAGCTCGTTTTGGAACCAATTCGTCACTGAGGCTCCTCCGCAAATCTAGCGCATGTAAAAGATGAGTCAGAATCTCAAATAAGATCAATACAGAGGCTGGACGGTGATGATTTTAGGCTGTCCTCGGTGGGATGTTCGATCTACGTGTTCAAACTAGGAACACCGGGGTTGATTGTTGTGGTTGTGCGCCGGGAAAGAATTCTGGTGATGCAGCCCACGGCTGGAAGAGGTGCTGATATGCTGACGTCTCACGAGTGTGGATGAGGACCGACGACGAAGGCTCAACCGACGGAGTCTCGAGACCGACGGGGATTATCTCCACCGGTTGGGGAAACAATCGTACTCTTTAAATTCCCGATGAATCCTCTCGATCTTTTTTTCTCAAGATATGTCCCGAAGATTTTAGTACCTCTCCCCTCTCTTTTCTCAGCTCTTGCGTATGAATGATCGGCCGTGTATTGCAATTATATCGCCTCCTCAGAAAACCTAGTCTTAATTATGTATTTATAGAACCAGGTTCTGTAAACCTAAGGAATATTCCTTCAAATCCTTCGCCATGTGGGGTATAACAATGGGCCGCCGTAAAGATATCACTATTAGTCCAATTTACCTTTTGTATTTAATTGAATAAGATGGGGCCAAATCGATTTTGAGTCCACACCCACTCAATTATTCGACATTCACATATTCACCTCTTGACCGATCTTTCCAATCAAATTCATGGGTTCAAATTAAGGCTTTTCCAAATAATGGATATTTAACACGAAAGCTCAAGAAATAGGTCCAATTAGCTTATTAAAATTCAGCACTTTCCTTTGTGGTCTCATCACAAGTTGAGTCCGATCTGACCGCCTGTCGAATTAAGCTCAATCGACTCGCTTTCGACTGAATGCCGATGCATGACAAAAAAATAAATAAATAAAAAATAAAAAATAAAAAAATAAATATGTAATGCATGAGAATTTATTTTTGCAAGAATTATGATTAACTCTCATTTTATGCTTAAATGAATGAATTTCTAAAAAATTCAAAATTTAGGTGTCAACAGCTGCTCCTCTTTGAGTGGAAGCTCGCAGAGGTTTTGCTCAAAGACTTTAAAATTGAAACTTAAATTTTGTAAATGCAAATGATGATGATAAAATTGTTTGGCGGGAGTTCAAATCCCATTTTCTGATGCCAAAGGAAATGATGCATGAAATGCAATGCTATAGATAACATGTGTCAAACTCCTCCTATCTCACATCAAAGAAGTTTACACATGGATCGCCTATGAAAATACATGTTTTACCAAATACCTCGTAAGCTAATGATTCCCCCAACCTCCAGATTTCCAGTGGATGCCAAGAAGCTAAGGTACTGGCCCATCTGTTGCCAGAAGTTTCCTTCTGACGCGAAACGGCGCAAGATCTGTGTAGAGTTTGAAAATGTGCTCGAGTTATGGTTCGAGCTGGCCATTTGTCTCTCGGGAAGTGACCCTCGTGCACTATCAACCGTGAGTCGGTAAAGTGTCTCTTGGGAACCACCTCCACAGGTCACCATGAGTCGGTAAAGTGTCTCTTGGGGACCACCTCCACAGGTCACCATGAGTCAGTAAAGTATCTCTTGGGGACCATCTCCACAGGTCACCATGAGTCGGTAAAGTGTCTCTTGGGAACCACCTCCACAGGTCACCATGAGTCGGTAAAGTGTCTCTTGTGACCTCCTCAACGGGTCAGCATGAGTCGGTAAAGTGTCTCTTGTGACCTCCTCAACGGGTCAGCATGAGTCGGTAAAGTGTCTCTTGCAACCTTCTCAAGCAGGTCTCATCGTATCAAGACGAGAGATGATGTATTATCTGAATTGAATCAGTATGAATACCAACTGAGCATAATACCTGGGTTTTCTGAGTGACAAATGAATGATGTGTAGACTGACTGCACCATACCTGTCCAATGTCTAAAAAATGATGACATGCATAAGCTCAATGTAAATGCGACATCATATGTAGGAAAAAGTTCATGAGCTTTTGTTTGCATTATAAAGTTCACTGGGGAATTTTTCAATAGGAAAGGCTATCTGATCTTTTTGACAAAATTAATCAAATTGAATGAGGAATTTCAATCAAAAAGGACTTTTCACTCTTTCTCTTGAAAAAGGCTTTTAAGACCCGTCCATTATTGCGGGTAAGAGAACGCTCAGAGCTGTCATCATCAAGCCTGACAAGGGTCTGGGTATTCTCGCAATTAGTATGACCATATCAATCCACGAGGTCTTTCACAGGGACTGTAATGAGGGCTAGGTCAAAGGCTTTCAAATGGGATTCCAATTGAGTCATGAAATGAAATCTTCACCAGCTGCATTGGGTTTACAAGCCAGGAACCCTGCAAAATGAGATAAAATGATCTTGCTCGCACTTCTTCGAGCGACATTTATAAGCATTTGAAACTCTGCATTAACCCGAGTGCCCTAATCTGAAGAGACTTTCGATGAGGGTTGTAATGTAGGTTCAGGGTAGGCTTGAAAATGAAAGGCTTACTTTCAACAATGGGTTATATGAGAGAATCAGTGATCGTCCGTCTCTGTCACTCTATGCTTCAGAAATGATTTTTCTTTGAGGAATCCACTCAGGTAAGACCCTTCCTTCCTTCTGGAGTGTCTTCGAGAGAGCTTTTTATTTTCTCCCTTTTAATGGGAGTGGACGATTTTTGCCCCCGTTTCTTTTGCATGGTAAGCTTCACCATTTTTCTTTTTTGCACATTGATTTTTCTTTTTCTTTTAGGAAGGAAGTGTCTTATTTGAATTGTCTGTTTATTGCGTGAGCCGATCTTTCAGATTTCGGTCGGCCCCAAGACATTTCGCTCGTTTTTTAGATATTTTGAAATGATTTCTTGCTCAAGATGATCACCAGTTTGGTTTGGAGAAGTGAATCCGCCGCTCAAATTGGCTTAGCAAAGGATTAGTGTATACGGGTGTAGGAATGAAATGCTCTTCGTCATGTCTATGGCACTGGAGCTAATACCGAATTCGCATGCAACAAATATGCTCAAAGATTGATGCAAGTGAAAGCAAGAAAATTCGACTCATCTTTCACTTTCTAAAATTTGCCCCGATATGGGATTGTTCCTGACAGGGTTATGAAATGAAACCACCATTCAAAGGGTTGAGCAATGGGCAACCTGTAGTGTTTGGGATGGATGAACTGAATGCCTCATATTGTTTTGACTGTCATACTTTTCGCGAGATAACCTTTTACCTTGCAAGCATGGAAATTCTCACATTGCTCACTGAGAATTGTGATATAGGACATGTATGGAAATAGCTTGCCTTTCATCATCCCGATGTTCCTCATTCAAAAGGGTTAATTCAATTGGATCAGAGAAACTTCCTGATTGAGACTACCTCACAGTGGAACTTAATAATGTGCACAAAACAGCATGATGAGGTGAAATGAGCATTGTATGAGTACTACAACTTGATCAAAAGATGTCAAGGCAATTCAAGTATAATACTTCTTTACAGCATCAGAATTAACAGGACTGGTGAAAACACGACCATCCATTTCTGCAAGGATCAAAGCACCTCCTGGGAGTACTTTCTTCACGACGTATGGGCCGCCGTAGTTTGGAGCAAACTTCCCTTCTGGAAGAGGGACAATCGGCAATAATTTCCGCAGAACAAGATTTCCTACCTGAAAATGCCGAGGTCGGACTTTCTTGTTAAAGGACTTAGCAACCCTCTGTTGGTAGCATTGGCCGTGGCATAAAGCTTTAAGCCGTTTTTCATCGATCAGGTTTAACTGGTCCATCCTCTGCTGGATCCAATCCGATTCAGTCAGCTTGACCTGAGATAATATACGCAAAGAAGGGATTTCTACCTCAACTGGTAACACTGCCTCCATTCCATACACAAGGGAATACGGGGTTGCCCCGGTAGAAGTTCGGATCGAAGTCCGATATGCCATAAGTGCAAAAGGCAGCCTCTCGTGCCAATCGCGATAATTCTCAGCAGTCTTGGCAAGGATCTTCTTGATGTTTTTGTTGGCCGCCTCCACTGCACCATTCATTTGAGGACGGTATGGGGAAGAATTCAGATGCTTGATCTTGAATTTTATGAACAAATCATCCATCAGCTTGTTGTTCAAATTTGAGCCATTATCAGTGATTATGACTTCAGGTGAACCATATCGAGCGATGATGTCTCGGCTAATGAATTTCACCACATTTCGTGCCGTGACGGCCAGATACGACGCTGCTTCAATCCATTTGGAAAAATAGTCAATGGCGACTAAGATGAAACGATGTCCATTAGATGCATTAGGGTTGATTGGACCGATCACATCAATCCCCCACATAGAGAAAGGCCATGGCTCAGATAACTGATGTAGCTCGTTCGGAGGAACGTTTATCTTGTCACCATGAATTTGGCATTTGTGACAGCTACGAACATGTTGGATGCAGTCATTTTCCAAAGTGAGCCAGTAATAGCCTAACCTCATAATCTTCTTGGCGAGCATGTGGCCATTCATATGTGGACCGCAAATTCCTTCATGTACTTCTATCATCAAACGGATAGCTTCAGTAGAGTCAATGCATCTAAGAAGAACTGAATCAAAGGATCTTTTGTAGAGACTCTCTCCGCTCAGAAAAAACTTCGAGGCCATCTTCTTTATATACCTCTGATCAGATATCGAACTCTGTTCAGGAAATTTTTGCTCCTGAATGTAAGTCTTGATATCATGGTACCAAGGCTTGCCATCGGGTTCATTAGTTATGATCATACAATAGGCTGGCTCTCTCAGTATCTCAATTTCCAATGTCTCAACCTCGAGCCCATCGGTGACTTGCAACATCGAAGATAGAGTAGCCAATGCATCAGCAAATTGATTGTGAGTTCTGGATAAATACTCGAACGAAATATCATCGAATCTCTCCACCAACTGATCCAGATATTCATGATAAGGCATTAACTTAGCGTCTCTTGTTTTCCACTTTCCAACCGTTTGGAGAATGATTAAGGCCGAGTCTCCAAATACTTTAAGCCGAGCGACACCCATTTCGATTGCGGCCTGAAGGCCGAGAATGCATGCTTCATATTCTGCAATATTGTTAGTACAGGGAAATACTAACTTTGCCGCCACAGGATAATGTTGACCTCCTGGAGATATTAGGACTGCTCCCGTACCCGATCCGGACAAATTCACCGCTCCATCAAAATACATGATCCAAAAATAATCTTCTACTACCATGACTCTATCTTCGGGTTGATATAGATCTTCATCTTGCTCCGGATTTTCGGCCAGGATGTCGGCTATGGCTCGTCCTTTTACCGACTTTCGAGATAAATACTGCACATCGAACTCAGAAATGAGGATCTGCCATTTAGCAAGCTTGCCAATTAGGGCAGGTTGATTTAGCAGGTACTTGATGGGATCGCATTCTGTCACCAAGGAGATTTGATAATGCAAAGTGTACTGTCGCAATCTGTGTAGCACCCAAACTAGAGCCGCACATGTCTTCTCAGCTTCAGAGTAATTCATTTCGAAGGCTATGAACTTCTTGCTTAGATAATAAATGGCGCGTTCCTTCCCATCATCTTGTCTTATCTGTGCCAACATAGCTCCTAAGGATTCACTATGGATCGTGAGATAAAGTATCAAAGGTTGCCCCGGCACTGGTGGGACAAGCACTGGCGGATTCATGAGATGTTGTTTTATTTTCTCAAAGGCTTCATCACAATCGTCATCCCATTCGACCATCGCATTCTTCTTTAACAACTTGAAGAAAGGTTTAGCCGTCTCAGATAGCTGAGAAATGAATCGGGCAATATAATTCAACCTGCCTATGAGGCTTCGAACTTCTTTTATCGTCGTTGGCGGCTTGAGCTCACATATGGCTTTCACCTTTGACGGGTCTATCTCAATACCCTTGTTGCTGACAATGAACCCGAGCAATTTGCCCGAGCTGGCGCCGATGACACATTTTACGGGATTAAGCCGTAGCTTGAACTTCCGGAGTCTGTCGAATAGCTTTGTTAGGGTCTCAATATGATCTTTCCCACGCCTTGTTTTTGCAATCATGTCATCGACATAGACTTCAATCTCGTTGTGCATCATGTCATGGAATAAAGTAACCATGGCCCGTTGATAAGTTGCGCCAGCGTTCCTGAGACCGAAAGGCATCACCTTATAATGGAACATCCCCCACGGAGTGGTGAATGTAGTCTTCAGTTTATCATCAACGTTCATCAGGATTTGATTGTAGCCCGAGAAACCGTCCATAAATGAAAATACTTCGAATCCTGCCGTGCTATCTACAAGCACATCAATATGCGGGAGTGGGAAATCATCCTTAGGACTAGCTTTGTTTAGATCACGGTAGTCGACACAGACTCGAATTCGACCGTCTTTCTTCAGCACCGGGACAATGTTAGCAACCCAGTCAGAATATTGGGTAGCCTCAATAAATCCCACATCAAGAAGCTTCATGACTTCTTCCCTGATTTTCTTTGCTAGTTCTGGCTTAGCTCTTCGTGATCCCTGCACTACTGGCTTGAATGAGGGATCGGTTGGTAAGCAATGTTCGACAATTGATCGATCGAGACCGGGCATATCCGCATAGGACCAGGCGAAGATATCCTGGTAATCCTTCAGGAGCTTGGTGAGACGTTCGACCATTTCGGTGGACAAGTGGAAAACCATTTTGGTGGACGTTCGACTCAAATTTTTTGCCAGAATTTGACCTATCAAAAAGAGGTAATTTTTCTCAAGTCCCGACTTTCGATCTATGCTTGTGTGTTTAACCACATTCATATATGTTCGTATATTGGTGGATGCACGTCAATTGATGATCAAAAGTTAGAGATTCCGAACATGCCTGATTGCTGATAGGAGGTCAATTAGACTCATGATATCGCAGGAAGACTTTTGGACGTCCCCATTGTTGATTTTTTTTTTAAAAAAAATATGAATATGCATTGGTTGGATGAAAAACGTGAACCTAGGATAAACATAGCGTTTGATTAATGGGTTCCTTTAAATCCCGAAACTGATAAGAGAATGTTAGTCTTGAGTTGTCGAAACTTGAAGCTGAATTCGTGGCTATGTGGGAAGTTCTCGGTTTTGGTGGTTTTGTCAGAATTTGAGTGCACGTCAATGTTTGGAATGCATTTTGCAGGATGTCGCGTTTAGTTTGAAAATTTTCATCTACGCCGGCTTATGGTCTACCTTTTCCATCAAGTTTGTGTTAGAACCAAAACTAGTCAATGGCATGTTGTTTTTGGTCCGTGGTAAATCTAGTTTTGCATGTGTTCGGCGCCGTGATTGAAGCGAAGATCAACCCTTTTTTTAGGAAATTTATGAATGATTTTTTTTTATCTAAACCGTCGGACATCAATTTTCATAAAAAATTCTGGATCTAGTTAATCTGACCTATCACCGTTTAGGTCTGATTCGCTATCTTCAGAAAATCGATCTTTAATGGAAAGTTGGTTAAATTTTCAAAAATTAAAAGGGATAACGTCACGATCACGATTTCTTTCCTTATCTTGCGGCGAATATTCGGGTGAATGTGTTGTCTTGATTGGACTTGCCATGTTTCGAAAATTTCCTAAAGATTTAGTATGATATGGTTTCCTAGAAACCATGTCTGATTAAATTTTTAGAAAGATAAGGTTTCCTAAAAATCTTGTCTCATCAGATTCTAGGCAGATAAATCAAGACAAACAAATTTGCGAGGATATTTCCTTAACGGTCGAAAATTCCCAAAAGAAAATTTTATCCCATGCACATATCATGCATATCTTGCATATTCTGTTCTCGAGATATCCCTACTGTTTGAAATTTTTTTTTTTTAAAGGAAAGCAAAAAATCACATCCAAGCTCATATGGCATGTTTCGCATTAATTAAGATAGCAAATATTCAATCCTGTGCACATATCATGTCCGCATATTAGGTTGAATATGATAACTTCTTAATTCATTCTTTTCTTTCTTTTTTTTATAAACCCGAAAAATGCATAAAAATCCCAAAAAAAAATCATTTGCCACGTCATTTTTCATGTCATTTTTCCATGTCATTTTGCCACGTCATTTTTCCACGTCATTCTTCAATGTCATTTGCCATGTCATTTTGCCATGTCATGTTGCCATGTCATTTTGCCATGTCATCTTTCCACATCATTTTGCCGCGTCATTTTTCCACGTCATTCTTCCACGTGATTTGCCATGTCATTTTGCCATGTCATTTTGCCACGTCATTCTTCCACGTCTTTTTGCCACGTCATTTTTCCACGTCATCTTTCCACATCATTTTGCCACGTCATTCTTCCACGTCAGTTTCCATGTCATCTCGCTATGCCATTATGCCATGGCATGCATCGTTGCCATGTCATGTCATTTCACATGTTGTATAGTTAGGTTTCATTAGCATCACATTTATTTTTGTGTGCCCATGCATTCCATGTCATTCATGTAGTGTTTCTAAAAGAAAAAATCCTAAAAGAAAAACACCTCATTTGGATTCAAATTCAATTCAATTCAAATCGTCCATTTAGGACATCTCATGGAATTAAGGTATCGAAAGGGCATTAGTTTTAATTAACTAGTGTAATCAAGTCCCCGAATCCACCGTCTCTGGTTCGTAGAAATAAAATGGTTCTCCCGCTATTTTATTTAGGTTTCTAATCAACCTACCCAAAATGGTTAGTGGCGACTCCAAATTTATAAATCATTTCAGATAATTTTAAGTTGCGAATTGGTAGGGCTTGGGAGGGTCCGTATTAGGTTAATTAATATAATTAACTTAATAATCCATTTAACCTAAATTGTTTTTAGGTCGCGACAGCTTGGCGACTCCGCTGGGGACTTACTTTAATTTTTCGAAAAAATTAAAACTTAATTGGTTCACATGAATCTTTCGGAAAATTAAAATTTTTAGCGGATTTAGGCCTAAAAAATTCCATGGATGTCTCGCTTTTGGCAATCTTGGTTGATCTCACCATTAAGGTGTTAAATGTTTTTGCAGATTTGGAGTGATAAGGGGCGAAGTGTTTGCTAACCCTTTTTTCTGCAGGTTGGAGTAGGAATGTATGTTTGAGGGTTATATTGAAGCGTTGTTTTGATATAAAATCTTGTGCATGCTTCTACTGCTTTTACATTTACACATAGCACACACAACCCGCCATTGGACCTGAATGGCTAGGCTTAGGATGGTATTTGATTTGGGACACTCTGGCCATCACCACCTGGCCTGAGTCTCCCTCTTCAAGTCCCGAACTCTTTCAAATCGGTGCCGTGATTCATCACCCCTGTCATTCGCCATGTGATACGGGTTGATACTTGGCTGAGCCGGATGTCTACGGGGGATCCTGATACAATCACAAACCAGGGTGGTTCAATTTGGGTATCCTTGGGGCTCCACCTTTGTTAAGCCTTACTAGATAGAAATCGAACTTCACGTCGCATTTTCATGTGCATGTCTGTGTGTTTGTTTATTTCACCTGTCTAAAGGCGGTATTCTCTTCGACCTTTTACTCATGCTTTCCTGTTTATTTATATTTTCGGGTCGGTCCATGACAATTTTTTAGGGGAGTCATAGTCTCGAGCTGTAGATTATGGGGATGATTCGAGTCATAACTACAGCAAAGGATCAACTGAAGCAGTGGTGGAGCGATTTGCATGAGGATAGCCGAGAGATAGTCAGATTCCGTATTGGCCGAATGCTGCCTTTGATTCATATCCGTATGCGGTTTGGTCTCATTCACGCGTTGACGAATTTCTGGAGTCCAAAGGCTACTACCTTCATATTCGGTAAGCATGAGCTTACTCCAACTCTAGAAGAGTATAGTGTTCTCATTGGAAAGTCACTGGACTTGGGTTTAGTTACTCCGCCAATTGGTGAAGATCATGTCCTTGTTTTATCTGAATACCTGAATGTCAATCGAGATGAAGTGGCAAAAGCTTTAAAAGGGAGCCGTGGGAGTTGTCCCCTTTCGTTCCTGGAAACATGTTTTGCAAAAGCTCCATGTGCATATGATAAGGCCAAAATTTTTATCCTGTTGTTCTTTGGCTCGATCATTTTTCCACACAAGCAGAATTCTATTGACCCCATGATAGCATATTTTGCAAGACAGGTCAATAGTGGAAAATTTTTTGTTAATGCTATATTGGCTGAAACCTTCATCTCGCTTACCAAGTTTAAGACTGATCAGGATAAGACACTTAGAGCTTCGCCTGAAATTCTCCAAGTTTGGTTTCTTTCTCATTTTTCTGAATTTGGAAAATACCTTGAAATACCTAAAATTTCAGAACTTGAGCACCCTCTCTTAAAGTTTAAGAATGAGCAAGACCGGGTTCCTGAGTATCACTATTCCCGACTAACTGTCTTGTTAACAAACCCGAGTCCCGTGACTTTCCTGTGGCATGCTCTTTGGTTCAAAGTGGAGGAAGCTAGGATCATGGGACGAGACGGGGCACCTGTCCCTCTCTTGGGAATTTCTGGCATCACAGAGTACTATCCAGTCAGAGTTGTTCGGCAATACGGCGTAGTACAATCGATCCCTCCAAAGCCCAAGAGTGTGGAGATCTGCATACACTTTGACTTGAAGTGCCAGAGATTTGAGGAGCACGCCGCCCTTGCTCATGCCATGTGGGAACGATGTCGGCCAACCAAGCTAACGTTTCCCAAGGGAGTTCTCTCGGGGAGCGTCAAAACATATCATGCGACAGTCAGATACATCGAAGGACATGTCATCCCAAAAGATTGGCTTCCAGTGATACCTCAAGTGGCTATTCAAGACACCAAGCTATTTGAGATCAATCGCCTCAAACGGAAGCTTGCCAAAGCTAAAGAAGAAGCCCAGAGGAATGAAGAGAAGTACAAAAAACTCAAGGCTCGGGTTGTCCCCCAGAAGTCTAGGGCTCGAGATAGCTAGAGTCTTTATTTGCTAGTTTCTGTTCATTGTTTCATTTGAATATTGTTCTGGTTGTTATTTATTTCTAGGCTAACGCTTCGTACGATATGATTTTTTAGGACTTTTTCTTGTCATCTTTGAATTTTAGTGTCTAAACAGAAAATGTCTGGAACATCTTGCGGTATCATCAGTAAACTTTTGAGAGTGATCTGTTGCATTTTCCGTTTATTGAAGAATTTTCATTGAGAATAATGCAAGCTGAGATTTCGGCAGTTTTCTAGCGCTCATTTTGTTTCGCGGATTACCATTTTTTAATGACCTCCTTTGCCAAATCATGAAAAATGAAAGTTGTAGGTTGATGTCTCTACTAGTAACCTGGAAAATTTCAGACTTAAATTCACATTTTAAAGGGGTCCTTCGTTCATTTAACAAAGACCGGACGAAGCAGTTTTCTGGGAAAAACTTTTCATGAAGATGCAATAAACTGTACTGATCGGCTTACTTTCAGTCTTAAGTCCAAAAATGAAAGTTGTTCTTCGTTGTGTTACCTATCAGCTCATAAAATTTGGGAATTTTTCGATCAACATGTGAATTATGGTACATTTTATCGTGACGGCCGACGAAACCAAAAACTGCCTGATTTGACTTCTTGCGCACTTCTATCTTATTGAGTCTAGAGTGTTGTCACGGACCGGCTCATTAATCTCGCTCATTATACTAACCTTTACTTGTTCATTTCTTCAAGGTAACTTACCACGGGTCATCCACACATCACCAGATCAGTCGCAAAGAAAATGGCTGATAAGGCTGAAATGAACGCTGCGATCCAAGAAGCCCTCCAAGAGCATATGGATGCCATGAACAATAGAATGGATAACATGTTCTCCCAGATGGCAGACAAGATGCTGGCGAGTCTCATGGCTAAGATGCAGTTGCCTGGCCAAGCATCCCAACCTCTGGCGCCACCTCCGCCTCCTGCAGCTGATAACCCAACCAAGAACCAGGGGCAATTCTTGTCACTGGAAGACATGTTCGTCCCAGGTTCTAGTATAAATGCTCCGCCGGTGGCTCCAGTTCACCAAGTCAGCCCTGTGGCACCAGAGCAAACCTATGATGTAGAAAAACTGATGGCTCAAATGGAGCAACAGATGGAGCAAAAGATGGAAGAAAGACTCCAAGAGATTCATGGAACGCACAGCATTCCTCATGTCGACTTTTCTGCTTTCACGAAAGTCGATGTGCCAGAGAAGTTTAAGGTGCCTGATTTTGAGAAATACGATGGCACGTCCAACCCGGTGCAACATATTCAGATGTACCAAACAAGAATGAGCAACTACGCTGACAATGGCCCTTTACTGGTTCAAACTTTTCAAGCCAGTCTGAAGGATGCTGCCATGCGATGGTACACTGACTATGAAGTATATAGCATGGGGAATTGGAAACAAGCGGCAACCGCTTTTATCAAGCACTTCAGCTTCAACATAGACGTCCTTGTATCTAGAGAGGACCTGGAACAAGCTGAGATGAGGAAGGGCGAGACGGTCAAGCAGTACGCTACCAGATGGAGGAACACCGCATCCCAACTCAAGCCCGTTCCTCCTGAGAGAGAACTCATGAAGCTATTTGTCTCTACTCTTCCACAAACTATGCGAACACGGGTCCTTGGCACCTCTGCGATATCATTTGCTCACCTCATAGCGATGGCTGAGGAAGTGGAAGGTGGCATGAAGAAGGGCTGGTACGGAGATGCTAGCACACCCACAAAACGATTGGGAATGAAGAAGGACAAGGAAGTCACTCCTCAGATCAACATGACGAGTTCCGCACCGGCTATACAAGTTCCTGTCAAGCAGCAAGGGAATTTTGGCGAACAAAAGCAACGGAGAAATCCACGCCCACCTCGACAATACACACCTTTGCCTGGAACGCTTTCTCAAGTTCTGGCCGTCCTCCGCAAGAAAGACCTGTTGTCAACTGAACCTTTGAGGCTAAACTACACATCATATGCAGGTTATGACCCATCAAAGAAATGCGATTACCATCGTGGGGAGGCTGGCCACGACACGGACAATTGCTTTATACTCAAAAATCGCATCCAAGACTTGCTCGAGTCAAAGGCATTTTCGTTCCAGGGCAACACCCAGCCAAATGTCCAGAATAATCCTTTGCCCGACCATTCTGGCAAAGTTAACGCTGTGTTTGATTACGATACCCAGCCGGCAGGAAGGTTTAAAGTCCGGTTAGCAGATGTTCTTGATGCTCTGGTTAGAGCAGGGTATTACCGGACTGGAGAGCTATTGTCGCTGGACGAGTTAAAGAAGACAATTTCGACCCTTACGAAGAATGGGTTGATAGTTAAGGTCAATCACGCGGAGACAATTGCCACTACTTCTCAGATCATCATTGATTGGGACCAGGAGCTTGCTGCTTTGACCATGACTCAGTCTGAGCATTTTGCAGAACTTGGAGTAACCGAAGCCGATGTAGCGAGTATGGTCAAATTTGACCTGGATTTGGCTGACATGCCACCCCTTCAAGATGCCTTGGATGATGAATTAGGAATTGTCGTACCCGAAACTCTGGTGATCAGCTCGCCTCAACCGTTTCCTTACAAAAACGATAAGGCTGTCCCTTGGTCGTATGATTTGGCCTTGGTAACGAGATCCGGACGTGTGTACAATGAAAATCAACCAACCAAGCAGGTCACAGAAAAGGACGCAAAGGAGTTTTTAGCAGTAATCAAAACGAGCGAGTACAATATCGTTGATCAGCTGCGAAAGTTGCCCGCTCAAGTTTCTTTACTCGAGCTCTTGCAGCCATCCGAAAAGCATAGGGAATCTCTCATGAAGGTGTTGGGGCAGGTACACGTCCCAGAAGATATCGACCAGGACAAGCTGGAAAATTTTGTCGGGACCATCCTTCTGAAGGATCAGGTGGCATTTGCTGATGATGAAATCCCTGCTGAGGGACGTGGTCACAACAAAGCCCTACACATAACAGTGAAGCACAAACAAACCCTGGTGGCGCGAGTGCTTGTCGACAATGGTTCGGCACTGAACATCTGCCCTTTAGCCACTCTGAATCGGCTAGGGGTAGATTTGGCTAGGATGCAAGCCGCCAAGACTTCAGTCAGAGCTTTTGATGGTGTGAAGAAAGATGTCATGGGACAGATCAATCTAGACATCCTGATTGGGTCTACTGTGTTCGATGTGTCGTTCCAGGTGTTGGATATTCCGTCGGCTTTCAACTTCCTACTGGGTCGTCCGTGGATTCACAATGCGGGAGCTGTGCCGTCAAGTCTCCATCAGAAGGTCAAGTTCGTCGTTGAGGGAAAGCTAGTGATCGTTCATGGTGAAGAAGATCATCAGATCTTCAATGAAACAGCTATTCCTTACATTGAGCCGGCTCACAATGAAGAAGACTCGTATCACGCTTTTGAATTGGTGCAAACCGTCCATGCGTCACCAGAAAGTCCGCCGCCAGTTCCTGAGGTATCAAACGCTTCCATCATGGTGGCAAAGGTAATGGTAGGCAATGGATTTCAACCTGGCATAGGCCTAGGCCGACAGGGTCAAGGGATCCGTACCCCAATCGAGCTTAATGGACAATCTCATACGGCCGGTCTGGGACACCGAGGGCGTGGCCAGTCTAGACGAGGTAGACAGCGTGTGACAGGCCGTGGAAGGTCGGAATCTAGCCCTTTACCACCTCCTCTTTACACTACTTTCCGATCAGCTGGAGTGGTCGGTGGGTATGATGAATCGACCCAATTCGAGGATGACTTAGGGATTGTATTCCCCGATTCGCCAAAGGACCGAAATTTTTTGGCTGAGCCGATGGCGATAGACGAACATGCAGCTGATGACAGATTCCTGGATTTTATTGGTTGTTTTGATGACCTCATTATTGGAGCCATATCTGAGGATCCTATACAGGATGATAAAACACTTGAAGAGGAGCTTCGCATGGCATCTAGATCCCCGAGCCCGTTTGTTGAAGCCATGGTCGACGATCCGATGGAGGGATCAGAGTAACCCTTTCAAAATTCTGCAATCCCCTGCGTGGGATCTTTCCGATTTTCTTTAATTTCTAGGCTGCACTAAGATTCTCTTTAATTCATGTCGCACATTAGGATTTCATTTTAGTTCAATGTTGCATTTCCATTCAATAAGATGTAGTTCATTGGTTTTCACATCAAATAAAATTACAGATGTCTTTAATTTAGTTTTGGAATCTTGATGAGGTATCCCAAACTGACCCGATGACGATAATCAACGAGTGAACAATCTGTCATCCATGGTGAACACTGAGGGTCGGGCTTCCTCAAGAGTTCTTGTCCCACAGTCTTAAAATCAAGATCAAAATTTTCGAAAATACACATTGGATTTCGAAAATTGCAAAACATGCATAATTAAACTCTGTTTGTTTCTCTGACTCCGCCATTTTATGTTTCAGGGGCAAATATGAGGAGGATGATCCATTGGAGTCTGGCGTGTATGATTTAGATGAATTCACCCCTGATTATGAAGAAATACGTCAAGAGTTTGAACAGCACGAGATGATTAAGCCTATGACCGGCGATGAAACTATATCAATCAACTTAGGCGATGAAGATAATCCAAGAGAAGTGAAAATTGGGTTAAACTTGTCCACCGAAATGGTCGAACGTCTCACCAAGCTCCTGAAGGATTACCAGGATATCTTCGCCTGGTCCTATGCGGATATGCCCGGTCTCGATCGATCAATTGTCGAACATTGCTTACCAACCGATCCCTCATTCAAGCCAGTAGTGCAGGGATCACGAAGAGCTAAGCCAGAACTAGCAAAGAAAATCAGGGAAGAAGTCATGAAGCTTCTTGATGTGGGATTTATTGAGGCTACCCAATATTCTGACTGGGTTGCTAACATTGTCCCGGTGCTGAAGAAAGACGGTCGAATTCGAGTCTGTGTCGACTACCGTGATCTAAACAAAGCTAGTCCTAAGGATGATTTCCCACTCCCGCATATTGATGTGCTTGTAGATAGCACGGCAGGATTCGAAGTATTTTCATTTATGGACGGTTTCTCGGGCTACAATCAAATCCTGATGAACGTTGATGATAAACTGAAGACTACATTCACCACTCCGTGGGGGATGTTCCATTATAAGGTGATGCCTTTCGATCTCAGGAACGCTGGCGCAACTTATCAACGGGCCATGGTTACTTTATTCCATGACATGATGCACAACGAGATTGAAGTCTATGTCGATGACATGATTGCAAAAACAAGGCGTGGGAAAGATCATATTGAGACCCTAACAAAGCTATTCGACAGACTCCGGAAGTTCAAGCTACGGCTTAATCCCGTAAAATGTGTCTTCGGCGCCAGCTCGGGCAAATTGCTCGGGTTCATTGTCAGCAACAAGGGTATTGAGATAGACCCGTCAAAGGTGAAAGCCATATGTGAGCTCAAGCCGCCAACGACGATAAAAGAAGTTCGAAGCCTCATAGGCAGGTTGAATTATATTGCCCGATTCATTTCTCAGCTATCTGAGACGGCTAAACCTTTCTTCAAGTTGTTAAAGAAGAATGCGATGGTCGAATGGGATGACGATTGTGATGAAGCCTTTGAGAAAATAAAACAACATCTCATGAATCCGCCAGTGCTTGTCCCACCAGTGCCGGGGCAACCTTTGATACTTTATCTCACGATCCATAGTGAATCCTTAGGAGCTATGTTGGCACAGATAAGACAAGATGATGGGAAGGAACGCGCCATTTATTATCTAAGCAAGAAGTTCATAGCCTCCGAAATGAATTACTCTGAAGCTGAGAAGACATGTGCGGCTCTAGTTTGGGTGCTACACAGATTGCGACAGTACACTTTGCATTATCAAATCTCCTTGGTGACAGAATGCGATCCCATCAAGTACCTGCTAAATCAACCTGCCCTAATTGGCAAGCTTGCTAAATGGCAGATCCTCATTTCTGAGTTCGATGTGCAGTATTTATCTCGAAAGTCGGTAAAAGGACGAGCCATAGCCGACATCCTGGCCGAAAATCCGGAGCAAGATGAAGATCTATATCAACCCGAAGATAGAGTCATGGTAGTAGAAGATTATTTTTGGATCATGTATTTTGATGGAGCGGTGAATTTGTCCGGATCGGGTACGGGAGCAGTCCTAATATCTCCAGGAGGTCAACATTATCCTGTGGCGGCAAAGTTAGTATTTCCCTGTACTAACAATATTGCAGAATATGAAGCATGCATTCTCGGCCTTCAGGCCGCAATCGAAATGGGTGTCGCTCGGCTTAAAGTATTTGGAGACTCGGCCTTAATCATTCTCCAAACGGTTGGAAAGTGGAAAACAAGAGACGCTAAGTTAATGCCTTATCATGAATATCTGGATCAGTTGGTGGAGAGATTCGATGATATTTCGTTCGAGTATTTATCCAGAACTCACAATCAATTTGCTGATGCATTGGCTACTCTATCTTCGATGTTGCAAGTCACCGATGGGCTCGAGGTTGAGACATTGGAAATTGAGATACTGAGAGAGCCAGCCTATTGTATGATCATAACTAATGAACCCGATGGCAAGCCTTGGTACCATGATATCAAGACTTACATTCAGGAGCAAAAATTTCCTGAACAGAGTTCGATATCTGATCAGAGGTATATAAAGAAGATGGCCTCGAAGTTTTTTCTGAGCGGAGAGAGTCTCTACAAAAGATCCTTTGATTCAGTTCTTCTTAGATGCATTGACTCTACTGAAGCTATCCGTTTGATGATAGAAGTACATGAAGGAATTTGCGGTCCACATATGAATGGCCACATGCTCGCCAAGAAGATTATGAGGTTAGGCTATTACTGGCTCACTTTGGAAAATGACTGCATCCAACATGTTCGTAGCTGTCACAAATGCCAAATTCATGGTGACAAGATAAACGTTCCTCCGAACGAGCTACATCAGTTATCTGAGCCATGGCCTTTCTCTATGTGGGGGATTGATGTGATCGGTCCAATCAACCCTAATGCATCTAATGGACATCGTTTCATCTTAGTCGCCATTGACTATTTTTCCAAATGGATTGAAGCAGCGTCGTATCTGGCCGTCACGGCACGAAATGTGGTGAAATTCATTAGCCGAGACATCATCGCTCGATATGGTTCACCTGAAGTCATAATCACTGATAATGGCTCAAATTTGAACAACAAGCTGATGGATGATTTGTTCATAAAATTCAAGATCAAGCATCTGAATTCTTCCCCATACCGTCCTCAAATGAATGGTGCAGTGGAGGCGGCCAACAAAAACATCAAGAAGATCCTTGCCAAGACTGCTGAGAATTATCGCGATTGGCACGAGAGGCTGCCTTTTGCACTTATGGCATATCGGACTTCGATCCGAACTTCTACCGGGGCAACCCCGTATTCCCTTGTGTATGGAATGGAGGCAGTGTTACCAGTTGAGGTAGAAATCCCTTCTTTGCGTATATTATCTCAGGTCAAGCTGACTGAATCGGATTGGATCCAGCAGAGGATGGACCAGTTAAACCTGATCGATGAAAAACGGCTTAAAGCTTTATGCCACGGCCAATGCTACCAACAGAGGGTTGCTAAGTCCTTTAACAAGAAAGTCCGACCTCGGCATTTTCAGGTAGGAAATCTTGTTCTGCGGAAATTATTGCCGATTGTCCCTCTTCCAGAAGGGAAGTTTGCTCCAAACTACGGCGGCCCATACGTCGTGAAGAAAGTACTCCCAGGAGGTGCTTTGATCCTTGTAGAAATGGATGGTCGTGTTTTCACCAGTCCTGTTAATTCTGATGCTGTAAAGAAGTATTATACTTGAATTGCCTTGACATCTTTTGATCAAGTTGTAGTACTCATACAATGCTCATTTCACCTCATCATGTTGTTTTGTGCACATTATTAAGTTCCACTGTGAGGTAGTCTCAATCAGGAAGTTTCTCTGATCCAATTGAATTAACCCTTTTGAATGAGGAACATCGGGATGATGAAAGGCAAGCTATTTCCATACATGTCCTATATCACAATTCTCAGTGAGCAATGTGAGAATTTCCATGCTTGCAAGGTAAAAGGTTATCTCGCGAAAAGTATGACAGTCAAAACAATATGAGGCATTCAGTTCATCCATCCCAAACACTACAGGTTGCCCATTGCTCAACCCTTTGAACGGTGGTTTCATTTCATAACCCTGTCAGGAACAATCCCATATCGGGGAAAATTTTAGAAAGTGAAAGATGAGTCGAATTTTCTTGCTTTCACTTGCATCAATCTTTGAGCATATTTGTTGCATGCGAATTCGGTATTAGCTCCAGTGCCATAGACATGACGAAGAGCATTTCATTCCTACACCCGTATACACTAATCCTTTGCTAAGCCAATTTGAGCGGCGGATTCACTTCTCCAAACCAAACTGGTGATCATCTTGAGCAAGAAATCATTTCAAAATATCTAAAAAACGAGCGAAATGTCTTGGGGCCGACCGAAATCTGAAAGATCGGCTCACGCAATAAACAGACAATTCAAATAAGACACTTCCTTCCTAAAAGAAAAAGAAAAATCAATGTGCAAAAAAGAAAAATGGTGAAGCTTACCATGCAAAAGAAACGGGGGCAAAAATCGTCCACTCCCATTAAAAGGGAGAAAATAAAAAGCTCTCTCGAAGACACTCCAGAAGGAAGGAAGGGTCTTACCTGAGTGGATTCCTCAAAGAAAAATCATTTCTGAAGCATAGAGTGACAGAGACGGACGATCACTGATTCTCTCATATAACCCATTGTTGAAAGTAAGCCTTTCATTTTCAAGCCTACCCTGAACCTACATTACAACCCTCATCGAAAGTCTCTTCAGATTAGGGCACTCGGGTTAATGCAGAGTTTCAAATGCTTATAAATGTCGCTCGAAGAAGTGCGAGCAAGATCATTTTATCTCATTTTGCAGGGTTCCTGGCTTGTAAACCCAATGCAGCTGGTGAAGATTTCATTTCATGACTCAATTGGAATCCCATTTGAAAGCCTTTGACCTAGCCCTCATTACAGTCCCTGTGAAAGACCTCGTGGATTGATATGGTCATACTAATTGCGAGAATACCCAGACCCTTGTCAGGCTTGATGATGACAGCTCTGAGCGTTCTCTTACCCGCAATAATGGACGGGTCTTAAAAGCCTTTTTCAAGAGAAAGAGTGAAAAGTCCTTTTTGATTGAAATTCCTCATTCAATTTGATTAATTTTGTCAAAAAGATCAGATAGCCTTTCCTATTGAAAAATTCCCCAGTGAACTTTATAATGCAAACAAAAGCTCATGAACTTTTTCCTACATATGATGTCGCATTTACATTGAGCTTATGCATGTCATCATTTTTTAGACATTGGACAGGTATGGTGCAGTCAGTCTACACATCATTCATTTGTCACTCAGAAAACCCAGGTATTATGCTCAGTTGGTATTCATACTGATTCAATTCAGATAATACATCATCTCTCGTCTTGATACGATGAGACCTGCTTGAGAAGGTTGCAAGAGACACTTTACCGACTCATGCTGACCCGTTGAGGAGGTCACAAGAGACACTTTACCGACTCATGCTGACCCGTTGAGGAGGTCACAAGAGACACTTTACCGACTCATGGTGACCTGTGGAGGTGGTTCCCAAGAGACACTTTACCGACTCATGGTGACCTGTGGAAATGGTCCCCAAGAGATACTTTACTGACTCATGGTGACCTGTGGAGGTGGTCCCCAAGAGACACTTTACCGACTCATGGTGACCTGTGGAGGTGGTTCCCAAGAGACACTTTACCGACTCACGGTTGATAGTGCACGAGGGTCACTTCCCGAGAGACAAATGGCCAGCTCGAACCATAACTCGAGCACATTTTCAAACTCTACACAGATCTTGCGCCGTTTCGCGTCAGAAGGAAACTTCTGGCAACAGATGGGCCAGTACCTTAGCTTCTTGGCATCCACTGGAAATCTGGAGGTTGGGGGAATCATTAGCTTACGAGGTATTTGGTAAAACATGTATTTTCATAGGCGATCCATGTGTAAACTTCTTTGATGTGAGATAGGAGGAGTTTGACACATGTTATCTATAGCATTGCATTTCATGCATCATTTCCTTTGGCATCAGAAAATGGGATTTGAACTCCCGCCAAACAATTTTATCATCATCATTTGCATTTACAAAATTTAAGTTTCAATTTTAAAGTCTTTGAGCAAAACCTCTGCGAGCTTCCACTCAAAGAGGGGCAGCTGTTGACACCTAAATTTTGAATTTTTTAGAAATTCATTCATTTAAGCATAAAATGAGAGTTAATCATAATTCTTGCAAAAATAAATTCTCATGCATTACATATTTATTTTTTTATTTTTTATTTTTTATTTATTTATTTTTTTGTCATGCATCGGCATTCAGTCGAAAGCGAGTCGATTGAGCTTAATTCGACAGGCGGTCAGATCGGACTCAACTTGTGATGAGACCACAAAGGAAAGTGCTGAATTTTAATAAGCTAATTGGACCTATTTCTTGAGCTTTCGTGTTAAATATCCATTATTTGGAAAAGCCTTAATTTGAACCCATGAATTTGATTGGAAAGATCGGTCAAGAGGTGAATATGTGAATGTCGAATAATTGAGTGGGTGTGGACTCAAAATCGATTTGGCCCCATCTTATTCAATTAAATACAAAAGGTAAATTGGACTAATAGTGATATCTTTACGGCGGCCCATTGTTATACCCCACATGGCGAAGGATTTGAAGGAATTCCTTCAAATCCTTCGCCATGTGGGGTATAACAATGGGCCGCCGTAAAGATATCACTATTAGTCCAATTTACCTTTTGTATTTAATTGAATAAGATGGGGCCAAATCGATTTTGAGTCCACACCCACTCAATTATTCGACATTCACATATTCACCTCTTGACCGATCTTTCCAATCAAATTCATGGGTTCAAATTAAGGCTTTTCCAAATAATGGATATTTAACACGAAAGCTCAAGAAATAGGTCCAATTAGCTTATTAAAATTCAGCACTTTCCTTTGTGGTCTCATCACAAGTTGAGTCCGATCTGACCGCCTGTCGAATTAAGCTCAATCGACTCGCTTTCGACTGAATGCCGATGCATGACAAAAAAATAAATAAATAAAAAATAAAAAAATAAATATGTAATGCATGAGAATTTATTTTTGCAAGAATTATGATTAACTCTCATTTTATGCTTAAATGAATGAATTTCTAAAAAATTCAAAATTTAGGTGCCAACAAAGTCAAAGGATAATATTGCGTATCCGTTAACCAAATGGTTAAGCAGAGAGTTAGTTGGAAAATCGATAATAGGAATGTGACTACAACACATTACAGGAAAGTTTTTATAACGAAAAACCCAACCTAGCTGACTGGAGATCCCAAGATCTAAGTTCAAAAGGGACAACCTAAGTATACGAACTTAAGATATCACTGTGAGAGGTCTATCCCTCAAAACCATTCCTATAAAAGAAACAATGATTTGATATCCCCCAAGTATGTAGAGTAAATAAATTGCTGTGGGGGTTTATCAGGAAAAAAGGATATCAATGATTGCTTTAATGATCCTTAAGTGGAGTGAGCCAATTACTCAGAATTAAGTGATCACTTATGTGAGAGAGAAGAGGGGCCGCTTCAAAGGAGAATTATTGAGGGCTGAATTCTCTAGAAACTCTAGCAGAACCGGGACGATGTTCAGGGCCAAAACGAACATAACAATGAGAACTAAACAAACGTTCAGATGATTCCTGTGTGAAGTGTATGAGTCATTTACTAAGAAAGTAGGACAGTTCAAGGACATCAAGTCTACTGGCCAGCTGGTAAATTAAGTGCACTTTCATAAGGGAAGGTTCAAAGGGTGACACCTACCTATCCTATAAAGGTTTCGTTTGGTGAACACCATCATAGAGTCAAAACCAAAATAATTTTCATTAATGTGGGAGATTGTTGGAAAAAAGAGATATTTTGATGGTATACTCTTGAGTAACAGCAAGTTAATGGCATTAAATGCGGCAGTTATAGAATTAAATGCTGTAACGGCAGAGCCATCATTACTGTAACGGGCAAAGCCATTGCTACTGTAACGGTAGAGTCACTGTTATTTTGCTGTTACGAGATTAATGCTAAAACGGCATATTTAATCAGCTGTTACTATTTGTATTTCCGAAATACCCCACTTGACCTATATATAGGTGACCTTCCATTCTAGATTGAGAGAAAAAAAAGAGGAGAAAGAGAAGTTAGAGGGGTCAGAGGACATAAATCTGCATATGCATTGTGTTGATGGTGTTCGCGTTTGGTTCAAGTTCTCCGAAAGTTATGGAGTGATGTGCTTGCCTCTATAGCTATTTTACCGTTGTATCCTAGGAGATAGATGCCTATGAAACCTCAAAGCACATACGGAAGGGGGCGAATCTGTCTTAAGGAGACTGTCTAGACAGGCCTCGGTATTTGTGTCGATTTCATTCTTTTAGATTGTTCAGTTTTAATTTCGATTTCGGTCTGAGTTCGTACAGTGTTCATAGTATTTATGCCTCTACCAACTCATCGAACATGCTTCTGCCAATGGAGAGTTTATGCCACTGCCAACTCAGCGGTGATGCCTCTATCAGTTTAGAGTTTGTGCCTCCGTCAACCTTGAACTGAAGTTTATGCCAACAATCTGATTTCAGAGATTTTGGTGTTTATGTCATTCATTTGAAGTATACCAATGCCATCTTGTAATTCGTTCTACAGTCTTAAGATAGGATTGTTTCATTGAGACTATTTGCCTACTTTACTAATGCCATTGTGAATTCTGCCTAAAAATCTTTAGACAGATGTGTTGAGTGTTTATATCATCCTTTTGAAGTCTATAATGTTTCTACTAATGTCATCTTGAATTCCTTCCAACAGTTGTTTTATTGTGGAAGCGAGGTCTTGAGAAATTCTAACGAGTAGGGACCAAGCCGGGCAACTTGGGCGTGGTTAGTAGCACCAGCCGCGATGGGCTGAATACCTCATAACCCCATTAGTCTAGGTGCTTAGCGGATTAGTTCTGCGCATTGATAGAAACCACGATGTTTATTTTTGTTGCCCCTATAACACAACTTGTTGCACTGCAAGTAGTCATTTTAACCCTCAATTAGTTTAGTTCAATAGTAGTCAAGCAAGGTAATCATCTGGAGTGGTCCCCTAGGTGATTCGAGGTGCCTTTATTAGTGGATCTGTAGATTTTGGCCTGTCGCCTTAGACGATAAGGGCGAACGACACTGGCATTTTGGAATCTAGTGTAGCATGGCATAAGGCACGCCTTAAAACATGCGCATGAATATCATCTTGCATGTTGTGCATACGGACCGATTGCGATCCCTGGAAACGAGCTTACTACTCCAGTGTATATACCCCATTGAGTCTATAGGAAGACTTTGTTTTGTGACTGAGTGGCCCTGCTGTGTGACTAAGCCTGTCTCACGAGACAAATTCGGATAGTATGACAGGAATGCTCTAGTCTTGTTAGTAGCGACCAACATGAGTTACTCGCATAAATTAAATTCACATTCTATGGCATAACATGCTTTTACTTCACCATTTATTCATTTTTTTTTGGGTAAGGGTTCATCATTTATTCCTTGTCTCCCCGTTCCCCTAAGATCGATTGGTTGAAGTTGTTGACGCCCGTCTGCTTACTATTGTTCATTCCATTAATTGTATATATTAGTCGGCATTTTCAGAAGTGTAACTTGCTGAGTTTCTCACTTCTTTATTGTTGATTTTTTTAGGTAAGTGATGGCGAGTCTGCTGACCATTCTGTATTGAGTGCCGCTTCGCCTACACGGGAGTCTGGCACCATTTGCAGTTTTGAAATTGCACAGATTGGAGTTCGTCAGGGTCAGTGTCACCCTATGGGTCCATGGCGGGCTCGATGTAGGAAAGATACTCCACCAGTTCGTCACCATATATGGCCGCCTTGAGGACGGCCTGGGGTTCGTAGGCCCCATTCCGTTCGAAGGTGGCTGGATTTGGATTTCCTAAGCAATGTTAGGGTACCTTTATCAAATCCAAGCTGTCCAAATCAATATGGACGGCTCAGATTTGATACACATCATTCATCAAAATGGGGAAAGTTTTAGACGGGAAAATTTAATTTTTTTTTATGGAGCGATGTGTATCAAATCCGAGCCGTCCATCTTGATTTGGACAACTCGAATTTGACAATATTAAGAAATCCCAATCCAACGTGGCTCACCTTAGGAGGCTCCCGTAGCTATGGTAGAGTAGCTGGGTGATGTTTGTACAGCACATGCTGACGTTTGAGTAGATAGGTCAATGGGCATGCGATGTGGGAGTTTTTGGGATACAATTGTTCTAGCTGCTGTTTTTATATACCGGGTATGGCGACATACTACTTTTTGATGCCTCCCGATGACGTCTCCCAGGTTGTATGTAAAACGAACCCGACCTTTGTTGGCCTTCAATAAATAAGTGATGTGTTTTGGGTAATTCGATTGTGTAGTTGTCTAAATTAATTGTTAACTATTATAATCCGATAGCGGACACCATGGCTCTAACAAAGCAATCAAACAAACATGACAAAAATAAAAATAACAATAAAAATGAAGCAACTGATTTAGATTTTTGAAAAATTGGAGGGGTGACCGAAAATATGAAATTGGAGATCCACTTTTCCTCATCTAAAATTTAAATTTAAATTTGAGAAAATTATCTTTAAAGATTGAAAAAATTTAATTTCAGATAATTCTACAAAAAAACGGATATTATGCAATTGCATCCAGACATTATCTCTAACAATTAAATATTATGAGAAAATCACAAGATAAGCCCAATCAACCAATGGATATGCATTCTCACCAAATCACATGTTAGAGATGATCCTTGAAGTAAAAAATTTATTCATGACAACTAGAGATATCCAATTAAGCACAATGCTTATCCATAACATGAGATAAATCAAATGATCACAACATAAGATAACAACCAACACAGGACAGACGACAACCACATAGCAATTCGGCCAAGGATAATGCATATGCCGAAAATCACATTCATTCCATAAAATTCTGATTTTTTCCTTTTACTTAACCCAATTTGATCTTGAATAATTTTTATTTGAGAAAAGACATGGTTCCAATTGAGTTTAATCGATTCTCAAAAGTATACAGAATTAAACCGATTCAATAAATGAATTAGGTTTGCTAAAAAAAATCAGTTTTTATGCAACACTTTCGGTTTCAGCACAAATTTGATAGAAAAGACTTCAATTTTCTCAACTTTTGCTGCATATCAAGTATGCCCAAGATAGCACAAGAACATCAATGCAAGTTTCCAAGTAAACATGCATGATTATATAATCAAAAGCTTGAGAAAATCATACCTTTTCGAGCTAATTTTTTAGCGCGGGTACAAGTTGCAAATTACCCCGAAAATCACCTTTTTTTAGCTTGATTCGTCACCGATCGATCTAACACGCGTAACAACAATGTTAGATCTTCAAATAATGAGAAAATAAAGGCTGATCAACCTTTAATCAAGGCCGAACAGCAAACTGGACAACAATGCTTTGGGGCTAGTCGAGTACGGCGATCGATCGGGATGAACAAATGGGAGACACCGGGCTGAGCCGGGCCTTGGCCTGACTAAACCGCGACTGGACAAGGGTAGAGGAAGGTGGAACATCTTGGACTTCAGCTTGAGATGGGCGATGTGTAAGCAATTGAACATGAACTTTATGCGGACATTCAATTATATACGGATTTCGATCTTCATGATTTTCACAAACAATAACGATGACGACATACCTTTCTCCATAACGATTCTTCGAGGACGATCAATGCAGAAGACTGAGACGATGAAGAATTATATTTCTCTCCCTTAACCCTCTGTACTTTACGTTAACTATTTGATGGAGGATAGAAAACACAAACTGACGTCTGTTCGTTAAATGCAATTTTTTGATGAGTTGGAGAGAGACCAGATTCAAATTAAATAAGGCTATCGATAGGCACCTCTTCAACAGACGCCATCCATCAAAGCGTGTAAAGAGTTGTATCTATTCGTTTGTGTCTTTAATAACCCACACATAATAATTATAACATGAAAAATTATTAAACTGTCATTAATAAATCATATTGGCCGTATTTATTTTTACACTCTCCCACTTGGCCAATATTAGTTTCCTTTCATGGTTTAATAATACTGTATGTGCACAATAAGATCATGTTATAAATATCACACAATAACCATAATAAAGTAAAGAAAACTAATGCAAGTCATAGCGATTGTGTGTTATTAATCGACATAATCCCTTATATGTACTACAATTATAGATTTCTACTCATCATGATTCAAAAATAGAAACATATCAATGGTCCAACTATAATGTCTCTGTTAGAGACTATTCTGTCAAACATTCATCTACTTCCATCATGTATACTAAGTAGAAAACAAGATAAATCAGAAACATACATAAATGAGCTCAAAGTGTCAAATACATAAACAAAATAAAGTCATAATACAATATCATTAGTGACGTCCAATAATGCCCATTCTTTCAACATGTTTTTTAAATATTTTGGGCGGCAGTCCTTTTATCAATGGATCTGCAATCATAAGATTGGTGCTAATATATTCAATTGACACTCTCTATTTCTGAACTTCTTCTTTGGCGGACAAGTACTTGATTTCCATATGCTTAGCACATTTAGAATACTTGTCGTTCTTAGAGAAGAAAACTGCTGCAGAATTATCACAGTAAATTTTTAGTGGCCTAGCAATACTATCGACAATTACAAGTCCTGAAATAAAGTTCCGCAGCCATAATCCATGAATAATGATCTCAAAGCATGCCACAAACTCAGCCTCCATAGTGGATGCAGCAATGACTGACTGCTTCGCACTTTTCCAAGAAATTGCACCTCCAGCCAAAAGGAATAGATAACCAAACGTTGATTTCCTTATATCGGCGTATCCGACTAAGTCCGAATATGAATATCCAATCACCTCAAGATGATTTGATCTTTTATAAGTAAGCATGTGATCCTTTGTTCCTTGCAAGTATCTGAGAACTTTTTTTTTGCAGCTTTCCAATGACCCACTCCTAGATTATTTTGATGTCTGGTCTGGTGCAAGTCTGAGCATACATTAAGCTCCCAACAACAAATGCATAAGGAATACTTTTCATTTGCTCTTGTTCCAATTCACTTTTCGGACATTGCATTAGGCTAAATTTATCCCCCTTCTGAATTAGAACTATTCCCGCTGAACATTTGTTCATATTGATTCTCTCTAGAATTTTATTAGTATAGGCCTTTTGAGACAACCCTAACAATCCTTGTGATCTTTCACGGAATATTTCTATTCTTATCACACATGTTGTCTCACTCATATCTTTCATTTCAAAATTCTTAGAGAGAAATATCTTGGTTTCATGTAATAAACCAAGATCATTACGAGCAAGCCGAATGTCATCAACATACAGAACTAGAAAAATAAACTTGCTCCCACTGACCTTCGTATATATACACCGATCAATGGTGTTTTCCTTAAACCCAAAAGAGGTTATGATATCATTGAACTTGAGATACCATTGTCAGGAAGCTTGTTTAAGTTAATATATTGACTTCTTTAATTTACATACCATGTGTTCCTTTCCTTTAATTGAAAAGCCTTCAGATTGGTCCATATAAACCTCTTCCTCCAAATTTTCGTTAAGAAAGGTAGTTTTCACATCAATTTGGTGTAACTCTAAATCGTAAAGAGCCACCAAAGCCAAAATGATTCTAAGTGAGTCTTTCTTAGAGACTGATAAAAAGTCTCCTTATAATCAATGTCTTCTTTTTGAGTAAAACATTTAGCAACAAGTCTGGCTTTATATCGTTCAATATCACCTTTTGAGTCGCGCTTGGTCTTAAAGACCCATTTACACCCGTCTTTTTTACATCCTTTAGGCAATTCAACGATATCCCAGACTTGATTATGATACATAGATTTTAACTCTTCTTTCATGACATCAAACCACTTTGTAGAATCACTATATTCCATAGCCTGTGAAAATGAACTTGGATCATTACCAATTCCTAAGTCAATTTCTGAATCTTGTAGATAAACTACATAGTCATCAGAAATAGCCGACTTTCTGTCTCTTTGAGATCTTAATGCTATTTTCGATGGCTTAACTACTGTGAGTTCATTATTGACATGTTCATTATAGAGCGTTTGATCATTTAATTGTTGTTCTTGATTATTGTTTGGTTGAATAATAATATCAGGAACAACAACTTGAGAAGTTTTAGGTGAAGCAATCTCCACCCTGACTTCTTGAATACAAGCATCACGCATTCTTTCACTCCCATTGATGTCGCCATTCTCAATGAACCTAGCATTTCCAAATTCAACAATTCTCGAACTGTGATTAGGACAGTCAAATCTATACCTCTTGGATTTTTCTGCATAACCAATGAAATAATCACTTGTTGTTCTAAAATCCAATTTCTTTTTGAGTGGATTGTAAATGCATACTTCTGCTGGACAACCCCAAGCATGTAGGTGTCGTAAACTAGGTTTTCTACCCGTCCACAGTTCAAAGGGAGTCTTTGGAATTGCCTTACTAGGAACCTTGTTTAATAAGTACATAGAAGTCTTTAATGCATACATCCACATAGATAAGGGTAAAGATAAATAACCCATCATACTCCTAACCATTTTCATTAGAGTACGATTACGCCTTTCTGCTACACCATTTTGCTGTGGTGTACCTAGCATTGTGTATTTAGGACAAATGTCATGTCTTTTAAGAAATTTAGCAAATGGACCCGGACATTGTCCTGACTCATCATATTTTTCATAATATTCACCACATCTATCCGACTTTATTATTTTCACTTTTTTATCTAATTGTCTCTCAACCTTATTAATATATATCTCAAGTGCATTCACAGATTGAGATTTATCATGTAATAGATAAACGTAACCATAACGTGAAAAATCATCAATAAAGTTGATAAAATAACTTTCTTCACCAAAAGATGGGACATCAAAAGGACCACATATGTCAGTGTATATAATTTCAAGCAGCTTTGTGCTTCTTGTGGCGCATTTCTTAGTGTGTTTTGTTTGTTTACCCTTAATACAATCAATACACTCTCCAAGATCAACAAAATCCAAATTTGGAAGAATTTCATTCTTCACTAATCTTTATATCCTTTTTTTGGATATGTGACCCAAACGTTTATGCCACAAGTAAGCAGAATTCTCATCAACTAAACTGCGTTTAGTGCCAACATTATGATGCAAGGTCATTATGGTCTCAACAAATATATTATCAAGTTTAAACTTGTAGAGACCATCACATAAGGTTCCAGTTCTAATAAGATTCTCATTCTTAAACAAACTGAAAGATCCACAAACAAACTTAAAAGAAAAACCTGCTTCATCAAGTTTTGGCAAAGAAACTAAATTGCAGGAGAATGTAGGTACATAAAGGGTTTGAAAAATTCAAATAATGTCCAGTATCTAAAACTAAACGATAAGTGCCAATGCCTTTAATTGGAGCTTTATTTCTATTTTCCGTGTACACATAGTTCTCATTTGGCTTTAAAGCTTGGATCGTAAGGAATCCCTGCATTGTATTGGAAACGTGGGTGGTAGCACCCGAATCAATCCATCAAGTATTACGAGAAACTTCAGTAAAGTTTGATTCAAAACATACTAAAGCACAAGGCTTACCTTTCTTTTCAAACCAAGCTTTACGAATCTTTCTTCAAGTGTCCAATTTTTTTACAAAAATGAAACTTAATAATATTGTGCTCCTTGTGGATTTGCGAAGCCTTAGATGACTCATTCAGGATGTGTAGTCCTTTCTTCTTGCTCTTTCTACCTTTCCCACCTCTCCTCTTGGAATTCTTTTCAAGCTCTTGATGACTTAAGAGATGAACAGAACGAGCCTTTTGATTCTTTATCCTCGTTTCCTCTTGAATAAGCATACTAGCCAATTCATTTACATTCCACTTATCGTTTATAGTATTGTAATTCATCTGAAATGGCCCATATTGTTCATGAGACAATGAATTCAGTATAAATTGAACTAAAAAAAAAATACTCATCCACGTTCATTCCCAAATTCTTCAACTTTGCTGCTAGATTTATCATCTCAAGTACATGTTCATGCATGGTACGTGAACCATCATATTTCATGATGGTCAAAGTGCACATCAATGTATCAGCAAGTGACTTGTCAGCAGTTTGAGAACGTTGTTCCATAAATTTCATAAATTCCTTTGCACTGTCAGTTTTGGGAAGAGTGGTCTTTAAATTGTTTGCTACTATCATTCGCATGAACATTAGGCTTAGTCTGTTTGATCTTTCCCAAGCTTGATGGTAAAATATTTTATCATCGCTACTATCATCAATAATAGTAGCTGATTTCTCAACTTGAAGTGCCAAATCAAGATCCAGGACATCTAAGTGAAATTGGACTTGTTCACTCCAGTCAGAGAAATTCATTCCATTGAATAATGGAACAAATGAAGCATGCGAATGAAGAGAAACAGGTACAGATACTGCAAACATTCATGAAAAAATTCATACATTAATGCTTTGAGAATATCACATTGTCAGATTGAAATTAAAACAATACATGTATATCATAGTTCTCCTTTGGGAGATCCTATAATACCCAAACATACTAACCATAATGATGTTAATATCTTTTATTTGGCAATTACGAATATATCTCATTAAAATTTATTTGCTATCTTTGGATATACAAATAAATCTAATAAGACATATGAATTTCCAACCATTATGTTCATAAATTATAAGAAAATAATTAACCTTTGGGTTAATTCCTAAGTTCCTATAATATATGAGCTTCAATATATCCATGATAATAATAAAGATATTTAACATATCAATTTTCAATCATAGCATCAAAAATCATGGATAATTGAATAAAATATTATGAATTTAAAAAACTCGAGAAACTTAAGGTTCGGTCACTATGGTGACTTACAAACCACTTAATTCTTTCAAGTTTTAAATTCAAGTGCCTAATGATAAAATTGTAAATTCAACATTCAAGGGCAAAATGGTAAATTTATGGGTCAAGGACAAATAAGTAAATAAGTTTTATGGGCAAAAACGTAATTTTCTGTCACAAGATGACAAAATAGGGGTGAAAACTTTAATTTGTTGCAAAATGACAAAATTTGGGCAAAACTGTAATTTTCGAAAAAAAACAAAAACAAAAACAAAACAAAACAGGGTAAAAGACAAAACTGCAGAAAAGGACAAAAGGGCAAAACTATAATTTTGTCCTCCTAGGCGCGTGCCAGACATGCGCCTGACGCCCACGGGCGCGTGTTCCACACGCACCCTTCTTCTTCATGAAGAGACACATTTTTTGCATCTGTTCGTCGTCCTTTTTCAACGGATCCCGCCGCGACTTCAGTGCTGGGTCTTCACCAACAGCCCATGTTAGACAAAATTGAAATATGGGTTTCGAAGATCTCATTGGCGCAACCACATAGGACTTTGAATCGGCAAAAACGATTAAGAAATTTTCCAGAATCAAACAAAAATCCCTTTGAACGTCAACCCTAATCCCGGAACTTTCTCCACTTAATTCACTTCCGGCTATCACCATAATGCCGAATTGATTGAGGGCTTTTGTCGCTTACGATGATGCGACCATACTATACAAATTTCGGGTGATGGGAGGTCGTAATTTGCCCAGAATCAATATTTTTCTTTCAAGGCCAGATTTGATCCGAAAATTTCCCTTTGTACATATTATTCCTGTTTTGTCTCTTTCGCATGGATTTGCGAAAGAACAGTAAAGAAGCTTTTTCTTTATTTATCAGATATGTTCCAACATACAATTCATCAACCCCTTAAACATTCATCAACCTAACACGAATTCATCAAACGTGAGAAACTATCAACGCAAAATTCACGAGAATTCATCGAGCCTTTATCCATATACTCATATGCATAACTTATATAATTGGAAAATCATGGGATTCTAAACCATGCTCTGATACCAACTGTAAGCAATTGAACATGAACTTTATGCGAAATTTCAATCATATACGGATCTTCGATCTTCATGATTTTCACAAACAATAAGGATGAAGACATATCTTTCTCCATAGCGATTCTTCGAGGACGATCAATGCAGAAGACGGAGACAATGAAGAATCAGATTTCTCTCCCTTAACCCTCTGTACTTTACATTAACTATCTGATGGAGGATAGAAAACACAAACTAACGTCTGGTCGTTAAATACAGTTTTTTGATGTGATGGAGAGATGACCAGATTCAAATTAAATAAGGCTATCAATAGGCACCTCTTCAACAAACGCCATCCATCAAAGCGTGTGAAGAGTTGTGTCTATTTGTTTTTGTCTTTCATAACCCACACATAATAATTATAACATGAAATAATTATTAAATTGTCATTAATAAATCATATTGACCACATTCATTTTTACACGGTGAAGCTTGGACGCCAGCGGTGATGCACACACTAGAGGAATCTCGACCGCGGGGATGGGTGTTCGACCAAATTGAAAAAGGATTGTCTCGACTTTGCTCGAAGCTCTGAATATTTATTTCTCCCACACTTGGCCGAATTTTTTTTTAGATGTGCCGATTGAGAATGCCGAAGGTGATAGTTTGCTTATATAGAGCTTAGTCCTCTAGTCCTAGTAGCAGTAGGAGTCGCCGTAGACTGTCGGATCATAAATCCTAGCTAGAGTAGGATTCGGTGAAACCTTTGGACGAAATTTTCTGAATCTGGAGGAGTCCTGATCCGATAAAACTCTCAGTTATTGTCAGCCGATTAGGGATAGAGTTTTAGTTTCTCAAAACTCTAATCTATAGTTAAGATAAGATTCTTTTAACAAATACTGAATTTTGATCTTTAAAGAGTCATAATCTAGCAAAAAACTTCAATTTTCGGAAATAGAGGATAGGATATTGTGAGGTTGGCCGAAATTCACATGTCCTTGTGGGCTTGTGATAATGTCTCGGACCGAAGATTGATTAAATGAATAATTAACTAAAGGCCCCGACATAATTTAGACAACCAAAATGAATCTAAACCCACATAGGAATTCGACATGCTCATGTCCATGACCTATTCGAATTTTGCAGTCCAAATCATGGGCTAGTCTTGACTTTCCGAGCTCAAATAATTTTTTTTCTAAATTATTGACATTTAATCGAAAGCCCTGATAAATAAAATAAGCTTGAATGAACTAAAATGAGTGCGAAAACAAACCTAATAGGCCCGCATAAATTCGGCATACCCTCCTGTGGCTTCAATAAAAAATCTTAGAATAAGTCTGGTCCAGCTGCCTGTCAAATTAAGTTCAACTGACTCACCTCTAGCCTGAATGCAATGATAAGCACTTGACTGACAAAAATTAAATATACAATGCATAAGAAATTATTTTCTTTGTGAGGACTATGCCTAGTTCTCATTTTATGTAATAACGAATGATTTTTTAAAAATCAAAATTTAGGTTTCAACACTTAGGTTAACTGATTATCAGGTTAATTAAATTAACTAACCTATCTCGGACTCTACCAAGTTCTACCGAATCGCGACTTAGGTTCATTTCATGAAAAATTATTAAATTGGAGCTGCAACTAATCGTCTTGATAGGTCGATTAGAAACCTAAATAAAATAGCGGAAGAACTATTTTATTTCTGCGAACTAGAGAAAATGAGTCCGGAGACTTGCTTACATTAATTTAAAAAAATTAATGCCATTTTCGGTACCAATTTTTCTGAAAATCGCTTTTGATTGAATGATGTAAATTAAATGAAATTTGTTGATTTTCTTTGGAAAGATGCAAGTGCAAATTATACTAAATGACATGGCGATATGCATGAGTACGTGGCAAAGTATGCACTAAACTGGATGATATGCAAATGATAAATGATTTTTTTTGGGTAAAATGATGACCACCATGAAAACATGTCTAAAAATGTGATAACATCCAATTTAACGCAAGAAAATGATTTCCCAAGTCTTAACTTATGTTAGATGTTATTTAAGGTGTAAAAATGAGGTTTTGACATGTTTGACTATAGAAAAATAGGCTTTATTTACATGAACTAAATTAAAGCAAAGAATGAATAACGATAAACAAAAATTCCCATAATATACTTTTAATTCTTAATTTTTCGATGAATTCACTCATTCCCACATATTAGAGTTAGAGCAAAATTTATCAGCTATATTCTTGTAGATTCGAGCCAATATGTGGATAAAGGTATAGAACAACATCATTCCTTAATCCAAAGGGCGAAACACAAAATTCTATACTAAATTATAATCTCATTCCATAAGATCATGACTAGGGAAATATAATTTATTTTTCAAAGGGTCTAGGCACAAGGGAGCATATATTATGGGCATGTTTGTTTACAAATATGCATATTATATTAAAAAAATCAAATAAACATGGCCAGATAAGAGCAAGAGCAACCAAAGTTGATTAAATTTTCAAAAATAGATAAGGAGTGGATGAAAATTTGAGAGTGGTGTCCACCTTTCCTCATCTGTTGCCACCTAAATTTTGACTAATATTTTTAGTCATTTATTTTGCATAAAAAATTAAGAATTAATTTTAATTCCTACAAAAAATAATCAAATTATTTTTAGCATTCATTCATCTATTTGCATTGCATTTGACTAGCGATGGGAAAATGGACCAAAATTAACAAATGAATTGAGCCATAACTATTAACTTAAGCAAAATTCGGCCTGGGCTAGATGGTTAGGGTGACCGAATTCACAAGGCTTTAGGCTTATTTTGGACTTAATTCAGCTCGTTAAATTTAATAAATTAAAAAAGCCTTTACTTAAAGCTTAATTAATGGAAAAAAGGCCTAATTAAGCCCGGACGAGCCCACAGGTGAGACCACAGGCATGCTAGGCACACTCAACAGGCTGACTGATTTTATAGGGACTTAACTGGGCAGAATTTTCTCTCTAAAGGATTCACTTGTGATTATCCGAAAGTTGAGGGACTATTTCATAATTAGATGAAAGTCATGAAACTCTAGTTTAATCTATAAATAGGGCGTTATATTCATGTTTCGGGGCAGACCAACCAATTGGAATCCGACTCCCCTGCCTTAAAGGTAGGGTGCCTTAAATCATCTGGGCCGTCCATTTTTGAATGGAAGGCCCAGATCTTGTAAATATGAAGTGTATTTTTAAGGGTTTTTTTTTAAAAGAAAAGATCTGAGCCGTCCATTTTTGAAATGAACGGCTTAGATCTTCTCTGATTTAAGTCACTCCTGTCTTTAAGGCAGGGGATCCGTTCACAACCAATTGTCACAAATGGCCAAAATAGATCTCGTAGATGGGGAGAGAGACTGACTCTGGTTCATCCTCTGAAAGATCCATTACTTCGAAGTCAGACATGTTCACAAAGGGAAGGAGGTACGTGGTTGTGGTGTCAAAAAAAAAAAAAGCGGTCTTCCGCCAAGCTAGGTGTTGGCATCTCCTCGACGCCCAAACAGCATCGACACCGACAAAGAGGTTGCTGTCTTTACTGTCGCTCTAGCCCCATCGAAAAAAAAAAAACATTTAACTTCATACGCCATTCCAGCATCAACCATATATATATATGGTCTGATTGGTCCGGGAGGGTGGTTCCCACCTAAAATCGGGAATCAAATCGACACCTACCGGTTCCAGTAAATTGAAATGGAACCGGAGACCAAACTAGTATCCGGTGGTTCCCATCCAAATGAGCTGGTCGAGTACGGTCGATTCCGATTCGATTTTGGGTGGATAGCGTTTTTTTTCCCCTCGCACTTAATACAGAGTAGCCAATTGAATTTGCTTCAAATTCGGTCTATCTCTACCTTATAGTTGACTTTGACTTTTACACCTGGTGGAGATTACTGAGTTCTTCATACTTTTCTCGGAATTTTTTGATGGGCGCTGATGGAGTTGGGTCATGGGGTGGCAGCCGTTGGATACGGTTCATCCAAGGACCTGGATTACACCATAGTGAAGAACTCGTGGGGCCCAAAATGGCGTCAAGGGACATATCGGAAATGATATTTCTTCCGCTTTCTTACGTCATTTCTATAATTTATGACGATCCAATTGTTTTCTTGTCGTCGAATGCTTACAATTAACTATACATTGGTGTTACGAACTTTTTTCAAGTTGTAGTCGCTAGAAACTCAGTAGTTTCATTGATTAATGTCCAATAGAGGATGATCGATCTCCGGTTACTATATTGAATCGGACTTTGAGGTTACAAGTGATGGATTCTAATAAGCCTTAAAAAGGCGAGGACCGTGTGCCAATCACTAAAATAACGTGCAAACCGCGAATTGAAAACAAACAGGGAGATTGCAAGGGATGTCGATGAACATAAACTTTTTCATGGACGTCGATGAGGTGCGCGCGGAGAAAGTACAAAATTTACAAGATGCGATTTGGAAAGCCTTTCAGACTAAAAAAAAAAAAAAATTTGGGGAACAAGAAACCCGATCTATTTTGAATTTGGAAGCTATAACTTGAGATAGAATTTAATCTCAAAATCAACATGTTAGGAATGATCTTCTCCTCTTCAAACTCCGACGGGCTCTTCGTAATTTGTGATGCCTCGGACTCATGTCGTGTGTTTCTTGCTCGGAGTCTATTGTCTCAGCTCAACGTGCTGAAGGATGTCAAGGGATATACCTACTTTAACAGTTTAACTCAATCTTTATCGAGTCATTATATTATGCATCGTGATCTTCTCCCTCGGAAAGTCTCTAAACTGCCATGGCTTACTCGTCATGTTAGGATGATTTTCAACTTCCTACTAATTCCTTACTTACTGTTAATCCCTTGTTGATCGATTCTCCCTGACTCAAAGTTTAACTCATTTGGGCAATCGTGGCCACATCTCATGCACTTCCCTTAAATGCTTTTTGTTGGAAACTCTTGATTAGTAAGTTCACACAAGCCTTCCATCCTCCGTACTTGTGAATTATACTGCTATCACAGTCATAATCGATGAGTTTACTTAGCCATTTCTGGAAAAGTGTCAAAAAATGTCATAAACCTATTGTATTAGTGCCAATTCAGTCCTAAACCTTTTTTTTGTGCCAATTCAGTCTCAAACCTTTTATTGGTTCCACTTTAGTCCTAAATCGTTCACATTAGAGTCAATTTAGGCCTAAATATTTTACATTTATACCAATTAAATCAATTCGGCCAATTTTGACCGAAAATCATTGACGCGAACATTAATTGTCCTACATGGCATGGCTTGCCCTAATGTGGATATTTTTTTTTGATATTTTAAATATTTTAAAAAAATGCTTAAAAATTATTTAAAATTATAGAATAATGTTTAAAAAATATCCAAGTCAGCATTTGTCGTGCCACGTAGGACAATCGATGTCCACGTTAGCCATTTTCAGTCAAAATTAGTCGAATTAACTCAATTAGCATAAACACAAAAGATTTCGATCTAAATAGACACCAAAAAAAGGTTTAGGACTAATTGGCACTAGTGGCAAGTGCAATAGGTTTAAGACTTTTTTGACATTTCTCCTTAAGCATTTCACCAACCACCTTTGGGGATGTACATGCTGTGGTATTTATGGTTGGTATTATGTCGTTTCATCAGTGGACTTTGCGGATTGTATGTACGGTTATGACCTTCATGATTGATGAGCTTGTTTAACATTCCATCGATGCGTTTTATGAACGGTATATTCTATTGGAATATATAAATATTAAACCAAGCATTCTTCTAAAAGCTTAAGCTGTTAGAGCATTTGGCAAGTAGTACCATCACTTTCTAACATGTATCAGAGCAGGAGATTTTGAGTTCAAACTTGTTCTATTGTAAGAATAACAGCCTGCTTTGGGCCACAAAAAATAAATAACAAACAATCAAAATCCGTTATGGGGTCGCTTATTCAAGAATTTGTGGCTCACTATTATTTCTTACAATCACATAAAGAAGCGCTTTCGCATTAACTATGTAAAGCACTTGCGTCGAACAGACTCATACTTATTCTAGTTCTCGTTCTTCTCAAGCGATGTGCCCATAGTCTCCCTCGTCAACAGCATGGTCACCGCCATCCCCACCACGCAAATCCCACCCAATATGATCAGCATAACTCTCATCCTCAACGTCATCTGATGCCCATCTTGGTCGACACCCTTCGAGACCATGAAAAACCCCACGACGCCAATGATTGCCCCAACCTTCCCCGTGGCCCCGGCGATCCCGTGGCACGTCGACCTGAATCGCGCGGGGAACAGCTCGGCCGGCACAATGAATGTGGTCGTGTTGGGCCCAAAATTGGCGAAGAAGAAGGTGAGGCCGTACAGGATCGTGAAAAGATTCCCCGTTTTGTGCTCCCGATATATGCGTGCGCTGGAGAAGTAAAGGACGGCCATGAGGACGAATCCCATCGCTTGGATCCTGACTCGCCCTACGCGATCAATGAGGAAGACAGCGGCAAAGTAGCCGGGGATTGTGGTGCAGCAAGCCACTATGGCCTGGAGTTTCGCGACCTTGAAGGCGGCCTCAAAGGCAGTGTCGGCTTTGATGGCGTTATGATGCCTTTCAAAGATGGTGGATTGGCAGAGGTTGCTGCTGTAAAAGACGATGTCCACGAGGAACCACGCGGAGGAGCAAGCAAGGAGGTCGCGGCCGTGAAGGAGGAAGAACTTCTTGGAGAAGAGAGGGTAGGGTGGCAGACTCGGCAGGGCGGGATTGTCCTCGGCAATCTGGCTCAAGGGCACGGTTAGGACTGGCTCCATGTCCCGGGCAGCTTTGAGCACATTTAGCTCCACCAAAGCGGTGTACCTAATGGTACCATCAAAATGATTAACTCTCTGTATCTCGTAGAAGTCTAGAAATGAGTCGCTATAGAAAGTTCTTTGTTCAAGTGTTCACTGACGGGACTATGGAAGCCGATACAAGCAAATATTTCAACAACAACACGGATCGACGCGAATTTAAACACATCATTATTTCTAATTCAATACAACTGTAGAGGTATGAAATAACACAGAAAGTTTCATGCCTTGCAGTTTCAGGCATCATCATCCGCCAGTAAAATGTTAATGCGGTAGGAACAGCACCCAGCATCAATATCAACCTCCAGGCGAGATCAGCATCATTTTTCATGCGATCTCTCCGGCCAAATATAGTGCACACCACCATCGTGACAGTTGAGCTCGTCAGAATCCCAAACCCTTGCATCGAGAAGACGGCCGCTATGAAAGCACCGCGCGTCCTCTTGTTAGCAAACTCTGACATGATCGTCGCCGAGAGCGGGTAATCTCCTCCGATCCCTATCCCAAGCAAGAACCTGAAAAGAATTTAAAGACTCACGTCTTATGGTTACTCAGACAAATTGAATAGGGACTAATTATACGCAATGTCACGGGATGGCGATTTCTAGCACTACGATCACCTGAAGAAACCTAGACTCGCCAGGACGCGACCTCGTGTCATGCCCATGGAGAATCCGCAACCGATGGAGCCGGCCATCATGAGCGTCAAGGTGAGGCCGTACACTCGCCTCCTCCCAACACGATCGCCAAGCCAGCCGAATACGAGTTGACCGATCACGGTGCCGAGGAGAGCGATGGCCAACATGGCTGCTTCAGTGGCACGCTGGATTCGGTTGCCATGGGATTTGTAGTGTATGTGTCCAAGCAGTCGCATGATCGGCGGGATGCAAAAGAGGTCGTAGGCATCGGTGAATATCCCCATTCCTTTATCAAGCACCAGAAGCACAAATTCGGAATCATATCAAGTCAAACCAAACTATGCAGTTTTCGTAAGCGAGATAGTCGAATTTGAGATGCATAATAACTAATTCAAACGAATTCATGAAATTGAGATTGAGATGTGAAATGCCCAGGGTAATTTACCTGCCACTACGACGGCCTTGATGTGGTAGTACCGTGTTCTCGCGGTGTCGAGAAGAGACAGAACTTTCAGCGGCATGGTCGCTCGTCACTAAGTTCTGCTTCTTCGAGAAACAACCATCGAATGCAGCAACCTAATGCTTTTTGGTGCGTACTAGTTATGGTCGGGTTATAAAGATGATGTAGGAGATGATACAGACCAATGGAAGTCATTGTTCGTAGCATATGCATGGGAAGCAACAAGGCAGTTTCCTTCGACGATAATGTCTTGGATGCAGTCGAGGCGAGCCGCATGATTTGGTGAGACCGTAATCTGATTGGACTATGACGACTTCGGGGCGGGAGGTGGATCGCTTGCCTTGCACCACCCATTAAATACCAAAAACATTTCCCCCCTATAAAAAGGGGGAATGGGTGATAGGGATGCTAAGGCACCCCTGCCTTTAAGGCAGGGCTATGTGACTTCTTGTCATTTGAGTTTGAACATTGTTTAGTTCGTCACGGACCCGGATCCTCTGCCTTATTTTTTTTAAGGCAGAGGGATCCCCACCCTTGATATAGGGGGGAAAAGCAAAATCAAGGGTGGGGATGTGCTGCCTTAAAAAAAAGTAAGGCAGAGGATCCTTGCCCGTTCGTCACATGCTTGTCAGTGGATCCGAATTCCCTACCAGCATGGTAGGGAATCATTAACATCCCCACCCTCCATTAGGGGGGTGGGGGGATGGAATTTTTTTTATCATTTATGGAGGGTGGGGATTTCAATGTTACCACTTTTCAATGGTAGGAAATCTCCATCTCTTGTCAATGGGCCAAAACTTCAAAATTTTATTTGAAATAACGCACCCTTCATATTTTTCGTTTGGAAAAAAATGGAGAGCCTTTGTATCCTTATTTGCTATTCTTTCTTTGTTTTTGGCAACAGCTGTCGGAAAACGATGCCCAAGTAAATCATGCCCACTCTTTTCCTGACGGGATGTGTTGACTGATTCTGTTCATGGAAAAATCTCGGATTGTGACTGGTGGTGATGGGTTAGGAGCATTTTCCATAGTAGCTTTAACTTTTCTGACGATGAGCCCCACAATTGCCACATGTCGCATTATGACTGGTGAACTGAACCACATCGGCTCTACCAAGTTTGTACGCAATATTTTCTCTTTTGGATTTTGAACGGCAGCAACAAGGTGAGGGACGAGGTGACGACGGAACAAAACGGAGAAAGGCAAATTAAAATATCGAGTGATTGTCAATCAGAGTCCAATCAAACTCAGGCCGATGAAGAAATTTTTTGTTTTGTTTAGTGATAGTGTGGGTGTAGGAAGAACAGCAAATGTAGACATTGTCACATTGGCATGCATGATACGTTGAAGTAGTTCTTTTCATCACAAAAAAGAAGTGCTTTGAGCTTACGGCAACAATAGCAGAGGCAAATAATACTCAAGAACAATGATCGTCACCATGCGGAAAATAATAATAATAATAATAATCAAAGAACTATAAACCACTGCTACTAATTGAATTTTTTCAACAATCTTAAAGTATTATTTTCATGGAAATAGGGATAATGGTTGCATCAAGTGCTCAAACCACTGTATTATACATACAGTTTAGTTGTACTGTTCCTTCTATTATATTGTGTGGAGTAAAGAAGAAGTTTTTTTTTTTGAGAGGATAATGGCTGGAGCCTATCACACTGAGTTTCGTAAAAGTAAGGGTGAAATTGTCCTTAAGGATGGTACTTGCATGCCTCAGACAATGATTTCATTTCCGTCTTTTCCAATTTTTCCAACACTCTTAAGGATAAAATGCCATGGGAATTCCCAAGTCGAAACCACTGCCGCTTCCTCTGTTGTTGCAATTGAGTGGACTCAGAAATGGTGAAGGACTAGAATCGAATATTCGTGGGCGAATTGTCGTGAGGAAGTGGATCCCCTGCCTTAGTGGGTTTTAAGGCAGGGGATCCGGGCCGTCCATTGCAAAAATGGTCGGCCCAGATCTTTTTTTTTTAACCCCAAAAAATTTTCCCCCATATATACGTGATCTCGGCCGTTCATTTTAAAATGGACGGCCGAGATCCATTAAGGGTTGTCGTGGGACATTATTGAGTGTCGGCTCAAAAGAGCATTTAGTCGTTTCGTCAATACAGTGCCAGGTAAGATCATTGTATGGGGCTTTGATACCTATGTTTCCTTTCTGAAAGGACGTCGGACATTTATAAGTGTCTTCGGTGAAAATATTTCTTTCTTTACTTTATTTGAGTTGCCTGACTTTATAGTATCGTAAAAGGAAATGCCTTGTGATTAATTTTTCAGTAAGTGTGCATCTAGGTTGAAAGTAGAGGTGTCGATATAGGTCATTGACCCATTTTTTAACTCACATTTATATATTTGGGTCATATATGGGTTCATTAAATTTAAAATATGAGTTAAATATGGATCTAAACTTATAAAGCCTATTTAAATATGAATTTTAGCTTAACCCATTTTGGACCAATGACTTTCTATGCATCTTGCCGCCACTGCTGCCCACCTCTGCCTGCCGCGCCGCTGTCTGCCCCCGCCCACCATCCGCCCACTACTGTGGTAGCCCGCGGCCGCCCGCCACTTGCCCACTACTATCGTCGCCCGCTATCGCCGCCGGCCGCTGATTGCAGGAGTTGAAGAGTCGGTCAAAATTAGCTCCATTTCAAATATGATGAAACGAAAAATATCTTTTAATTTTTAAAAAGTATTTTTATTTTATTTTGTTTTCATTTTTCTCCGGCCACTGGTAATGGTCGGCGATCGGCATCGGTGGACGGCGGATGGAGGCGGTGACTAGCGATTGTCGGCGGAGGGAGACGGCAGTGGACGACGAGGGCGATTGCCGGTGGTGGAGGGCGGTGTCGGAGGGCGGCAGTGGGAGCGGTGAACAGCGGCGGCTCGCGAGGGCCGACGGTTGAGGGCAGTAGGTTTTATATTTTTAATTGTATTTTTCTTTTTTGGTTTATTTCATTCACGTATAAAAATAGAAGATTTTTAAAAAATAATAATAACAAAACCTTTGAGGCTTTAGGCCCATTTGCAACTTGTGGAAGGAAGTTGCATTCATGGATCGAAAATGGGTCTAATATGGGTAGAAAATGGGTTGAAGTATATGACCCATTTTTTGTCCATTTGATTCAACTCAAATATTTTGGACCTATTTACATTCAACTCTTTACAAATTTAGAACCCATATACAACTCATTTGTACCAAATATGGGTAAAAAATAGATCAGTGACCCATATTGACGGCTCTAATTTTAACGTGCCGTAAAGCCTGGAGAACTTCAAAAAATTCGAATTACACTACAATATGCGCATACAGAAAATTGATACAGAAAATTGAGAACAAATGAATTACATTTTTGGATTCCATGCTTGCTGGACAACGGAAACTAGAAATAAGCTTTTTAACACATAAAGGCTTACAAGACACTGACTAGAAAGCTTTCATTATCGAAGACAAAAACTGGAGATGAATCAGACATTATTGAGATAGAAAAAGGAGCAAGGGAAGTGTTGATTTGGGTTGAGATATTGAAGAACTTGATGTGCTTTCCTACTCTTGCGCTATGCTGATTTTTTTGGATTCAGAGAGAGAATAATGACGCAGTGTTTATGATGGGCTTAACAATTATTAAGATTTCATGACATGCATTTGTAAGAGGGATTAATTGCTGTCAGGGTTCAAACAATGTTAAAAATTAATGCGAAAAACTGACATGGTCTTGCAATTAAATCAATGCGAAGTCACGGGAGAAATAAAAGAAGAAAAATGAAATGTACAAAATATTTACATGATTTGGTCCGAGTGTCGATACCTACTTCACGGGAGAGCCATCAACAAATAATCCAATAATAGATTGAGAATCAGAATTATAGTCGCTCGTAACCTCTATTGTTTTCCACACTTAAATTACATCAAAATTCATGATGTTTATAAATAAATAACTCAATTCAATATAAAGTTCACAGCACAAATGCATGAATATTCGGTTTGGCCGGCTGCAATAGGAAATTTATTTCCTATTCTTCTCACGCACCAAAAACGACAATCATCCGAAGACTTTAAACTAACGTCGGACCCAGTTTTTGTTAAATGGTCTGAACTGAAGACATGATTTAACAAATAAAAACATAATTATATTGAAAAAAAGCTAAGTGATGACACCAAAAAATTACCCTAAGAGACATGTGATAGGTGCGAGCAGAGATCGTGATCGCCTACGGGTAGCTGTACTGGAGCTAGACGCAAGTTAGCCCTGAAGACTCCACGTGTCAAGGTAAGTTTTGGTGATATTTTCCCCAAAACTGAGAGAAAAGACGCGCAGAATAAGTCACGACTGAAGCAGTTACGGAGATTGGCGGCAATCCCCAAAAGCTGAGAGGAAAAGGCGCGAAGAGCCAAGAAACCGCCAAAGGTATTATCCACAAAATTCATCGAAGAGAACGTGCTGGGAGCCCATGGCAGTAACTGTTCGACGGTTACCAGAGTACGTCTATAAATATCCAGGGTTATCCAACACAAAAGCCTCCCCACGACACAACAAACAAGTCTTATCTTTTCAATTAGCTCTTAGCTTAGTGGTAGTCTTCAGATTCCCGTCATCAATTCAATTCCAACGAGTTTCATATGCATAGTTAGGCGTCGTTGATTAGATTTCGACGTCTGCTCACCCAGTTCAGTATCGTCGATTAAATTTCGTTGTTGTATTGTTCATCCACCCTGTCTAGTACCGTCGATTCAATTCCGGTGCTGTGTCCTACATTTCCACCCGTCCGGTGTTGTCGATTAAATTTCGGCATCGTGTCCTATAGTGTGATCCAGCATCGTCGATTCAATTCCGGTATTGCATCTCAGTTACAAGTACGTCGAAGTCTTCGGTGAGTTTGATCGAAATCAATCGAGAAGGCTGGTCGAAGGTCTGTACGAAACTGTCGAAACAATCATCAATATATTTCTTGCATTTGACACTCTGTCCAAAATTGACATGGAACCCTTTCTTACTTAACGAACTGCTAACTTTCGATAAAAGATTTCCCGTGTTAGTGACCCTTTTGGGCCAAGCCCTGAAAGTTCAATCGGGCCTAACTGAGGGATTTTAACCAATAAGGAAGCGGAGACAAGCTTAAATCTGAAATGTAAGTATGTTATCCCAACAACAACGGTGGTTCTACCAGCCCAATATGGGACTGCCTTTCTGCATAACAGACCTACTCTTGAAGCTCAACCTTAAAGATCCCAGATACTTCTGGCTCACAGGTTCCACCGAGGTGGCAAGTGAGGAGCATACTAAACCACATCGTACTAATCATATTAACAAAAGGAATCTATCTAGAAAAACCATGCGTAAGGAGAGGAGAAACTCTTTTAGAAACTCATAGGGAAATATTTTATTTCACAACTGAGGGAAGGCCAACTCCCATTCTTCTTACACCATACAGCCTTTTATAGGCGAATGTTTACACAACCAAACAAAACACATTAGATTCTCAGATCCAAATAGTTTTGCTACATGAACAACTTTTGACCACCAATGGGTCAATTATTGAAAGAAACAAACAACACTCAACACTCGTGACCAACACTCATAATTACATCCTGCGGCGATTTGGGTCAGGGTGATAATTTGCGTCATCTGAGTCTGAGCTGTCAGGTCCATCTTTTGCTTTGTTGAATTCTCTCAAAAGACTTTCTTCTTCGTACTTATTGATCAATGCATCTGTCTCCGGATCATCAGGGATCCCGCATATATGACAATAATTATTGGAGGAAACATGAGTGCATTGATTAGAACTTGACGGTACATCCATAGAACTGGACGGAATATTCGAGGCGGCCATGCTTGGCTGGGGGAATCTATAGTCAAATGGATCTTGAGAAAACGGTCCTCCCCATGGGTCACCAGTGTCCATTGGAGTGTCTGGTTGATTTCTATGAACTCGTCAAGTGCTTCAAGTGTCTGTGGATGAGCTCTAGGTCTGTCCCATGAGAGATTAATAGCCGGGTAGGGCCAGACTTCTGAGGGGATGGATTGATTTTCTTGGAACAAAATCCTTTGAAGCTCCCGTAACTCAAACTGAATTGTTGATATGGATCTAGGTACAGTACGATGCACTTCAAATTTCTGCTTTTGGAGATTAGGCTTGAATGTTGTAGTTCCTGCAGGAGTGACTTGTGCGCGAGGATCTCCAGTTGGACCAATGTAGTACCGTGGTTTGTTGAATAGGCAGGTAGTATGCCTTTCTGGTTTAGGACGTCCAATGAATCTCTGCTGGACAAACATGTGTTTCCAAGCTTGCAATGGTTGAAACCATGTGAGTAACTCAGTGAGTGGTTTCTGGTCAGAGAAGTTTCCCATTAAAGCATCAGAGAGGACTTTGATGATCTTGTCTGTTGGGAATTCAATTGCCGCAATGTGCAAATTAAACAGATACCAGAAAAACCATTTGAGTTCATCAGTGAACTCATGATCAGGAGTCCATTGTAGGAGATGGATGAAAGGATAAATCGGATCAAGTCCCTTAGGATTCAACATTAATCCTCCATGTTCTCTGAAAATACGATGTTGGTATTCCCAAAGATGAAATGTCATATTTTGAAATAAGACATTCTATTCAATCTGTTGAGGTACTTTTGGCGGATATCTATGGGAGTTCCGTTGATGTTATCGCATTGGGTGTGGCTTTGAAAGTACCAGGGTGCAGTGGGTTCTTTCGAATGTACATGTTGATGGAGGCCACTAGTTCTTTGGGTCTAGAGAGAAAATCAGCAATGACATTTTTCTTTCCAGGAATGTATTTGGTATCAAAAGAGTATTTGGAAAACCATTCTGCCCAACACAAAAGCTGTGGGTGGGGAATCTGCTTTTGTTTGAACTTGAGCATTTGAGGAAAAGATGACATGTCCATTTCAACAAGAAAATGATGGCCAATGAGATGAAACTCGAATTTTTTGATGCCATTTTTTTACAGCCAAGATTTCTTTGAAGGTAGAATGGTAATGCATGTCAACCTGGGAAAAATGACCACTTTTGTAAGCACAAATACGGCGCTTACCGTTGGGTTCTTCAAGAAGAACAGCTGCCCAATACTTGTCGCTAGCATCGGTATGTAAAATCCTTTTTCCTGTGGATGGGATTTGCAGAGGTGGGAGATGCTGTAGAATTTCTTTCAGATAGACAATTGCTTTAGTCTGTCTGGGTCCCCATGGTGGCGCATTCTTCTTTAGCATTTTTTGAAGAGGATGAAGGGCTTTTGATATCCTTGGAACAAAATCCCTAAGATAATTTACAACACCTAAGAATGATTGCACCTGAGTTGTTGTGAGATCTGAATCAGGGAATGTCTGTAATTCTTCAGCAATATGTGGACCAGGGCAGTACGTTCCTTCTTTGAGGTGCATGCCTAGGAATTCAATTTCCTTCTAGGCGATGATCATCTTCTTCTAAGAAAGCATAATGACATGCTTTTGGATGATCTCAGCAAACTGCTTAAGGAGCAGACAATGGGAATCTTCGTTTGGACTGTAGAGGAGAATGTCGTCAATATAGATTTGAGCATGTGCTAGCAAATGCTGGAAGATTCGACACATGGCCTTTTGAAAAAGAGACGGAGCAGTCTTTAGGCCAAATGGAACGACAATCCATTGGAAGTGTTGATTTGGGATGCAAAATCCTATTTTAAGACGATCATCAGGGTGTATTCCAATCTGCCAGAATCCTGCCTTTAGATCAAACTTGGAATAGATTTTGGCTTGGGCTAAGCTGGAGAAGAGAGAATTTTTGTGAGGAAGATGAAACTTGTCATCCTGAAGAAATGTGTTTAATGATTGGTAATTGATAACAAGTCTAAGCTTTCCTCGATTCTGCTCAGCTCTTTTATTGATATAAAAGGCTTCACAAGCCCATTGGGAATTTGAGGGTTCAATGAGACCTTGTGCAAGGAGTTCAACACATTCTTTCTGGGCGAGAGCAAGATGGTTAGGATTCATGCCAGAATGACTGGCCTTTGTTAGATTGACATCTTCACTTTTCTTGAAAGGCAAACGAACGAAAAAGTCAGGATTTTTCCAAAGAGGATTGGAGCAAACCTGTGAGAATTGAGAATGAGAATCTGCACAGCATGACAACAGAGTTTGGGTGATGGGGTCAAGTATTTCTGGTTGTATGATAAAGAGTCTTTGGATATCTATAAATTCTTTAAACTGATCTTCGAATTTGAGTCCATTAGGAACAATTTTGAGTTTGGGTAACTGGGAAAAAATATCCCACCCAATGATAAGATCTTTATCATGAGACTGACAACCAAAAATTTTGGTGGTGATGGAACACTGAGGGAAGATTTCAAGAGTCACTGGTTTACTGCAAAGTTTGGTAGCAAAAGTATCTCCGGAAGTAGAGGTGAAATATCTGGTATAAGAGGACTAGAAAGTCTCAAGAAGTATTTTTGTATCAATCAGAGAAGCAGCAGCTCCAGTGTCTATGAGGGCAATGACTTGGACAGGTTTCGAGGATTCAGAGGTGAGTATATGAACAGGAATGTATGGGGAGTGAAGAATTGGGGATTTGAGATGGAGTAAGTCAGAATGTTCAGTAGGGAAGAAAGCAAGGATATCTCTTGGAGAATCATTTGAGTCAAAAGAGTATGCCTGAATGGCACAAAGGGTATCAGGAGATGGTTCATCTTCAACATAGAAGACTGATTCAATATCTTCATCACGGAGGGAAATACCTGTGGTATGGGAAATTTTCTAGATCATGTAATTTCCCTGTCGCTTCGCTTGTGGACATTTCTTTGCATAATGCCCCGTTTTGTTACAGATGTAACATATGTCAGATTTCTTCTTGCTGGATTTGTGATAGCGCCCTTTCTTCTTCAAAAACTTCCATTTCTTGCCATGTTTCTTGGGCTTCCTGAAAGAGAGCCTTTTGAAATGATGTTTCTTCTTATGATCCGAATAGGACGGATCACTGCAATCATTGGAACACTTGATCTTCAGTTCTGGACGATAACAAGCTTTGTCCAAATGTCGATTCTACCGCAGATAAGACTGGAACATTTCTTTCTTTCGGCATAAGTCTTCAATAGCTACATGTACAGCTTGTTGGAGTTTTCCAAACGTGGCTTCTTGGATTGTCCGATTGTTAGACTGTAAAATTTTTTCAACTGCATCACCAATTTCCTTGGGAATGGATGCCAAGAAAACGGGCTTAAGATTTATATTTGCTCCAAGATGGTAGAACAATTTGATCATCTCCCTGAAATGATGATTAAGGTCTTTCCGGAACGTATAACAACATTTCCTTTCGAAAAACTCTTTTTGCTTGAGTTCTTTCTCATTTGCTGGTTGACCAATGAAGTAGAGATGGATGATTTGTATTGCTTCTTCTAACGTCATGGTCAAGAAGGCAATCTGATCTTGTGACGAAACTGCTTTCCACCAATCTTTCAAGGCTCCTGTGAGCTTGGTGGTGAATTCAAGCAAAACTTCGTAAGTGCTGTGTTTCGTCAGGCTTTATGCCATCATCCAGGCATGGAATTCTTGAAGCCGATCAGGCCATTTTCGGTATGGGATATCATCAAACGAGAAGTATGACTTTGGTACAGAGGCCGAACTTGAACCAGCTTCTGGAGGAAAAGTTACTTCTGGTTCAGCCATATTTTCTTCTCTGGGGTTGGATCTGCCATCATAATTTTAGGAGTAGGGGCTATGTAGAAGGAATCTTGAGAAGAGTCAGAAGAGCATGAGTCATCAAACTTAGAAAAAAATTGGGTTAGGAGTGGGAAGAACAGATTTGATTGTGAAAATGGTCGGGATTTGGTGCCTGAGAAAATTCTCAAGTGGATTAGACACCATAAGGGACTGAGTAAGGTGAGTAGGAGAATCGGGTGGAGTGTGATGAGGTTCTAACTTGGGGGGAGCTGAAGGAGTGTGAGAGGATGACTTTCTCTTTCCACGGGCTTTTTCTTTTTCAATTTCTTTCAACTGAGCACGGAGGGCTAGAACATTTGTAGTAGGAGTCGGTGGAGCTGACTTAAGGAGTTCTGCAAAGGATGAAGAGGATCTTGCAGATTGAGCTGGGGACCTTTGTAAAGGTGAAAACAAAGGATCAGTGGAGAATAAAGGCCTGGGTTGCTGGGATTCAGCAAGTTGGGCTTTCAGTATTTGAATCTGCTGCTTGAGTTTGTTAATCTCAAGAGTCTGATCTTCCATGAAATGACTCAGAGGAATCTGTTATGTTTCTAACAGATGCAGCCGCTTCTAGAAGTCTTCAAGCATCTTTCTGATCAAGGCAGTATCTTCAATCACCTTGCCAATGGCACGGTTTTGAGCGAGTGCATTCTCTGTTTGCCAGTTGAGAACAGTATCGGATGGAGGAGGAGGCTTTCTTCTACCAAAAGCGTCAAGCTCATTTGGAGAGGGTACTTTTGGAGAGTGAAAGAATTTCTTTTGCAGATCAGAGAAGCTTTCCACTGGCAAGAAATTGATGCTTGCAGAACTAGTTTGGCCGAAGCTAAATGAGGGAAGTGGAGGAAAGTCTTCAGGTTGAAGCATGCAAATACTTTGTAAGACAGGAAGGGGTTTCGGGAGTGGTACACATTTGTATGGCTCTAGGAGTTTGATGGGAAAAGAAAGGTTTTTCTTTACCCACTTTTGAATAGGTTTATTGAAAGGAGAAGTGACTGGTTTTTTGATTGATAGCAAGGAAGGTGAAAATGGAGGTGATGATGGAGGTAGATTTGGTTTACATGGAGATTCTGGTGTCAATACCTGAGAAGGCTGGGGTGAGCCGTATTATACCATGTATTGCCAGCGTCTACTGTCTTGTCCAAGCGGACCAACAGTAGGGTCTCCATCGAGGTACCTTTGGTACAAGGAATTGTTTTTCTTTTTTCTCCTTGAAGATGGTCTATCATCTTCTTCTTTTGTGCTAGTACATGACGCACAAGCACAATCAGCATCCCAGTAACAGTGTCCAGAGGGATCCTTATAATAGAGAATGGGTTGTCCCTGTGTATTGAAGGAATGGATGAATTGTTTGGAGTTTGGACATTCCATACTAACTGTCTCCGATGAGCAAGGAGTGAAATATAGTATGGTTGGAAAGGATGGGAATGAGGAAGTAGCATCTTCCATGTCTTTGGCAAATTTGATGGTGATAGTACCATCTTTCTTTTTTGTAAACTGGGGTTCAGACGATTGGACCAGCTGGGAATTATTGTGCAGCTTTTCATAGTTGGTAACCCACGTGTCTGGAAGTAGCTTGACGAGTTGATCTCATGGGATCTGCCTTGGAACGTGGACACAAGAGGTTTGGTCTCGATCTACAAAGATGACAAGGGCTTCATCAGCCCCTAGAAGATTCAGATCTATGGCATAATTCTGGACTCGGAAGACCATTTGGTAATGTAAAGTGGCAGCAGCAGCATTAGGAGTTTGAGGAATGCCAGTGATTTGCAGCTGGACCTTCAAGGCGGTTAGCAGACTGGGATCTGCTAGGGCCATGTTGAAATTTGGGAATAGAGTCACGAAGACTGTGCCAGCATCCAGTGTCATTTGAATAGTTCTAATATAGGCATGTTGATAGTCGAGGAAACGAGTATCAAGAAGAGCATTTCTTGCTACGACAGGAAGACCTTTACGACCATGGAACGAAAGGGCAAGCCGGATGGCTCCAAAATGGAGATGTGTAAAACCTTGTTGAGCCCATTGAAGAGGAAACTCTTGAGGGATCTGAAGAGTAACAAACTGTTCTTGTTGAGTGGCTAAGATGTGATGCGGATCGAACTTTGAGGATTGAACATATTCCTTAATAGATCGAGGAGTATGTCGAATGAGATGTTTGATGGATCGGCTAGGAGAGAAAGAAGATGGTTTGGCAAAAGATGAATAGGGATTGATGAGTAGAAGATGTGTTTCAAAAATCTTGCTATCTTCAGAGTATGCAACTTCATAAAGATAGTCGATCTTAGAAGCAGAAGATTTACCTCCATCATCACCTCCATTTTCACCTTCCTCGTTACCTATAAAAAAACCAGTCACTTCTCATTTCTATAAACCTATTCAGAAGTGGGTAAAGAAAAACCCTTCTTTTCCCATCAAACTCCCAAAGCCAAACAAATGTGCACCACTCCCGGAACCCCTTCATGTTTTACAAAGTATTTGCATGCTTCAACCTAAAGACTTTCCTCCACTTCCCTCATTTGGCTCCGGCCAAACCAGTCCTGCAAGCATCAATTTCCCGCCAGTGGAAAGCTTCTCTGATCTGCAAAAGAAATTCTTTCACTCTCCAAAAGTACACTTTCCAAATGAGCTTGACGCTTTTGGTAGAAGAAAGGCCCCCTCCTCCATCCGATACTATTCTCAACTAGCAAACAGAGAATGCACTCACTCAAAACCGTGCCATTGGCAAGGTGATTGAAGATACTGCCTTGATCAGAAAGATGCTTGAAGACTTCCAGAAGCAGCTGCATCTGTTAGAAACACAACAGATTCCTCGGAGTCATTTCATGGAAGATCAGACTCTTGAGATTGACAAACTCAAGCAGCAGATTCAAGTACTGGAAGCCCAACTTGCTGAATCCCAACAACTCAGGCCTTTATTCTCTACTGATCCTTTGTTTTCACCTTTACAAAGGTCCCCAGCTAAATCTGCAAGATCCTCTTCATCCTTTGCAGAACTCCTTAAGTCAGCTCCACCGACTCCTACTACAAATGTTCTAGTCCTCCGTGCTTAGTTGAAAGAAATTGAAAAAGAAAAAGCCCGTGGAAAGAGAAAGTCATCCTCTCCCACTCCTTCAGCTCCCCCCAAGTAAGAACCTCATCACACTCCACTTGATTCTCCTACTCACCTTACTCAGTCCCTTATGGTGTCTAATCCACTTGAGAATTTTCTCAGGCGCCAAATCCCGACCATTTCAACAATCAAATCTGTTCCTCCCACTCCTGACCCAATTTCTTCTGAGTCTGATGACTCATGCTCTTCTGACTCTTCTCAAGATTCCTTCTACAAAGCCCCTACTCCTAAAATTATGATGGCTGATCCAACCCCCAGAGAAGAACATATGGTTGAACCAGAAGTAACTTTTCCTCCAGAAGTCGGTTCAAGTTCGGCCTCTGCACCAAAGTCATACTTCTCGTTTGATGATATCCCATACCGAAAATGGCCTGATCGGCTTCAAGAATTCCATGCCTGGATGATGGCACAAAGCCTGACGGAACACAACACTTACGAAGTTTTGCTTGAATTCACCACCAAGCTCACAGGAGCCTTGAAAGATTGGTGGAAAGCAGTTTCGTCACAAGATCAGATTGCCTTCTTGACCATGACATTAGAAGAAGCAATACAAATCATCCATCTCTACTTCATTGGTCAACCAGCAAATGAGAAAGAACTCAAGCGAAAAGAGTTTTTCGAAAGGAAATGTTGTAATACATTCCGAAAAGACCTTGATCATCATTTCAGGGAGATGATCAAATTGTTCTACCATCTTGGAGCAGATGTAAATCTTAAGCCCGTTTTCTTGGCATCCATTCCCAAGGAAATTGGTGATGCAATTGAAAAAATTTTACAGTCTAACAATCGGACAATCCAAGAAGCCACGTTTGGAGAACTCCAACAAGCTGTATATGTAGCTATTGAAGACTTATGCCGAAAGAAAGAAATGTTCTAGTCTTATCTGCGGCAGAATCGACATTTGGACAAAGCTTGTTATCGTCCAGAACTGAAGATCAAGTGTTCCAATGATTGCGGTGATCCGTCCTGTTCGGGTCATAAGAAGAAACATCATTTCAAAAGGCTTTCTTTCAGGAAGCCCAAGAAACATGGCAAGAAATGGAAGTTTTTGAAGAAGAAATGGCGCTATCACAAATCCAGCAAGAAGAAATCTGTCAGATGTTACATCTATAACAAAAAGGGGCATTATGCAAAGAAATGTCCACAAGCTAAGCGCCGGGGAAATTACATGATCTAGAAAAGTTTCCAGACCACAGGTATTTCCCTCAGTGATAAAGATATTGAATCAGTCTTCTTTGTTGAAGACGAACCATCTCCTGATACCCTCTGTGCCATTCAGGCATACTCTTCTGACTCAGATGATTCTCTAGGAGATATCCTTGCTTTCTTCCCTACTGAACATTCTGACTTACTCCATCTCAAATCCCCAATTCTTCACTCCCTATACATTCCTGTTCATATACTCACATCTGAATCCTCGAAACCTATCTAAGTCATTGCCCTCATATATACTAGAGCTGCTGCTTCTCTGATGGATACAAAAATACTTCCTAAGACTTTCTAGTCCTCTTATACTAGATATTTCATCTCTGCTTCCGGAGATACTTTTGCTACCAAACTTCGTAGTAAACCAGTGACTCTTGAAATCTTCCCTCAGTGTTCCATCACCACAAAAAATCTTGATTGTCAGTCTCATGATAAAAATCTTATCATTGGGTGGGATATTCTTTCCAGTCACCCAAACTCAAAATTGTTCCTGATGGACTCAAATTCGAAAATCAGTTTAAAGAATTTGTAGATATCCAAAGACTCTTTATCATACAACCGGAAATACTTGACCCCATCACCCAAACTCTATCGTCATGCTGTGCAGATTCTCAATCCCAATTCTCTTAGGTTTGCTCCAATCCTCTTTGGAAAAATCTTGATTTTTTTGTTCGTTTGCCTTTTAAGAAAAGTGAAGATGTCAATCCAACAAGGGCCAGTCATTCTGGCATGAATCCTGACCATCTTGCTCTTGCCCAGAAAGAATGTGTTGAACTCCTTGCACAAGGTCTCATTGAACCCTCAAATTCCCAATGGGCTTATGAAGCCTTTTACGTCAATAAAAGAGCTGAGCAGAATCGAGGAAAGCTTAGACTTGTTATCAATTACCAATCATTAAACACATTTCTTCAATATGACAAGTTTCCTCTTCCTCACAAAAATTCTCTCTTCTCCAGCTTAGCCCAAGCCAAAATCTATTCCAAGTTTGATCTAAAGGCAGGATTCTGGCAGATTGGAATACACCCTGATAATCGTCCTAAAATAGGATTTTGTATCCCAAATCAACACTTCCAATGGACTGTCATTCCATTTGGCCTCAAGACTGCTCCGTCTCTTTTTCAAAAGGCCATGTGTCGAATCTTTCAGCCTTTGCTTGCACATGCTCAAATCTATATTGACTACATTCTCCTCTACAATCTAGATGAAGATTCCCATTGTCTGCTCCTTAAGCAGTTTGCTGAGATCATCCAAAGCATGTCATTATGCTTTCTCAGAAGAAGATGGTCATCGCCCAGAAGGAAATTGAATTCCTAGGCATGCACCTCAAAGAAGGAACGTACTGCCTGGTCCACATCTTGCTGAAGAATTACAGACATTCCCTGATTCAGATCTCACAACAACTCAGTTGCAATCATTTTTAGGTGTTGTAAATTATCTTAGGGATTTTGTCCCAAGGATATCAAAAGCCCTTCATCTTCTTCAAAAAATGCTAAAGAAGAATGCGCCACCATGGGGACCCAGAAGACTAAAGCAGTTGTCTATCTGAAAGAAATTCTACAGCATCTCCCACATCTGCCAATCCCATCCACAGGAGAAAGGATTTTACAGACCGATGCTAGTGACAAGTATTTGGCAGTTGTTCTTCTTGAAGAACTTAACGGTAAGCGCCGTATTTGTGCTTACAAAAGTGGTTGTTTTTCCCTGGCTGACATGCATTACCATTCCACCTTCAAAGAAATCTTGACCGTAAAAAATGGCATAAAAAAATTCGAGTTTCATCTCATTAGCCATCATTTTCTTGTTGAGATGGACATGTCATCTTTTCCTCAAATGCTCAAGTTCAAACAAAAGCATATTCCCCACCCACAGCTTTTGTGTTGGGCAGAATGGTTTTTTCAAATACTCTTTTGATACCAAATACATTCCTGAAAAAAAAAATGTCATTGCTGATTTTCTCTCTAGACCCAAAGAACTAGTGGCCTCCAGAAACATGTACATTCGAAAGAACCCACTGCACCCTGGTACTTTCAGAGCCACACCCATGTGAGAACATCAATGGAAGTCCCATAGATATCCGCCAGAAGTACCTCAGCAGATTGAACAGAATGTCTTATTTCAAAATATGACATTTCATCTTTGGGATTACCAACATCGTATTTTCAAAGAACATGGAGGATTAATGTTGAATCGTAGGAGACTTGATCCGGTTTATCCTTTCATCTGTCTCCTACAATGGACTCCTGATCATGAGTTCACTGACGAACTCAAATGATTTTTTTGGTATCTGTTTAATTTGCACATTGTGGCAATTGAATTCCCAACAGACAAGATCATCAAAGTCCTCTCTGATGCTTTAATGGGAAACTTCTCTGACCAGAAACCACTCACTGAGTTACTCACATGGTTTCAACCATTGCAAGCTTGGAAACACATGTTTGTCCAATAGAGATTCATTGGACATCCTGAACCAGAAAAGCATACTACATGCCTATTCAGCAGACCATGATACTACATTGGTCCAACTGGAGATCCTCGCGCAGAAGTCGCTCCTGCAGGAACTACAACATTCAAGCCTGATATCCAAAAGTAGAAATTTGAAGTGCATCGTACTCTACCTAGATCCATATCAGTAATTCAGTTTGAGTTACGAGAGCTTCAAAGAATTTTGTTCCAAGAAAATCAATCCATCCCCTCAGAAGTCTGGCCTTACCCGGCTACTAATCTCTCATGGGACAGACCTAGAGCTCATCCACAGACACTTGAAGCACTTGACGAGTTTTAGAGAAATCAACCAGACACTCCAATGGATACTGGTGACCTATGGGGAGGACCGTTATCTCAAGATCCATTTGACTATGGATTCCCCCAGCCAAGCATGGCCGCCTCGGATATTTCGTCCATTTCTATGGATGTACCATCAAGTTCTAATCAATGCACTCATGTTCCCTCCAATAATTATTGTCCTATATGCGGAATCCTTGATGATTCGGAGACAGATGCATTGATCAATAAGTACGAAGAAGAACGTCTTTTGAGAGAATTCAATAAAGAAAATGGTGGACCTGACAGCTTAGACTCAGATGACGCAAATTATCACCCTGACCCAGATCGTCGCAGGATGTAATTATGAGTGTCGGTCATGAGTGTTGAGTGTTGTTTGTTTCTTTCAATAATTGACCCATTGGAGGTCAAAAGTTGTTCATGTAGCAGAAATATTTGGATCTGAGAATCCAATGTGTTTTGTTTGGTTGTGTAAACATTCACGTATAAAAGGCTGTATGGTTTAAGAAGAATGGGAGTTGGCCTTCCCTCAATTGTGAAATAAAATATTTCCCTATGAGTTTCTAAAAGAGTTTCTCCTCTCCTTACGCATGGTTCTTCTGGATAGATTCCTTTTGTTAATATGATTAGTGCGATGTGATTTAGTATGCTCCTCACTTGCCACCTCGGTGGAACCTGTGAGCTAGAAGTATATGGGATCTTTAAGGTTAAGCTTCAAGAGTAGGTCTGTTATACATAAAGGCAGTCCCATATTTGGCTGGTAGAACTGCCGTTGTTGTTGGGATAGAATACTTGCATTTCAGATTTAAGTTTGTCTCCGCTTTCTTATTGGTATCAGAGCCACTATCGCCAATATCATATTAAGATTATGAATCTGACCAAAGACCTGCAAAGGGAGAACCTTCATATATATGGAAATATTACCAAAAGCATTACCTATAGTCCACGAGTCTCCTATTTCCTTAGCACCCCCACCTGAGCTCCGCAAATCTTCTACTTCTAAGATCGACTATCTTTATGAAGTTGCATACTCTGAAGATAGCAAGATTTCTGAAACACATCTTCCACTCATCAATCCTTATTCAGCTTTTGCCAAACCATCTTCTTTCTCTCCTATCCGATCCATCAAACATCTCATTCGACATACTCCTCGATCTGTTAAGGAATATGTTCAGTCCTCAAAGTTTGATCAGCATCACATCTTAGCCACTCAACAATAACAGTTTGTTACTCTTCAGATCCCTCAAGAGTTTTCTCTTCAATGGGCTCAACAGGGTTTACACATCTCCATTTTTGGAGACATTCGGCTTGCCCTTTCGTTTCATGGCCGTAAAGGTCTTCATGTCGTAGCAAGAATTGTTCTTCTTGATACTCGTTTCCTCGACTATCAACATGCCTGTATTGGAACTATTCAGACGACACTAAATGCTGGCACAGTCTTCGTGACTCTATTCCCAAATTTCAACATGGCCCTAGCAGATCCCAGTCTGCTGACTGCCTTGAAGGTCCAGCTGCAAATCACTGGCGCTCCTCAAACTCCTAATGCTGTTGCTGCCACTTTGCATTACCAGATGGTCTATCGGGTCCAGAATCATGCCATAGATCTCAATCTTCGAGGGGCTGATGAAACCCTTGTCATCTCTGTAGATCGAGACCAAACCTCTTGTGTCCACGTTCCAAGGCAGATCCCACGAGATCAACTCGTCAAGCTACTTCCAGACACTTGGGTTACCAACTATGAAAAGCTGCACAATAATTCCCAGCCGGTCCAATCATCTGAACCCTAATTTACAAAAAAAGAAAGATGGTACTATCACCATCAAATTTGCCAAAGACAAGGAAGATGCTACTTTCTCATTCCCATCATTTTCAACCATACTATGTTTCACTCCTTGCTCATTGGAGACAGTTAGTATGAAATGTCCAGACTCCAAACAATTCATCCATTCCTTCAATACATAGGGACAACCCATTCACTATTATAAGGATCCCTCTGGACACTGTTACTGGATGCTGATTGTACTTGTGCGTCATGTACTAGCACAGAAGAAGAAGATGATAGACCCTCTTCAAGGAGAAAAAAGATAAAAGATTCCTTGTACCAAGGTACCTTGATGGAGACCCTACTGTTGGTCCACTTAGACAAGACAGTGGACGTTGACAATACATGGTACAATATGGCTCACCTCAGCCTCCTTAAGTATTGGCACGCCTGGTGGGACAAATGTGTTAAGTTCGAGAGAGTGCTATGCCACGTACAAGAGATCGTAACAACTTAGACGGTGACGAACTCATGGAGGAAGTGCCACGAGCGGAGCCCTCAACAGCCCGAGGAGTCTAAGATCCGGTCCAGGCTGAAGATGGCGAGGTTCCTCGACAACACGTCGAAGAGCCAAGAGCAAATCTTTAAGTAACGCCAGTCATGCTATCATCGATAATACTTATAATTGAGGAAGCTCAGCATGAGTTTACTAATCATATGGTCCAGCGCATGACTGACGTTGTTAGACCATTAATCATCAACACTTACCACGAGTGTGCGTCAGGACAGTATGTAGCATCGCCTAGTTTGCCACAATCTCAAGTTGGGAATGTCTTCATACGAGAGGCGAAGGTTTCATTACCAGTAACAAATGTAGGTCTTGCCGGCCAAAATGTGCCACCGGTTGTACCTGTCAGGATTCTGCAACGAGGAGAAACATTACCGACCAATGAGCCCAATCCTCATGCAAATGATCCAGGTATGTTCCCAGGCCATCATGCTCAACAAGATATACCTATTGCCCAACATGGGATTATTGCTCATCCAAATCCCATACCTGTGAATGAGCAACCCGTACATATGGTTGTTGAAAACCAAGGGGTAGTGTTAGTTCCCCCTAGGGGGTAGTGACAGGCTAGGGGCAGGATTTGTTTCCTAAAATCAGAGGGTCGGATCAACTTTTTCAGCCTGCGATTCATCAACAATTCGTACAGCCAGGATATCAACAAGAGAATTAGGTCTTGCCGCCATAGGGACATCAGCTTATGATACAGGTTTTTCAGCCTGCCATGCAACCAGTATATCAAGTTCCGCAACAACTAGGGTGCCAGATACCGTACCAGCCAATGTACCAGAATCAGCCAGTTGTCGAACAAATGGATGGGTATAACGATCCCATGGTGGGGGTACAAGATTAACTATGAACACCAGAGTTCATGTTATTTACTGGTGAGAATGATCAATCCACCTATGAACACATTAATCGCTTCCTAGTACTATGTGGAGATGCTACTCACGCTGATCATTGGAAGCTAAGGCTGTTTCCTCTCTCTCTCTCTCTCTCTCTCTCTCTCTCTCTCTCTCTCTCTCTCTCTCTCTCTCTCTCTCTCTCTCTGTCGAAAACGGCCTTTACTTGGTATACTACGTTACCACCTAATTCGATGCTAACTTGGGAACAAATGGAACGAATTTTTCATGGACAATTCCAGCGAGCTGTACCGAATTTGTCAGTATCTGACTTGTCGACAATGAAGCAAATGACAAAGCATCAGAGTCTACTCAGAGAACAAGACAAAAGGCACACCCGAAGAGGAGATATGAATTTTGTAGAGCCTCCTAATTTCGATGAAGGACAGATCGATTCCGCTGAAGTTGTTGTTGCCCAGTCAATTATAGACAAGCCATATATCTATCAAACGCTAAGGTCAACCAAGATGAAAGAAAAATTGACCATTATGGTTAAAGCAAAGGAAGCAGTATCTTACTCGTTCGATCCAAATCGAACCGAGAAAATCTTTGACATGCTGCTAGCTGACGAACAAATTAGGCTAACAGAAGGTCAAAAAATACCTTCTAAAGAGGTGTTGGTAGGAAAAAAGTACTGTAAATGGCATCATTCTTGGAGTCATAATACTTTGGATTACTTGGTCCTCAAGAAGGACATCCAAGAAGCAATTCGATAAGGGAAGATCAAGTTTGCTGATTATAAGGGTAAGTCTCCCATGGATATCGACACTGATCCTTTTCCCGTGATGATTGAAATGGTATCCCTGAAGCAGTCAAGTAAGGGAAATATATTGTTGAATCTATGCGCACGTTGCAAATAGAGACTAAAAAGTACTGTTCGGCACCAACAGAAACATCAATGGAATGACCTCACTAACCAGAATAACTGGGAATTACCACAAGTTAAGGAAGCGGCCCCCAAGAAACCTTCTACCCAATGAAAGGCTTATAAATCATTTAAGCAAAGGTACGAGGAAGGGGATCTTACTATTGGCACGTTAGGAGTGCCTAGCGCGAAATTTGATTACTATGTGAGCTACGGTCCTCCACCAGTCCATACTCAAGAAAGAATCTCTTATGCAAGGAGGGGGGAGTTTGATGGTAATACGCGTCAAAATCACTACGCCCCAGTCAAACCACGCCGTCAACAAACTCTAAAAATCCCAAGCAATCCTTTAAAAGGATCATGGTATGAGGCATCAGAGGCCCAAAGTAAAGAAGAGGTCATGATCCGAACCAATAAAAGAAGAGTGCAGAGGAAAAGAAGGGTTCATATGTTATACGCTGAGCCGACGATGTTGTTTCCGAGGCACCCTAGATTCCGAAGGGCCAGAAACTTGATTTGGAGATGCAAACTAGATGAGGCACAACTAGCTCCAAAGTAGCATCACGTGCAGTCTGAATCTCTAAAGTCATCAAAGCCAAAATCTTGATTCAGAACTCATATAAACAAGTCAGTATCACTATTAAGCTCTTGTATGGTCCAAGTTAAACTGCCTAACGAGTTCCGACTTGAGTCAACTTCGGCTGATCATGATGATGAAGTCACAATACAAGAAAAGGAAGGTGCTCAGTTCTGCTTCGACAACAAAGAGACCATGCAATTCAAGAAACCCCTCGAAGAGATCTCCAATCATTTAAGGTCACTCAATATTAATGCCAAAATAAATGGGTGACCGGTGATGCAGGCTTTGGTAAATGGTGGTTCGACGCTAAATCTCATTCTATACAGGTTCTTTAAGAAAAAAGGAAGAACTGACGATGAGATTATCCCATCGAACATTCAATTGTCAAATTTCACTGGTGAAATTACCGAAGTCAAAGGCATATATGTTGCAAATCTGACTGTGGGATCCAAAACGTTGAGGACATCTTTCTGTGTTGTAGATATTGATGGTTCGTACAATCTACTCCTGGGAAGAGATTGGATACATGGAAACCAGTGTGTCCTTTCGACGTTATATCAAATGCTAGCATTCTAGAACGGGGATAAAGTAGGGTACGTGAAAGCCAATCCTCAGACTTGTGTTACGTGGACTCGAATATCAGGACGAGACAAAGTCATGCCAGACGATTGCTTACGCATATCCAAGCCTCCTGAGGTTGACTCAAGGGATATTGCGTTCTGCCGTTTCGACAAGGGAAACACCGGTGGGTCCCTAGGAAGGAACCGACAGTACAACTCGACGAGTTTGCTGATGGAGGATCAACAATTGTTACAAGACCTCGTTGAGAGGTATACGGCCTATAGGGCTGAACAAGCGGAACAAGTCAATGAGGTGGTTGATGGCATCTTACACTTTGAAGAATCTCCCATCAAGGAAGATGACAAGCTGATTGAAGCTCAAGACCCATTAGAGAGGAAAATTTTTCAATTTAGAATTTTTTTAAAAAGAAATTTACCAACCCAATACGGTGCCGCTCGGTATATCGACCGCAGAGCGACACCCATATGCCGAGCGGGGCGCCGGGCGGCCCCAATTAGCATAAGAGCCTTCGAGCAGGAGGCCCATGAGCACATTTAATTATTTTTTTTAGGATTTTGTATTTTTTTTGCTTTTTTAATTATTGATAGTTATTATAATTATTTTACTTTTGAAGCTTATTTTTTACACGATTATCAACAAGCATTAATTAAAAAAATAATTTGTATTTAAGTAATTATTTGAAATCGCAGCGAAAGATTAAAATCGCAATAATATATAAATGAAAAATCGCAGCAAAATAGCTAAAAACGACATGGAAAGATGGAAACGAGTAAAGAAAGAGGAAAACTTTGAAATGTCATATAACATCGCTTGGGTGTCCGTTTGGGACGATTTTTTTTTCGCATAATTTTTTGAGATGAATCCATTGGAAAAATAGCGTAGCTGTATACATTACCTATAAAACCGAGCTGCCTCAATTGCTCGTACATATTGGTGGCAGCTCCGACGGTGGCAAATAAAATTTTTTCAATTGGTTTTGATATTGCCGCAGCAAATATCGCAGCAAAATAGCTAAAATCCATATGGAAAGATGGGAAACCGCAGCAAAAGAGTGGAAACGAGTAAAGAAGGAGGAATACTTTGAAAGGGCATAACTCATTGCTTGAGTGTCTGTTTGGGACGATTATTTTTTAATTTCGTCTAATTTTTCGAGACGAATCCATTGGCAAAATAGCGTAGGTGCATACATTACCTATAAAATTGAGCTGCCTCAATCGCTCGTACATATTGGTGGCAGCTCCGATTGTGGAAAATAATTTTTTTTTCAATTGGTTTTGATATTACAGCGGCATATACTGCAACAAAATAGCTAAAAATCGCAGGGAAAGATGGAAAACCGCAGCAAAAGAGTGGAAACCAGTAAAGAAAGAGGAAAACTTTGAAAGGGCATATCTCATCGCCCAGGCATTCGTTTCGGACGAATTTTCTTTTGATTTCGCATAATTTTTCGAGAGGAATCCATTGGTAAAATAGTGTAGGTGTATACATTACCAATAAAATCGAGCCGTCTCAATCGCTCTACATATTGGTGGCAGCACCGGTGGTGGCAAATAAAATTTGCTCAATTGGTTTTGATATTGCCGCGGCAAATACAGCAGCAAAATAGCTAAAAACCACATGGAAAGATGGAAAACCACAACAAAAGAGTGGAAACGAGTAAAGAAAAAGGAAAATATTGAAAGGACATATCTCATCGCTCGAGTGTCCATTTGGGATGATTTTTTTTTATTTCTTACAATTTTTCGAGACAAATCCATTGGCAAAATAGTGTAGGTGTATACATTACCTATAAAACCAAGCTGCCTCAATCGCTCGTTCATATTGGTGGCAGCTCCTATGGTGGCAAATAAAAATTTTTCAATTGGTTTTGATATTGCCGCGGCTATTACCGCAGCAAAATAGCAAAAAATCACATGGAAAGATGTTGTCCAGGCCAATTATAAGAGCTCGGATTGTAAAATGCGCATTTACTCTGATAGAAATCAATTGATTTATGTGCCACTCAAAGCAGTAAAAGGGCAAGCAGTGTTTGACTTCATCACCGAAAAACCCAACGGGTTTGAAAATAAAAGATGACGAAAATTATCTTTGTGTTGCACTATGGGTAATTTATTTCGATGGATCAATGACATCAGGATTGTCATGTGATGAAATTATGATCATTTCTTCCTATCAACAAAAAATGAAGCTCATGTTAAGGCTTGATTTGGGTTGTTCAAATAATCAAGCCGAATATGAAGCCTTGATTGTAGGGTTGAACGTCTTAATTGACATGATGGTTCAATTAGTCAAGATTAAAGGCGATTTTCATTTGGTGATAAGACAACTCAAGGGTGAGGATCAATGTCTTAGTGAGAACATCATATTACACCATGATTTGGCAAAGAAATTGCTATCGAACTTTGTCGAATATGACTTGATCCATGTCAAGAGAAGCGAAAACTCGGAAGTCAACGAATTAGCTCAGATGGCATCCGTGTACAAGATATTAAAAGAATTAGCTAGCCACATTATTACCCAAACAAAAATCTTGCCTTCGATAGATGCTCGAATAATGATGGTTCAGTAAGAAATAGCCAAAGGCTCAAGCGTGGCTCCTAATCAACAGGATTGGAGAACTCCTTTGATAAGCTATTTAAGAAACCCAGGCCTATGTAGTAAAGAATTTAAGAGGCAAGCCCTAAAGTATCTTTTGATCGATGATGAGCAATATCGAAAGATGGTCGATGGGCTACTCTTGAGATGTTTGGGACATGAAGAAGCTAGGCTAGTTATGACAGAGGTCCATGAAGGAATTTGTGGGGCACATCAGGCTGGTCTAAAGACCAAATGGTTATTGAGGCGACATGGTTACTTTTGCCAAAAATCACCAAGGATTGCATCGATTATGCAAAGGGATGTCAGTCTTGCCAAAGACATGGGCCCGTCCAGCACGTCCCTACCGCTTTGATGAATCAAATCATCAAGTCATGGCCTTTCCGAGGTTGGTCGATGGATGTGATAGGAAAGATTTATCCACATTCATCAAAGAAACATAGTTTCTTCTTGGTGGCCATGGACTACTTCACCAAATGAGTTGAAGTAGCTTCTTACAAGAATGTGACACAAAAAGTCATCAAGAAATTCATCGAAGAACGAATCATTCATCGATTCAGGATTCCAAAGACTATAACTGCTGATCAAGGAACAGTCTTCACAGGGTGGAAAATATTAGATTTTACTAAGTCGAGAGGAATCAAGATAATCCATTCGACGCCCTATTATGCCCAGGTGAATAGTCATGCTGAAACTTCAAACAAGATTATCATTGGCTTGATAAAAAAGCATTTGGAAGACAATCCAAAAGAGTGGGATTCATTACTTTCGATGGTTTTATGGGCAAATCAAACGCCGAAGAGATCAAGTACTGGAGTTAGTCTATACATGTTGACATATGGACAAGAGGCAGTAATCCCACTCGAGATTACAGTGCAATCGTTAAGAGTGAAATTGCAAGGTGACCTAACTAGAGAAGAATATGATGAAATGATGTACGCAAGTTAGATGAGTTGGGAGAAAGCCGAGCTTCAACGTTGGAAAAGTTGGTCGCCCAGAAACGTAGAGTCGCAAAAGTGTACAACAAACATGTAAAGGTCAAATGTTTCGACGTTGGAGACTTGGTTTGGAAAACCATTATGCGAACCAATTTGGATAATGAGAAGTTTGGCAAATGGTCATCGAAATGGGAAGGGCCATACTTGATAGCTGATGTTCTCCCAAGGAACGCATATTGAATGATAGAGATTGATGGCAAAGAACTACAGCGATCAATTAATGAAAAATATCTTAAAAAGTTCTACCCGTCAATGTGGGAAATGCAAGAGGTTGCAGAAGAACCAGGGGTAAAAGTAAATGTAATTCATTCATCTAAAAGGGGGGTCAAGTATATTTTTCTTTCTTTCTCTCTCTTCCTTTCTCTCTTTTTCTTTCTCTTCCTCTTATCACTTCTCTCTCTTTCTTTCTCTTTCTCTCTCTCCTCCTCGCCAATTCTGCCAAAGCCACCCCCACTTCTGCCTGAGATGCTCCTTGAAGCAAACGATGAAGTGGCGGAGACGGTCCTCAAGCTTCCTATTCTCCTCCTCGGCATGATGCTTGGCTTTATCCAGTTCGTCCAAGGAAGCCTCCACGCCGCCCCGCTCCAGCTCCATCTTTTAGAGGTACTCTATTTGGGCCTGCACCTGGTTGTTAATGGTGTCCAACATGGCTTTTAGAGTTTTGACGTAACCCTCGACAGAAGTTAGGGAGCGGACTTCCAACCCTCATCCAACTCGTGCTCTTGCCTCTCAGCATCCTTCATATGCTTCTTCAGGTTCCGCCGGCTCACTGCTAACCGATCGGAGATGATGTTCCGGAGTTGGAGGATGCTGGAGTAAGAGCTGAAAATGGCTTCTTGGGCATTGCAAAGCTCCTTGTGCACCATCTCTCCATTCTCATCTTCTTCGATCTTGCACCACAGTTCGTGATTGACGAGATAATGGTGGGAGATCGCTGCTAGGTTCTACTGAAACTTGTCGACCCCGTAGTCGAAAGTAATGGAGAACTCATCAAAATCCTCCCGGAATGGATGACCAGTGGGGAGATAAAGAGGAGCAGCGTGTTTCAGGAGGATATTTTCTTGTCAAGGGCCTTGGGGCGTACCACCAACATGGTGTATGTATAGCCCATGAAGGATGTGATTTCCTTCCAAAGAGATGCGAACTCATGAGTAAAAGTTGAAGGTGAAGAGGCAGATGAAGATGTAAAGGAAAGTGCATGCTTCATAGTTGCAAAAGAAAAAGGATCGTTCACGCACTCAAAAAAGAAGGGTTTGCATGAGGTCCCACTTGGCATGAATAATGCTATTTATAGATAAAATTCAAGGGGCGTCTCACCCATGATGCCAAGTATCCTGCCACGACCTTTTGGTAACCACGACAGTTGAGATAGTGGGCGAGTGCCGTGTTATGAGGCAATCAAGTGCATCGTGGGAAAGTGGAAGGGTGCAGTTAAACCTAATGACGTGGACGGCAGTTTCACAGTTGCCTGTCACTTCCATCGAAGCGTCGCGACTATTGGATTTGAAGATAAACCTGAAACGGCGTCCGTGAGGGAAAATATGATCTTTTGAACTCATATCATGCTAAGCGGAGCAGATTCGACACCATAGTCGAAGGGCATTGATTGAGAACGAAACAAAACGAGGATAACAAAATCGAGAAGGATGACATTGACATGGAACAAGTAACAATGAATCACAGAACATGTTGCTCAATGCTCAAAACAAAGTTATGGAATTGCATGTTACTGTTACAATTGGCGTCAATGATTGCCTCCTTTTGATATTTGGCCCTTAACAGCTCAAGGTACAGAGACCCGCAGATTGCCTCTTGTCTCTTGATCGACTTTAATTGGACGGACAGAGCATGTAGGGAGGTACGTTCGTCATTCTCCAATGTGTCAAGAATGTTATGTTGACAATTCAGCTCTTCATCAGCATGTAGAGTATTCTCTTCCAGCTTGTCAATGGCTTCCGGATCTTTTTGTCTCATCCTATATGATCTCAAAGTTGAGCCAAATGTGAGGAAAAGTTCATTAACAGTAAATTCAAGAGCTCGACATTGGATTGGGTAAGGCAAATGAGCTAGGAAGTTGAGGAGAGCTTTGATTCATCTTCAACAGCTACATTATTGCATATGTTGGTATATTCTCTTTCCAACCGGTCATGTAGCCATAACCACTTGGTGCGGATGAATTGATAATTGTCATAAATCGCATCTGACGGACCGGTCGCAACACCTACCATGTTCATATGGACAATCCATGGTCTGGTGAAAAATCCTTCGGTGCGACCGTCCGAAGCCAATGAATCATCTATGGTAAAAGTCGAGTTAGTATATACACTCAACAAACATACGAGAAGGATGTTTACCTTCATCAACTGTTGATCAGGGTTAATATTCAGGAATGGAGGAACATGCTTCCTCAGAGGACGCAGTAAGCCCAACACAGCTCGATAAACTTTTGAAAGGAAATTGCTCACACTATCGAAAAACAGAAAAGGACAGTAGTCATTCCACCATCTATTGAAGAGTGAAGAACTGCATGAATGACTAGATTTGAAACGACCAAAGACGGCATGTGCAATTTCGATAAGGCAAACCATGTCTGTTGTCATCACCCAATTGATAGAAAAGGGGAAATTTACTGAATACACCACCGGCATTGGAACACCTTGAGTGAGTTCGAACTGGCGACATAATAGTGGGGATTATAGACTTCAAAGCCCGATGAAAATTTGCCAGCGCTGGACAAGTTCAGAGACAAATCAGTCAGGACTAAAACACTCATCCAGAACAAGTGTATTCTTTTACTTGATGAAATATAAATGCCATCATCAACAGGTAGCCTAAAGAAGTCGAAGCTGGTGAGCAACAACAGCTCGGTGAGGAAATCATCGAATGGAGTAAATCCATTGGGTGTATGGCGAAGTTTCGGTTAAGCACCATGGGCGTGAAGTTGCCTTTGACAATTGAAGACTTAGCTGTCGAAATAGATGTTTCTTCATGAAACAAGTGAGGAAAGTAAACCCATTAACCACCAGTGCAGGATCCACAAAGGACTAGAAAAAGGATCCCGATGTTCCCCGACCAAAGAAGCATGTGCATCCGTCAAACCATGATATAGTGCAGCCAGAATCATCCGACCTAATCCGACATCAATACCGTGCACAAGTGCACTCGCTATGTCAAGAAATTTTGAAGACAATTGACACGTGGGAAGACAGAAGACATATTTACAAAGCCAACACAAGAGAAAAGCAGCATGTTCTTCTGGTAAGATGGGTCCTGAAGATTTGGTGTAATGATCCATAAATTCCTTATGAGGAAGGTTGAGGTAGCAGGGTACGCCAAGCAAAGGCTCAAAGCCCGAAAGTTGAACATCACATTCGACAAAAGTAGAAAGACCGATCAAAGACCAAATGTCAAATAAGGTAATGGTCACTAAGCCGATAGGGAAAAAGAAACAGTTGACGAAGGCGACCATAAGCAACACAAGCTGCCAATAAGGCCATATTCCGAAGGATCAGTCGACATACTATAAAACGTCAATAAGATGTCGATCCTTGCCTGTGTCCAGTCATGGGTTAGCTCTCCTGTCAGTTGCTTGCATCACCCATAAAATTGACTATCGAAAGATGGGTATGATGAGAAACGATAGTTATTCGATAGCCAGGCAAAGGCGCAGATGGTTGATTGCTCAATGGGCAAAGTTTCTTCAGAACGGCGAGGGAAACAGTTCGCCAGCATTGAAGGCGGGTGACAAACATTTGAGGTATAGACCTAGGGTAGACATGGCCAAATTGAATCGTGGGCTCGGAACTGGCCCGTTGACTGGCCCAGAATCGGCCCGTTGATCGGGCCCACGGTTCGGACCTGGAACCGGAACTGGCCTTCAAGGGCCGGAACTGGAACCGGCCTTCAAGGGCCGATTCCGAACCGCCATTTAAAAAAAAAAGAAAAAAATTGAGAAAATGGTAATTGCTTGAAGTGTGATTCGAACCTTGATCTTTTTCGTTGAAGTAAGTGCCCTAAACCACTCAACTACCATCAATTTGATTGTTAACATTACAAATAAATTATATAAAAAAGGTATGGTCAATTTTGAACAGGCGAAACCGACGGTTCCTTGAACCGGCCTGGAACTGCCGGTTCCAAATCGGAACCAGAACCGACTCCTCAAGGGCTGGTTCTTAAACCGGAACCGGCGGTTCCATCGAACCGCCCATGTCTAACCTAGGGTAACATGGCCATTTTTAGGATGATGGTCCATGAAAGACAATGATATCTGTTTCTTGCTTTCATAACAAGAGAAAGCATCAATGTCACGCCTCGAACCCGGCGGATACTCGAACATCCCATCGGGCTGTTCTGCTTGCTAGATTTTCCCAGTATCCTTCGGCCCACAACCCGAAAATCCAAACTTATGCTATGTGCAAACGGAAGCGAGAGAACAACTCCTTCACTTTATTACAAAAGATGACTTCATGGCGTTACAACAGAAACATTAATCAAATATACAATGGAAGACTTCAGTGGTAAACTACAAGGTCACACAAGTTCATAAGTCTAATCATTTCAATTGCTATTTGGGCTAATCATCTTCTGCATCCGTGAGATTCCATCAATAGGGACGTGAAAATGTTAATCCCACGATGGGGTGAGATATAAATCTCAGTAGGCTAACCCTAAACCTAAGCTAGGCCATTAGTACCTCCATACATCTTTTAAAAAGGAGCATGCAATAGCTCGTCAAGGGAAATAACACATGGCATTCAATGCACTATTACAAGGCATCACAAATGGCATAAAACAAACACAATTCCAGGACCTCCATAAAATCAAGACCAGGCTTCGTACTAGCATAACACTAAGTTCATATGCGAAGGTGTATTCTCAATTTCATCAAAACTTCCAATTCCAATGGCCAAGCTTGCGTCAACACGCATCATGCTAAATCAAGATCTCGATTGTCAACCTGTGTTCTGACGCGTTAGGTTCCAAATGCCATTTCAATACTCGTGTTAACACGTCTCAAGTATATCCTGCGTTCTGACGCATCAGGATATTAATCGACCTCGCGTTATGACGCATCAAGGTTCGATTTGTCATTTCATCAATCTAGGGCTCACTAGCTAATATATTTCTCAAGGGCTCAATAGCCAATCATATCTCAAGGGCTCAATAGCCAATTCGTTTCTAAGGGCTCAATAGCCAATCATATCTTAGGGGCTCAATAGCCAATTCATTTCCAAGGGCTCAAATAATTGACAACCCACGTTCTGACGCATCAGGTTTTAATGCCATTCAACACTCGTGTCGACACGTATCACGGTTATCCCGCGTTCTGATGCATCAGGATAGAAATCGACCCCGCGTTCTGACGCATTAGGGTTCGATATGCCATTGGTTCGTAACTCAATCAATCAAGAATTGCCACCATATATCATGCTTCGCATTAACAAGGGTTCACAAGCCAAAACTCATCTTTAAAACAACTTCATGATTGAGTATGATTTGGTTAAGCAAGCTGTTGGCCTTTTAACATGAAGATCATTCATGGCCGACTCATACGTGGCATAGCACAACAAGTTATTCAATCCAACAAGGCATTCCCTTGCCAAATTCAAGCATAAACTTCACACATTTGGCACTCAAGGGACTAAATGCTACATGGCCAATCGGGAGCCCATACCATCCGAATGTCCACATGGCAAACTCAGTCATAAACATCACAATTACACCCCAAGCAAGCAAGCAAGCAAGGTCCGGTTAACATCAAACTCATTCGGCATTGATCAATTCAAGCACATATGACTCACACAATCATCAATTGAGTCTCAAACTAGTCTCTTAGTACCCTAACGCCCTAATAAAGGTTTAGGGGTCGCTTACCTATCCTATTGAGTTAGAATTTCCAACCAAAGTTGGCCGCAATGCTCGGTTCTTACTCGGCCAAAAACAAGGCAGCACGCATCCTATGGAAAATCCAACAATTCAACCATCAATTCTCTTCTAAACTCAATTCAATTACACCATCACCTTGCTAACACATCATATGACACTATAGGATGCCTTACCAAGGGTTGTGAAGCAAGGTAACACTCCGACAAGCCCTCAATTGGCTCGATTTATTCTGGTCGGCACATGGCATAATATGGCTCCTAAAAAATTCACACCAAACAGCCATTATAACATCCCTAAACTCCATTCCATCACACAAACACCTTGCCAATACATCAATCTACATCCCTATATGTCTTACCGTGAATTCCAACGCAAGGCGACACCCCGAAGTCTCTCAAAGTGTCTCGATTTTCACAGGGCAGCTGGGGAGTAGTTCGGTTCCTCACAAGATCAAGCAATTCCAGCCATTAAAATCTTTCTAATCCTTAATCAATTCTCATCCTCAACTTGCTAAATTCAAGGACTATATTTTAAGAGAGCCTTACCGAAAGTTGGGAGCCAAAAGAGTCCTTAAAACCGGCGCAAGAGGGCTTTCTCTCAAATCGGGTTCAACACGGACCAACCTGACCGTCGTCCCTTCAAATTGGGCTCATAATACCTTGTTGGAACAGAAAGAGGATAAAATTTCTAATGGTGGATGGTTCGCCTCAAACCGACATTGGACGACAAAGTTATGGCCGGAACAATTGAGGGTGTCGGAACTGGGCAGCAAGCTGGCCAAGAGAGAAAAGAGGGAAAAATGAGAGAGAGATGAGAGGCCTACCGAAAATGATTGGAGAAGAGAGAGAGAGAGAGAGAGGTCTTCTTCCATCTCTCACTTGGTCAAAAAGTTTAATGGTAGTTGGCATAGTGCTATAATCAAAGCTTAGTGTAGAAGACTTGCTCCTAGAAATGACACTTGTCTTTACTCAATAACATCTTGAAGCCAATTGACCCATTTGCCCCAATATTTTCGGCCACTAGGAGGGATTTCCAAATGACTAAAATGACCTTCTTCAATTCTTAAGGCAAAGGTTATCCTTCAAGGGGCAAAATGGTAATTTCACACCTACAGTCCGAAATTTCACTTTTCCAATATAAATTACCCTCGATGAGGCGACGTCTAATTCCTTCTAATTGTGGGAATTCTTCTATGTCCGATATCCAATTCGAGACCCCATTTCATGACAATAGCTTCGAAGAGGGTCGGAATTCAGAATGTCACAATCAAGGCGAGACAAATGTAGAGCTACGCGAGCACTAATGCTATTGGAATAGTAGCTCGCCATGCTAAGTTAGTATGAGATAGCGTTCAAAGGAAAATGTTACATAGAAGAACTGGCTCGGGCAATTAGTTAGTTATGCGAACGTATGGATATCACGTCGTACAAATTGGCGACAAATTTTGACGCGGGAAAGAAGAGAAAAGAGGAAATGACTTCATTATAAGTTATTTGGGAACAATGCTTTCTTTGCCTCCTTAAGAAGACCGCAAATCATGGTTTCAAATCTCCTAGTGTGGCCACGACTAGCACTTCTGGCTTAACGACGCTCCGCCTCTGCCCTCGCCATCCGAGCATGGTCAGCTTGCTTCTTTTCCTCAAAAGAGGCAATAGACACTTTGAGCTGGTCCTCAATAGCAGCGCAACGAGAGAATGAGACCGTTCGTTGACGTCGTATCTCCTCTATTTCTTTCTCTATTGCCAATTTTTGCTTTTCAAGTGCGATTTATTTTTCGCTCAAAGTAGTAAGCTCGTTGGCAATGAATTGGAGGGATTGCTACTCTTGGTTCACAAGCTGTTCTACCTCTTGAGTCTCAATACTAGGTGTGAAAGGTTGGTCAACAGATTTGGCTAGAGCAACCACATGATCTCGGTGTCGTTGAAAGTGTTTGAAACCCATGGAGAAGTGTCCCAAGAAAATTCTAAACTGTTAAACCAAACTTGTAGAAAGCTTCGCGCTAACCTCTTCCTTGAATAGTTCCTCCATCACGAACCTGATTTCTTGGAGAGCTGCTGGATCATTGACAAAGGAAGCAATCCCTGAATAAGCAAGGTTCAAGGAACATGACAACATAACTTCTAACTTGCTAAAAGTCTCTGCAGGAGGAGAACTATCGGTTTGAGGCATGTCAGGCAGGTCAGAAGAATGGGATAATTCGGCAAAGTAAGTTTGAGCATCTTCCATGGATGCTGAAGATATAAGAGCAACACAAGGATCTTAGACAATCATTGTAGACAAGGGGTTGACGATTGACAGCGTCTGGATAAGGGTTGGAGTTGAAGAAGAACTCTCGCCATGGATAGCTGGAGTTGTAGAAGGAGTGCCATAAGTTTCCAAAGATAATGAAGTTGGAACTATAGCCAAAGCAGCGGGAACAGGCGACTTCTCGATGACAAAAGCAATGTCAAGCTTTTCGACGATTTGGCCTGTACCTTCTATAGAATTTCCCGGAGGGATAGTCTTAGAAGTTTCATCAAGGACGATTGGAAAGTCCATTGAAGACTTATGCCTTTTTACTTCTGAAGGAGAACTCTTCGTTCGCCGTTTGGGTGAGAGAAGCGTCTCATCATTGACTTCGTCGTTCGAATCCTCATCTGACTAAGGAACACAAGCAAGTCCGCTTGAACCATTGATAGCTAAAAAAAAAAACTACAAGGAAAGGGTAAATTTACTTGCAGCAGGAGTTGTCGAATGTTTAGGGCTGTCAATCTGAAGAGTCCTTGTCGCAATCTTTCTCCCAGCCTTCTTCGGCACGGGATCAAAAGGCTTTATCCCACCTCCTTTAAGGATCGATGAAATAGCTTCTTCAAATGGACTCTCAAAAGTAAAAGACGTCTTATATTCGGATGTTACCCCGGGATTAGGCAAGAGAGTAGTGGGAATATCTCCAGAGAACCGCCGATACATCGAGAGAGTAAGCTGGACACAGCAGTCAAAGGGTTCGTATGCCTTGATGTTGTATATCCTCTTGGTCATCGAAGGAAAGTCATGAGATAAGGGATAGGCATAGGTACCGCCTGTCGAAGACCAAATTGTCTGGGACAGTACTGATGAGAATACGGCTCATACCCAATGTAAAATCTGCCCTTGAGACAGAGCCGAATTGGAAGATCTCTGGGGAAAATGATGAAGGTCCAAAAATCGTGGTGATTGAACGATTTTTCGATCTAGAATCAAAGAGGGAGTTAAACTCGCCGGAACAGTAGGGAAAGAAATCTACTCGGTTTGTCTCTCGAGATAGGATTTGTTGAAGAAAGAAACGCGGAGATGGAGTGTCGACAGGAGCCTTCAATGGAGTAGCTCGGAGCAATCGCGTGCCAAGACTGGAAGGTGCCCTTGTCACGCCCCGAACCCGTCGGGCACAGAAACATCCCACTCGGCTGTTTCATTCACATGATACCTAGGATCCATGGGCCAACAATTTAAAACTTCTAAATGATACAAGCATATGGAAGCGATGAAACATCTCAATACAATTTTAATACAATATGACTTAGGACAAAAGGGTACGTCTTCTTATAAACACAAATTACATGTTCAGAGGTTACAATTCTAACTTACAAGGAAATATGAAATCCCTAAGGCCACAAAATGGTAAATCCATTTCCTACAATTACTTCCATCCTCGTCGAGCTCGGGTTTCCATCATCTAGGACCTGAAAAATGTTAATCCCACGACGGGTGAAATATAAATCTCAGCAGGCTCACCCTAAACCTAAATAGACCATTAGTACCTCCAAACATCTTTTAAAAAAGGAGCATGCAATAGCTCTCCAAGAAAAACAACGCATGGCACTCAATCATCATAATAAAGCATCACAATATCATCATTCAAGGACAGTCATATCATCAAGACCAAGCTTCATGCTTTAGGCGTTTCACATAACACATACTCGTATAGAGTATTTCACAATATATATCTCAACTTAATAAATGAAGTTACCAATTGTACGGTATTAAAAGAAAAGACATACGCTCCATGGGAAAAGAGAGAATACCGTAATACGTACCTCATATTACGTATGCATGAATCGGCCAAGTAGAGTTGGCAAGAGTTTTGATCTCATCTCTATAGCCGTGTGAGACTCCTCAAATTAAGTCCCCTTACGACTTACTTATTCTCAAGATTTCTTTTTGGTGTTCGCTATCTTAGGATGTTACCAATGGTCATGAGATTGATTCGACCTAATGGGACATTTCTAGAAAAGCGAGCTGGACTGAGATTGAGAGGTTTAAGGGAAGAGGAAGATCAAATTTGTTTGGATGTCACATTCAATTTTTGTGTTCACAGGTCGACCAATTGTGATTATTTGAGTTAATCATGATTGTGAATACAATGTATTGCATTTGAGCGCTCAATGAGATCGAAGAGATCAATAGAGATATGATGTAAATGTGACCGATTGATCTAGGGTACTGCATACTGAATCTACTCTGAGTTAACATGCCATTTAAGAGCTGCTATATACTCCCAACGGATGTATGGCAACGAGCTCTCGCAGTATGCTGGTCGCACGGATTATTTGTCGATATGAACTTTGCAGAAAAGAGAGAGAGTTATATTTAACCCTTTATGGGTGAATGTGAGTTGTTGATCCTTAGTAGACAAATGACAGTTATGGATAGCCCTTCATGGGCGAGTGAGAGATGTTGGAAAATAAGGGTGCATGGAAAGGGCCGTAGTCCGCCCATGTAGGCTATCATAGCCCATCACCCATTATAGATAACTGCCAAAGGGCAGTTACAATGTGTTAATAAACACGTTCGTCAAAAACGTCGTTTGACAGACGTTCTTCCAACGAAGAACAGTGAAGACGAATGGCAATTCTCCCTTCTCCTTTCCGAAACGTCAAACGGGCGACGGATTCTCTCGACTGCATTGTGGACATTTAATCTGTGAAAATACGAGGTATGTTCGTTTTGTGATATACTTCTCCGATCAGTGATTCAAGATAATCCTAAGGCTGTAAAATCAGAGTAATTCCGCTGTGCTCAATAGGGATCGGTTCCCTTCAGATCCAAAAGAAAACGTTGTGATGATTAGCTCTATTTATCTCATATAGGTGTAGAAATTTGCCGCTATTTTTTTTAAAGGTTCTTTAACGGTTAAGATGATGCACATGATTCACGAATCCCTTTTTATGAAAGTATTTTGTCGAGGGAAATCAGGGAAGGACAGGTTATGGCACGATTTTGATTCGTTTATATAAGCTGAAACTAACAAAATTTCAAAACCGACGGGAAATGAGACAAGTTGAAATGTACCACCCTTTTTACCGGGGAAATTTTTTTAAAAAAAAAATCTAAATTTATTGCAACTGTGTCGATTCAGTCATAAACTTTTTTTTGTCAATTGAGTATTAAATCTTTCGCATTTGTGCCAATTCAGTTCGTTTAGCCGACTGGCGCTGACGTGGACTTTTTAAAATCGTATTTTAATATTTTTTGGAATTTTTAAAGTTTTTCTTCCCCCAAACTTAGGTTTGATGAGGGTCGGACAACATAGCCCCTCGATGCCCGCGCCCAAGGTCGGCGAGGGCCGCGATGCCCTAGTCTAGTGCCTTGCCCTAGTCCTAAGTCTGGGGGAGAAAAACTAAAAACTAAAAATAAAAAAAAAATAAACAACTCAAAAAATTATGAAAATATTTTTTTAAAAAGTCCACGTCAGCACTGGTAGTGCCATGTTATCGTCAATTGGCTAAATGGACTGAATTGATAAATACAAAAAATTTATTACTGAATTGACACAATTACAATTTTATTTTTATTTTTTTTTGTAATTTTTTTCTTTTTAGCATGGTCAACAAAATTTTAGATTCTTGAAATGGCGAGCTGAAATTTGACGCAGCTCACCAAACGCCGGTCTTGTCATTTCTGTCGTCCTATTCAGCAGCACCCACCAATCCTACGAATTCTGGGGACAACGTCTTTAGAAGGACTTCGCTCCTAAAGAAGGCATGTTTGATCGTAGTAATATACTAATATATACCATAGAACCAGACAACTTTTTCCCAAGAAAATGAAGCGATCACTTGATTAATCAAAGCAGGGTGCGTACGTACCTTGCAGTTTCAGGCATCTTCATCCGCCAGTAATATGTTATCCCAGCAGGAACAACACCCAGCATCAATATCAACCTCCACGCAGTATCAGCTTCCTTTGGCGGATCTTTCGGCGACGATCGGTAAATTCGGCCAAATATCTTGCACACCGCCATCGTCACAACCGAGCTCACCAGTATCCCAAACCCTTGCATCGAGAAGACGGCCGCTATGAATGCGCCACGCGTCCTCTTGTTAGCATACTCTGACATGATTGTCGCCGAGAGCGGGTAATCCCCACCAATCCCTACCCCGAGCAAGAACCTGGAAAAAAATAAAAATAAAACAGTGATGTTTGCATGTTATGAGTACTAGGAAAATTTGAATAGAGGCTAATTATCTACAATGCGATTCGTGGCGGGCTATAGTGCTATGATCACCTGAAAAACCCTAGACTCGCCAAGACATAGCCTCGTGTCGTGCCTATTGAGAATCCGCAACCGATGGAGCCGACCATGATGAACATCAAGGCGACGCCATACACACCCCTCCTCCCTACACAATCGCCGAGCCTACCGAAGATGAGTTGACCAATCACGGTGCCAAGGAAAGCAGCGGCCAGCATGGATGATTCGACGGCATGCCGGATTTGGTTGTTGTGGGATTTGTAGTATATGTGCCCGATCAGTTTCATGATCGGGGGAATACAGAAGAGATCGTAGGCATCAGTGAATAACCCCATACCTTCATCAAGCGTAAGACACAGAAATCTGGAATCATATTCAGGGAAATAGAGAGACGCATTTTCCTCGAGCGAGATAATCGAATTTAAGACGCTGAATAACTAATTAAAACGGATTCATGAAAGGATACAATTGTCTGGAGTGTGATTACCTGCGATGATTATGGCCTTGAAGTGGTAGTATTGTGTCCTGGCTGTGTCGAGTCTAGACAGAACTCTCAGCGACATGGTCGCTTGTGACTAATGCTTCCTTCTTCAAGAAACAACCTTCGAATGCAAAAATCTAATGCTTTTGTTGTGCAATAGTCATGGTTGGGTTATGAATATGATGGACAATACAATAAGAATTGATGGAAGCCATTGTTTGTTGCGTGTGAATGGGAAGCAACAAGGCGGTTTCCTTCGACGATGATGTTTTGGCTGCAGTCGAAGCGAACGGCAAAAAAATTAGCGCGTTTCTTTGCTTCCCATTTTAAAAAATCAATGTGATTATGTTGGACTAATGACTTTGCGCTTGGCATTATGTAATTTGTTATTAGTAGGAGCTAGCTAGGTCAGGTTCACCATCTTCCCCAATCACACAAAAACCTGGTACCATGTTTGTTTCGGAGCAGATTTGGCTTGTCTGGGTTGAAGCATGCCACTTTATGAATGCATTATTACTACCATAGAATATGGTTATGTAGTTGATGATTTGTCCTGTAGTTGAGCTCCCTTGTTGTTATGGGAGCTCTTTCGTACAGGGCTTTAGTTTTTTGAGCTCTTCTTGTACATGGGTTGGCACCCTTTGAAGCTAAGTGTTAGAATTCGCCGTACAACCACAGCAAATAGAGCATAAAAACGAGAAAGAAAAATCGAGACGTAAGGTTTATCCTTGTTCACCCCGTAAATTAGGGCTACATCTAACAAAAGATTATACTATAATTAGCATCCCCTATATAAATAAGCAACTATTCATAGACCCAAACCCAAACTACTAATAAAATATGAACTCAAATTGTAAAAGTCCTTTGATTGCTCAGGAGTATGAACTACACCTCAATAATAAGTCTTTTTATTTTTCAATTACCTTTCGATAAATAAGGTTGTTAAATAAGGACGTCACGAGAAATGTTCCTCTCTTAGGTTGTCTAGTTTTTTAGTAGCCTGGTTATTTTTGCAGTATGCTCTCATGTCTGCATTGGCAAGGTACTCCACTTGATCCTGATCGAATCCGAATGGCCTCGTCTCTGTCTTTTCTAACTTGCGCTTTTCGCAGAATCACTTTCTCATGTATACCTTGCTCCTAATGTGGAGTGGATATCCTTTACCTGAACTTTTCTGGGACTACTGAAATTTTGTTGGAAGGGCCGTGCTTCGTCTCGCCTTTTCATAGACGACTTTACTTTACTACCGTCCTTTACTGGGACACTCGAATGATTTGTCATATTACGGGTGATGTGTAACGCTCCGATCCGACGAGGATAGGGAGTGGTCACAGGGGTTAAAGGATTTGGATAAAGTACGGCTCCAGACAAACTTTTAAGATGACAAAGGGGGCAGAGATGAACCCTATCTCACATCGCCTAGGTGTGGTGAGGTGAAGTGCTCTATATGTGTTGCACTTGTCCTTAACTTGCAATGAAGCCTTTTCTAAGCGAAGCCAAGAAGAATAACATCGTGCAAGCTCCGGCCCAAAGCGAACAATAAGCAAAATGTTGGGATTCGGCGCACAATTAAATCGAAGTAAAACATAAAACGAGAAAAAAAATTGAGACACGAGCTTTTGTCCTGATTCACCCTTAAACTAGGGCTACGTCCAGCAGCAGATTCCACTATATTTAACACCTCTCGTTACACCACTCAATTAAAGCGAAAAAAAGTATATATAGCTGTTAATATTCATGAGCCCAAGCTCAAACTACTAATTAAAAATTATGGGCTTAAATCGTAAAAGCTCTCTAGTGTCCAATAGTGCTGCCCCCTTGAGACCTCCGCCGATGCTGCTCCCCCGTACCCCCATATGCTCAGAGTGGAGCATGATGCACGTATTTTCCTATCGCAGGAGAGTATGAATTACACCACAATATTCTCCCACTTGGTGATTATTTCCCATGTTTCTTTAGACCAAATTCAGTTGTATATCATTCATACTTTTTTGTACTCGTTGCCTTGGTCAACATATCTACACTATTCACCTATGTGCTAACTTTTTCCAGTATTACAAATTTTTGTTCTACTTTATTTCAGACGAAGTTTCAGTTGTGTATCATTCATATTTTTCTATACTTACTGCCTTGATCAACATATCTGCACTATTCACCTGTGTGCTAACTTTTTTCAGAACTACAACTTTTTGCCACTGGTTGAACAAAATTGATCATATTTCGCTGAATAGAATTCTCCTCGGTTGTCAGTCCGCAAAACTTTGATTTTTTTTTATCAAACTGATTTTCTCAAAGCTTTGAACTTCCGAAATTTTTCTAATAAATCATCTTTTCTCTGCAAGAAATATATCCACACATATCTAGAATAATCATCAGTAAAAAAGAACATAGTACTTTGATTTTCCAAATGATGTTACAAGTATAGGATCGAAGACGTCACTATGGATTAAATCCAGAATTCCTTTCGCTCTCCCTCCTACGGACTCAAACGATACCTGATTCTGCTTCCCATGTAGATAATATTCACAAAATCCAAAACCCATAGAAGAGCTTAGGATTTGTCGTGACTTAAAATTAGGCTAACCTTAGTCTCCAACATAAAATTAGGCTAACGGATTATTAGGTTAATTACATTAATTAACCTAATTCAAATTCTCCCAAGTTCTTCCGAAACTTAGGTTTATTTCATGCAAAAATATTAAATTGGAATCGCCACTAATGATTTACAGTGGGTTAATTAGAAACTTATATAAAATAGCGAGAGAACTATTTTATCGCTACGAACCAGAGAAAGTGAGTTTGGGGACTTAAAAAAAAATTAATACATTTTCGGTACCAATTTCATTGATCGATGTGAATTGAATGATTTTGACTTAGAAAAATGTGACATGAGATGATATGATAGGCAAAAAATGATTTCATTTTTTTTTATTTTCTTGGAAAAATAAAACAACCAAAAGCTTGAACAAATATAAATAAAAATGCCCATAATATACCTTAAAATTTCAAATTTTTTTGATAAATTCACTCATTCCCAAAGATTTGGACTAGAGCATAATTTTATCCACTACACCCTCAAAGATTCGAGCCAGTATGCGGCTAAATGTATAACATAACATCATCTCTTTTTTCAAAGGACAGATATGAATTTATATACAAAATTACAATCTCATTCCATAAGATCATGGATAAGGCAAGTAATTTATTTTCCGACGGGACAAGGCACATGGGAGCATGGGCATGTTTGTTTATAAATGTGCAAAATTTATAACAAGCAAGCATGTGATACCCCCTTTAAATAGTTCTTAATTAACAAGAATCGGACGAAATGAATTGGAAAGCTGATTTATACTAAATGAAGTGGCTGATGCCTTGGATTAAGCCCTTGAGTTGATTAACAGGTCATTTGAGCCCGACCATGGCTGACTGTTCGGTCCACGTGAGCTGATCCAGCCCATTGGAATGGCTGGCCCCTTTTTATTTTCAAACAGCATTGCGGGCCACTTGGCGCCGGCCCAACCCAGCCATAGGTTTACCGAGTGGGGAGATTCGGGCCATGCGAACCGACCAGCCCATATAGTGGGCTGCTCTCTTTTAGTTAGCAACCTTGGGCCACGAGAAACAGGCCCAAACCATTCTTATCAAAGGAATAGGAGCCCAAGTCAATAATTGGGGGGAAAAAAGCCCAGCTGCTACACAAGAAAGTGCTGAAAGAGGAAGTCCAACGAACACTTCTTTGTCTTCCTCATGTGTATTACAACAAACCAGCGTGTTCTTCCTCTCAGTTTCCAGTTCCTATACCTGCAAGGGAGGCCGACAATTTCGTTTCGACCGACGAGAGCAAGAACTGGGGTGGTAGTGCCAGCTCAAGCAAGTTATTTTTCTAAAATTGCTTCCTAATCATTGCAATACGAGTGGACAATGGCGTGTCGGGCCGAGCTTGGCTTTGGTTGGTTCTGGTTTTGAATAGCGAGTTTTGGAATATCGAAGCTGCCCGTGTGTACATGAACTGAAGCGATGAGCAATTGGTTTAGGCAGTTGCATGCCGCGGAGGCGACCATTTGTGGGCCTGAATACTCAGCGACCGAAGTGAAAAAATGTGGGGAAATGGCGCTAAACTTTGATGCATGTTCCCGATTCTAGCTGAGTATAGTTCTTGAGGTGTTGGGTGAGGGGATCGGGTGACAAATTTCCAGAGCCGAGCAATAAGCAGCCCGGGGAAGGGAGAAAGGTCAGATTCGGGTGTGGTGGGTGCACGGTGAAATGGCTTGCACGGGTCTTAACATCGTTGGGTTGAGAAAGTGAGTTAATGGAGTAAATGAGGTACACTAGATGTTGTTTTATCGTGGAAGCGAGGTCTTGAGAAATTCTAACGAGTGGGGACCAAGCCGGCCAACTTGGGCATGGTCCGTAGCACCGGCCGCGATGGGCTGAATTCCTCATACCCCCATGAGTCTAGGTGCTTAGCGAGATTAGTTCTGTGCATTGACAGAAACCACGATGTTTATTTTTGTTGCACCTATAACACAACTTGGCGATTCGAGGTGCTTTTATCAGCGGATTTGTAGATTTTGGCATGTCGCCTTGGACGATAAGGGCGAACGACACTGGCATTTTGGAATCTATCGTAGCATGCCGTAAGGCACGCCTTAAAACATGTGCATGATTATCATCTTGCATGTCGTGCATATGGACCGATTGCGATCCCCGGAAACGAGCTTAGTACTAAAGTGTATATACCCCATGGAGTCTATGGGAAGACCTTGTTTTGTGACTGGGTGGCTCTACTGTGTGACTATGCTTATCTCACGAGATAAATTCGGATAGTATGACTGGAATGCTCCAGTCTTGTTAGTAGCGACCAACATGAGTTACTCGCATTAATTAAATTCACATTCTATGGCATAGCATGTTTTTATTTCATCATTTATTCCTTGTCTCCCCGTTCCCCTAACATCGATTGGTTGAAGTTGTTGACGCTCGTCTGCTTACTATTGTTCATTCCATTTGGATAGATTAGTCGGCATTTTTAGGAGTGTAACTTGCTGAGTTTCTCACTTCTTTATTGTTGATTTTTTTAGGTAAGTGATGGTGAGTCTGCCGACCATTTTGTATGGAGTGCTGCTCTGCCTACACTAGAGTCCGGCACCATTTGCAGTTTTGAGATTGCCCGGATTGGAGTTCGTCAGGGTCAGTGTCACCCTATGTGTCCATGGTGGGCTCGATGTAGGAAAGATACTTCACCAGTTCGTCACCATGTACGGCCGCCTTGAGGACGGGCTGGGGTTTGTGGTCCCCATTCCATCCGAAGGTGGCTGGATTTGGATTTCCTAAGCAATGTTAGGGAGCCATTATCAAATTCGAGCTGTCCAAATCAAAATGGACGGCTTAGATTTGATACACATTATCCATCAAAAGTGAGGAAGTTTTAGGTGGGAAAATTCAAATTTTTTTATAGGGTGATGTGTATCAAATCCGAGCCGTCTGTCTTGATTTGGACAGCTCGGATTTGATAATGTTAGGAAATCCCAATCCAAGGTAGCTCACCTTAGCAGGCACCCGTAGCTATGGTAGAGTAGCTGGGTGATGTTTGTACAGCACATGCCAACGTTTGAGTAGATAGGTCAATGGGCATGCGATGTGGGAGTTTGTGGGATACAGTTGTCCTAGCTGATGTTTTTATATACCGGGTATGGCGACAAGCTACTTTTTGATGCCTCCCGATGACGTCTCCCAGGTTGTATGTAAAACGAACCCGACCTTTGTCGGCCTTCAATAAATAAGTGATGTGTTTTGGGTAATTCGATTGTGTAGTTGTCTAAATTAATTGTTAACTATTATAATCCGATAGTGGACCCTATGGATCTAACAAAGCAATCAAACAAACATGACAAAAATAAAAATAAAAATGAAGCAACTGATCTAAATTTTCGAAAAATTGGAGGGGTGGCCAAAAATATGAAATTGGAGACCCACTTTTCCTCATCTAAAATTCAAATTTTAATTTGAGAAAATTATCTTTAAGGATTGAAAAAATTTGATTTCAGATAATTCTCAAAAAAATTTCGGATATTATGCAATTGAATCCAGACATTATCTCTAACAATCAAATATTATCAGAAAATCACAAGATAAGCCCAATCAACAATGGATATGCATTCTCACCAAATCACATGTTAGAGAAGATCCTGTAAAAAATTTATCCATGACAACCAGATATATCCAATTAAGCACAATGCTTATCCATAACATGAGATAAATCAAATGATCACAACATAAGATAACAACTACCACAGGACAAACGACAACCACATAGCAATTCGGCAAAAGATAATGCATACGCCGAAAATCACATTTGTCACGCCCCGCTCCCTCAAGCGTCTCAAGCGCATCTTCCTGTGTCAAGCTCTCGGTTCCCAGGACTCACATTTCCATTCAAATGCATAAAGTACATGAGCAAACGGAAACGAAAAGGAAAAACTCCTCCGTACACAAAAGATGGGGACAGGGATAACGAGATCAAATAATTACTATAAACATCATCAGAGTTCTTACAAAAGAGCATATCTACTAAAACTACTGAAGGTTTGGGATGGTCGGGACTTATCCAAAATACCACTATACCTAAGTCCCCAAAAAGTTACAGACCAACGAGGGTAACACCTAAAGACGATAAAGCAAAGTCTGGAAACCCCTAGGTCGAACCACTAGACCCATCAACCGGTTCTGCATCCTCGGTAGGCTCGTAGTCCGAAAAGGTCTCGGAGCGTACATCTATAGTGTCATCCATCGAGTCGTCCGCCAGCTCATCTTCTGAGGCATCTATCACAATCACCTCAACCGTATCCTCTTTAGATGGGGTCTTCTCCGGCATATTTCTCGAACCTGCAGCGGATACCTCTACTTCTACAGAATCCCAGGTAGGATGGCACCAGCTCGGAACGACTCTTCGAGGCACCTCTGTGGACTTCAACGGATTGGTAGTGACCTCACCTACCCTACGGAACCAGGCCTCGAACCTATGTGGTTTCCAGTCTTTACCTCCCTCATCGACCCATACAACTGTACACTTCCTCACAAAAAGGGTACCCCGACCGTTAGGGAACTCATCAAAATATGTCGTCATCTCCTTAGCATCGCATAAACGTGACGGTAGCATCCTCAAGGCTTAGGGTCCGAAAAGTAAGGTCCCACGACGGGATGAGATTTACATCTCAGTAAAAAGTCCTAACCCTAGGTCAGGCTAACAGTACACCCAGATGAAAGCAAATAAAGAACAAGGACACACACTCAACAATACAAAGCATTCATCAGTCATAACGTGCCATACATGAAGAACCAGTGATTGACGATTACACATTGAAGTCATCATAACATATCAGTCAAGTCCAGCATGCATCACCAGATTAAGCTATACAATCCACTCTTTAGGATTTTCTCATGGTTCACGCCCGCATCATTACGCCTCAGGCTCGATCCGCGTCATTACGCCTCATATCGTCAAGTTGACAAACCCACGTTAAACGCATCAGGTTCTCTATGTCATTCCGGCTTTGTGTCGACACATATAAAATCTTGTCCCGCGTCTGTTGACACCTGATTTTTGACCATCTATTATTGTGATTTTTATTCTTTAAAATTAAATTAAAAATATCAAAAAGGGTCATAAAATCACAAAATCAACTTTGAAAGCTTGGCTTGGCCTTAGGAACCAATTTTGAACAAAAAATATTTTTTGGTATTTTATAATATTTTTCGAATTTATTTAATTATAAAAATACCCAAAAAATCAGAAAAATACCATTCGTGGTCAGAAAAATACACAAAAATATTCAATAATTTTGTTTTAATTTCCTCTTCAAGTGTATCACTTTAAATATTGAAAATTCGGCTTAGGTCACTATGTTCCTTCACAAACATAAACCCGAATCGAGCAAAAAAAATCATATTATGTCTTTTAATTTGCAATTTCTGTAATTTTGAAGTCTTGATATCTGATTTGATTGCCTTACGTTGAAATTTGATTAAATTGTTCACACAATGGAGGGGAATGTACGTGTGGTTCTTATTTTTATTTTTATTATATATATATATATATATATTGGAGCGGTGGACGTTGGAGAAGTGTTTGGCCACGGATGATGGATAGTGGAGTTGGTGGAAGAATAAAGAAAGTTGAGTGGAAGAATATAGAAGTGAAAAGAAAAGAGGGGGAATGGGTGGAAGAATAAAGAAATGAAAAGAAAAGAGGGGGAGTGAATGGGAGAAAATAAAAAGGGGGGGAGCTGAGCGAAAGGCTTCGGGGGGCGAAAGAGAAGAGAACGGAAGGGCTCTCTGCAACTCCTCGCACGGCCATGGAAGCTTGTAGGTCCGAACCTGTCGAGGGAATTTCAGCACAAAGTTTCGTCCAAAAAAAAAAACGGTAAGTGCCGTTAATGCGTTCTCGGACGTTCGTCAATGGCGGACCTCCGGTCTTTTTGAGTAACTTCGCGAAACGTAGTTCATCATTCTCCTAAGGACTTACTGACCTCAAATCCGTCGTTGTTTTGCATTTTCGTGCATAAAACCCGAGTTTACCTCCTCGTTCCTTCCGAGTCGTTGTGAGTCTCATAGCTCGTTCTCGGCGTCCCCAACCCCTATGGAAAGCCAGGTAAGGTTGCTTGAACTCCTTAGGTGCTGCTTGACTTGTCTGCTTAAGGCTTGTTAATCGAAAACGAGAGATCGATTTAATCCCAAGCGGCGACTGTGTAAGGCTCGTTGGGTTGGTTCTAAGCCATATTTCCATGCGAAGTCAAAATATTTTGATGAAGGATTGCTGGTGATTTGGTTTTGTTTTGACACTAAGAGTTTAGATGCAGTTTTCATGTAGTTTTTTAGGACACCCATCGGGTTTTCGGCGACTCAGTTGGAGTTTTCATTTTTTTTGGCAGCACTGTGCTTACCAACTAGTTGGAGTCAAGGTTTAATGTGAAAACTTGTAAAAATTTCTTCCCCGAAAGCAATACCGTCCTGGGCTGTTTAGGAGTTCCATTGGCGTCGGCTTCGGCTTGGTCTAGCCTTGGTTTAGAATGCTAGACTAGGTGACTTAGTTCAGTAAAAAAAAAAATGAAAATGGGGAAAGGTTTTAGTCATAGTGAGGTCTGCGTTTTACTCACAGAGAAAACCCCGAAGAAGAGTCCATGAAGAAGGTGATCGTAGAAGAAAGTAAAATATATATATATATATATATATATATATATATATATATATATATATATATATATATATATATATATATATATATATATATATATATATATATAGAATAACAAACGTGAAGATCAGGAGAACAAAGTGTAAAAGAAATAAAAAAAAAACAGTTAAAGAAAACATTAAAAAAGATAGATAGGGATGGTCGTGCGTTTGGTTTGGTGACCAGTGGGCTTCTCTTGAAAATTAGGCCCAACATTGAATTCTCGAATTGGGCTATTCAAGGAGAAATTAGAAAGAAGATTAGGCCTAGTTGAGATTGAAGTTATATTGGGTTTTAGAATAAAAGTGGGCCTTTCTTGTCTTAAACTTCATGTGGGCTTCATGTCCCTCCCTAGCCCACGGCGTTAGAAGGGTTGGGTTAAGAAGCCCAATCCGAATAATTATTTTCGGAATAATAAAAAAATAATAAAAAATTCAAAAATCAATAAAAAATAGAAAATCATAAAAAATTCAAAAAAATTCAGAAATTTCAGAAAAATTCTAAAAAATCCCAGAAAATAGGAAATTGCCATGTTCAATTGGCCATGACCTATTTCGGGTCATTTGACCCCCGATCTTTCCAGAAATGACGGTTTTGCCCTTCCGGCAAACCGTCTTCCAAAAAAATTCTAAAAAATTCAAGAAAATCCCAAAAAATAGGAAATGGCCACAAACAACTGGCCAAGACTCATTCCGGGTGTTTTGAACCCCGACCCTTATTAAAATGATGATTTCGCCCTTTAGGCGAATTGTCTTCCAAAAATTGATGAAAAATCAAGAAATTCCAAAAAATTCTCAAAAATGGGAAATGGCCACAATCAACTGGCCATGGAATATTTTGGGTAATTCGGTATCCAAGTCTTCCAAAAATTGACGATTTTGCCCTTCGGGCTAATCGCCTCCAAATCTTCCCATTTTACCCCAACCCGAAATCACACCTTTCCTAAGCCCTTATGGCTATACTAGGAAGCCATTGATTCAAATCGATGTGCATTGATGTGATTTATTTATGTACTTGATTGCGCTTTCATTTAAATTGATTGTGATTGATAGGAACAGTCTTCCAATCTGCATGAAACCCTGAATTAAGCCTACCTCACCTAAAATTGCGCCTGCATGAACTCTTAGCTAGGGAAATCACTTGCGTTAGGTACCGAAAGGGCGTTGGTAATGACACCAGCGTAACCAAGTCCTCGAACCCAAAATCTCTGGTTCCGCAGAACTGATCGATCTCTCCCAATCGGTCAGTAAGGTTTCCGGTCTACCCTCCAAGAAAGACCGGGGTGGCGACTCCAAATGCATGCACAAGTTGCACATGCCACCACGACCACACTGAAGGTTAAAAGCGATCGACTCTTATCGTCGAATCCTTCTGAAAAATACTCCCGCCGCGATTTGGTATGGGCCTGGGAGGGCCCGCGCCGATCCAAGGCCCGCGATCGGTAATCCATTAGCCGCGTCCGCTTCCGGACGGGTCGCGACAGCTGGCGACTCCGCTGGGGATTTTCTGTTCTAGAACCCATGGTTCTAGACCCCAAGTGGACTTAGGCCGTAATTAAAACGCTGAGTGATATTTCTAACCCTGCAGGCACTCTTGAAGGTGAGGTAAGTCCGCTCATGGTAGGTGTTATATGTTTTCGCAGATTGGAGAGATAAGGGGTGTAGTTCGTGATTAACATTGTCTTATGCAGGTTGGCGTAAGAATGTATGTTTTGTGGATGATTTGAAGCGCTGATTGATAAACTGTTGTGCATGACTTGCATTGTGATGATCACGACACATGGACACACACAACCGCGCCTAAAACCCCGGGCGCCGCCTATAGGAAAACAATAGAAGGGATTGAAAATGGAATCTCCGTGAGGAAAGACACGGGGTAATCCACTTTTCAATTCCGCTCATTTCGAACTATGGATCGAGCCCCAATGCAACGATAGTTGTGCAATGGAATCTGCTCTTTCTAGAACTCGAGGTGGGAACCTTGACCTTAGGTGCCAAATCCTTTGATTTTTAGAAGTTTTATCCTCACTTGTCTCATGTGCATGTCTTTAGATGGTTGGTATATCTATAAAAAAAAATCGCTGATCTTGGAGTCACATCTCGAAGACTGGAACTGGGGCATCTCCAAGTGTTCGGACCACATTCCTTTGATTGATTTGACATTCTTAGTTCTCTTGTATAAGATTAATTTTGCTGAGATCCTCTCTATCTTGTCCCTTAGATTGATTGTATTAGGGATCTATTTGTATTATATACATCTTGATAAGGCTCATTTCTATTGAAAATGGGGGCAAATTCCCCAAACCCGTGGAGCATAGTGGAATTCGTCCCTTCAGTGCAAAATACATTCGGCCGCAGAGCCACTCATTTGGTGAAAGGACGTATCGTTCCTAATTGATTTTTAATCAGATTTGAGGATAAGTTTTTCTCCATCCTTTTTATCTCAGGTGATAAAGGAGACAATGCACCCAAAAGCTCATGCATTTAAATGACAAAACAGACGTCGCCCATCTGGGGCAAATGAACCGTAGGCGTTGCAAATACCTTCAAGCACGGATGGAGGAATTTGATGGATGTTGTGCATATCAATATGCAACATCAAAACGGAATGCAAATCAAGTGTAAAAGGACGTATCGTTCCAAAATGATTATTTTCTTGATATATGAATAATGCTTCCTTTCTTTTTCCTCTCAGATGATGATCAAGAGCAGAGGACGCATGATGTAATGCTTTCAAATAACAAACAGGGAACATCAAATACCTCAAATGGCCACTGTGATCGAGAGAATCACCAAACCGCCACATGACGAAATCCCAAGAATATCAAGCTATTTGGAGACAGATAAAATTGATCAAGGACTCTGACAATCGAGTTGGATAATCAGAACCTGCAAAAATCAATGGGAGGAGGTCGCCCCCACTTGCTTTGAGGAGCCAAACCGAGGGCAAACTCTCATGATCCCCCATGAAAGAGCATCAGACCAAGGTCATCGAATCCAGAGATGACAAACAGCAAAACCATGCCTAACTGGGGCAAGTGAATCATTTGTACGCCGGACGTTTCTCCTCTGGCAAAGTCAATGGATGCAATAACAGAGTCGTCCGCATCAGAATCAAACCCCAAGATACGAATTTGGGTGAATGGTAACCTTGTATCGTTCCAATTTGGTCTTCGAGGACCACATACCTAACAGGAGTTTTTACTCATTTTACAGGAAGTAGTTGGCGCTGAAAGCCTCAAATGAAAAGAACGCGCTAACAGGGAGGTGAATAGAATCATCGGCCTTAGAAGTCAGGATTCCAAGAGATGGTATTTGATTATAAGACCTGGCGGATGGTAAAAAGTATCGCTCCTACGTCACATGCTTTGACATGCATTTTGATAAAATCTTCTTTTTTTCCTTGAATAAAAGGAACCTTGAAGAATGGCGCTGGAGTGCGCCCAAAAACACAAATAGATCTCCTCTGGGACAAATCCTTGAGAATGATTCATCGCCAACCAAACGAGTGGACCAAGGCCACAAGATAGAGGGCCATATTCTACAAGCCGCGCGTCTGTGTTCAAATGGAAACACAAAACAAGGACAAGGCGGTATCGTTCCAATTTGGTCTTGAATTTTGGAACACAAACTGACACTTATTGTTTGTTTTTGACAGGGGCTCGCCATCAGGGCAAAACGGGTTTTCACATCCCATGTATTACCCGTTGGAATACATGACCAAGGGTAAATTGTATCGTTCTAATTTTATGAAAAATTCATGAACGTACAATAACATGTTTCTTCCGCATTTTCAGGGATCTCCAGCCACGGCGGGTAGGTAAGTATCCCTTTTCCCCAAGTCGTTGAAGATAAAAAAAAAGGTGTTAGGACTCTTTCAATCATTATGTCTGAAAAGAGGCATCGAATTTTTAAACTCATAGACATCCACAGTTGAAGTTGGAAGGTTGTCCGAACATGAATGAAACATGCATGTGCATCATAAAGCCCCATTGGGAGGAAATTTTTCGGAGAAAACAAAAAGAATTTTTTCAATAAAAGTTGTTCAAACCGTTTTAAAAGGGTGTTTTCTCAGACGAGAGGCGAAGCCTAGTCCAAACACGTCCTATACACACTTAAGAGAGAAGTGGAGCGGATAAGACAGCAAAATCTGGACCTACGGAGGTAGGGACCAGTCGCAGCGATTACATGGGTTGGGACGACGGAGGCATTCGTTTCATATCCCCCAAACACTACAGGTGACCATTGATAACCCCTTTGAACGGCGATTTTCATTCTTAACCCTGTCAAGAACCACCCCACATCGGGGCAAAATGGAGGTGAGTCCAACAGCATCAGGAGAAAATGGTTAGAAATTTTCTTGCTCGGACTAACATTAATCTTTGTGTGTTGTTTATATGGTAATCCAAGTGCCATAGGATGACGAGAAGCATTCATTTCTCTATCCCACACACTGAATCCTTTGCACAGCCAACTTGAGCCTGCAAATTCATTTCATGAACCCATTGGTGATCATTCCTAGACGGATGCAGCACCACTTCAAAAATGGAAGAGTTCAAGACTCAGGGATTATGAAGAAGATTCCCGGACTGATATTTAAAGATGTTTAGACTTTCAGACATATGTCTAACACGATCCCATGAAGATGAGAAAAGTGGGATTTCAAAAATAAATGAGAAAAAATCCACGGCATCGAGAAAAAGCAAAGTGCCTGGTAAAAGCAAGGCCGATGCTCGTGTAAGTTGTTTGATTGATCCGCAATGAAGCCGGATGGGAAAAGAGGAAATCCCTAATGGAGTCAGATCAAAAAGACTACTCCTCCAAATGATGTCAAGCGTGGAAGACGCAGACAGAGTTGTCAAAAGCGGTTGCATGCCTCAAAAATTGAAGATGCAAAATGGAAAAGACATGTGACAAGTTTGCAATGATCACCAATGTCAATCCCCTCATAAATTCTGGGCAAAAAACAAGCCTTTTTCGGTCCACAATCCTACCAACATCATAACCCTGAAACAGTCTTCTCTGACTAAGACACTTGGGTTAACATATTGCTTAGCTCGAAGAAGTACGAGCAAGACTATTTCTTTCTCATTTTGCAGGGTTCTTGACTTGTAAACCCGGAGCAGATGGTGAAGGATTTCATTCAATGGCCTCGACTCCAAAGCGGGTCCCCCTTGAAAACCAATATCCAAGCCTAACATTACGGTCCCGTGGAAGACCTCCCGATCGATCAAAATGTACGCGCTGCGAATGAGCCTAAAACCTAGGCACAGGTTAGTAGGGAATTGAGTGCATCCCCTATAAAAACCACTATCTCAAAACAGGTGAAAAGACCTCATCGTTGAGAAATATTCCAATAGATGTTTTGAACAAACTCTTTTTGGAAATTTTCAAATTGTTTGATCCAGATTTGCCGCACAAGGAATTTGTGATCACATCTGTGTGTTGCAAGAATGCTTTGGATAACCTCCAGCATCAAAATACACATTTCACAATTAAAACTTAAGTCATACGGTTTTTGTCAAAATGGACAGCCGTGGTCTTCCCAAAGATTGCTAAGGTTATCTTGGTGAAGAAAAGTTTTTCAGGCTCGAACTTCTGCAAGATCCGTTGGAAACACCAATCTCCCAGAATGTCGCCTCAACAGACTCAAGTGAAGCTTTGTCAAGATAAAATCTTTCACTGCTTCAAAATTGAATCCCGACAAGTTTCGGGATCTTTCAAAAGAAGGGATGAGGATAGAACCCCTTTTCAAAAATATCAAACAGCCCTATCGGACGTGGAGAACCCTCGTCTCGGGACCCCTTTTAACAAAATCAGACAGTCTCATCGGACGTGGAGAACCCTCGTCATGAGACCCCTTTTCAAAATTTAGGCAGTCTCATCGGACGTGGAGAACCCTCGTCATGAGACCCCTTTTCAAAATTTAGGCAGTCTCACCGGACGTGGAGAACCCTCGTCATGAGACCCCTTTTCAAAAATCAAGCAGTCTCATCAGACGTGGAGAACCCTCGTCATGAAACCCCTTTTCAAAGCAAACTGAAGGTAGAAACCGCCTGAAGGGTCAAACCAAGGTAAAAACCTCCTGAAGGGTCAACCCAAGGTAGAAACCGCCTGAAGGGTCAACTCAAGGTAGAAACGGCCTGAAGGGTCGAATCATGGTAGAAACCGCCTGAAGGATCAGCCTAATGGTCCGATCCACCATACGGATCAAAACCTTGACAAATTCCAGACACGGAAAGAGTCGTTTCCCTAGGTAAACCTTACAGTAGGTGAACCATTTCTGGTCCGATCCACCATACGGATCAAAATCCTTGGCAAATCCCAAAGCGTGGGATGCGCCTTCCTAGGGTTCCTACCAGTTAGGAATCCCATAATGGTATGACCTACCATACAGGTCAGAGCTTAATCTCCCTAGGATTTTCTGAATGACGAGTCCTAGGCATCTTCTTGAAAGTTGTCACAACCGACAGCATCCGACAGGTGAGCTTCAGGTAAGTCTCTCTCATCCCGGCCCATGTTCAAGTTGTTGTAAACCAGGGATTAATTTGAGCTTTTATCGAGAGCCTTAAGGATTCGATGTCATAGCATTTCTTTTCTCATTTTCCCAATTGAGTCGGTTAGGAATCAGGTGCCATGTTATCTTTGAGAGAAACCTCTAACGAGATTCCTCTCAAAGAGGGGCAGCTGTTGACACCTGATTTTTGACCATCTATTATTGTGATTTTTATTCTTTAAAATTAAATTAAAAATATCAAAAAGGGTCATAAAATCACAAAATCAACTTTGAAAGCTTGGCTTGGCCTTAGGAACCAATTTTGAACAAAAAATATTTTTTGGTATTTTATAATATTTTTCGAATTTATTTAATTATAAAAATACCCAAAAAAATCAGAAAAATACCATTCGTGGTCAGAAAAATACACAAAAATATTCAATAATTTTGTTTTAATTTCCTCTTCAAGTGTATCACTTTAAATATTGAAAATTCGGCTTAGGTCACTATGTTCCTTCACAAACATAAACCCGAATCGAGCAAAAAAAATCATATTATGTCTTTTAATTTGCAATTTCTGTAATTTTGAAGTCTTGATATCTGATTTGATTGCCTTACGTTGAAATTTGATTAAATGTTCACACAATGGAGGGGAATGTACGTGTGGTTCTTATTTTTATTTTTATTATATATATATATATATTGGAGCGGTGGACGTTGGAGAAGTGTTTGGCCACGGATGATGGATAGTGGAGTTGGTGGAAGAATAAAGAAAGTTGAGTGGAAGAATATAGAAGTGAAAGAAAAGAGGGGGAATGGGTGGAAGAATAAAGAAATGAAAAGAAAAGAGGGGGAGTGAATGGGAGAAAATAAAAAGGGGGGGAGCTGAGCGAAAGGCTTCGGGGGGCGAAAGAGAAGAGAACGGAAGGGCTCTCTGCAACTCCTCGCACGGCCATGGAAGCTTGTAGGTCCGAACCTGTCGAGGGAATTTCAGCACAAAGTTTCGTCCAAAAAAAAAAAACGGTAAGTGCCGTTAATGCGTTCTCGGACGTTCGTCAATGGCGGACCTCCGGTCTTTTTGAGTAACTTCGCGAAACGTAGTTCATCATTCTCCTAAGGACTTACTGACCTCAAATCCGTCGTTGTTTTGCATTTTCGTGCATAAAACCCGAGTTTACCTCCTCGTTCCTTCCGAGTCGTTGTGAGTCTCATAGCTCGTTCTCGGCGTCCCCAACCCCTATGGAAAGCCAGGTAAGGTTGCTTGAACTCCTTAGGTGCTGCTTGACTTGTCTGCTTAAGGCTTGTTAATCGAAAACGAGAGATCGATTTAATCCCAAGCGGCGACTGTGTAAGGCTCGTTGGGTTGGTTCTAAGCCATATTTCCATGCGAAGTCAAAATATTTTGATGAAGGATTGCTGGTGATTTGGTTTTGTTTTGACACTAAGAGTTTAGATGCAGTTTTCATGTAGTTTTTTAGGACACCCATCGGGTTTTCGGCGACTCAGTTGGAGTTTTCATTTTTTTTGGCAGCACTGTGCTTACCAACTAGTTGGAGTCAAGGTTTAATGTGAAAACTTGTAAAAATTTCTTCCCCGAAAGCAATACCGTCCTGGGCTGTTTAGGAGTTCCATTGGCGTCGGCTTCGGCTTGGTCTAGCCTTGGTTTAGAATGCTAGACTAGGTGACTTAGTTCAGTAAAAAAAAAAATGAAAATGGGGAAAGGTTTTAGTCATAGTGAGGTCTGCGTTTTACTCACAGAGAAAACCCCGAAGAAGAGTCCATGAAGAAGGTGATCGTAGAAGAAAGTAAAATATATATATATATATATATATATATATATATATATATATATATATATATATATATATATAGAATAACAAACGTGAAGATCAGGAGAACAAAGTGTAAAAGAAATAAAAAAAAAACAGTTAAAGAAAACATTAAAAAAGATAGATAGGGATGGTCGTGCGTTTGGTTTGGTGACCAGTGGGCTTCTCTTGAAAATTAGGCCCAACATTGAATTCTCGAATTGGGCTATTCAAGGAGAAATTAGAAAGAAGATTAGGCCTAGTTGAGATTGAAGTTATATTGGGTTTTAGAATAAAAGTGGGCCTTTCTTGTCTTAAACTTCATGTGGGCTTCATGTCCCTCCCTAGCCCACGGCGTTAGAAGGGTTGGGTTAAGAAGCCCAATCCGAATAATTATTTTCGGAATAATAAAAAAATAATAAAAAATTCAAAAATCAATAAAAAATAGAAAATCATAAAAAATTCAAAAAAATTCAGAAATTTCAGAAAAATTCTAAAAAATCCCAGAAAATAGGAAATTGCCATGTTCAATTGGCCATGACCTATTTCGGGTCATTTGACCCCCGATCTTTCCAGAAATGACGGTTTTGCCCTTCCGGCAAACCGTCTTCCAAAAAAATTCTAAAAAATTCAAGAAAATCCCAAAAAATAGGAAATGGCCACAAACAACTGGCCAAGACTCATTCCGGGTGTTTTGAACCCCGACCCTTATTAAAATGATGATTTCGCCCTTTAGGCGAATTGTCTTCCAAAAATTGATGAAAAATCAAGAAATTCCAAAAAATTCTCAAAAATGGGAAATGGCCACAATCAACTGGCCATGGAATATTTTGGGTAATTCGGTATCCAAGTCTTCCAAAAATTGACGATTTTGCCCTTCGGGCTAATCGCCTCCAAATCTTCCCATTTTACCCCAACCCGAAATCACACCTTTCCTAAGCCCTTATGGCTATACTAGGAAGCCATTGATTCAAATCGATGTGCATTGATGTGATTTATTTATGTACTTGATTGCGCTTTCATTTAAATTGATTGTGATTGATAGGAACAGTCTTCCAATCTGCATGAAACCCTGAATTAAGCCTACCTCACCTAAAATTGCGCCTGCATGAACTCTTAGCTAGGGAAATCACTTGCGTTAGGTACCGAAAGGGCGTTGGTAATGACACCAGCGTAACCAAGTCCTCGAACCCAAAATCTCTGGTTCCGCAGAACTGATCGATCTCTCCCAATCGGTCAGTAAGGTTTCCGGTCTACCCTCCAAGAAAGACCGGTGGCGACTCCAAATGCATGCACAAGTTGCACATGCCACCACGACCACACTGAAGGTTAAAAGCGATCGACTCTTATCGTCGAATCCTTCTGAAAAATACTCCCGCCGCGATTTGGTATGGGCCTGGGAGGGCCCGCGCCGATCCAAGGCCCGCGATCGGTAATCCATTAGCCGCGTCCGCTTCCGGACGGGTCGCGACAGCGTCTCAATGCATCAGGACATCAGGAGTTCTCAAGCATGCCAAGTTCCATTTCAACGCAAGACTTCATGATCGAATATTAAGCCCATGCAATGGCTACATGCCTATGGCATGCGAGGCAATCAAATTCATTACTTCAAAGTGGCATCGACACAAGGCAAGAGCATCTGGCAAGCATTCGAGCAACCAACGACACACCATGACGAATATCGAACAACCGCACAATAACTAAAAAATTTCAATCAATTCGAAGCCAATTCATCCAGTCGAGGCATATTCTCCTCACCAAGGCTTAGAGACTCCTTACCTTAAGCTCAATTTAACAAAATCTTCCTTTCTAGCTGTTGACACCTGATTTTTTATCAAGTCTTTTTCAGTCTTATTTTGAAAAATCACAAAAAATCCATAAAAAGTCAAAAATTTACAAAATCAACTTTGGTGACCTTGGCCAAGCCTAAGGAACCATTTTTGACAAAAAATAAATTTTTCATATTTTTTTGTATTTTTTAGTATTTTTAGAAAATAGAAAAATCAACAAAAAATCAACAAAAATAGCATTTGAGGTCACAAAAATATAGGAAAATAGTCGATATTTTTCTTTTAAATCTCTCGTCATTTTGACCTCATCAAGAGTCGAAATTCAATTTTAATTTTTTGTGTTTCTTTGTAACGCACATAGTTGAATTTGTCAAAAAATATGTTTTGAGTCTTTTTATTTGCATTATTTTGCATTTTCTGAATCTTGACATTCGACTTGATTGCCCCACAATTCAATTTGGTTCAATTGTACGCTGATTTGATCAATTTTGGCTTTAGGGACCTAATTGCATAAAAATCTTTTCATTTTAGTCCATACAAGTACCAATTCTGAAATTAAACTTTTCTGAGGGACACCCATAGAACCCCAATGCTTCCTCCATATAGGTTTTGACCCCCTGAATCTAATGGTGAGCTCAATTGGGGCCGATTCTTCCATTAAGAATATCAATCTGGCGAAAATCAATTTCGGATCCTACTCAACATTTGGGGTTTTCACACGACTGTATGTGTTATGGTCACTGTCGCGACCCTCTCGAGGTTGCATGTGGGCTCTCGAGGGCTAATGGGCCGTCCAGTCTAGTCGGACGCGGGCCTCTCCCAAGGCCCGTTACCCAAATCGCAACGGAGGTATGCGTAGTCGACCTTCAGTGTGGTCTGGTGACATGTGCTAAGTGTGCATGCCATGGAGTCGCCACCAATCATTTTTTGGAGGGTATGATTGGACCACCCTATTGAATAGTCGGGAGTTTTCTATTCAATTCTGCGATAACCAGAGAAATGGGTTCGGGGACTTAGTTACGTCAACTGTCAGAGTTGACGCCCTTTCGGTACCTAAGTTGACTGAATTTTCTGACCTAAGATTTCATGCAGATGAGTGGAGTACGAATCCTAAATCTAGGAATTCATGCAAATAGGAATGACTATCCTAGCAATCACAATCAGTAATAAAATGCGCAAATCAATTAATCCAAATATGTAAAATAATCACACCAAATCAACATGACACTCCTAATAAGGCTCTATTAGCCTAAATAAGTATCAATCAAGCTTAGGAACGATTTAGACATGATTTTACCCATCAGGGGTAAAGTCGTAATTTTGAGACAAAAGAGACGATTTGCCTAAAAAGGGAAAAATCGTCATTTCGGAATGAATCCTGAGTAAAACAATGTCAAAAATAGGTTTGGTCACTCAATTGACCCATTTCCTATTTTTTTGCAATTTTCATGATTTTCTGGAATTTTAGAAACCGATTTACCATTCGAAGGGGTAAAATCGTCATTTTCTAAAAATGAGAATGAAATGTGAAAATTTTAGACATAAGGTTTAGCCACCTATCTGGCCCATCACCAAATTCTAAGCAATTTCCACAATTCATCGGAATATCAAAGACGATTTACCCTTTGAGGGGTAAAATCGTCATTTTGGATTAAATGGGAGAAAATCCAAAAAATGGAAACAAATCAATTTTTTTGTCATTTTCAGCCTTCAAAATTTTTTAGAAGTTTTTAGGAATTTTCTGCAATTTTTCTCAAATGTTTTTTTGAATTTTTCCTTAATAATTCATTTTTTTGGAATTTTTTTATTTGATTTTTTTTTATAAATTTCTGAGAATAAATCCCAACTGACAGTCCCTAACTCACCACGTGGCGCATCTGCAGACGTCCGATCTAGCATTTTTTGTTTTTATTTTTATAGGACGCAACACAATGCAAAAAATAAAGAAGATATTAAGTCATTATACAACATAAACATAAGCAAATGAGATGGGATCCGGTGAATTTTACGACGTCGGAGTCCGTCGGTGCTCGTGCAACAATGTGTGGGGGGTATAAACCACCAGCAGGAGGCTCGGCCTTCCGATTCTGGGGTAGCACAATATAATTTACAGAAAATAAATAAATAAAACACCTTGGACGCCAATAGGAGGCTTAGCCTTCCGATTCTGGGTCTTTTATGCGAAATATAGAAATGCTATGACATAAAGTAAATACACAGCAAATATTTAGACACCAACAGGAGGCTCGGCCTTCCGATTCTGGGTCTTTATGCGAAATATAGAAATGCTATGACATAAAGTAAATACACAGCAAATATCTAGACACCAACAGGAGGCTCGGCCTTCCGATTCTGGGTCTTTTATGCGAAATATAGAAATGCTATGACATAAAGTAAATACACAGCAAATATTTAGACACCAACAGGAGGCTCGGCCTTCCGATTCTGGGTCTAATAGGTAAAATGTAAGGAGTGAGAGGTGGTCTTACCAAGATTGAACCCAAAACAAGCTCGGAAATCCAATTTGGCCCTCGCGGACTCAAGTCTGATCAGTCTGACCTTTGCTCCTTCAAACAGCTCTACGGGACAAATGGCTCGGCCAAATTGGACTCACGATATGTCATTAGAACGGCAAGAGAATAAGATTTCTAACAGTATATGGCTCGTTCCCATACGATTCCTAACGAAAGAGTTATGGCCGAAAAACCGGACGGTTTTCAATCGCCCAATGACCAGAATCTGTCCCAGAAAACTCCTTCAATTCAACCATTAAAACCCATCCAAAACTCAACTAGACTACAATCTCAGCTTGCTAGATTCCTAAGTTAGGTGCTAGAGACATCTTATCGAATATTGGAAGCAAGGCAAGCCCTTGAATCACTCACAATGGTCACGGCACCACCTTGACAGAACCGGTTCAGATTTTTCGAACAAAACAATAAGGGATCAGCCCTTAAATCCAAATATAATCCATCTTCAAACCATAAAACACAATAATATATGTCTTAACAAGGAGTGAGAGGTGGTCTTACCAAGATTGAACCCAAAACAAACCCGAAAATCCAATTTGGCACCCGCGGACTCAAGTCTGATCATTCTGACCTTTGCTCCTTCAAACAGCTCTACGGGACAAACGGCTGGTCCAAATTGGGCTCACGATATTTCATTAGAACGGCAAGAGAATAAGCTTTCCAATGGTATATGGCTCGTTCGCATACGATGTCTAACGAAAGAGTTATGGCCGAAAAACTGGACGATTTGTGATCTGAGCGGCGAGCTGAGCGAGAGGAAAAAACGAAAATGAAAGAGAGAGAGTTGAGGGAGAAGAAGAGTCGGGAGATGATGAGGGGAGGAGATAAATAGGCAGCGGGAAGGAGAGAGGGAGTGGGGGAGAGAGAGAGAGAAAAAAAAATATATAATAATAATAATAATAAAATAATAATAAAATAATAAAAATAAAAATAAAATAAAATAACAAAAAGAGAAGACAAAATCATTAGTCCCCTTTTCCTTTTAAATGATGATGTTTCCCTCCTTTTCCTTTTAATCATTACTAATATTTTTGTCAAATTCAATTTTATGGTGATCAGAGAACACCTAAAATCAAACCTGAATTTTACTATTTATGAGGTTAGAAAATAGATAAAATAAAAATAAAAATACCGACTATTTTTATATATCTTTGTGACCTCAAATATTATTTTTCTTGATTTTCTTGATTTTCTTTTTCTTTTTTTCTTTTTTTTTTGTATTTTTCGAAAATATATATAAAAAAATGAAAATTATGAAAATTATTTTTTTGGTCAAAATGGTTCATTTAGCTTGGCTAAGGTCACCAAAATTGATTTTTCAATTTTTTCAACTTTTTATTGATTTTCTATGAATTTTCAAAATAAAAATAAAAATAAAAATAAAAAAAGTTGATCAAAATTTAGGTGTCAACAGCTGCCCCTCTTTGAGAGGAATCTCGTTAGAGGTTTCTCTCAAAGATAAGGTGACACCTGAGTCCTGATCGACTCGACTCGGGAAACTAAAGGAAAAGGAGTCATGACATCCAATTTTCATGCTTGTCCATGTATGCTCTTTCTTGAAGGGGGAAACATTTTGACATGAGAGAGTGAGATAATAGAGAGACATACCTGCCACTTACCTGTTCGATGTTTGTGCGATTTTCGCGGTGTTTGATGGATTCAAGAGAATTTCTAGGAACTCGTTACTAGAGTATCCTAGAGAGGTTAAGCTCTGACCCGTATGGTAGGTCAAACCATAATGGGATTCCTAACTGATAGGAATCTAAGGAAGACGCGTCCCATTTGAGATTTGCCAATGATTTTGATCCGTATGGTGGATTGGACCATTGAGTTGACCATTTAAGTGATTTTCACTATTGGATTGACCCTTCAGGCGGTTTCTACCTTTGATTGACCCTTCAGGCGGTTTCTACCATTGGTTCTGCTTTGAAAAGGGGTCTCATGACGAGGGTTCTCCACGTCCAATGAGACTGCCTGGTTTTTTAAAAGGGGTCTCATGACAAGGGTTCTCCACGTCCGATGAGACTGCCTGATTTTTGAAAATGGGTCTCATGACGAGGGTTCTCCACGTCCGATGAGACTGTTTGATATTTTTGAAAATGGGTCTCATGACGAGGGTTCTCCACGTCCGATGAGACTGCCTGATTTTTGAAAAGGGGTCTCATGACAAGGGTTCTCCACGTCCGATGAGACTGCCTGATTTTTGAAAATGGGTCTCATGACGAGAGTTCTCCACGTCCGATGAGACTGTTTGATATTTTTGAAAATGGGTCTCATGACGAGGGTTCTCCACGTCCGATGAGACTGCCTGATTTTTTTTAAAAATGGGTCTCATGACAAGGGTTCTCCACGTCCGATGAGACTGCCTGATTTTTTAAAATGGGTCTCATGACGAGGGTTCTCCACGTCCGATGAGACTGCCTGATTTTTGAAAATGGGTCTCATGACGAGGGTTCTCCACGTCCGATGAGACTGTTTCTTTTAAAAGGGTTTTTCTTCCCCCTTTTTTTAGAGATCCCGAAGTTTGTCGGGAATCCAGTTTTGAAGCAGTGAAAGATTTTATTTTGACAAAGCTTCACTTGATTTTGCTGAGCCGACATTCTGAGAGCTGGGTTCTCCAGGTATCCTGCAGAAAGTTCAAACCTGAAATATTTTTCTTCACCAAGAAAATGTTAATAATCTTTGGGAAGACAATAATTGTCCAATTGACAAAATTTTATGACTTAAGTTTTAGTCATGAAATGTGCATTTTGATGCTGGAGGTTATCCAAAGCATTCCTACAACATGCAAATGTGATCACAAATTCCTTGCATGGAAAATTCGGATCAACAGTTTGAAAATTCCAAAAAGAGTTTGTTCAAAACATCAATTGGAATATTTCTCGACAAGGAGGCCATCTCATCTGTTTTGAGGTAATGATTTTTATAGGGGATGTACTCAATTCCCTACTGACCTGTGCCTAGGTTTTAGGCTCATTCGCAGCGCATACATTTTGATCGGTCGGGAGGTCTTCCACGGGACCGTAATGTTGGGCTTGGATATTGGTTTTCAAAGGGGGGACTCACTTTTGAGTCGGGGCCATTGAATGAAAGTCTTCACCATCTGCTCCGGGTTTACAAGTCAAGAACCCTGCAAAATAAGAAAGAAATAGTCTTGCTCGTACTTCTTCGAGCTAAGCAATATGTTAACCCAAGTGTCTTAGTCAGAGAAGACTGTTTCAGGGTTGTGACATTGGTAGGATTGGGGACCGAAAAAGGCTTGTTTTTGGCCCAGAATTCGTGACGGGTTTGACATTGGTGATCATTGCTGATTTGCCTCCTGTCATTTCCATTCTGCATCTTTAGTCTTTGAGGTGCGCAACCGATTTTGAGGTGTGCACTAGCTCTTTAGAGAGCGTCTCTTGTGGTATTAAGAGGTTGACAACTCTTTCTGTGTTTTTGCTCTACGGCTGACATCATTTGGGGAGCAGTCTTCTTGATCTGACTCCATTAGGGGTTTTTCCCTCTTCTTTTCTCTACCAGGTTTCTTTAGGGATCGATCAAATTGTTCACCCGAGCATCGGCCTCGCTTTTACCAGGCACTTTGCTTTTTCTTGATGCTGGGGATTTCTTTAATCTCTTGTCGAAAGTGGGATGCTTGGCAATTGTGCTAGATATATGACTTGGCTCTTAGCACGCTTGAGTATCAACTTAGTAGTTTTCTTCGTAAACCCTAAGTCTTGAACTTCTCCGTTCCTGAAGTGATTTGTCTTTGCTTTGGAACTTGCAATGATCACCAATGGGTTTATGAAATGAATTTGCGGGCTCAACTTGGCTATGCAAAGGATATGGTGTGTGGGATAGAGAAATGAATGCTTCTCATCATCCTATGACATTTGGATTACCATATAAACAATACACAAAGATTGATGTTAGTCCGAGCAAGAAAATTTCTAACCATTTTCTCCTGATGTTGCTGGACTCACCTCCATTTTGCCCCAATGTGGGGTGGTTCTTGACAGGGTTGAGAATGAAAACCGCCGTTCGAAGGGGTTGTCAATGGTCACCTGTAGTGTTTTGGGGATAAGAAACGAATGCCTCCGTCGTCCCATTCCATGTAATCGCTGCGGATGGTCCCTACTTCCGTAGGTCCAGATTTTGCTATCTGATCCGCTCCACCTCTCTCTCAAGTGTGTATAGGACGTGTTTGGATTAGGCTTTGCCTTTCGTCTTTTGAGAAAACGTCCTTTTGAAAGTTTTGAACTTTTGATTGGAAAAAATCTCTTTCAATTTTCTCAAAAATTTTACCCGTCAATGGGATTTTATGATGCACCATGCATGTTCTTATTCATGTTCAGACAACCTCCTGTTTTAAAACATGAATGCCAATGAAGTTTGAATTCTATGTCTTTTCTAGACATTTGATTCTGAAAGCTTTTCTTTTTCTCTCTGTTTTTTATTTAACATCTTCAATGGATTGGGGAAAGGGATACTTACCTGTCCCCCGCGGCTGGAGATCCCTGAAAATGCGGAAGATACATGTTATTGTACGTTCACGAATTTTTCAAAAAATTAGAACGATACAATTTACCCTTGGTCATGTATTCCAACGGGTAATACATAGGATGTGAAAACCCGTTTTGCCTTGATGGCGAGCCCCTGTAAAAAACAAACAATAAGTGTCAGTTTGCGTTCCAAAATTCAAGACAAATTGGAACGATACCGCCTTGTTCTTGCTTGGCGTTTTCATTTGAACACAAACGCGCAGCTTGCAGAAATTGGCCAACTATATTGTGGCCACGATCCCTCCGTTTGGTTGGCGATGAATCATTCTCGAGGATTTGCCCCAGAGGAGATCCATTTGTGTTTTTGGGCGCATTCCAGCGCCATTCTTCAAAGTTCCTTTTATTCAAGGAAAAAGGAAATTGTTATCGGAATGCATGTCAAAGCATGATGTGTGGAAGCGATACTTTTTACTCTCCACTCGATCTTATAATCAAAGACCATTTCTTGGAGTGCATGACTTCCAAGGCCGATAATTTTGTTCGCTCCCCAATTAGTGAGTTCTTTTCTTTTGTGGCTTTCGGCGCCAACGCCTTCCTGCTAAATGAGGAAAAACTCATGTTACATGTGGGATCTTTGGAGATCAAATTGGAACGATACAAAGTTACCGTTCACCCAATTTTGTATCTTGGGGTTTACTTCTGATGCGGACGACTATGTCATTGCGTCCCTGGATTTTTGCCAGAGAAGAAACGTCCGGCGTACAAATGATTCACTTGCCCCAGTTAGGCATGGTTTTTCATGCCTGCCCCAACTAAATTCATTCCTGCATTTTGCTGCAATCATCATCCACTTTGGGAATGTCTTCTCTCGTCTGTATTTATGGGTGTTGTTCGTGAGATTAACAGCCGTTCTGCCCCAGTTGGGCGACGTTTGTCCTGGCAACATGCCTTAGCACTTTCTGTGTTTGTTGGCAATTTTCAATTCAATTTTGACAACGTCCATGCACCTGCACATGAAGAAACATGTGTAGGTTTTGACTTCATTTGAAATTTCAGGAAAGAGATACTCCCTTCGGGGTTTCCAACATTTGAAGGGACGGTGTTCTTCAAGTATTTTGCCTTGGTAAGGCTTGTCTTGATGTTTGTTATCTCTGGATTTAATAACCCTGGTCCGATGCGTCTTTATGAGAGTTTGCCCCCGGTTTGGCCTCTTCAAAGAAAATGGGAGAACTCACTCCCATGGGTTTCGCCGATTTTGATCTTCTATCTCAATTGTCAGAATCTTCAATTATTTTTATCCATATCTAGATGGCTTGACGGTCTTGGGATTTTTCGTGTGGCGGTTTTGTGATTCTCTCGATCATCGTCGCCATTTGAAGTATTTGATGTTTCTCTTTTCCGGGTAGCGGAGCGATTTGTCCCCAGCCACTGGATGCTTTGTCTGGGGCTGGCTGATTTAGTCGTAGGCAATTTGATCCTACCGCATTGATGCATTCAGGCTATTTGACATCAGTAAGCTTGGATTTACTCGTGATTGAGTACTTCAACAACCTGCGCGATGAAAGGAGTGAAAGAGTCAATCATCGCGTAAGGAGCTTTAATTGAAACGATTACGGATTTACTATCCCCGCTCTGGTCACTTATGGCGTCCAAGACGGGGGAAATTCTTCAGTGGTCCCATTCATTCTCGTCATCACCTGCAAGAATGAAAAACCATATCAACTCGTGAACCAGTCAATCTGATTTGGAACAGATACAACTTTTTCGACTTAGGGAGAGCCAATCCTAATTAGGTTGCTCCTTCTTCATAATTTGATTTAATTTGTCATTGCAATCCCAATGGGTGACATCTGCTGAAGGCACATTTCTTTCTGTCTTATAGGGAAGACAAATTTTCTTTCGTTTGTCTTTGACCATCTTATCCTGTAGACAAAAGACATAAAGGTCCCCGTCATGTATAATATTCGAATGGCTTATTGGAACGATTACAGTTTCACCATCGTTCCATGATCATCTTGCATGTGATCGGATGAGGACATTTTTGACAAATGTATGTCATGTAAAACATGTCCCTCGTGTCTATCCACAAATGGATTTTCCTTCTGTACATGTTTTTCACCTGAGAGGAAAAGATAGGAAATATTATGCCGGTATCTGATTGAAAATCAATTAGGAACGACACGTCTTTACACTTGACCCGGCTGCCCCGGTCAAAAGGCATTTGCCCTCATCAGTTGACTCTCCAGGGTGGTCCAGCGCTTTTCCATGCCATCCTGGTTCGTTTAAACTCGCGACTGATTCTTCACACAAGTCTTTGGATTTTGATTCATAAGCGGCGCTGAATGACCTTTTGGTTTCGAGGTGTACCAATCATTCACATACATGCGCATGAGACCAGTGAGGTTTGACTTCTAAGAATCAAAATAGGGTTTGGAACCTAAGGCCAAGGCTCCCACTTCGAGTTCTAGAAAGGGTAGATTCCATTGCACAACTATCGTTGCATTGGGACCCAATCCATAGTTCGAAATGAGCAGAATTAAAAATGGATTACCCCGTGTTTTTCCTCACGGAGATTCCATTTTCAATTCCTTCTATTATTTTCCTAAAGAGGGCGCCCGAGGTTTTAGGCGCGGCTGTGTGTGTTCATTGTGTCGTGCTAAAGCAATAAACATGCATTTCATTTAGCAAACACCGCTTCAATATAAACATCCACACAATCATACATCCTAAACTCCTACCTGCATAAGACAGAGTTAATGAACACTTCACCCCTTATTTCTCCAATCTGCAAAAACATTTAACACCTCAAGGGTTAAAGTACGTACCTCAACTTGAAGAGCATCTGCATAAAACATGTCAGAAAAATCAATCAACTTTTTAATCGGCTCAAGTTCTCTAAGTCCCCAGCGGAGTCGCCAGTCTGTCGCGACCCTCTCGAGGTTGCATGTGGGCTCTCGAGGGCTAATGGGCCGTCCAGTCTAGTCGGACGCGGGCCTCTCCCAAGGCCCGTTACCCAAATCGCAACGGAGGTATGCGTAGTCGACCTTCAGTGTGGTCTGGTGACATGTGCTAAGTGTGCATGCCATGGAGTCGCCACCAATCATTTTTTGGAGGGTATGATTGGACCACCCTATTGAATAGTCGGGAGTTTCTATTCAATTCTGCGATAACCAGAGAAATGGGTTCGGGGACTTAGTTACGTCAATTGTCAGAGTTGACGCCCTTTCGGTACCTAAGTTGACTGAATTTTCTGACCTAAGATTTCATGCATATGAGTGGAGTACGAATCCTAAATCTAGGAATTCATGCAAATAGGAATGACTATCCTAGCAATCACAATCAGTAATAAAATGCGCAAATCAATGAATCCAAATATGTAAAATAATCACACCAAATCAACATGACACTCCTAATTAGGCTCTATTAGCCTAAATAAGTATCAATCAAGCTTAGGAACGATTTAGACATGATTTTACCCATCAGGGGTAAAGTCGTAATTTTGAGACAAAAGAGACGATTTGCCTAAAAAGGGAAAAATCGTCATTTCGGAATGAATCCTGAGTAAAACAATGTCAAAAATAGGTTTGGTCACTCAATTGACCCATTTCCTATTTTTTTTGCAATTTTCATGATTTTCTGGAATTTTAGAAACCGATTTACCATTCGAAGGGGTAAAATCGTCATTTTCTAAAAATGGGAATGAAATGTGAAAATTTTAGACATAAGGTTTAGCCACCTATCTGGCCCATCACCAAATTCTAAGCAATTTCCACAATTCATCGGAATATCAAAGACGATTTACCCTTTGAGGGGTAAAATCGTCATTTTGGATTAAATGGGAGAAAATCCAAAAAATGGAAACAAATCAATGTTTTTGTCATTTTCAGCCTTCAAAATTTTTTAGAAGTTTTTAGGAATTTTCTGCAATTTTTCTCAAATGTTTTTTTGAATTTTTCCTTAATAATTCATTTTTTTGGAATTTTTTTATTTGATTTTTTCTTATAAATTTCTGAGAATAAATCCCAACTGACAGTCCCTAACTCACCACGTGGCGCATCTGCAGACGTCCGATCTAGCATTTTTTGTTTTTGTTTTTATAGGACGCAACACAATGCAAAAAATAAAGAAGATATTAAGTCATTATACAACATAAACATAAGCAAATGAGATGGGATCCGGTGAATTTTACGACGTCGGAGTCCGTCGGTGCTCGTGCAACAATGTGTGGGGGGTATAAATCACCAGCAGGAGGCTCGGCCTTCCGATTCTGGGGTAGCACAATATAATTTACAGAAAATAAATAAATAAAACACCTTGGACGCCAATAGGAGGCTTAGCCTTCCGATTCTGGGTCTTTTATGCGAAATATAGAAATGCTATGACATAAAGTAAATACACAGCAAATATTTAGACACCAACAGGAGGCTCGGCCTTCCGATTCTGGGTCTTTATGCGAAATATAGAAATGCTATGACATAAAGTAAATACACAGCAAATATCTAGACACCAACAGGAGGCTTGGCCTTCCGATTCTGGGTCTTTTATGCGAAATATAGAAATGCTATGACATAAAGTAAATACACAGCAAATATTTAGACACCAACAGGAGGCTCGGCCTTCCGATTCTGGGTCTAATAGGTAAAATGTAAGGAGTGAGAGGTGGTCTTACCAAGATTGAACCCAAAACAAGCTCGGAAATCCAATTTGGCCCTCGCGGACTCAAGTCTGATCAGTCTGACCTTTGCTCCTTCAAACAGCTCTACGGGACAAATGGCTCGGCCAAATTGGACTCACGATATGTCATTAGAACGGCAAGAGAATAAGATTTCTAACAGTATATGGCTCGTTCCCATACGATTCCTAACGAAAGAGTTATGGCCGAAAAACCGGACGGTTTTCAATCGCCCAATGACCAGAATCTGTCCCAGAAAACTCCTTCAATTCAACCATTAAAACCCATCCAAAACTCAACTAGACTACAATCTCAGCTTGCTAGATTCCTAAGTTAGGTGCTAGAGACATCTTATCGAATATTGGAAGCAAGGCAAGCCCTTGAATCACTCACAATGGTCACGGCACCACCTTGACAGAACCGGTTCAGATTTTTCGAACAAAACAATAAGGGATCAGCCCTTAAATCCAAATATAATCCATCTTCAAACCATAAAACACAATAATATATGTCTTAACAAGGAGTGAGAGGTGGTCTTACCAAGATTGAACCCAAAACAAACCCGAAAATCCAATTTGGCACCCGCGGACTCAAGTCTGATCAGTCTGACCTTTGCTCCTTCAAACAGCTCTACGGGACAAACGGCTGGTCCAAATTGGGCTCACGATATTTCATTAGAACGGCAAGAGAATAAGCTTTCCAATGGTATATGGCTTGTTCGCATACGATGTCTAACGAAAGAGTTATGGCCGAAAAACTGGACGATTTTTGATCTGAGCGGCGAGCTGAGCGAGAGGAAAAAACGAAAATGAAAGAGAGAGAGTTGAGGGAGAAGAAGAGTCGGGAGATGATGAGGGGAGGAGATAAATAGGCAGCGGGAAGGAGAGAGGGAGTGGGGGAGAGAGAGAGAGAAAAAAAATATATAATAATAATAATAATAAAATAATAATAAAATAATAAAAATAAAAATAAAATAAAATAACAAAAAGAGAAGACAAAATCATTAGTCCCATTTTCCTTTTAAATGATGATGTTTCCCTCCTTTTCCTTTTAATCATTACTAATATTTTTGTCAAATTCAATTTTATGGTGATCAGAGAACACCTAAAATCAAACCTGAATTTTACTATTTATGAGGTTAGAAAATAGATAAAATAAAAATAAAAATACCGACTATTTTTATATATCTTTGTGACCTCAAATATTATTTTTCTTGATTTTCTTTTTCTTTTTTTCTTTTTTTTTGTATTTTTCGAAAATATATATAAAAAATGAAAATTATGAAAATTATTTTTTTGGTCAAAATGGTTCATTTAGCTTGGCTAAGGTCACCAAAATTGATTTTTCAATTTTTTCAACTTTTTATTGATTTTCTATGAATTTTCAAAATAAAAATAAAAATAAAAATAAAAAAAGTTGATCAAAATTTAGGTGTCAACAGTCACGAAAATCACATTTTTAGATGGAGTCTGTACCATGGAGTCTAATTTTCGGGTCAATTTTATAATATATGCTCATCTGGACATCCAATTTGAACAAAAAAATTAGAATCGGGTCAACTGGGTCAGGTTGACCGACCCAGTCAACCCGGTTGACCAACCAAGAGAACAGAATTCTGTTCCCCTTCTTGGCGCACAGAGAACAAAACAGAACGGAGGGGGCTCCTTCGCGCGGGCAGAAGAAAGAAAAGGGAACGGATGATCAGTTGAGGAGGGGATCAGTTCAAGAGGTCCAGAACGGACGCAAGAACGAAAGGACCTCGGAGAGAGAGAGCTCGCGGAGGGGGAGGGAGAGCGAGAGAGAGAGAGAGAGAGCTTGCAGAGAGAGAGCTCGCGGAGAGAGAGCGAGAGAGAGAGGACGAAAGGGAGAGCGAGAGAGAGGACGAAAAAGAGAGCGAAAAAAGAGAGAGAGAGTGTCGGACGCGTCTCTTGGCCGCCATAGCCGCCGAGGCTTCCAAGCCTTCGTCGTCACGTCCAGAGTAAAACGGAGGCCGGCGAACCATCCTCCAAGCTTGGTGACTTCCTCAGAAAGCTCGTAAACCCGTCGGATCCGCCTAAGATGGCCTAGAAAGGTGAGACTCTTCCCCGAGCTTTGCCTCGGCCTCTAATGGCAACTTGTGTTCCTCTAGATCATTTTATATCTTAGGAGTCACGATTTACTCCTTGCGCATCACTGAGCATTTTCCATTTGATTTCTTGCATTTTCCTTGTGTGAAACGTCGGGTCTGACCTCCGACCATCCGAACCTGTTGAGAGCCTGAGAGCTCGATCCAAACAAAACCGAAGCCTCGCGATGGCCGAGTAAGTCTTCTTGAACTCTTATGACACTTCTTGACTGATTTGGTAGGATAGATCTCGTCAGAAACGGCTAGAACGTTAGCTCGCCGGAGATTAGCTCCGGCCTAGGTTGGCAAGTTTATCAAACTCGTTTCTGCTATGTTGATTGTGATATATGTTGTAGAGCTCCTCGGGCTGAGTCAATTGACGCTGACTTCGCCGAGTTTGGACGTCGGAAGGCCGAGATATGGCCTTCCGACGAGGCGCCGGCTCGTCTTCCCCGGTGAAGATGTTGATCGGTCAACGGTTGTTGACCAGTCAACGCCTACGTGGCGCAGACATGGCACCCATGTGGCAGCCACGTCAGCACCTGTTGTTACAACGGAATAAAATCTGACGGTGGGATAGGTGCCACGTGTCGAGATCTCTCCATTTTCGGTATAAAAAATGCCTTAGATTGTACGGTCATGATTCAGCCTTGCCTTTCAATCATGGCCGTCGACTGCTTTGGCTAGATCAAACCGTTCGTAGCTTGCCACGTGGCACAATCAGGGGCGTTGGTTCAAGTTGAGCGGGAAATTGAAAATTCAAGCGGGAAGGCTAATGCGGCGCCGTTTTGAGGCGGGTCGGATCCGGGCCGGGCCGGTCGTCCGCGGGTCGTGGGCCGGGTCACCCGACCCGGCCCGAATAACATTTAAAAAAAAATCAGCAAATGATTTTAAAAATAAAACAAAAATCAGAAAAATCTTGGAAAATCCTAAAAAATGGTAGAAAATTCTAGAAATTCCAAAAAAAAAGTAGGAAAATTGTAGGAAATTCCTAGACACTCTAGAAATCCCCAAAAATCGAGGATTGACCATAGACAACTGGTCAACCCTATTTTTGGGGTTTCTAATCCGTTCTTTCGAGACTTGACGATATTACCCTTTAGGGGTAAGTCGCCTCTACTGTATATACGAGATAAGGTCAACAATGCCAAGGCAAGAATTAGGGTCGATTAGGCGATCGATTCTTGGGCTTGGGTTTTCGAGTCTCGTCCCTTTTTCTCAAAATGACGATTTTACCCCTCCAATGGGAAAATCATCTTTCTTGTTCCAATCAAATCCTGGAAATTGCTCAAAGTTAGGGTTTGGGTCAGGTGGGTGACCAACCCTAATATTTGAGATTTTTAGTCCTCATTTTTGTCCGAAATGACGACTTTACCCCTCTAAGGGTAAAATCACTTTTAAATTCCAGAAAAATCCTAGAAATTCTCGAAAAATAGGAAATGGATTGGATTGATGACCAATCCTATTTCCCCTGTCTTTTGACTTCCCTAATTCTTCTAAAATGACAAATTTTCCCTTTCGAGGCGAATTGTCCTTGAATTGTTCAAAATTACGATTTTGCCCCTCATGGGCGAATAATGTCAAAAACACTCTTAAGCCTTGACTGATATTTCTCTAGGCTGATAGGGCCTTACTAGGGATGTCATGCTACTTTCATGTGTTTTATCCGCATGTGCTGGATCCTTGATTTGTGCATTTACTTTTAATGATTGTGAGTGATATGGTAGCCATTCCCATCTGCATGAACTCCTAGATTTAGGTTATGTACCCCACTCATATGTATGAAATCTTAATATCAGATAAATCATTCAGCTTAGGTACCGAAAGGGCGTCAACTCTGACAGTTGACGTAACTAAGTCCCCGAACCCACTTCTCTGGTTTCCGCAGAATCGAATAGATCGCTCCCAACTATTCGATAGGGTTTCCGATCGTACCCTCCACGAAACGATTGGTAGCGACTCCTTGGCATGTACACATATCACATGTCACTAGATCGCATCGAAGGTCGACCACGTATATCCAGCCGTTGCGATTTGGGTAATGGACCTTGGGAGAGGCTCGCGTCCGATCAAGCCAGCGATCGGGCGGCCCATTAGCCCCCTCCTCCGCGAGAGGGTTGCGACAGACTGGCGACTCCGCTGGGGATTTATTCTAAACCAAAATCTCTGGTTACGAATTCTAGAGGACTTGAGCCAATTAAAAAGTTATTTGGTTTATCTGACATCGTTTTCTGCAGATGCTCTCGAAGGTAAGGTACGTACACTAACCATTGTGTTAGATGTTTTTGCAGATTGGAGAAATAAGGGGTGGAGTGATTGTTAACATCTTTCCTACAAGTTGGAGTTGGGAATGTATGTTTATCTTACGCACATACTGAAGCGGTGTTTTGATACAAACTGCTGTGCATGACTTGCATTGTGATGATCACGACACATCGCACACACTGGTGGTCAAACCCCGACTGCAACCACCTATAGGTTTCCTTAGATAGGGAAAGGATGCGAAAGGATCTCGTGTTTGATGGCACTTGAGACTTTCGTGTTCGTTCCCACTCACAATCCAAATTGGCGATATCTAGCCCTCTTGGGTGGGTACTTTTGGGGAGGAATCTGACTCATTTGGATCGTGGGAGCCTGAGCCATAGGTTTCTCACCTGATTTTTGATTTTTAGAGTATACCCACTTATCTCATGTGCATGTCTATGGAAGGTTGGTATACCTAAAACCAAAAAAAATAAAAAAAATCCCGCCGATCACTGTAAGTATGATTTCTCCCTCTACTTGTTCATTTCCTAGTGAAATTTCATGATAGGAAATTCATGGAAATCAACCAAATGCCCTGGGTGTTTGAGTTTACAAAAAAAAAAAATTGACAATGAATTTTAGATACAAAATTGGAACACTTCTAAGTCGTCCCTACGGAATAGAAGGTTCATCCAAATTTTCAATCATGGATTAAGATGACATTTTTATGTCTAAAATTCTTCCAATTCAAGATTTTGGGGGACAAAGTTAAGGCCATGTTTGCAATCACATTTTGTGTAGTGATTTCCTAAAAACAAGGATCACATGACTTTTACAAGAAAAATGTCACAAAGCAATCTTTCAAGATTAATGCCCCCATTTGCGTATTAAACGTTTGGAATTAAATGGACGTTTGATTGATGACCGTGGATCGGTCTTTTAATGACGTCTCCTCTTATCTTGAAATCTTGGCGAACATCAAAAGCCCGTAAATAGGGATTATGGGATATGTATTGTCTCATTGCTTTCATTATAAGAGGCGACCTCACTAAGAGATATCTTTGCTATGTAAAATGCTAAGTGTGTCTCATTTCTAACAGGTTATACATGACAGACAATGATTGAAGATTTCTTCATCTAATCGCATGCGAGATGTGATCGAACGATGGTAAAACTGTAATCACTCCAATAAAAACTTCGAGTGTTATACTTGACTTGCTTGGTTATTTCTTTTGCGAACAGGTCAAAATGGCTAAAGGCCAATGATGCGAGACTTGTTTTCCCTGCAACATGAAAGGAAATGCGCCTTCATCAGGCGCCACACATTGGGTTTCCAAAATAAGATGAATCGACTATGATAAGCCCAAAAAGACAACCTGAAAAAGGGGCAACCTGATTTGGATCGACCTCTCTAAGTCGAAAGGATGTATTCGTTCCAAATTAAATTGATTTGTTTATAAGATGACATGGTTACTCACACTTGCAGGTGATTATAAAAAATGAGTGAGGATCGTTAAGGAACATTCCTTCATCCCTGATGCTCAAAATAATGAGAGCTGAGGAAATATACTCTGGGTATAGTAAATCTGTGATCGTTTCAATTAGAGCTTTTGGTGCAACAATTGACACATTCATTCCTCATGTCATGTAGGTGAAATAAAAGGATTGTGTGAGGTCGACATTTGTCTCTTTAAAAAAAAGACTCAATTGTGGATCCTCAAAACTGGAGGCCAATGTGACATGGCACGATTGCCAATTGAAGCACGTCTCAAGGAGTACAAATACTCGTATTTCTCACCATGAGATTGATGATCACTCAACCACAAAAGGGTGTATATCGTTCCTCATTTCAATCCTATCAAGATATGAAATGATCATCTCCTTTTTTATATATAGGGATGAAGAAAACTGAATGCTTATTTGCGAAGCAACACTTCAAAGTGTAAATGTACACAAATAGAGATAATTCTATACTTGTGGATCTCGAGTAGTAGGGTGCTTGAGGAGCGTCATGCAGCCATGACAAATCGAAAAGACCACGAAGAGATGATCGTTGCCCATCTATGAATCAAGAGGGAGTACTTGTTTTAGTAATTGATTTTCATAATCAAATGTCAAACATTTTTCTTTCCCTCTAAACAGATTGAGGGAAAGAAAGATCAAATGTCGAGACCTTCGGATAATTGCGATGAAGTTTTATCCTCTGATGTCACAAAAGGGAGTAAATTGTCCCTTTTCCTGATTTCATTCCATGTAAATGACTAAGATGTTTCTCTTTCATATACAGAGAATGTTATACAGGTGTCATAGTAGATCGAATGGTGTCAAATGCCAAAATCACCTGACATGGAAGTGATTGACTCAACCAACAGGGAAAGCATTAGCGTGATACAATGGAGCTTCATATGGCTAAATCAGCTAACTCAAGGTGGAATACTCAGTTGCTGGGGGCAAATCATTTCCCTATCCAGAAAGCATGCTGAAACCGAAGACATCAGGTTTGCCATGGTGATACATAGGGCAAGTCCCTAAAATGATGGTTATCACCCATGGAACGTAATGAAATGAAATCCATCCATTGAATGCAAAAAGCTTTTCGCCATAGCAACAACACTTCCAAGAAGAACGATGCCGAGCCATCCCTCTTGATAGAAAAGGACGTATCGTTCCTAAATAAGTTTCAATCAGATGTGGGAATAATATTTCCTATCTTTTTCCTCTCAGGTGATGAACAGGATCAAGACACCCAAGAAGCAACGACTTCAAATGACAGAACAACGAGTATCCATTTTCATGTATCTCATACATGCATTCAGGACAAATGATTTCAAGAACATCATAATGGCTCAAATTGTGAACAAAATTCTCGAGAAAACTTGAAAAAGTTTCTTAACAATTAGAAATCGCTTTGAAAAGAGCATTTGAAAAGAAAGAATTCAAACTTTATAGATTGGCATATTTGATAAAGAGATGCTTTCTATGGATAAAGTGAAAGGCACGAATCCATTTTTTGTTGCAAACACGAATCATCTTAGATCACTTGCATCATACATATCATGCATGCATCATTTACATGCATATTCTTCCATGAAAGATGTTGACAGGTCAAGGCAAAAGAATCCAAATGAAAGAAAAATGCCAAGACCCAAAAGACAAATGTGAAGGGTAAATTGTATCAACTCCAATGGTCCATTTTATATGCCATTTAAACATGACATGACCCTTATTTCCTTTGATAGGGAAACATCTGACACTTCGAAGGCGACTGTGATTGAGAGAATCGCCAAGATGCCATGCAACAAATTCCAAAGCCGTCAAGCTACCGAGAGGTAGATGAAAGTGGCCGAAGACTCATATAGTTGAGATAAATGACCAGAACCAGCTACGAAGGTTCATCGGGGCAAACCTCACCTTTCCTGTCAAGAGACCAAGCTGGGGATAAAATTCTCATGTACCGCTAAAAAAGCGTATTGGGGCAAAATTATCAAGCCCAAAGACGACAAGCATCAAGACATGCCCTACTGGGGCAAAGCAACCAAAAAAGACAATTTCCTCGATCAACGGAAATGCGATACCTCAAAGGGAGTATCATGTTCCTTGGTGATTTAAATAAAGTTAAACATGGATGAATACTCATTTATTCATGTACAGGTGCAAAGACCTCTTCAAATAGGATTGGAAATCATCAAAAAAATATGAAAAGTACTAAGGCATTTGGCCAAGGTAGACGTCGCCCAACTGGGGCAAATGGATGGATGATATTACCAATACCTTCAAGCATGGATGGAGGGATTCGATAAAAGTTGTCCATATCAGTATACAATATTGGAATGGACTCAATCAAAAGAGAAATGTCAACAATTGACAAAAGAAGGGTAGTTGGGTGTCGTATCCAATTGACCTCTTTTTCTCACATTTGTTAATGCAAATCCATTTCTTTCTGTGGCAGAATACGCCGATAGGATATTATCATAGGTCCAATAAGAGGAGAAAATCACAAGGATAGTCACAAGTCGCCTGAAGCAAACGATCTTCTCAAACATTGGAAGGATGACACCTCAAAGGTGAAGAGTAAAGTGAAGATCCAAACAAGAGATATCCCAAATTGGATAGGGTATTGCATGAAAAAAGCAAAAATGAATAGAGCCATTTAGCTGGGGCAAGCGTTACCTAGCCATGACAAGTCACGCCTAACTGGGGCAAGCAAATCATCTACGCGACTGGATAAAAAAAATGGCATTTCATTCCCAGCAAGATCAATGAAAGTGATGGAAGAGTAGTTCACATCAGAGTCAAACCTCAAGATACAAACTTGATTGAAGGGTAACTTTGTATCGTTCTAATTTGATCCTCAATGATCTTTCTCCTAATATGAATTTGCCTTAATTTCAACAGAAAATTATTGGCACTCAAAAGGACTCACGAGGAAAGAACTCGCCGATGCAAATTCAAGGCGAAATAATCTTTGGAGATAACAGCTTCGGAAGTCAAGCATTCAAGAAATGGTCTTTGGCTATAAGATCAAGTGGAGGGTAAAAAGTATCGCTTCCATACCACATGCTTTAGCATACCTTTTGATAAGAATTCATTTTTCCTTGAATTAGGAACTCCGAAGAATGGCATGGAGCACGTCCAAAAGATGAATAGAGTCATCGAGCAGGATTCATTGCCTAATCAGATAAAGGGATCATCGCCGTAGGTCAAAATGGCCGATTTCTGTAATCCACCCAATGGCATTCGGATTGGAACGCATGATCAAGAGGGCTTGCTATCGTGGTAGCCAGATTTTATCTAAGCACTTCCATTGGAATGCATGATCAAGGGTAAAGTGTATCGTTCTAATTTTCTGAAATTCGAGAACAAACACTGACATATTCCTTTTATATTCACTACAAAAAAATAGGCCATTAGCGACGAAATTTGCGACGGAAATTTCGCCAAAATCCGTCGCAAAATGGTTTTGCGATGAAGGATAATTTCGTCGCAAATTTGGCTTCGCAAATTTTGCGACGCAATTTCGACAAATCGTCGCAAATTTGCGACGAAACACTATTCATCACAAATTTGCGATTAAATTGTAATTCGTCGCAAATTTGATACGAATTTTATTCGTCGCAAATTTGCTATGAATTTCGTTCGTCGCAAAATTCAACACAAATTTGCTATGAATTTAGTTCGTCGCAAATTTGCTACGAATTTGTTTCATCGCAAAAGAGTCACAAATTTGCGATGAAATATCAAATTTCCGTCGCAAAATATGCGACGCCTTATTAGCGACGAATTTATTTTTCGTCGCAAAATTCGTCGCAAGACCCTCATTTGCAACGAAATTTATTAAAATTTTTATTCTTCTCTAGCGATAAATTTGTGATTGTACAATAAAATAATTTATTTTATTTTTCAATTTTAAATCTAATTAAAAGCAAAATTAATTTCTAAATTTTATAGTTACCATTGTTTAAGCAAGTAATAAGATCAAAATATTATAATATTTATTGACATACAATAGCTCGTATTACATAATTAGTTCCTCGTATTACAGTAGTTCCTCCATAAAGGTGACATTCACTTGTTGACATATAATGTCATACTAAATCAGACCATCCTCATATCAATACACAACTCAATGTACTAAACACAATCCTCTCAAGGGTATTTTTCCATGCTCGGGATCTCTTCGAGGTAATAAATTCATGAAATTATTGCATAGCCCTTGTTTCTGCTCAACATTTATCAGCTCTGCATCCACACACAAACATTTTCAGCAAAATGACTGCAGCGAAAATGATAACTATTCTCTTATTGTAACTGTACTAAATATGAGCTTAATTTGGGTCAGTTCAAGAAAAAGACTAAAAATGGTGTCATATCTCAATGACAAGGAAAGCCAAAGTTCAAACAACAAGATCTAAATCATGGTGGTGCAAGGATATACTTGGTGAAGCCAAAGTTCAAACAACCTGAAAGTTAAACCGCTTCATGCAAAAAAATCTACGTGGAGAGTAAGCGTGACAGTCTAGTTTCTATCACTCATATGCCTACTATTTTTTTTGGTAAGTATCATATGCCTACTTTGATATAGCAAGAAAACCAAAAAGGCTTACTCGTAGGCATGTTTAATCTCTTGTTTCCCGGTCGAATCTTACACATAATCTTTAAACCACTCGCACACATTCAAAGGAACCTGCACAATAATGACAAATAAAAATGAAAGGGAATGGTTTCCAACTACAAGATTACTCGCTATGGTCATATAAGTTATTACCTTGAGAACTTTTTTCTCAAATATATCAAACTTGTTTAGAAACAACATGAAAGGCTATGGTGATATAAATATTAATGTGCATAAAAATTTTACTCACACCAATACAAAATTAGCATCTTCAAGTCATTTATTTCAGTCAATTCACCAGCAGATATATGCTTCGAGATTTAGTATACACGTCATTGAAAAACCAAAAGGGGAAAGAAAGAGTTTAGTAGGAACATGCATCTGTCAAAGGTGGCTGAACTATATCCAAAACATCATAGGGAAAAAACTGAGAAACAGACATGCAAAAGCCAAGGAAAGTAAATGCAACTACTGGTACAGAGGTTCAGCATCAACAATTGTATTTGGTATTGAACTTTCTCATAGAAATACCAATGGCAAACCACGCTCTACACCTTATGCACTCCAATCGGGCTCACTTGCGCAAGATTAAGAAAATGCTAAGCAATAACCAAAATGTTTCAAGAAAAGATCACACCACCTAGAGAACTCTGAAAAAAGGGCAAACTTTTTTCCCCACGACATTGCATTGGTGCACGTCCATTTGGCAAAGTTGCAGAACCACTTGAAATATAGAAAACTAGTCATTTTAAGTAGCTGCTAGTGGTCACACACCCACTTGCTATTACCAGCCCTTTTTGCAAGCTTTAAAGCTTTTAAGTCAAAAGGCCAAATTAAGCCATTCTAGGATGACCATAATGCTTTCCAAATTGGGTACTAGAAGAATCAACTTCCACTTTCCTAGGACATGACAATCAATTACAGAAGGGTTCTAATTATTGAGTTAATGAAAAACTCATGAAAAGAGCCTTAGGATTTGAGAGAATTTAGAGAAATAGATTCAACAACAGAGTATATGAAATGCAGTCTTCGTAGAGGAAAAGGTATGAATTAGGCAATAGGAAAGATAAAAGAGGGGAAGGACAAAAAAAAATGTAAGTCTGACAACATGCAAGGAGATCTCACTCACAGAATGCAAGGAAGACAAGATTAGAAGGTGAGGAGCATCGCAAATCTTATGCGAACATGTCCCAACAGCACACTAATAATCAAGCTTGAGAGAAACTTCTGTCAGATGAGACTTCTATTGCTGAATCCATCAAAATGCAAAAGCTACCAAGCACCCAATGTACATTTCAAACGAAACAGAAGTGCAAACTGATAGGTCAATCTCCCAATGTACATTGACCATAATGTTTGGGTGCATGAGCATTTTGGTTGAATGAAATCTCAGATTGTCATGCCAATCTCCCCAAAGAAACTGACAGTTAATAATCACCCATTAAATGCTAAACTGACAGGTCAAACGTCATTGTCAGAGAAGGAAATGAGGGGATAAAGAAAGAAAAGCAGAAGCACTTAACGCTAACTTTTCCCAAATTCAATCACCACAAGCAGAAGTGCAAACCCGCCCTCCCCAGATCCCATCCAGATAAACAGCACAATGAATCAATCTCTAATTCAACCTAATGGAAAACAAGAAAAGAGGAAAGACTCTGCCCTACACTTGCTGTCTCCAAACTTTTCAATACCCTTTGTTGCTCCAGCAAGTGGTACCTTAATCAGATTTCAGAAACAGAAGTGGATACACCTATCACTAGGTCCAGTCCATAGCAAGATATTCATTTAAGTTCAATCGCAATAGGTCGAGTCGGAATCGAACCCGACATGAGGCAATGCAACTATCTATTGGGGTTCACGATCGGTCTAGCTCTCACCACCCACAAATCTAGCTAATTCGAACAAAGTATAATCTTAACTATACTGAGGACCAAACAATTCAAGCAAAATAGATATGATAAGCGATGACCCCACTGCAGCGAACCGCAATGGCCGCAAGACCATTGGTACTGAACCCATCACAGCTCTTGAGCGAGAGCGCCCTGAAGTTTGGAAACTTCAAAGCTAGAAACTTCAAGCTCTCGCCCGTCACGGCCATCCTCTTAAGCCTTAGCTCCTCGAGGGAAGGGTACCGATCTGCGAACACCGCGAGCCAGGACCGGATGTCGGTGCCCCAATTCTAGGGCACGAGGTTGAAGTCGGAGAACCTGGGCGAGCGTGACGCTATGGATTTTCGGGAACCGGCTGGCGACGATCTCCGGCGTCACCGAGTAACAGTTCCCGATGAAGACGCGGGTCCTGGACCACCGTTCGGCGTGGTACCAGGCCTTGGAGACGAGGGACACGGCGCTCCTGTCCTTGTTCGAGTCCAGGAGCTTAGGTGGGCGTTGGGTTCACGAGCAGGGAGCTCAGATCGTCGTCACGACAGGCTCGGCCTCAGATCTGTGGGTCTCGGTCAGCTCAGGCGGCCAGAGGTGGCTGGGTGGCGTTGCTCGGTGGCGGCGGAGCCCAGGTGGAGGAGGGTCTTGGGGCGAAGCGATTCAGATGGTTGTGGCTCGCGAGGCCGGCAGGCAGTGAAAAGGAAAAAAAGGAACATGGCAAATGGTTGTGTCTAGGGATTTTTGCGACGGAAACATACGTTCCTCGCTAATTTAAATAATTTTTTTTATTTTTATTCCATTAGCGACGATAACTCCTTCGTCGCAAATTTGAATACTTTCTTTTTTTTTATTTTATTCATGTTTTATTTTCGTATATTTTCAATTTCTTAATTTATTCTATTTTTATTTATTCTATTTATTATTAAATATTTTATTTTAAAAAATAGAATTGAAAGAATTTAGATTTGGAATTCTATCCGAGCTATTGGAAATTTTGTTGCTAAATTAGCAACAAAAAATGAAAACAATCTGAATCTTCTTAAAATTAGCAATGAGTTTTTTCATGTATAACTGGTAATAATTAATGGTCATCTTGATTTATTAGAAATTGACAGGTAATGAGTCATTGACTTACGCATTTATGTAAAAATAAATAAGCTTCAATTCCAAGAAATTATATCTTTTGTTAAAGCATTCACTGAGGAAGCAAAAGCCCTTTTGAAAGAAATTATCCAGGAATAGAAGGAATGCTTTCTAATTCATGAACAAAGACAATAGAAATAAATAAATCGATCGCTCTTCATTTATGCTTATTAATGTAATCTTTACTTAATTAATAATATTTTGATTTTTAAATTTAAAGAATATTCGCTCTATTTTCATTTTTCTATTAAAAAGAATTAATGTGAATTAATATAAAATATAATATAAGAAAAACATAATAAGCTTATCCTTCTAAAGAATCGATCTTCCTTTTAGTCATTTCTTATTTAAGTCGTTCGTCCTTTAAAGAAAGCAAGGATCCCAAAGAATCGATCTTTCTCTTAGTTATTGAATCTCTCTTTAATTGATTAGTGTGTGGAGATTAAATTCCACATTACTAATATTGAACGAAATTAGACCTTATAGAATCACATTGAATAGTTGATGATACATTCCGTACATTGCTAAAAAGAAAGAATTTTATTTTCCTGAATGACACAATTACAATAAACCACGACACTTATCGTGAGAAAGGAAAAAACTAAAAACATATAGATAAATAATAATAATCAATGATAACAATATTAATAAAAGTAATTACGATAAAAAGGAAAAAAAATTATTAAGAGAATAGAATTTTGGAAGGCTATAGGCTATAGTCGACGTCGATTCATCATTTTTAACGTATGTAATTCAAAATCAAACATGAAACTTTGGTTTCATTCATCTTCTTTTATGGAAGATGGATCAATCCTCACATCTATTTTCGTCACTATAAAAAAATTACATATCTAAATATAAGTATGTCCAGAGCTTTTTTGCCTAATATGTTGATTTGTGTTCTGGAAATTCTCCTATATTTTGATTCTGACAAAACCTTCAAAAGAAATTGTTTAATAAAATGTGATGCAGGAAGAATGTGTAAGCAGCAGGTTGAGTGATTCCAATTCTGTCGCGCTGACCAAGGGTCAGATGGAAGTACTCCTGACGAATGGTCAGATGGAAGTGCTTCTGACGAAGGGTCAGATGGAAGTGCTCCTGACGATCTAAACAGTGACGGATGGATCACATCAAATCTCCGTATTACCATTCCGTGCCAACTAATCTAGTAAGAATACAATCTCTTCTAGACGAATCTGAAGAAAGATCAGTTTCTGCATTTTACAAAACACGAAGACCCACGTATGGCAGGTTTCCGATCAAGGCAAGTGATATTCGATTATCCTGATATCCCCTCTAATCAATTAAGGGACTTTCTATAATGGGATATCATCTTCTAAGGAATATATCCTTGGGAATCAACTCAAACTTATCACACTTATGGAAGCTGGAGATTCAGTTGTATGGGCGACTGAATCAGAAGGGTTCAATGTCTTACCCAACGGTCTACATATCTTCTGAAGATACAGTCTCGTTCAATCACGATTGATGACGTCCAATCAAGGATTGAAGAGCGATCCATTGGCTGGAATCCAACGGCTAGTTCGGAGGTAGGGGAGTATAAAAGAAGAATTATGATGGACTAAGGGGAGAAGCAGAACAACAATCCAAAGTGCAAGCATAATTTGAGTTTCATCCAAAGAGTATTATGGGTACCCAAAATCCTTCACTGTGAAAATCTGTGTGAGAGAGAAACAAAATACTTGAGTGGTTGTAATCCTCTTGATTCTTCATAGTGAAATCCAGCCGATCGGCTGTCATCGTGGGAGAGTGGACGTAGGCTTGATCTAAGCCGAACCACTATAAATATCGTGTTCAATATTCTCTTCTCTAAACTCTTACCCTTGCGTTTAGATTTTCTGCACACTGTTATACGGTTCTTGTTCCTAATCGTGCACTGAACTTTATTCATTCTGCAAGAAATTTCAATTTTGTTCAGAATCTCCTATTCATCCCCCTCTAGGAGATATTGCTAGATACATCAATTGGTATCAGAGCAGGTTGCTCATTTTACGAAGTGTTTATTGACTTCAGAGTTAACGATCTACTATGTCTAGCAATCACTTTTCAGGAACAAGCGATTCGCACTTTGCCAACAAGCCACCATATTTTGATGGAAAGGATTACAATATGTGGAGCAACAAGATGAAGTGGTTCTTCAAAGCCTATGATGATCTGATGTGAGATGTCGTTACAAATGGAATAGTTCCTGCAAATGCTACAAATCCAACCTCTGCTGACGGAGTAAATACTATCACAACAATGACTGATACTGAAAAGGCTAAAAGAAGAGGCCTTGATTCTAAAGCTGTCAATGCTCTCTTTTGTACCTTATCTACTCCTCTTTATAATCGTGTCTCAGAGGAAGAATCATCTAAGGCAATATGGGATAGACTTCATGTTACCTTTCAAGGAACAAATCGTGTGAAAGAAACAAAGCTCAGTATTTTACTGAGTGACTATGAAGCATTTGAAATGAAGCCTGATGAATCTATTGCAGATATGATAGACAAGTTTCAGACTCTGGCAAGTGGACTTACAAGACAAGGCGCACCTATCGCTGAACCAATACAAGTCAGGAAGATACTGCGTGGACTCACAGATGATTGGAATTACATCAAGCCATCAATTTAAGAATGCCAAACAATCAGACCAATCTCGGTGGATGAGCTAATCGGGACTTTGCAATCCTATGAAAAAGAACGAGCAAACAAAAAGGGCGAACAGAAAGGTAAAAAATCTATTGCCTTAAAAACTAATCAATGTTTTTCTGATACATATGATGAAGATGAGGATGATGAAGAATTAGCCCTCATGGTCAAGAAATTTAGGAAGATGGCTCGGAAAGGCAGAAACATCAAAGGAAAGAAACCTTGGAAGAAGAGTGATGTAAAAATATCAAGTAACGACTCACAAGATAGCAAAGACGTGATCTGCTTCCACTGTAAGAAGGCAGGACATATCAAACCGAACTGCCCAATTTTGAATAAGGACAAACTCAAGTATGAGAAGTACAAGAAGGCTCTAAAGGCAGAAACTTTAAGTGATTCTGATGAAAGTGAAAATGATTTTGCAAACATCTATCTCATGGCCAAATCAGATTCAAGTTCAGATTCAGAAACTGAGGTATGTTCATCTGAACTCCCTGATGAAGTTATTGAATATATTGATGAATTGTGTAGAAACTACAAAGAAGCTCTTGAGAAAGTTTCTTGTTTGAAAAAGGAAAATGCTTCTTTAAAACAACAGAATTTGTCCCAAAAAGAAAAAATTGATTTTCTACAGCAATAGTTTCACCAGATAAAAGAAAATCATGATTTAGTTTCAAAAGAAAATGCTTCCTTGAAAGAAAAAGTTTCTGATATATCAAAAAGGTTTTCACAAAGCTCAGTAACTCTGAATAGCATTATTTCAAAACAAATACCCTTCAATGACCGATATGGGTTAGGTTTTAAAAGGGAAAGTAGCCAAAGAAATATCTTTAAAACTGAATTTCGAAAACCAATGTTTTTCGATTACAAGCATCATTTTCATAAGCATTTTACTAGATCCTACATTCGACAACCCTGTGTGAATTGTGGTGATCCTAGCCATACTAAGGATTACTGCAAGAAAATTTGGAGACCTATTAAAAGGTCAAAATATACTAACACAGAAGGACCCAAGAAAACATGGGTACCAAAGAAACAGTAAGTTGGTTATTTATTGCAGGTACCAAAGAGAAGGAAGAACAAGTGGTTTCTAGATAGTGGTTGTTCAAGTCACATGACTGGAAATCCATATGTATTTATATCCTTCTCAGATTGTGATGGAAGAAGCGTGTCGTTTAGAGGAAAGAACAAGGGAAAGGTCATCGGGAAAGGAAATGTAAAGATTGGGAATCTGACCGTTAAAGATGTCTCTCTAGTCAAAGGATTGAACTACAACTTGATTTCTGTAAGTCAACTCTGTGACTCTGGATATGATATTTGGTTCTAAGATCTAAAATGCATAGGTATGAGCAAGGATAAGAAGCAATCCTTCACGGGACGAAGGCATGGGAACATTTATCTTTTAGATATTAATGCTGACTGTGAACATGCTAAATGTTTTATTTCTGTTAAGGATGAATCTGATCTTTGGCACAGAAAGTTAGGTCATATTAGTATAAAACATATTTCAAAGCTTTCCAAGAAGGGACTTGTTCGAGGACTACCTCAAACAAAATTTGAGAAAAGTGGACTATGTCATGCATGCACACTGGGTAAGTAGGTAAGAAGTTCTTTTAAGTCCTTAAATCAAGTTTCCACTAAGCATTGTCTGCAGCTACTTCATATGGACATCTTCGGACCAAATAGAACTCTAAGCATTGGAGGTAAGAAATATTGCCTTGTCATAGTTGATGACTTCTCTAGATTTACATGGGTTTCATTTCTTGCTCACAAAAGTGAAGCTTTCATATCCTTCTCAAAATTTGCTAAAAGAATTCAAAATGAAAAGGGTTACACTATTTCCAGTTTGAGAACAGATCATGGGGGAGAGTTTGAAAATCAAAGTTTCTCAAATTTTTGCACTAAGTTCGGAATTCAGCACAACTTCTCTGCACCTTCTACTCCTCAACAAAATGGGGTAGTAGAAAGGAAAAATAGATCTTTGCAAAAAATGGCCAGAACTCTTCTTATTGAGAGTAAAATTGCCTCTAACTTTTGGGCTGAGGCCGTTTCAACAGCATGTTATATCTTAAATCGAATTTCCCTCAGACCTTTTTCTGAGAAAACTCCCTATGAATTTTTCAAAGAAAGAAAGCCTGATGTTGCATACTTTCATGTATTCGGTTGCAAATGCTTTATTCTAAAGAATGCTAATGATCGAGTTGGAAAGTTTGATGAGAGATCAGATAAAGGAATTTTCTTGGGATATTCAACAACAAGCAAAGCCTACAGAGTCTACAACAAGAACACTCGTGCTGTTGAGGAATCAGTGAACATCAAGTTCGATGAAAGCTACCAGGATGATGAACCTGAATCCATTCAAATGCATACACTTCATCAAGTCACGAACTCACGAGCAGACTCAGATGTGAATACGAGTTCGGAGAATGTTCAGAAGGAAACTTCCTCAGTTGAAGAAAGACCAGAAGATGAACAGAATGAATCCACAATATCCTCAAATGATGGCCTTGACAAAAACTGGAAGCATAAGTTAAGTCATCCAAAGGAACTTATCATAGGCAGCATAAGTGATGGCGTAAAGACAAGATCCAAGTTGAAGCAAGCAATGAGCAACATCGCCTTGGTATCTGAATTGGAGCCAAAAAGGATTGAAGATGCATTAGCAGATGAAAACTGAATAAATGCAATGCAGGAAGAGCTACATCAGTTCAAGGTCAACAATATTTGGGAACTGGTCAATCGTCCCAAAAATCGTCCAGTAATTGGAACAAAATGGGTATTCAGAAACAAACTTGATGACAAAGGAAAAGTTGTAAGAAACAAAGAAAGACTTGTAGCAAAAGGCTACTCTCAAGAAGAAGGAATAGATTACGATGAAACCTACGCACCGGTTGTTAGGTTAGAAGCCATTAGGCTACTTCTTGCTTATGCTTGTTACAATGACTTCAAACTTTTTCAGATGGACGTGAAAAGTGCCTTCCTAAACGGCTACATCAAAGAAGATGTATATGTTGAACAACCTCCTGGCTTCGAAGAACCTAAAGAAAAGGATCTGATATATGTTTTAAAAAAGGCACTCTATGGATTGAAACAAGCACCCCGCGCCTGGTATGAAAGGTTAAGTAACTTTTTATCTCAACACGGCTTCTCTAAAGGTAATGTAGACACCACTCTTTTTATTCAAAGAAAAGGTAAAGATATCCTTTTAGTTCAAATTTATGTTGATGATATTATATTCGGCTCATCTAATGAACTTCTCTGCAAGAAATTTTCTAAAGCAATGCAGGAAGAATTTGAGATGAGTATGATGGAAGAATTACGGTTCTTTCTTGGTCTTCAAATTCATCAATCTTAGAAAGGAACCTTCATATTTCAAGAGAAGTATGCATTGGAAATAGTGAAGAAGTTTGGTCTGGAGAATGGCAAGAAGATAGAAACTCCTATGTCTCACTCCTCCAAATTAGATAAAAATGAAGATGGAAAGGAAGTTGATCCCAAACTATATCGGAGTATGATTGGATCATTACTCTATCTCACAGCTTCAAGACCAGACATCCTATATAGTGTCTGCTTATGTGTAAGATTTCAGTCAAGCCCAAGAGAATCACACCTATCAGCAGTCAAGAGAATAATCAAATACATAGGGACTTATCCCAACTATGGTTTGTGGTATTCTAAATCTTCTGATTTTATACTAAAGGGATATTCAGATGCAAATCTTGCAGGTTGCAAAGTTGATAGAAAAAGTACATCTGGAACTTGTCAGCTCATGGGAAACATGCTTGTCTCATGGTATTCAAAGAAGCAAAATACAGTGGCACTCAATACAGCTGAAGCAGAATACGTATCTCTTGGAAGTTGCTGCACTCAAATACTTTGGCTAAAACAGCAGCTCAAAAACTATGGTGTTGAAGAATCAACTGTGGAAATCCTATGTGACAACACAAGTGCCATAAATCTCACAAAGAATCCTGTACTTCACTCAAGAACAAAGCATACTGAGATCAAGCATCACTTCATACGTGATCATGTTCAGAACGGTGATGTTAACATTCAATACATTGATACGAAAAATCAACTTGCAGATATTTTTACTAAACCACTTGATAAACTGAGTTTTAATTTTATCAGAAATGAATTATCCATCATTAACCTTCCTTCTTAAGTATACCTTAGAACAGGGAACATCAGAAGGAACGTCAGAAGGAGCATCAGAAGGAACATCAGAAGGAGAGTCAGAAGGAACGTCAGAAGGAGCATCAGAAGGAACGTCAGAAGGAGAGTCAGAAGAAACGTCAGAATGAGCGTCAGAATGAGCATCAGAAGAAGCGTCAGAAGGAGCATCAGAAGGAACGTCAAAAGGCGCGTAAGAAGAAATTCACACTTTCTTTTTAAAAAGGTCAGTTATCTCTAAAAGCTATCTTTTAGGTAAGTTCCTCATATGAATAGATATCTCCGAATATCTGATTGACGGTGAATATTTGTTTTATTAAAGGAATTTTTTTATTTCCCTTTAGAAAATCAAAATTCTCTCTTTTGTTTCCAAAAATAACCGCCTCTTTTATAAAAACGCTGAACCGTCACCTATGTTCTCTCACTTTCAAAATTCTCTCAAATCAAAACCCTAAAATTGTGTTCGAAATCTCTCGCTCTCGATTTCCTCCTCAAAACAACACTCTTTCACTCAAAATTTTAAACTTTCTACACATCAATGGCTCCAAAATCAGCCTCTGACTCGAAGAAGACGCCTTAGTCGAAGAGGAAGTTCTCCGCCTCAACTACAAGTGGCGCGGAACTCACAGAAACCCAAATCAACGAACAGCGAGAAGCACTCCGCCTGGAAAAAGGTATGTCTCTGTCTGCCTTTGAAGGAAAAGAATCTATGGCTCATTCTATTAAGCCAATGTATGATAGGATTAAGGCTGTAGGATATTTTGGTAACGAACTTAGAAAACTGCTGAACACTCACTATTTCGATAGTGAGAGCGAACTATTGGAGTTTCTTAGCTTGCCTGGGAAAATCGTTGAACCAATTGCTGTAGAAAAACCTGCATCTGTCTCTAGAAAAGGAAAGGAGAAAGTGGCAGAGACAAGCTCGAAACGAAAACCATCCCCAATTAGACCTGGCGGCACGAAGGCAAATGTGGAAGATGATGATGACATTCTGTTCAATGACTTTGTGAAAAATATATGCTTTATTTTGGATAAAAGCTTTCCTGATCCCTTGTTCCAGAATCAGGCTCACAAAGAAAGGTTTGAAGCAATGAAATAGAGAGGTATTATACCTCAAAGGGTATTTGAGTTAAAGTACTTTGATAGCAATGGCATCTATCTGAGGAAGCATCTAGAAAAGGTGAAGATAGATCAGTTTATAACTAAGAGAGGCTTCACTTTTCCTGATTTGGTAGCTTACTTCTATTCAAATCTTCAGTTTGTCAACTTCAACTCTCTGGCTTTCACGGTCAAAAGAAAGCAGTATTTTCTGACTGTTGATGAATTGGCTGCAATCATGGGAACCAGAAAGGGAGATTTCAAACCCTTAGATATCACTGCAGGTGAAGCTTTCTGCTTCCTGACTGGCAAATTGAGTTTCTCAAGGGAATCAAAGTCACATATTGCCTACACGGACTTTCCCTTGAAACATATCATGATGCACAAGGTGATTATCGAATGTCTTAGACCCAAGGCAGCATCAAAGACAGATATATCAAAGTACGAGGCAAAGCTGTTATAGGGAATCTTGACAGGACAGAGGATTTCCTTTGCTCATACAGCACTATTGCACATGTACAGATCAGCTCTCAAGCCAAAGGGCCAACTTCCTTATGCCGCCTTGATCTTCAGAACAATCAATTATTTCAAGATTGATGGCCTAGGTGCCTTTATCAAGCAGGACATTCCTCTTATGACTGCTGGAGAGACTATGGTAACAAAGATGGGGTACAAGATGACTCCTGCTGGATGGAGAACAAAGAACAATGAACCAGTCATTGTGGACTTCGAGGAAGAGTCAAAGCAAAAATCTCCAAAGAAGATAAAAGTCATGGCTGTTAAGGGGCAACAAACAGACAGTCCTACTGATAAGGACTCAGAAGCAAGTGAGGAAGAAACAAGGGAATATGATTCTGAAGCTACTCAATCTCGAGGTGGATCAGATGAAGATGGTGAGTCCGAAAATCATAATGCTGAAAGAGATGAGGAAGAAGGAGATGAAACAGGAATACAACCACAAGAAAAAGTTGTGTATCCCTATGATCTGATTGAGGAAGAATTCCTCACAATGTGGGATGAGGAGCAAGCTGCACGAATTGAAGATGACACAGAGTATGACATCACAATTGTCAACTGTGATCATGAGCAATTGCTAGCATAAGTTCTAGTAAAGTTGGCGTCAAAAGAACATGAGGAAGAACAAGATGACATCGGAGCTTACTCTGTCTCTTCCACCAGGGGAACAATTCACAAAGATGCTACAAGTCTAGCTTCAGCAATTGCCCGAGAAGATCAATTGTCCAGTGCACAGTCCATTCCAATGGACATTGATGAGGAAATAGTCTTCGTGCCAAGCTCAAAAGCAAAAGGGAAAAGGGCTATAAATCAGGGGGAGAAAGAGCCTGTGCCTGTTACATCAGATGTTTTTCTCACTGAAGTCCTAACTTCTCAAGCTTTCACCAAGGCACAAACTGAGGGGGAGACTCAAGAACCTGCACCTTCAGAACCACAAATGGAACTTCAAGCGCATTTTGAAAATCTTCAAAATACTCTTCTTCAGACGATGGATGCAATGTAAACAAGATTTGATCAGAAAATGCAGGCTTTTGAACAAAAGACAGATAGGAAGCTGCAGGGTTTGATTAGTCAGGTGACTAAGCTGGAAAAGTTCATTGATCTCTATAGGAGAATGTTTTGTGCTGAGATCGCCAACATGCCTACATACACACTGGTCAGAACGGACAGAACAGCTTCAAACCTACAATCTTCTCAAGCTGTAAGAGACCATGCTCATATGATGGGAAGTAACTATGAAGGACCTTCCCGAGTGGAGGCTGATAATGAGCCTGAAGATCATCCCTCTTCTTAAAAACTCACCCACATTCTCCTTATTTGATTTTCTATTCTTATGGGACGCGTTATTATTTTAAGCAACTTTTAAATTTTATAGAAATTTCTTTCTGATGTTGACAAAAAGGAGGAGAAGTTGAATTTACTTTTATGCAGTCTCATTAGATTACCTCTAATTATATTTCAATTTAGAAGAAAGGGGGAGAAGAGCCTAACTTACCTTTTTGCAGGATAATCTATTAAGTTTAGTTTCATGCAGGATCATTGCAGGATAATCTTACTCTGATCATGCTCTCCTATGAGAACACTTTCATTACAGGATCTCTAATGATGATTACCTGCAGGAGCAAATGTGATGGTTACTCACTTTTATTATTTTATCACTGGTTAAATTTTCCTTTAATCACTCATTTGTAATTTGCAACTGGAGAAGTTTTGTCACCATAAAAAAGGGGGAGATTGTTGTGGAAATTCTACTATATTTTGATTTTGACAAAACCTTCAAAAGACATTGTTTAATGAAATGTGATGCAGGAAGAATGTGTAAGCAGCAGGTTGAGTGATTCCAATTCTGTCGCGCTGACCAAGGGTCAGATGGAAGTGCTTCTGACGAAGGATCAGATGGAAGTGTTTCTGACCGAGGGTCAGATGGAAGTGCTCCTGATGATCTAAACAGTGACAGATGGATCACATCAAATCTCCGTATTACCATTCTGTGCCAACTGATCTAGTAAGAATCAAATCTCTTCTAGACGAATCTGAAGAAAGATAAGTTTCTGCATTTTACAAAACACGAAGACCCACGTATGGCAGGTTTCCGATCAAGGCAAGTGATATTCGATTATCCTGATATCCCATCTAATCAATTAAGGGAATTTCTATAATGGGATATCATCTTCTAATGAATATATCCTTGGGAATCAACTCAAACTTATCACACTTATGGAAGCTGAGATTCAGTTGTATAGGCGACTGAATCAGAAGGGTTCAATGTCTTACCCAACGGTCTACATATCTTCTGAAGATACAGTCTCGTTCAATCACGATTGATGACGTCCAATCAAGGATTGAAGAGCGATCCCTTGGCTGGAATCCAACGGCTAGTTTGGAGGCAGGGGAGTATAAAAGAAGAATCATGATGGACTAAGGGGAGAAGCAGAACAACAATCCAAAGTGCAAGCATAACTTGAGTTTCATCCAAAGAGTATTCTGGGAACCCAAAATCCTTCACTGTGAAAATCTGAGTGAGAGAGAAACAAAATAATTGAGTGGTTGTAATCCTCTTGATTCTTCATAGTGAAATCCAGCCGATCGGCTGTCGTCGTGGGAGAGTGGACGTAAGCTTGATCTAAGCCGAACCACTATAAATATCGTGTGCAATATTCTCTTCTCTAAACTCTTACCCTTGCGTTTAGATTTTATGCACACTGTTATACGGTTCTTGTTCCTAATCATACACTGAACTTTATTCATTCTGCAAGAAATTTCAATTTTGTTCGGAATCTCCTATTCACCCCCCTCTAGGAGATATTGCTAGATACATCAATTTGTTATCATTTGCTAGATATGTAAGTTTTTTCTTATCGATTATATCAAAAGTTGAATACCAAGAAATTTCATGCATTTCCCCTATTTATTAATTCTTTGTAAATAATTGTATAAATATAAGTATGTTCAACATGTTAATGTGCTTTTAACAAATTAGTCTTTGCCATTTTGTGTCAATTTTTACATTATATTAGCGATAAAATACTTTTGTGACGAATTTCAACTTTAAGCATATTTTAAATTTTTTATCCACTTGCTATGAAATTGAATCTACTATCGATATTAATTCATTTCCTCATATCAAGAGCTTTTTTGTCGAATATATCAAGAGTTGTACATCAAGAAATTTCATGTGTGCTTATTAAATAAATTGATAGCTCTTTATTTATACTTATTAATGTAATCTTTACTTAATTAATAATATATTTAATTTTTTAATTTAAAGAATATTCGTTCTATTTTCATTTTCTATTAAAAAATAATTAGTGTAAATAATATAAAATAGAATATAAGAAAGAACAATTTGCGACGAATATAAAATTTCGTCGCAAATTTGCGACGAAATTATTAATTCGTCGCAAATTTTTTAAATTTTACTTTTTATTAATATATCAATTTGCGACGAACATACAATTTCGTCGCAAATGGTTTTAATTTTATTTTTTATTAATATATCAATTTGCGACGAATATAAAATTTCGTCGCAAATGTTTTTAATTTTATTTTTTTATTAATATATCAATTTGCGATGAATATAGAATTTCGTCGCAAATTTGCGACGAAATTATTAATTCGTCGAAAATGTTTTTAATTTTATTTTTTTATTAATATATCAATTTGCGACGAAGATAAAATTTCGTCGCAAATTTGCGAAGAAATTCTTAATTCGTCGCAAATGTTTTTAATTTTATTTTTTATTAATATATCAATTTGCGACGAATATACAATTTCGTCGCAAATGTTTTTAATTTGATTTTTTATTAATATATCAATTTGCGACGAATATACAATTTCGTCACAAATTTGCGATGAAATTCTTAATTCGTCGCAAATGTTTTCAATTTTATTTTTTATTAATATATCAATTTGCGACGAATAAACAATTTCGTCGCAAATATTTTTAATTTTATTATTTTGATTAATATATCAATTTGCGACGAATTTTAGGGATCCCTAGCCACGCGGGGCCGGTAAGTATTCATTTCCCATTCTTTTAGGTTTTTAAAACTTCAAGAATGCTTATTACTAGAATTTGAAGGCTTCTTGGAAACTAGCGTGCTTTCAATCCTCATGTCTAGAAAGACATGAAATTCTCATAGTCACGTCATTGGCATTCATGTTTAAACTTGGAGGTTATCTGAACATGATTGAAATATGCATTGTGCATGATAAATCCCCTTGGAGGGTAAGTTTTGGAGAAAGCAAAATGAACTTTTCCAACAAGAGTTGTTTAAACTGTTCAAAAGGATGTTTCCTTAGATAAGAGGCAAACTCGATCCGAGCACGTCCTATATACACTTGAGAGATGAGTGGAGTGGAAAGGATAGCAAAACCTTGACCTACGGATGTAAGGATTATTCGCATTGTTTACATGGATTGAGAAGACTGAGGCGTTCATTTCTCTATCATAAACACTACAGGTGACCATTGATAACCCCTTGAACGACGGTTTCATTTTTTTACCTTGTCAAGAACCACCCCACATTGGGGCTAACTGGAGGTAAGTCCAGCAGTATCGGAGGTAAATGGTTAGAAATTCTCTTGTTCAGACTTGCATCAATCTTCGTGTGCTGCTTGTCATTTTAACTTCCATGGTAGTTCTAGTGCTTTAGGATGACGAAAATCATTAGTTTCTCTATCCTATACACTTGGATTGACATAGGGTTAAATGTTTAAGCTTAGCTTGAAGAAGTTCGAGCAATATTATTTCTTTCTCATTTTGCAGGTTTCTTGACTTGTAAACCTGGAGCAAACATTGAAGACTTCTCTTCGAAAGCCTTGACTTGCACGCAAGTCCCCCTTTGAAAACCGTTGACCAAGCCCAACATTACTATCCCTTGGAAGTCCTCATGATTGATCGAGGTGTATTCATTGCGAATGATCCTGAACCCTAGGCACAGGTTTGATAGGAAATTCGAGTGTATTCTTGATAAAATACCATTATCTCAAAGACGGTGAGAAGTCCTTCTTGATGAGAATACTCCAATGGACGTTTTAACCAAACTCTTTTGGGTAATTTCATATTGTTTGATTCAAACTTTCCTCACAAGGAATTTTTTTATCACTTCCGTATGTTACAAGGTGTTTTGGATAACCTCCAGCAGCGTAATGCATTCATTGAAAGTTTTTCATGACTATGATATAAGTCATAAAGTAATGTCAATTTGACATTAGATATCACTTAGAGACCATCGATGTGTCCTTGGTGAGAAAATTTTCAGATTGGAGCTTCTACAAAACTCTTGATGACTTCGGCTCCCAGAATGGCTTGTAGCACACTTGGTAAGAAACAATTTACATGTCTAAACTTCTGCAGGATTTCTGGTAATCCCAGATCTCAGAAGAACACAACCTCTCTTGGTAAGAAAGAGTTTATATGTTCAAGCTTCTGTAGGACCCCTAGTATCGCCAGACCTCAGAATGCTACTTCTTTTGTGAAGAATAACTTTCAAGTTTGAGCTTCTGCTGGATTTCTTGCAACCCCGGATCTTAGAAGGACATATTTCTTGGTAAAGAAAATTTGCCTATTTTAGCTTCTGCAGAATTCCTGGCGATCTCAGATTTCAGAAGAACACAAGCTCTCTTGGATCTCTGATGACCCCAGACCTTAGAAGGGCATATTTCTTGATAATGCTTGTTTAAGCTTCTGCAGGATTCCTGGCGACCCCAGATCTCAAAAGAACACAAGCTCTCTTAGATCTCTGATGACCCCAGATCTTAGAAGGACGTATTTCTTGGTAAAGAAAATTTGCTTGTTTAAGCTTCTGCAGGATTCCTGGCGATCCCAAATCTCAAAAGAACACAAGCTCTCTTGGTTCTCTGATGACCCCAGATCTTAGAAGGACATAACCTTCCTTAGTCAAAGCTTATGCTGGGTTCCTGGTAACCTCAAATCTCAGAATACTATCTTTCTTGGTTAAACTTCTACAGAACTCATGGAAACCCCATATTCTAGAAGGATGCCTTGCTCTGTGAAGAAGAGCTTTCAAGCTTACTTTTCTGATGGATCCTTGGAAACCCCATATCCCAGAAAAATATCTTTTGATAAAATGTTTGTAGGTTGGAGCTTTCTGCAGGATACCCGGAGTCTTCAGATCCCAGAATGTCACCTAACATGTCGAAAGGACAATATTCAAAATCGTCTTTCTGTGAGATTTCAGGTAATCCCTAAATCCTAGAAAAATCTGATCAAAGTTGTTGTAGGTTTGAGCTTCCTGCAGGATACTTGGAGTCCCCAAATCCCGGAATGGCACCTCACATGTCAAAAGGATAATTTTCAGAATCTTCTTTCTGCGAGATTTCAGGTAACCCCTAAATCCCAGAAGAATGTTTGTCGCGACCCTCTCGCGAGCGCGGAGGCTAGCGAGGGTTAATGGGCCGCCCGATCGCTGGCTGGATCGGACGCGGGCCTCTCCCAAGGCCCGTTTCCCAAATCGCAACTGCTGGATGTACGTGGTCGACCTTCAGTGTGGTCTAGTGACATGTGATGAGTGTACATGTCAAGGAGTCGCCACCAATCGTTTTGCGGAGGGTACGATCGGAAACCCTATCGAATAGTTGGGAGTGGTCTATTCGATTCTGCGGAAACCAGAGAAGTGGGTTCGGGGACTTAGTTACGCCAACTGTCAGAGTTGACGCCCTTTCGGTACCTAAATTGAATGGTTTATCTGATCTTAGGATCTCATACAGATGAGTGGGGTGCTGATCCTAAATCTAGGAGTTCATGCAGATGGGAATATCTACCCTATCACTCACAATCATTAAAAATAAGTGCGCAAATCAAGGATCCAATACATGCGGATAAAACATATGAAATCAACATGGCATCCCTAATGAGGCCCTATTAGCCTAGAGAAGTATCAATCAAGGCTTAGGAGTGATTTGGACATGATTCGCCCACGAGGGGCAGAATCGTAATTTTGAACAATTCGGGGACAATTCACCTCAAAAAGGGCAAATTGGTCATTTTAGATGAATTGGGAAGCCAAAAGACAAGGGAAATAGGATTGGCCATCAATCCAATCCATTTCCCATTTTTCGGGAATTTCCAGGATTTTTCTGGAATTTAAAAGTGATTTTACCCTCAGAGGGGTAAAATCGTCATTTTGAACAAAGATGAGAACTGAAAATCTCAAATATTAGAGTTGGTCGTCCACCTGACCCTAACCCTAATTTTAAGCAATTTTCGGGACTCAATTAGGACAAGAAAGACAATTTTCCCATTGAGGGGCAAAATCGTCATTTTGAGAAAAGGGGCGGGACTCGAAAACCCAAACCTAAGAATTGGTCGCGTACTCGACCCTAATTCTTACCTTGACATTATCGGCCTAATCTCGCATACACGGCAGAGGCGACTTACCCCTAAAGGGTAATGTCATCGAGTCTTGGAAGAACGGATGAGAAACCCCAAAAATAGGGTTGACCAGTTGTCTGTGGTCAACTCTCGATTTTTGGGGATTTCTGGAGTGTCTAGGATTTTTCCACAATTTTTCCACATTTTTTTTGGAATTTTCTAGAATTTTCTAGCATTTTTTTGGATTTTCTAAGATTTTTCTGATTTTTTTTTATTTTTTTAAATCATTTTTGAATTTTTTTTATTTAAAAAAAATGTTATCCGGGCCGGGTCGGGTGACCCGGCCCACGGCCCAGCCCGGACCCGGGTCCGGCCCGCGCGACCCGCGCCCCCCCAAAACGGCGTCGCTTCAATTTTTCTGTTCAAAATCTTTAATTCCCGCATAATATAAACCAAGGGCCCAGATTGTACCACGTGGTGATTGATTGACGGCCTGATCTAGGGCTGGCAACTGACGGTCCAGATTGAAAATCCTAGTCGAACCACGACCGTCCGATCAATTTATCTGAAAGTAATTTTTATTTCCGAAAATTGCGAGATCTCAACACGTGGCACACTATCCACCGTTGGATCAAGTTTGTTTTTTCCGTTGCAACCGAACGGCTGACGTGGCTGCCACGTGGGCGCCACGTCAGCGCCACATAGGCGTTGACCAGTAAACTTTCGTTGACTGGTCAACAGAGCTGCCGGGGAAGACGACCGGCGCCGGCTCTGTTTCGCCGGCGCCTCGTCGGAGGCCGTTTTCTCCTCGCTCAGACCACGAAATTGCATGAAACTTCCGCCATTCGACTCGTACAGATCTCATCTACCACATATCCAAGCCTCTACACAGCAGATCATCATTTCATCTACATGCTACTTCCGGCCGAAGTTAGACTCCGGCGGCTATTCGTCCTAGCAATTTCTATCGTCACCTAGCTAAAAGAATCGATCAAGAAGCATCACCGAGGGTAGAGGATACTTACCTGACCGTCGTGGAGCTTCGGCTTGGTCTAGGACGAGCTATGGAGCTCGCGGCCGATCGGCCATGGCAGGGGGTGGACTCGGTGATTTAGGCCATGAAACGACATGCGACCAAAGGCAAAAATGCTCAGGAAGGAGACACAAGCACATTGCAACCCGAATCGCAGCAGATGGATGACTATAATTAAAGTTGCCATTGAAGGCCGAGCTTGAGTTCGAAGGAGGAGCTCACCTGATTCTGTGATGAAACGAAGCTCCGCTTGATTCTGGACGTTCTTGGGGATGTCACGAAGCTCGGAGGATGTATCCGAGGCTTCGGTTCTGCGCCGGTTGCCGCGGTCGAGCCTTCGGAGCTCACGGGTTCTCCCTCCTATGGCGACGGCTATGGCCGTCCCGAGCTCTCTCTATCTCTCTGTATCTCTCTCACTCTCCCTCAGCGAACTCTTTGTTCGCTTCCTTCTCTCTGAGTCGTTTCTTGCTTTGTCTTCGCCCGCCTGCTCTCTCTGTTCTTCGCCCGCGAGCTCTCTCTCTCTCCTCCCTCGCGCGAACAGAACTCTCTCCCCTCCCTTTTCGCTCCGTTTCGCCTTTTTGTTGCGCCAGCTAACTCCTTTGCCAACTGATTTCCCCAGCCCAACTGATCATCCTCCGCAAACTGATTTCCCTTTCTGTTACATGCGCCTCTCTTTCTTTGCCTTTTTTCTTCGTCCGTTCTCTTCTTCTTTTGTTTTTGTGCGAACCGGTCCAATGAACAGGCTTCCTCTGTTTGTTTAAGGTGAAACTGGTCAACCGGGTTGACTGGGTTGGGTCAACCCGACCCAGTCGATCTGGTTCTACTTTCTTTGTCCAAATTGGACGCCCATATGTGCCAAGATCACAAAATTGACACTAAAATTGGATTCCATGGCACAGACTCTATCTAAAAATGTGATTTTCGTGACAAATTCCTTTTGAATTGATTGAAAGCCCCAAATGTAGAGTATGATCCGAATTTAATTTTTGTCAAATTGAAGGTCCTAATGGACGAATCGACCCCAATTGAACTGACCGTTAGACTTAGGGGATCAAATACTATAGGGAGGAAGCATTGGGGTTCAATGGGTGCCCCTCAAAAAAGTTTAATTTCAGAATTGGCATTATAGGGACTAAAATGAAAAGAATTTCATGCAATTAGGTCCCTAAAGCCAAAATTGATCAAATTAGCGCATAATTGAACCAAATTGAAATGTAGGGCAATCAAGTCGAATGTCAAGATTCGGAAAATGCAAAAGATCGCAAATAGAAAGACTCAAAACATATTTTTTTGACAAATTTAATCCTGTGCGTTACAAAGAAACACACAAAATTAAACTTGAATTTCAACTCTTGATGAGGTCAAAATGACAAGGGATTTAAAATAAAAATATTTACTATTTACCTATATTTTTGTGACCTCAAATTCTATTTTTGTTGATTTTTCTAGTATTTTCCTATTTTCTAAAAATACTAAAAAATGTGAAAAATATGAAAAATTATTTTTTGGTCAAGAATGGTTCCTTGGGCTTGGCCAAGGCCACCAAAGTTGATTTTGTAATTTTTTGACTTTTTATGAATTTTTTTGTGATTTTTCAAAAAAAATGAAAAAGACTAGGTCAAAAAATCAGGTGTCAACAGCTGCCCCTCTTTGAGAGGAATCTCGTGAGAGGTTTCGCTCAAAGACAGGTGACACCTGAGTCTAGACCGACTCGACTGGGGAAAAGAAAAATGAATCCTGACATTCAATCTTTCTTGTTTTGCTGGTAAATGCTCTGCTTGTTCTGCTCTGGATACTGTGAGAGAGAAAGTAGAGAGACCCACCTGTTACTTACCTGTTGATCACCTGCCTGATGCTCGTGTGGCACACGCGGTGTATAGTGGGTTCAAGTGAATACCTAGGGACTCGTCTTTTGAGTATCCTAGGGCGGTTAAACTCTAGCCTGTATGGTAGGCCGTACCAGAATGGGATTCCTATACTTGACAGGAACCTGTGAATGACGCACCCAGTCTCCTAGGGATTGTCGGGGTTTTGATCCGTATGGTGGATCAGACCATGAGTAGGACTCCTTTCTGCTAGGAACCTATGGATGACGCACCCAGTCTCTTAAGGATTGTCAGGGTTTTGATCTGTATGGTGGATCAGACCATGAGTAGGACTCCTTTTCTGCTAGGAACCTATGGATGACGCACCCAGTCTCTTAGGGATTGTCAGGGTTTTGATCCGTATGGTGGATCAGACCATGAGTAGGACTCCTTTTCTGCTAGGAACCTATGGATGACGCACCCAGTCTCTTAGGGATTGTCAGGGATTTTGATCCGTATGGTGGATCAGACCATGAATAGGACTCCTTTCTACTAGGAACCTATGGATGACGCACCCAGTCTCTTAGGGATTGTCGAACATTTTGATCCGTCAGGGGGATCAGGCCGAGAATAGGATTCCTTTCTGTTAGGAACCTATGGATGACGCACCCAGTCTCTTAGGGATTGTCGAATATTTTGATCCTTCAAGGGGATCAGGCCGAGAATAGGATTCCTTTCTGTTAGGAACCTATGGATGACGCACCCAGTCTCTTAGGGATTGTCGAACATTTTGATCCTATATTCTAAGGAATTAACTAGGATTTATACAAATGAGGTGTGCCTGACCTTGAGGCTTTACCAAATGGGCTATTCTGGGTTTAGGGGTTACCTAGAACCTCACAGAAAACAGATTTTGAATATTGCATTTTCGACACGCGAGGCGTTATTCTGGGATTTGGGGATTCCAAGTATCCTGCAGAAAACTTAAACCTGCAAAAACTTTGATAAGATTCTTCTAGGATCTAGGGGCTACCTGAGATCTCACAGAAAGACTATCTTGAATGTTGTCCTTTCGACATTCGATGTGACATTCTGGGATCTGGGGACTCCAGGTATCCAGGGATCTTGCAGGAAAATAAACTTGAAAGCTCTTCTTCACAGAGCAAGGCATCCTTCTAGAATCTGGGGCTACCATGATTCCTATAGAAGTTTAACCAAGAACAGTAGCATTCTAGAATCTGTCAGAAGCTTAGGCATATAAACTCTCATTCTTAGAGAAATGTGTCATTCTGAGACCTGGGGTTACCAGGGGTTCTGCAGAAGTTTAAACTTGAAATATATTCTTCACAAAAGAAGTAGCATTCCGAGGTCTGGGGATACCAGGGGTCCTACAGAAGCTTGAACATGTAAACTCTTTCTTACCAAGAGAGGTTGTGTTATTCTGAGATCTGGGATTGCCAGGAATTCTGCAGAAGTTTAGACATGTAAATTGTTTCTTACCAAGAGTGCTGCAAGCCATTTTGGGAGCTGAAGTCATCAAGAATCTTGCAAAAGCTCTAACCTGAAAATTTTCTTACCAAAGGCACATCAATGGTCTTTAAGTGATATGTGATGTCAAACTGACAGCACTTTATGACTTATATCATAGTCATGAAAAAAAATTTCAATGAATGTATTACGAGGCTGGAGGTTATCCAAAACACCTTGTAACATACGGGAGTGATCAAAAGTTCCTTGCGGGGAAGGTTTGAATCAAACAATCTGAAATTACCAAAAGAGTTTGGTTAAAATGTCCAACGGAGTATTCTCATCAAAGAGGACTTCTCACCGTTTTGAGGTAATGGTCTTTTACTAAGAATGCACTCGAACTTCCTATCAAACCTGCGCCTAGGGTTCAGGATCATTCGCAGTGAATACACCTCGATCGATTAGGAGGACTTCCAAGGGACCGTAATGTTGGGTTTGGTCAACGATTTTTAAAGGGGGACTTGCGTACAAGTCAAGGCTTTCGAAGAGAAGTCTTCAATGTCTGCTCCGGGTTTACAAGTCAAGAAACCTGCAAAATGAGAAAGAAATAATCTTGCTCGAACTTCTTCGAGCTAAGCTTAGACATTAAACCCTATGTCAATCCAAGTGCCTTAATCAGAGAAGGCTTTTCAGGGTTGTAACGTAGGTAGGATTGGGGACCAAAAAAGGCTTATTTTTGGCTTAGAAAATGCGAAGGGTCTAACATTGGTGATCACTGCAGGTTTGCCGCCGATCTTGTCCCTTCTCGTCCAAAGAGCGTCTTTAGTCTTTGAAGTGCATATTTGTCTTTAGAGAACGTCTCTCTCATGTCAAGACGGCGTCAACATCTTGTCTACACTTTCGTCATCTGAGTGTGACATGATTTGGGAGCATCTTTCGCAGTCTAGTTCCCTTGGAATTTTTACAATCAGATCTCACTAGTGACCTATACAAAGGTATCGTGCCACTTTTTGGCATTTACAAGATCAAACACACGATTCACAAGTGTACAAGTATTTAGATGGGCATTGGCCTTGCTTTTACCAGGCACTTTGCTTTTTCTTGATGCCCAAGATTAAATTTTTCTCTCTTCTTTCTTTTTGAGACCCCATCTTTTCTTTTCTTTTGGGGATCAGAATTTTCAAATGAATGTGCTAGATGTATAGCTTGAATCTCAGCACTAGAACATCAATCTAGGAATTTTTCACAAATCCTGTGTTTTGAACTCTTCCGCTCTTGAAGTGACGTCGTTTCCACCTTGGAATATGCAATGATCACCAACGGGTTTGTGAAATGAACGTATAGGCTCAATTGGGCAGTGCGAAGGGTAAAAGTGTATAGGATAGAGAAACGAATGCTTTTCGTCATCCTAAAGCACCTGAATTACCATAGAAGTTAAAATGACAAGCAACACACGAAGATTGATGCAAGTCTGAGCAAGAGAACTTCTAACCATTTACCTCCTGATACCTCTGGACGTACCTCCAGTTTGCCCTATTGTGGGGTGGTTCTTGACAGGGGTATAGAATGAAATCGTCGTTCAAATGGTTATCAATGGTCACCTGTAGTGTTTATGATAGAGAAACGAATGCCTCCGTCGTCTCAATCCATGTAATCATTGCGAATAACCCTTACGTCCGTAGGTTAAGGTCTCGCTATCCTTACCATTCCACTTATCTCTTAAGTGTGTATGGGACGTGTTTGGACCAGGCTTGCCTCTTGTCTGAGGAAACATCCTTTTGAATGATTTAAACAACTTTTGTTTGGAAGAGTTCATTTTGCTTTCTCCAAAACTTACCCTCCAAGGGGGTTTATGATGCACAATGCATATTTCAATCATGTTCGGATAACCTCCAAGTTTAAACATGAATGCCAATGATATGACTATGAGAATTTTGCGTCTTTCTAGACATGAGATTTGAATACATGCTAGATTCCAAGAAGCCTTCAAATTCTATCAATAAGGATTCCGACAGTCTTGTAAACCTAAAAGATTAGGGAAGGAATACTTAACTGCCCAGCGCGGCTAGGGATTCCTGAAAAACATAAAAGGAATATGTCAGTGTATGCTCTCGAATTTCAGAAAATTAGAACGATACACCTTACCCTTGATCATGCATTCCAATGGAAGTGGATAGATTCGCGAAAATCTGCATTTTTCTTAACAACACAAGATGGTTAAGTTGTTCTAAAATTTCTTAAAATTCTCAGTCTTTGGAGAAGAAGACGTGCACCTGACCACCATGACGTTAGGTCTCCTTGATCATACGTTCCAACTTATCGCGACCCTGCTTCCTTGGATCCTGCAATATTGAACACATGCTAATGTATGCATAGATGCATGACATGCTTATGCAAAGACTATCATGAAGAGTAGGCTCAATTCGAGGCAGGGCATATGACCGGAATCTGATTTTATTTCAAGGGTAATATTTCTTCACAGCATCTGAATTCACAGGGTGCCCCAATTCTTCTCCCTCGGAGTTTACAAGAATTAATGCTCCTCCCGTGAGGATCTTCTTAATAATGTAGGGGCCTTCGTAATTTGGAGTGAATTTTCCCCCTGGATGGGTAGTACTTGGTAAAACTTTCCTAATTACCAAGTCATTTACTTCGAAGTTTCTGGTCTTGACCTTTCGATTGAACACCCTGGCCACCCTCTTCTGGTAAGTTTGTCCATGGCAAATGGCTTTAAGACGTTTCTCATCTATTAAGTTCAGCTGTTCATATCTGTGCTTGAAATACTCTGACTCAGAGAGTTTATCTTTGGATAAGATCCTCAAAGAGGGAATCTTAACTTCTACTGGTAGAACTGCTTTTGTCCCATATACCAAACTATAGGGAGTTGCCCCTGTAGAAGTCCTGATCGACGTTCGGTAAGCCATCAAGGCGAAGGGCAGCCTTTCGTGCCAATCCCTGTAGTTTTCTGCTGTTTTAGCCAAAATCCTCTTGATGTTTTTATTGGCTGCTTCCACTGCCCCATTCATCTGTGGGCGGTAAGGAGATGAATTCAGATGTCGAATGCTAAAGTGATCCAGCAGACCATCGACAATCTTGTTGTTTAGGTTGGACCCATTATCTGTGATGATCGCTTGAGGAGTACCATACCGGGATATGATATCTCTTTTGACAAATCTTGCCACATTTCTCGCAGTGACATTCTTGTAAGAGCTGGCTTCTACCCATTTGGTGAAGTAATCAATCGCTACCAAGATGAAGCGATGACCATTCGAAGCCACAGGATTTATAGGCCCTATCATGTCTATCCCCCACATAGAGAAAGGCCAAACTTCAGACATTTGGTGTAGTTCGTTCGGGGGTGCGTTAATCTTATCCCCGTATATTTGGCATTGGTGGCATGACCGGACGTGCTGACAGCAGTCTGATTCGATGGTCATCCAATAATAACCTAGCCGCATGATCTTCCGGGCAAGGAGGTGGCCGTTCATGTGAGGCCCACACGCACCTTCATGAATCTCTTTCATGAGAATATTTGCTTCTTTGGCATCTACGCATCTCAGTAGAGTGGAATCGAACGATCTCTTGTATAGAATTTGTCCATTGAGGAAGAACTTGCTGGCCATCTTGGTTATGTATTTTCGGTCTCCTGACTGGCATCCTTCAGGGAATTCCCTTTTCAAGAGGTAATTCTTGATGTCATAGTACCATGGCTCTCCATCACATTCCTCTTCGATTAGCATGCAATAAGCTGGCTTTTCAACGATACCGATCCTCAGGGGTTCTACATCCAACCCTTCAGTTGTTTGTAACATCGAGGCTAGGGTGGCTAATGCATCTGCAAATTGATTGTGAGACCTTGATAGGTATTCGAATGATACTTCTTCGAACTTGAGTATCAATTCTTCAAGGTATTCATGGTAGGGGATGAGTTTTGCATCTTTCGTCTTCCACTCCCCTTGTGTCTGTAGGATAATGAGCATGGAGTCTCCAAAGACCTGCAATCTAGGTATCTTCATGGAAAGGGCTAGTCGTAGGCCTAGAATGCATGCCTCATATTCTGAAATATTGTTGGTACAAGGAAAAGTTATCTTTGCCGCGACATGGTAATGTTGACCATCTGGGGATATCAGTACTGCCCCGGTGCCTGCCCCTGATAGGTTAGCAGCACCATCGAAATACATGATCCACTTATCCTCTGCTAAGTTCAGAATTCGGCCTTCTGTGTTCGCTACTTCAGGGGACTCACCGCTTGACGGGCTTTCTGCCAGCATGTCAGCTATAGCTCTCCCTTTTACCGACTTCTGTGGAGAACATTTAATGTCAAATTCAGACAACATTACTTGCCATTTTGCCAGTTTCCCAATTAAAGCGGGTTTCTCCAGGAGGTATTTGACGGGGTCGTTCTCTGTTATGAGCTGAATGTGATGATGTAGGGTATACTGCCTTAGTCTTCGTAGTACCCATACTGCTGCTACGCAGGCCCTTTCAACTGGTATATATTTTGCTTCAGATGGCGTGAATTTCTTACTCAGGTAATAAATGGCCCTCTCTTTTCCATCTATCGGGCTTGTCTGGGCAAGTAAGGCTCCCAAGGACTCTTGTTGTATGGTCAGGTATAAGGTCAATGGGTGACCAGGAATTGGTGGCACAAGCACCGGTGGTGTGATCAAATAGTTTTTGATCATTTGGAATGCCTTGCTGCACTCGGCGTCCCACGTTATTTTCGCGCCTTTCTTAAGCAATTTGAAGATAGGCTTAGCCACATCAGACAGCTGATTGATGAACCTGGCAATATAGTTCAATCTCCCTAGAAGGCTTCTCACTTCTTTTACTGTGGATGGAGTTGATAAATCGTGGATGGCCTGGATTTTTGAGGGATCAATCTCAATGCCCCTGTTGCTGACTATGAACCCAAGGAGTTTCCCGGATCTTGCCCCAAACACGCATTTGTTAGGGTTCAACTTTAACTTGTATTTGCGCAGGCGCTCAAATAATTTTCTTAATACCTGTATGTGATCTTGTCCTTTCTTGGATTTAGCGATCATGTCATCAACATATACTTCAATCTCTTTGTGGATCATATCATGGAATAACGTGACCATAGCCTTCTGGTAGGTAGCCCCGGCGTTTTTCAATCCAAAGGGCATGACTCTGTAGCAAAAATTCCCCCATGGTGTGGTAAATGCAGTCTTGGGTTTGTCTTCTTGTTTCATGAAGATTTGGTTGTATCCCGAGAATCCATCCATGAATGAGAATAATTCATAACCTGCTGTACTATCCACCAATACATCAATGTGGGGGAGTGGAAAATCATCTTTTGGGCTTGCTCTATTCAGATCTCGGTAATCTACGCAGATCCGAACTTTTCCGTCTTTCTTCATGACGGGGACTATATTTGCAACCCAGTCTGAATATGGGATAGCTTCAATGAAGCCTACCCTAAGGAGTTTCATGACTTCTTCCTTAATCTTGTCTTCTAACTCGGCTTTCATCCGCCTACTGCCTTGTTTGACAGGTTTGATGCCAGGATCCGTGGGCAATGCATGTTCCACAATCTTAGGATCAAGGCCTGGCATATCCGCGTAAGACCATGCGAAGATGTCTTGATATTCTTTTAGTAGCTTGGTGAACTCGAGCCTTTCATCACGGGATAGGTGTCCGCCGATCTTGACCTCTTTGACGTTCACGGTGTCTCCCAAATTAATGACAATTGGTTCTTCTGAGGTAGGAGGCTTTGATTCTTCGAAGGTGTTCCAATCCCTACGGATAGACGCGTAATCCTCGTCTTCATCTTCCTCAATGTTATAGGAGTGGTTAATGGAGGGATCTGAATTTTGTAACAACCTGGTATGCATGTTTGAGATGATATGCCTGAAATGTCATGAGTATGGTTAGTTTATGCTTAGTAAAAATGGCATGCATGCTTATGTAAAGTCTTTTTGAAAAAGTTTTTTCGAAATAGATGTAGGTACAGATGGGACTAATCCTCATGTCATTGGATATCCCGGCCCCTTGAAAATCTTTTGAAGATTAGGAATCATATGGCAAATCAGGCCTCAAGCTTCTATATGGAAGACCATTATCATCATCGGGCTGATTCGTGGTTCCATATGTCCTTAACAAAACATGTGTGGTTTTATTGAATGCGAAATGGGCCGCGTTACAAGATGTGCTATTTGGACCAACGGCCGGAGATCCAAAGGCGTTTTCTTATGCGTTCAATAAGGAAAGAAAATACAGTGAAATGCAGAAAGTTCTAAACACAGTATTTAAAGATGAAGGAAGAGTCTATTTACTCAGAAGAAGTGGCTTCACTGTCCAACCACTCCATGATGACATTCATAGAGTCATCTTCGAGAAAAGGATTTGTCAGATCTGGTTCCATCGGCGAAGTGATACCCTCTTCAGATAACCATTTGGAGTTCTGGTCGAAGTAGGTATTTAGGGGATTCTTGAACATTTGAGACCTTTCCTTCCAGGTTGGAGAACCGATGAATGAGCTATTCGGGCTGTTTTCGCCTCCATGGCGTCCCAGGCTCTTGCCTCGGCCTCGGCTTGTTGCTTTCATGGGATACTTCTGGTACCCCAAGCCCATTTTATGTGGATTAGCCTTCAACTGTAGCGGGGCATTTATACCCTGATTATGTTTGCCTAGGCCTTTTTCAGGATTGAACCCGTATGCCAGCAGCATCTTAGCTGGTAGAAGACTGGCTTCTGAGATGTAAGGAGTTCTCAACTTCGATCCTACTGGGGTATGAACTGTTGCTACCAACTCTAGGGAGTGATAGCTCGCTTCAGTTTTCTCTTCAGGCTCAATATAGGGAATGGCACTGTTCTGGTATGCCTGGAGGTCGACTTCCCCATGTACGGTAATTACCTTCCCATCTACAACGAAACGTACTTTTTGGTGCAGGCTCGAAGGGACAGCTCCTGCTGTATGGATCCAAGGTCTTCCTAGCAGGAATCCAAATGCACTGGGTAGATCCATTACTTGAAAGTTTATAGAGAACTTTGTCGGGCCGATGAATACGTCAAGCTCGATCTCTCCCTCTACAGTCTTCCTCATGCCGTCGAATGCTCTTACAGCTGTCTTGGATGCCTTGACCATCTCTTCATTGATTCCCAGCCTCCTTATGGTAGCCAAAGGACAGATGTTAAAGGCTGATCTGTTATCGATCAATACGTGTGCCACTCTTTTGCCGTTACATTGGGCAGAGATGTATAAAGCTTTGTTGTGCCCCCTTCCTTCCATGGGGAAGTCCTCGTCAGAGAAGCTCAACTGGTCTTTTAAGAGAATTGCCCCTACAAAGTCCCCTAGTTGGACCTCATTAATTGTTTCAGGGACATGTACTTCATTGAGTACCTTCAATAGTGCGTTCTTGTGCTTCTCTGAATTGATGAATAGGTCTAACAGGGATATCTGAGCGGGCATCTTCCTCAGCTGCTCTATCACTTCAAACTCACTGGTTTTGATGATCGATATGAGCTTTTCGGCATCTTCCTTTGAGACATCTCTTTTTTCGGATTCACCCTCTCTGGGGGCATAAAATCTTCCAGACCTCATTATTGCATCTACTTGTGTGGTCCCATAGTCCCAATGAACAGCTTTGGGATCATACTCTTCTACTGGGGGGACTTTTATCGTTACAGTTGTCTGATGAGGTATCTCTGGTCCTGACGTGTCGCTTTCTTCCTCCTGAGGCAATTGAATTACGACAGGCCTCACCGGGCAATCTTCTACCTTGCCCAGGCTATCCAGCTCATCCAATCTGATCACCACGGCCGTGGCTACTTCGATCATCAATATGGCGTTGTCGAGTTCTTCCATACTGTTTGAGGTTTCTGGTTGAGAGAGATCATCCATACCTCCCCATCCGTCCGGTATGATGTCTTCAATCTTCTGATAAAAGCTGGTAGGGGCCGAATATTTCACCTTGAAATTGTATCCTCCAGAATCTTGACCCAGGTTGTCTATAATTTCGCTCTTCTCAAGTGCGTCGACCATAAATTTGAGGTCTGCTAGACTTCTCCTCCTGGCTTCTATTTCGTCTTCTTCAAATTCTTCTTCTGATTGAGTGGCCGGCCCCAGATCGTTTGCCAATTTCTCACGTGAGGTACCACATGTGCTACTCTGTTCAGCTGTGATCAAGAAGTGGTTTCCTTTCAAAGATAGAGATGCTTCAATCCCTTCGAATTCTTCATCAGTAATGTCGGACATTATCCCCAAGCTCTTCATCTTGTTGATACACAACTTCCTTTGGTCGGTTGATATCTCCCCCTCTTTTGGGTATGATGAAGCGGTTGTTAGCAGGTTGGCCAACTTAGGCATATCTACCTTCAGTTTAAGGTAGTCCTCTTCTTCTTCAGTGAATATTGCCCCTATTGCTTGATGATCTGGCAACGGATTTTCTTGTACATTTGGGGCTGCTTTGTCAAATTTCAAAATCTGACTATCGATTAGGGCTTGCACTTTCAGCTTCAGGACATAGCAGTTATCCACATTATGCCCTCTTTCGCCCATATGGTAGGTACAGGTCTGGCTCTCATCAAAGCCAGGATATCTTGCGGGGTTTGCCCTAGGTGGTTCTTTTGCCACCAAGTGTTGCTCCAGCAACATCGGGAGTAGCTTGGATAAAGGTCTCGGGAGCTGAGAGAATTGTCTCTGGGGTTGCTTTCTTCTAGGCTCTTGTACCTTTGGCGCTGACCAGGATGATCCGCCTTTGGCCTGATTAGAATTGCCAAATGGCTTTAACTTGTGGGGATCTGGTATAAATGCTATGTCCAGTCCGGCTTCTCTTTCCTTTCTCAGAGGGTACTGCTTCCTAGTAGGAGCTTCATGTGGCCTTCTTTCTTTCAAGGCCCATTCCAGCCTCTCAGCAACCTTAATCAGGTGTGCGAATGTCTGACATCCAGAAGTGTTCAGTCTGTCAAAGTACTCGTAGGGGAGTGCTTTTAGGAATAAGTCGATCAGCTCCTCTTCTGGAATTGAAGGCTTTACTTGGGTAGCCAAGGCTCGCCATCTCTGAGCATATGTCCTGATCGATTCGCCCCTCACTTTTGAAGTTCGTAGGAGGTCTTCTCTTGTTGGGGCTGTAGCCGTGTTAAATTTGTACTGCCTGAGGAAGTCTTCAGCAAGGTCCTCCCATCCGTCATAATCCTCTAAGTCTAGCTCAATAAACCAAGCCAGAGCGGCGCCAGCCAAACTCTCTTGGAATGTGTTCATTAACAACGGAATGTAATCCGAGTAGTGCGCCATCTTGCGCAGGTAGTACTTGAGGTGGGCACGGGGACAGCCTGTCCCGTTGTATTTTCTCACGAACTCTGGCTCCCTATAGTCAGGAGGAGTCTCTATTTTAGCAAAAGGAGATATTTTGTCGAAGCGGGCCAGCTCATAGCCTTGACTGCTCAGGCATTCTTCGATCTTGGCCAATCTCTTAGCCTCTGCCTCTGTCTTCACAGTTTGTTTTCCCTTCTCCTCTTTTTCAAGGTTGATGACAACAGGCGAGGCTTTTTGTTGTGCCCGACTATTTGGTTCATGAACGTTTTCCTCTGTATGTTGGGTATCCCTGGTTGCTTCTTTATCTATTACATCAGGTACCATGGAAGGGCCTGAGTTGTTCTGATTGTGGGCGGTCGTCTGTCTAGCTTGGTTGGTCTCCAGCATGGCCTTAATGTCAGCCATCATAGTTGCCAGGGCAGTCATCTGAGATTCCAACACGCCTACGCGCGGAGTCAATTCATGCTGTTCCATTCTCGTCTTTAGGCGGGTACGGAAACGATGCGTTGGCAATTCCGTGATGAGAGTGTACCTGATTAAAAAGATCTCTGTGAGTGCTTCGCTTATTTAGCAAAAAGAAGCAGCTAATTCTTTTAGTTGCATGCTTCTTGTCAGTAGATGAGAAAAAGGGCTACTTTGTGAGCCTTAGCCTCATGTAAGTAGTTCTTTTAATCATTTCCCGACAAGAACTCATGGAATTAAAAGAAGCGTAATTTCTGACGATAGTTTTTTATGCATTTGCAAAACATGTTCACATTCATACTCATGTGTCTAAGATAGTATTCCACAGAAATGAGAATGTATGAGAAGGCATCACAATGCTTGCTTATTTTACACTTGACAGAATAGTCTATTCAAGTCTAGGACGTTTGAAGCCTAAGGCATCCTCATCATCCCAGTATAGATTCCCTTCTTCAGCTTGGGGCTCTTCGTCTTCTGAACATGACAGTGGTCCCAGGTCTTCGGGTATGTAGGGCTCTATTCCAGGTACGTACGGCACGATGTATTCAGGTATGTAGGGCTCGACAAGGCTTCGTCGGATCGCTTTGAAATGTTGAATGTATTCTGTGGTGGCTCTATGAGTGTTTTCTTCTCGAGTCATGTCTTCTGGCCAACTTATTTCTTCAGCCTGGGAATTCTTCAAGGAGTGTATGATGGATGCCACCTTGGCTTCAAATTGTTTCTTCTCCTCCTTCGTGAGGGTTTGGTTTGGTAAGTCAAAGGAAAAGACACCAGGTCGCGGTGAAGAAGGGATCTCCTGGAGTGCTCCAAACTGTCGAATCACCCTCCTTGGATAGTATGCAGTTGCGCCCGTGAATCCTAGCAAGGGGACTGTGCTTCCGTCATCGCAGGTCAATCTGACTTTGCTCAGCGTCAGCAACCTTAGCCGCCATCGGAGTTGCTCAGGTTTTAGTACTTTGAGGAAGTTCTTCCATTCTACAAAGTTGAACTTAGGAACACGTGTATGGGTCCTAACAAATGTTTTAAGAGGATGTGCATTGGGGCTGATTTCAGTGAAACCCATGCGGATGTGGAATTGTCTGATATGGGATGTGAACCACAGATATAGCAGATCACTAGAAGCTCTAAAGATTCCCTTTTTGCTTTTCTTGAAACGATTTAGGGAGAGGAAGGTTTCGGCAAGGAGGATGTTTGAGTAATCCCACCCACAACAGACTTGCCTAGCTACTATAGCCATGATAGGGTCGAAGGTGACAGTTGAGATTGGGAATAGCACAAAGCTAAAGAATGCCAAGATAAAGGCTCTACCCGATTTGGTTCCTTTAGAAGCAGGAAGGCGGGAAAATCGGTCTATAAGGAAGGATAGGGAAATTCTCCCAGAATTGCTTTTCGCATCTACTTTGACTTCATTTAGGTTTGTGTCAATGAATTCAGCTACCTGACTTAGGGGTTCAAGTCCTATAGGGGGTCGGACGAGCGTAGGGGTGAATTCAACTCCGATGACAGCGCTGTATTCCTCGATAGTGGGAGTGATCTCTAATCCTTCCATGCAAAATGTAGCGGTGGTAGGATCCCAGTAGAGCGCCATGGCTTGAATAAAGGCAGGTGGGCACTCAATCTTCAGTAGGTCCAGTAGGTATCCTAGTCGTGACTCCGCATACTTCTGGCTGGCTTCGCCCATGCCATCCCACCATGATTGGAGTTCAGCTCGGGGGATCTTGAACACTTGAATATCATTCTTTCCCATCAAGTCTAAAATATGCAAATGATTTTAAAAGGTCAATCGCCAGAAATTACTTTAAATGTATGAATATGCAGATGTCATGAAGCATGCATGAGCTAACTTGATTGCATAGTTCAATTTGAAGAAATGGAGATTAGGACCCTTTTTCAGGTCTTGAAAGCCTGACTCAAAGCCTAATTTGCATTTCAGGGAAGTGAATTATGCAATTTAGTCAGGTTTACTCAGTGACTAAAGGGAATAGCAATATCACGTTCCATTGGTCAACACATCAAAGGAGCAAAGTGGGATGTACTCTTATTACAGTCAAGATGTCTAATAGAAAAACGGTAAAGAAAGGTTTTTCAAACAAGAAAGCCATAAAAGACAATGGAACGTGAGGGTCTAGATCACTCTTTCTTCAGAAGTCTACCCAAATGACAGTCGGTCAGGAATTCTCCTTTAATCTAGGGTAGGGGAGTTATCTTCAGTGGTTTGGTCGAGAGGTTGTAGTTCCTCTGGCCACTTTCTAGTCCAGGGTACGATGACTTCGGAAGCCTTCTCGAGTTCTACTTTCTTGATTGTGATACGCCTTGGCTTGGTCTTGATCGCAGGGCGTCTCTTCTTACCCCAAAAAGTAATCATGGGTATGTTCTCTTTGGCCAGCAATTCAGCCTTCTTGCGAGCGTACGCTTCCCTAGCTAGCTGGTTGCGACGTTGTCTCTTCATCTCCAGATAATCCTTCATCATTTCGTCTGATTGTCGCTTGAATCTGAGATTATCAACGTAGTAGCGGGTTTGACAGTCCTCAGCATACCCCAGCTTACGTCCAGTCAGTTCCCGACCATACACGAATCTAGTAAAGTGTAGCCTCGTGTTTGGTCCGGGGCGAGTAACTTTTCTCAAGTACTCGAAGGTCACCAACTCCGTCGAGCTCTTAGGGAACAGCGACATCCTACCCCATAATCATTGTTGTTTCCATTAGTCACTTGAGTAATCTTCATGATGTGAATGCACATGGATGTATGCAATGTATGAGTCATATCATGGAGCAGGAAATAAGGTACGTTTAGAGATAAATGTCTTACCAACCACACTTTGGGGGATGTGGAATGCCCACTGTATCAATGGGTGGTTTTAGGTATACCAACCATCCATGGACATGCGCATGAGACAAGTGGGTATACTCTAAAGAAAATCGAAAATCAGGTGAGGAACCTACGGCTCAGGCTCCCACGATCCACACGAGGCAGATTCCTCCCCAAGGGTACCTACCCAAGAGGGTTAGATATCGCAAATGCAGATGGTAGGCGGGAACGAATACGAAAGTCTCAAGTGCCATCAAACACAAGATCCTTTTCGCATCATTTCCCTATCTAAGGTAACCTAAGGGTGGTTGCAGTCGGGGTTTGACCGCCAGTGTGTGCGATGTGTCGTGACCATCACAATGCAAAGTCATGCACAGCAGTTTGTATCAAAACACCGCTTCAGTATGTGCATAAAAATAAACATACATTCCCAACTCCAACCTGCAGGAAAGATGTCAACAATCACGCCACCCCTTATTTCTCCAATCTGCAAAAACATCTAACACAATAGTTAGCATACGTACCTCACCTTCGAGAGCATCTGCAGAAAAACAATGTCAGATAAACCAAACAACTTTTTAATCGGCTCAAGTCCTCTGGAATTCGTAACCAGAGATTCTGGTTTAGAATAATTCCCCAGCGGAGTCGCCAGTCTGTCGCGACCCTCTCGCGAGCGCGGAGGCTAGCGAGGGTTAATGGGCCGCCCGATCGCTGGCTGGATCGGACGCGGGCCTCTCCCAAGGCCCGTTTCCCAAATCGCAACTGCTGGATGTACGTGGTCGACCTTCAGTGTGGTCTAGTGACATGTGATGAGTGTACATGTCAAGGAGTCGCCACCAATCGTTTTGCGGAGGGTACGATCGGAAACCCTATCGAATAGTTGGGAGTGGTCTATTCGATTCTGCGGAAACCAGAGAAGTGGGTTCGGGGACTTAGTTACGCCAACTGTCAGAGTTGACGCCCTTTCGGTACCTAAATTGAATGGTTTATCTAATCTTAGGATCTCATACAGATGAGTGGGGTGCTGATCCTAAATCTAGGAGTTCATGCAGATGGGAATATCTACCCTATCACTCACAATCATTAAAAATAAGTGCGCAAATCAAGGATCCAATACATGCGGATAAAACATATGAAATCAACATGGCATCCCTAATGAGGCCCTATTAGCCTAGAGAAGTATCAATCAAGGCTTAGGAGTGATTTGGACATGATTCGCCCACGAGGGGCAGAATCGTAATTTTGAACAATTCGGGGACAATTCACCTCAAAAAGGGCAAATTGGTCATTTTAGATGAATTGGGAAGCCAAAAGACAAGGGAAATAGGATTGGCCATCAATCCAATCCATTTCCCATTTTTCGGGAATTTCCAGGATTTTTCTGGAATTTAAAAGTGATTTTACCCTCAGAGGGGTAAAATCGTCATTTTGAACAAAGATGAGAACTGAAAATCTCAAATATTAGAGTTGGTCGTCCACCTGACCCTAACCCTAATTTTAAGCAATTTTCGGGACTCAATTAGGACAAGAAAGACAATTTTCCCATTGAGGGGCAAAATCGTCATTTTGAGAAAAGGGGCGGGACTCGAAAACCCAAACCTAAGAATTGGTCGCGTACTCGACCCTAATTCTTACCTTGACATTATCGGCCTAATCTCGCATACACGGCAGAGGCGACTTACCCCTAAAGGGTAGTGTCATCGAGTCTTGGAAGAACGGATGAGAAACCCCAAAAATAGGGTTGACCAGTTGTCTGTGGTCAACTCTCGATTTTTGGGGATTTCTGGAGTGTCTAGGATTTTTCCACAATTTTTCCACATTTTTTTTGGAATTTTCTAGAATTTTCTAGCATTTTTTGGATTTTCTAAGATTTTTCTGATTTTTTTTATTTTTTTAAATCATTTTTGAATTTTTTTTATTTAAAAAAAATGTTATCCGGGCCGGGTCGGGTGACCCGGCCCACGGCCCACGGCCCAGCCCGGACCCGAGTCCGGCCCGCGCGACCCGCGCCCCCCCAAAACGGCGTCGCTTCAATTTTTCTGTTCAAAATCTTTAATTCCCGCCTAATATAAACCAAGGGCCCAGATTGTACCACGTGTTGATTGATTGACGGCCTGATCTAGGGCTGGCAACTGACGGTCCAGATTGAAAATCCTAGTCGAACCACGACCGTCCGATCAATTTATCTGAAAGTAATTTTTATTTCCGAAAATTGCGAGATCTCAACACGTGGCACACTATCCACCGTTGGATCAAGTTTGTTTTTTCCGTTGCAACCGAACGGCTGACGTGGCTGCCACGTGGGCGCCACGTCAGCGCCACATAGGCGTTGACCAGTCAACTTTTGTTGACTGGTCAACAGAGCTGCCGGGGAAGACGACCGGCGCCGGCTCTGTTTCGCCGGCGCCTCGTCGGAGGCCGTTTTCTCCTCGCTCAGACCACGAAATTGCATGAAACTTCCGCCATTCGACTCGTACAGATCTCATCTACCACATATCCAAGCCTCTACACAACAGATCATCATTTCATCTACATGCTACTTCCGGCCGAAGTTAGACTCCGGCGGCTATTCGTCCTAGCAATTTCTATCGTCACCTAGCTAAAAGAATCGATCAAGAAGCATCACCGAGGGTAGAGGATACTTACCTGACCGTCGTGGAGCTTCGGCTTGGTCTAGGACGAGCTATGGAGCTCGCGGCCGATCGGCCATGGCAGGGGGTGGACTCGGTGATTTAGGCCATGAAACGACATGCGACCAAAGGCAAAAATGCTCAGGAAGGAGACATAAGCACATTGCAACCCGAATCGCAGCAGATGGATGACTATAATTAAAGTTGCCATTGAAGGCCGAGCTTGAGTTCGAAGGAGGAGCTCACCTGATTCTGTGATGAAACGAAGCTCCGCTTGATTCTGGACGTTCTTGGGGATGTCACGAAGCTCGGAGGATGTATCCGAGGCTTCGGTTCTGCGCCGGTTGCCGCGGTCGAGCCTTCGGAGCTCACGGGTTCTCCCTCCTATGGCGACGGCTATGGCCGTCCCGAGCTCTCTCTATCTCTCTGTATCTCTCTCACTCTCCCTCAGCGAACTCTTTGTTCGCTTCCTTCTCTCTGAGTCGTTTCTTGCTTTGTCTTCGCCCGCCTGCTCTCTCTGTTCTTCGCCCGCGAGCTCTCTCTCTCTCCTCCCTCGCGCGAACAGAACTCTCTCCCCTCCCTTTTCGCTCCGTTTCGCCTTTTTGTTGCGCCAGCTAACTCCTTTGCCAACTGATTTCCCCAGCCCAACTGATCATCCTCCGCAAACTGATTTCCCTTTCTGTTACATGCGCCTCTCTTTCTTTGCCTTTTTTCTTCGTCCGTTCTCTTCTTCTTTTGTTTTTGTGCGAACCGGTCCAATGAACAGGCTTCCTCTGTTTGTTTAAGGTGAAACTGGTCAACCGGGTTGACTGGGTTGGGTCAACCCGACCCAGTCGATCTGGTTCTACTTTCTTTGTCCAAATTGGACGCCCATATGTGCCAAGATCACAAAATTGACACTAAAATTGGATTCCATGGCACAGACTCTATCTAAAAATGTGATTTTCGTGACAAATTCCTTTTGAATTGATTGAAAGCCCCAAATGTAGAGTATGATCCGAATTTAATTTTTGTCAAATTGAAGGTCCTAATGGACGAATCGACCCCAATTGAACTGACCGTTAGACTTAGGGGATCAAATACTATAGGGAGGAAGCATTGGGGTTCAATGGGTGCCCCTCAAAAAAGTTTAATTTCAGAATTGGCATTATAGGGACTAAAATGAAAAGAATTTCATGCAATTAGGTCCCTAAAGCCAAAATTGATCAAATTAGCGCATAATTGAACCAAATTGAAATGTAGGGCAATCAAGTCGAATGTCAAGATTCGGAAAATGCAAAAGATCGCAAATAGCAAGACTCAAAACATATTTTTTTGACAAATTTAATCCTGTGCATTACAAAGAAACACACAAAATTAAACTTGAATTTCAACTCTTGATGAGGTCAAAATGACAAGGGATTTAAAATAAAAATATTTACTATTTACCTATATTTTTGTGACCTCAAATTCTATTTTTGTTGATTTTTCTAGTATTTTCCTATTTTCTAAAAATACTAAAAAATGTGAAAAATATGAAAAATTATTTTTTGGTCAAGAATGGTTCCTTGGGCTTGGCCAAGGCCACCAAAGTTGATTTTGTAATTTTTTGACTTTTTATGAATTTTTTTTGTGATTTTTCAAAAAAAATGAAAAAGACTAGGTCAAAAAATCAGGTGTCAACAATGTTATAAAAGTTTTTGTACGTTTGAGCTTACGGCAGGATACCTGGAGTACCCAGATCCTAGAAAGCCACCTCACTTGTCAAAAGGACAAGTTTCAGAACCTTCTTTCTGCGAGATTTCAGGCAACCCCTAAATCCCAAAATGATTGTTTTAAAAGTTTTGTAGGTTTGAGCTTTCTGCGGGATGCCTAGAGTCCCCAGATCTCAGAATGTCACCTAACATGTCGAAAAGACAAGATTCGAAATCATCCCTCTGTGATATTTCAGTTATATAGGTTTGAGCTTTCTGTCGGATGTTTGGAGTCCCCAGATCCCCAGAATGTCACCTCCAATGTCAAAAGGACAATCTTCAGAATCATCTCTATGTGAGATTTCAATTTACAGGTTTGAGCTTTCGACAGGATGTCTGGAGTACCCAGACCCCAGAATGTCACCTCCAATGTCAAAAGGACAACATTTGAAATCATCTCTCTGTGTGAGATTTCAGTTTTACAGGTTTGAGCTTTCTGCTGGATACCTGGAGTCCCCAGATCCCAGAATGTCACCTTCAATGTCAAAAGGACAATCTTCAGAATCATCTTTATGTGAGATTTCAGTTTACAGCTTTAAGCTTTCTGCAGGATATTTGGAATCCCCAGATCCTAGAATGTCACCTCAAATGTCGAAAGGACAATATTCGAGATCGTCTTTTTACGAGATTTCAGGTAACCCCTAGATCCCAGAAGAATCTCATCAAAGTTTTTGTAGGTTCAAGTTTTCTGCAGGATACTTGGAATCCCCAAATCCCATAATAACGCCTTGCATGTCGAAAGGACAATTTTCAGAATCAGCTTTCTGTGAGATTCTAGCTAATCCCTAAACCCAGAGTAGCTCATTTGGTGAAGCCTAAAGGTTAGGTACACCCCACTTGTATAAATCCTAGTTAATTCCTTAGAATATAGGATCAAAAACTTCTGACAAAATCAGCACGGAAATGGGTGAGGGTGAGGGAGACTTCTCAATTATTAGCTTGAAGACACCAATAATTGGTGCAAAACACAAATAATTGGGGCACAAAGGGATGGCTCATAGGATGACATGTGGCATGGCTCCAATAATTGGTCATCTAAATTTGACTTCCAATGACTCACTCTCATTGAATTTTCGGCAGCCACTCATGGGGTCTTAAATGACCATTTTGACCTTCAAATAACCTTAAGACAAAGGCAAATGGTTGAGGGGCAAAACGGTAATCTGACACTTTTCGTCCGAAACTTCATTTTTCTCATTTTGAATGACCATTGGCGAGGCGACGTCAAATTCAAATGAAATGTTGGAATTCCTCAATGTCCAATGCCCAATCTCAAGGTCCAATTTCATGTCGAACTATCATCGACTGTAATTCCAGTTTATCTTAAACTGACGGGCGACTCTTGCAGGCACTACGCGTATCGACCTTGGGATTTTTCTCAAGCCGTGGCGACTTTGGTTGTCATGTAATTGCGAGGGTTTATCACTAGTTCCTGCGGTCCTGATCTTCGGAATCTGATTTAGGAAATTCTCGCAAATTACACATAGGTTAAGCGGAATCACCCGCATCCCAACGTATAACGCTAGCAAGGCATTCCATGATCGTTCCTAGATCGATCTCTGTTGGTCCAAAATATTCCCTCGACAATCCTTATGGTCAAAGTGCCATTTCTTATTTAAAATCCTCAGGTCCACGTACCCGACCTTGCGTTAGTCTTTCCCTTTCGGTCAGTTAACTCGAGAGTGGCCTGCTCCGAGCGAGATACCATTGAAACACACCGATCGATATCCTTCCATTCCATAACCTCGAGAGGGGTCGGAATTCGGAATGTCACATATCCTATATCTGATAGTTCCTAGGTAAGTCCAGTGCAAATGGTGCCAAAGAAAGGAGGTATGACTGTTCAGAAAAATGACAACAATGAACTGATTCCAACTAGGACAGTTTCTGGATGGTGTGTGTATGGATTACAAAAAATTGAATGATGCCACTAGAAAAGATCACTTCATTTTACCATTTATTGATGAGATGTTGGAAAGACTTGCAGGGGCCATCTCTCTCTCCTTCATTCTCTCTTTCATTTTTCACCTTTGGCCGAGAAGAACCCGTCACCAGCTCGCTGCCCTGTCCCGACTGCCCCACTGTTTTGGTCATAACTCCATCGTCCGAGATCATATTGAGCTGATTCTTTCGCCATTAGAAAGCTTATTTTCTTACCTTTCTAGGGATATATTATAATCTCAATTTGGCCTAGTAAATCCTTCTGTAGGTCGATTTGAATGGACAAAGGTCTGGACGAGGCAGATTCTGACCGGTTTTGGAGAGAGTCCGTTTTTTAGGGCTTCAAGGTTTCAAATGGCTCCAAATCTTCGGTGAGACTCTCTTGACTCATAGTATTAGAGTTGGATGAGGTGTGGTTGTAATTGTAGAAGAATTAAGATGGGTTTCCATGGCTGATTTAAGATGGTTTTCTCGAGGCAGAAACTGACCGATTGCATTACGAAGGGAATCGGCCCGATTGGAAGGCCTAGAAGGATTTTCTTGCTTCGAAATTGTTGGTGAGCCTTCTAGACTTGTTGATTGATGTATTAACAGGTTGTTTTGGTAGATAATTGAAGCTTAGGATTGATTTATGGGCTGATTAGTGTGATTAAGAGCAGAACCGATTCTGTCCTAAGTTGTGACTATGTAAACCGAACATCTTGAGAGCTGAGGAAGGTGTTGCCTTGTCATAAATTCATCGTTAAGGCACCTTGGGACGTTAATTGATGTGTTGACGAAGTGTTTACTCGATGGAATTGAGATTGGTAGAGTTTTATTGATGGAATCTTGAAATTTCTCTTAGGACCGTGCCATGCCTTGCTTTGGCTATGAGTGGATTGAGCTTGGTGACTCAATTGGATTGGAATTGCTAGCTCAATTAAAGAGGTAAGTTATGCCTAAACCTTTATTAGGAGGTTAGGTTACTAAAGGACAGAGTTTTGTGTCGGATAGAATGATTTTATGAAATGATTTTGTGAGGGACGCGAGGAAACCCAAATTGCCCTATTTTAGCGAATTAAGCTTGAGTGGTTTTATGGCATGAAATTTTGAAAACAAGGTTGAACTGAGGAGTCTTAATCTGATTGTGGCATATGGTTGGGCCATTTGGCGTACGTTGTTGAAATTCTCATTGATTTGAGTACATTAAGCGGATTGGTTTACCAATCAAGTTTTGAAATGACTTGTGAATGATGAAATTTGAGGTTTGCTTGAATTGACCCGAGTGAGGCTCGTATTTTACTAAACATGTTCGAACTTGAAATGTGTTTTGTCCAGTGACGGACGTCTGGAAAGAATGCCTTGAATAGGCGATAAATGCTTGAGTTTGTTGAGTGTGTTTCTCATTGAAAATTGAGGCAAGAATGCGTTTTCTAATGAATACTGAGACTTTTATAACTGAATTTTTATGAGTAAATGGCGCGTGGGATCGCCGAGGAAATTATATGTGCACTGGCGTGTGGGATCGCCAATGGCGTGTGGGATCGCCGGGAAAAATTATAAGTGTACTGGCGTGTGGGATCGCCGAGTATTATAATTTGGCCAACGTATTTGGAGGGAGTTACTCCCATTGGATCTGACGAGGTCGTGCGGCTAGAGAGTCCCATACTGACACGATTCATCTCGATTGATAATGGGCGTCGAGAGTCGTATGGTGACCGAATCATTTCTAGGTCCGGACGCGAGAGTCTCATATGTACCGACGGATCATATGGAGACCGAATCATCTCGCAGCCCTAAAGTGGGCAGCCCAAGATGGGCGGAAATGGAAAGACTTGTTTTATGAGAAATTCAAAGAATGGGTTTTGAGAAATCTAAAATGCCTCATGTTTGAAAATTTGCCTCATGATTTGAAATTGGCCCAAAGAGGGGCGTAAATTGAAATTGGCCCAGAAAAGGGACGTGTGAGAAAAGAACGTGTTTTTTGGATATTTCAAGGAATGATACTTTTGAGAAAGAAGTGAAAGTTGCCTCGTGTTTTTGAGATCGCATCGAGTGCTTGCTTATGATTGAAAACCCTGCCATTGTATGAAGCTCAATTTTACTCATGGAGTCCTTTGTCACTAGGTCAAGTCTTTTGTTTTGAAAGTACTGAAACGCCATGTTTTTGACAAGTACTCTGTTTTGCCATGCCAAAATTTTTATTACCAAAATACCCTATTTTCAAAAGTGTCTGGAGGTACTGGCAGCCTAGTTTAGGGTTAGGTTTAGCTTACTGAGATTTATATCTCACCCCGTCGTGGGACAACATTTTCAGGTCCTAGACAATGGAGACCCGAGCGTGCCATGGATTGATTTTTGGAGAAGTCATTGGGAGTAATGAAGACTTAATTCCATTTTGAGACCATAGAGATTGTAAATTATTGGGAGTTAGCATTGTACCTGACTTTGGTGTGCTCGCCGGGTTAGGGGCGTGACAGGATAGATGATCCCTGCATCAAGTAATTTAATTACCTCAGTCTTCACTACTTCTTGCATTTTCGGGTTCAAATGCCTCTGAGGTTGGATAGTGGGTTTGTATAGTTCTTCCATCAAAATTTTGTGCATGTAAAGTGAAGGGCTAATGCCCTTGATTTCAGCTATTTTCCATCCAATTGCATCCTTATGCTCTCTTAGCACTCTGAGCAGTTTCTCCTCCATCAAATCTGTCAAAGAAGAAGATATAATTACTGGCAAAGAACAAACTCCATCTAAATAAGCATATTTTAAATAAGAAGGTGAGTTCAATAATTGGAGGATCTTCAATTGATGATTTAGGCTTTGTTGACTGTTGTTCCAACTCCTCAAATTTTGTTGCCTTTTGCCTTGGATATGATGGATTTGCTTCCATAAAATTTGCATACTCCTTTATCTCCTCATTCTCAATTTCTTTGTCCCTTGGTTGAACCAAACATAGTTCAAGTGGATCTTTAAAAATATTTTCCTGAAAAATTTTATTCACTAATTTGTCGATTGTCTAAACTCTAAAACAAGAATTATCATTAGAGGGATATTTCATGGCTTAAAAACATTAAATGTGACAACATCATCTTGAACTCTAAGAATCAACTTCTCTTGTTGTACATCAATAAGAGCTCTTCTTGTTGCTAGAAAAGGTCTACCTAAAATAAGTGGTACCTCAAAATCTTCCTCCATGTCAAGAACTATGAAATCTGTAAGAAAGATAAACTTGTCAACATTTATCAATATATCTTCTATAATACCTCTCGGATATTTAATCGATCGATCCGCCAATTGAAGCGACACTGTGGTTGCTTTTACTTCGCCCAATCCTAATTTCCTGAAAATCAAAAGAGGCATCAAATTAATGCTTGCACCTAAATCACACAATGTCTTTTCAAAGTAAGAATCCCCAATAGTGCAAGGAATTGTAAAACTCCCTAGATCTTTTAACTTCAGAGGTAATTTATTTTACAAGATGGCTGAGCATTCTTCATTCAACTTCACAGTTTCATAATCCTCTAATTTCCTTTTGTTTGCCAAAATCTCCTTAAAAAAATTTGCATAGCTAGGCATTTGCGCTAAAGCATCTGCAAAAGGAATGTTAATGTGCAATTTTTTAAATACATCAAGAAATTTAGAGAATTAATTGCTTATCTATTTTGTTCTGCTGAAGTTGCTGAGGGAATGGAACTGGTGACACATATGGCTTTGGATTATTTGGAAAAAGTCTACTTTTGCTTGCCTCCTTTCATTGCCGATTGACTTCCTCTTCTTTGTCTCTAGATGTCTCTCATTCAACATCTTCTTGTCCCACTTGTTTACCACTTCTCAAGGTTATAGCTTTTACATCTTCAATTGGATTTTTCTATGTATTGCTAGGCAAAGAACCATGTTGTCTTCCTAATATCATGTTTATTAATTGACCCACTTGCATCTCTAGATTTCTGATTGAAGCCTCTTGGTTCTGAAATCTCACATCTGTGCTCTTGATGAAGTCCTGAGTGGTGCTAGCAAGTTTGGTGACTATATCTTCTAGATTAAACTTTGTCTCTTCTAATTGTTTAAATCTCGGTGGTGGTTTCGTCACATGCTAATTACTCCATGAAAAATTTGGATGATTGCGCCACCCCGGATTGTATGTGTTGGAATAGGGATTATTCTGCAATCTATTAAAATTCCCAACAAAGTTAGCATTTTCACTAGATTGTGTAAAAGTGTTACTTACCGGACACTTTGCGCTAACATGTCCTCCTCCACAAAAATCGCATGTCATATTTTGAATTGGCATGACTGAAACACTCATGTTCTCTATCTTTTTATTGAGTGCTTCAAGTTGTGCATCAATTGCAGTGACAGTATCCACTTCATGAAGTCTGCTAGATTTTCACACAGACAACCTCTCAGTAGGCCACTGATAACTATTGGATGCCACTTCCTCTAGCAGGTTGTAGGCTTCCTCCGGTGTTTTATTATTCAAAGTTTCCCATGTAGCTGCATCAATCATAGAACGAATATTTTCACTAGACCCATTATAAAAAGTTTGTATCTGCATCCATACGGGAAGTTCATGATATGGACATCTCCTAAGAAACTCCTTGAATCTTTCCCATGATTCATACAATGATTCATTATCCATATGAATAAAATTAGTAATATCGTTACGCATTTTTGCAGATTTTGCAGGTGAGAAGAACTTACCAAGAAATTTTTGGGCCATATCATTTCATGTAGTAATTGATCCTCCAGGAAGAGGAAAGAACCAACTCTTAGCCTTCTCTTTGAGAGAAAACATAAATAATTTTAATCTAATAGCATCATCTGTAACTCCATTATATTTAATTGTGTCACAGATTTCAAGAAAAGCATCGATGTGAGTATTTGGATCATCGCTTGATAGCCCACTAAATTGCACTGCTTGTTGAAGCATTTGAATGAGTGATGGCTTGATCTCAAAGTTATTCGCCTGGATTGCAGGCCTCCGGATGCTTGATGTGGTGCCCTGAACTATTGGCGCAGCATAATCTCTCAAGAGTCTACGTTGATTTTCAACATCTTCCATATTTTCAGTGTGATTTCTCTGTTGTCTTAGTCCCCTTTTGAATGTACGTTCGATTTCTGGATCAAACTCAACAAGTTTCCCTTGTTGGCTACGTGTCATACACCGATGTGCGTCTGCAGAAAATAAAAAAAAATTAAAAGCTATGTTAAACTTATAATTATCTTGTATCAATATTAACTAGTATTAACCAATCAATCCACGGCAACGGCGCCAAAAAATTGTTCACAAAATTCTCAACGCAAGTGTACGTGTCGAACAAGTAATATAATGATGAGAAAAGATATCACCCCACAGAGACTGATGATTAATAAACTAATTAAATACTAAAAATGGAATAATTCTAAAATTTATCTAACAAACAAAAATAGAATTGAAAATAAAATAAAATTGACAATCTTAAAGATAAAAGTTCAGATTTAGATGCGATAAAATCAATCAAATAAATTTGTTAGAGCATCCGATTTCACCGTAACCACTAGACATGAATTTCAGATCTTTACGCATACAAGAATGACATCAAACATGTGATAGCGGAATATCATCTGCTATTTACTATCCTATCTCTAGGCATAATAAACCTACTCAGTTTATCAATCCACTATATTTCTATGTGAATTTGAATAAAAATAAGTGCATTAAAATCTGTGAATATTCCCGGTTTACAATGAGTCTTTTAGATCATCTTATCATCGAAAGCTACACAAATAACATGGTATATTTCTATCCACGTTGTAACTCATGGTTATATATTAAAAAGAGCAATTGCATATTATCACTTCTCAGTCTCAAACATGCACTTCGGATCATTCAAGTGGTGGCCAGTCACTTAAAAGCATAAAGCAGAATAATATATAACTCACATGAACGAAATCACTTGCAATACATAAACATCATGAAATTCTTATCATCATGATCAGGCTACATCGTAGCCATAACGAAAGAAAATTGGAACATTATAGAAGAAGAAGAAGAAGCAAAAATATAAATTAAATCAAACATCTTGAATCAAAGAATATGAATTCTGTCACAACTTTGTCTTCGCTTCAAAATACTTGAAAAGCTTCAAGAACGACGATGGAAGAAAAAGTAAAGTGAAAAGATAAAAACGCCGACGTCTCCCTAAAGCTAATCCTCTCCTAGAATAACATTCAAAATTCAAGAATCAAATAAAATCCTAAAAATAACATCAAGATATTCTAAAAAAAATTGAATCTCTAAGGATAACATTGAGATATTCTAAAAATAATGTAATCCTCGAAAAATTATGCTGGTGACATCTTGATTCTCTTCTTTTTCTTTTATCTTCTCCACATATCATTATCCTGCATAAACAAGAAAATTCTGAATAAATAGAAGGAAATCGAAATATTTTCTCACATATAACACATTATTTGTTGCTCAAAATAGGTAAAATAACTCTATTTTTTATAGAGTTATCAGGAACCATTCATGAAGACGTGCGCCAAAGGTTAGAAAGCAAGACCGAATCCCACAAAAAGGACGTCGATCATCGGCGACGTGAAGTTATCTTCGAGCGTGGGGATTTTGTTTGGGCTTATCTACCACTGGATCGTCATCCCATTGGAAGCTATAACAAGCTTAGTGATCGCAAGCTTGGTCCCCTTGAAGTTCTTGAGCGCATCAATCCTAATGCGTATCTCTTGAAGCTTCCTTCTCACATGAAGACACATGACGTCTTTAACGTTCGGCATCTAACGCCTTACGCTGGAGATTCATCTGATGATGACATGAATTCGGGGATGAATTCTTTTAAAGAAGGGGAGGATGATGCATGCCAGATTGATGATGCCGCCCGCATCGGAGATGAGCTCACACGACCGAGGAGATCAGCCCGCATCCAAGCTCGACAAGCCGCTCGACAAAGACTTGTCGAAGTTGGAAGGACGAAATTCAAGGACAAAGAGTCTCCTTTTGGAATCTGCACCGCAATAAAACCTTTATCATTCCCTACGCATTCGAAGTCCAAAGGACACCTTGGGATAGTCATGAAGATGTTATCTCATTTCTAGTTCGTAGGCATTTTAATGTTTACGGATTCTAGGTTCTTTAATGTTCCTTAATCTCTTCATTTTCTTGAGTATTTTCATTTGCTTTTCCATGGCTATAAAAGGTCATCTACTTTATGTATTTGGCAGACGATTTTGATGAATGACAATTTGCCTTTGTGCAATTATCCTGAACCATGAAGAGTTCAACCCTGAAATCCTAGAATAGTTTTCACTCCGTCCTTGAAGAGTTGGAACTTTTCAAAATCTGCATCCTTGAAGAATTACAGTCAACAGTCTAGAAGAATCGTTGCCCAATCCACTTCCTTGGAAGCCTAGAAGAGTATCCATTGAAGTTTCTATCCTTCATTTGTTCCATTCCCGTATTGTATCCATCCGTACCCATCCATTTTCATTACCATTTCACCCATTTTCCATCAATGTTACTCTCTCGATCCTTGTGTTCGAGTAGCCTATATCTTGGGCAGCATCAAAAAATCTGATCGATTAGCTCCCTCAGCTGGATGAAGTTGCGCGGCACTACGTTGAAAGCCGATTGGGGAAGCTCATTCATCTACTAGATATCAAAGGTCGTATTGGGATGATCCAAGCTCTTGTTCATTGTTGGATGCCTCAGACAGCCACCTTTCTGCTTGGCAAACATGAACTCACGCCAACCTTAGAAGAATATAGCATGCTCATTGGTAAGTCTCTTGACGCCAAGCTCATTAGCCCACACTTGAAAGGTGATGCCCCACGAGTTTTATCCGAGTTCCTCATGGTTGAGTTACCTAGCGTACGAAGGGTTTTAAAAGCGAACTATGGACATTGCCCTTTCACTTTTCTATCTGACTATTTTGCTAGAGCCCGCTCTTTGCAAAGGGGCAAAGTATTCCTGCTAGCATTTTTCGGATTAATCATTTTTCTTCATAATAAAAATTCAATCATGCCCCGACTGACGTACTTTGTCCAGCAAGTTTGTGAAGAAAGAAACTTTATCAATGCCATCCCGGCTGAAACTATCATTTCACTAAATAACTTTCGGCGAGGCAAATCTAAGGTCTTAAAGGCCCCCGCTAAGCTTTTGCAAGTTTGTTTTTTGTTGCACATTAAAGAGTGTCAAGAGCTTGTGTCGACTGAAGCCATTAGCAACTGAAGCCCCTCCGTTGGTCATTTTCAAACAAAAGCAGAGTAATACCCCTGATTATCATTTTTTCAAATGGCTAAAACTAGTGGGGGATCCATCTGCCAAGTCCCTCCAATGGCGTGCCCGCTGGTTTCACCTTAGCGAGGCTCGCTTGACTTCTGGTCGTGCTGGATCGATTCCTCTCGTAGGCGTCACTAAAGTAGTTGAGTATTATCCTTCTCGAGTCAATTGTCAGTATGGCTGCGACCAGAAGCTACCTCCGCCGCTTCCGACCACTCAGACGTAGCTTAGCTTCGAGAACCCCTTAACAGATCACGATGAGTCAGTCATTACCACTCGTTATCTATAGGCGGCTTCCCAACCGATCAAGCTCAGTTTCCCAAAGAAGCCATTGGAGCCAGCTGAGGAGGCCTATCGATCCACCAAGGAGTATCGACTGAAGCATTCCATCCTAGAAGAGTGGTGACCGAAGCTTTCAAATGTCACCCCAACCCGATATACGAATAACGAGCTCAGATGATCACTGGCCGAAACCCACAAACAGATCGACATGGCGAAGAAGACCATCAAGGGTCTGAAGGACCAAGCTGGCCCACGGCCCAAGAAGTCGAAGAATAGAGCTAGGCCCTCGAAGTGATAGGCTCTTAGTCGTCTGTGTCTTGTCATTATTTTATTTTGCTTTATTAGGCCTTTTTTTAGGAAATTATCATCGGATTTAAGGCCTTGTTATCCTTTCTTACATTCTCAGTCGGATATTCAATTCTGTTTTCATTCTGACCCTTTGATATTAGTCGGGTTTTCACACCCTTTTCGGACTGGAATTGATTTTTGAACTTCAAATAAGAAATGTCTATGAGATCCTCACCTATTGCATGGAAACTTTTGGTGGCAATCCAACATGGCTGTAATGGAGCAAGCTCGAATTTCTCAGCTTTTGCAGACTCCAGATCATTCTGTAGAATGCCATAAATAAACGACACCCCTTGCCGAATCACGAAACATGAAAATTGTAGGTTGATGTTTCAACTAATAACTTGCGAATTGTAATATTTGAATTCATACTTTCAAGGGGTCCTTCATTCATTCAACCATGGGCGGACGAAGCGATTTTCTGGCGTCATTTTTCTGGGAAACGCATTAAACAGGGACGATCAGATCATTTCAGCTCAATCGCCAAACATGAAAGTTGTTCATTGCCCTTTTGTCTACAAGCCTGTAAATTGTTACACCATCTTGACGTTCCTGTGATTTTCTGTGAATTGTTTACCAAAATCCAACGAGATTGGAATTTCCTGGTCACTAACATTAGTCAAGTTCAAATGGCATCAATGAGTCTATATTAGCCATGGACTGATCCAATGTGCATTACATGTCTTGTTCACCATATGATTATCCTTCACAGGTTACTTACCACGAGTCATCCATACATCACTAGGATAGTCGCGAAGAAAATGGCTGATAAAGCTGAACTGAATGCTGCAATCCAAGAAGCCCTCCAGGTGCATATGGATGCCCTCAATAACAAAATGGATAGCATGGTCTCCCATATGGCCAACAAAGTGCTGGCAAGTCTCATGGCTAAGATGTAGCTGCTTGGCCAGACTCCCTAACCAATGGCACCTCCTGCAGCTGACAAGAACCAGGGGCAGTTTCTTTCACTGGAAGACATGTTCGTCCCAAGCACTAGCTTGAATGCCCCGCCAGTGGCTCCAGTTCACCAAACCAGCCCTGTAGCACCAGAACAGACTAACGATACGGCAAAGCTCATGGCTCAGATGGAGCGAAAGATGGAAGAAAGGCTCCGAGAGATTCAGGGGACACATAGTATCCCTCATATCGACTTTTCTGCTTTCACAAAAGTCGAGGTGCCTGAAAAGTTCAAAGTGCCCGATTTTGAGAAATATGACGACACGTCCAATCCTATGCAGCATGTTCAAATGTACCAGGTGAGAATGGGCAAGTACGCTGACAATGGTCCTTTATTGGTTCAGACCTTCCAGGCCAGTCTGAAGGATGCAGCTATGCGATGGTACACTGACTATGAGTACAACATGGAGGATTGGAAGGAAACAGCAACTGCATTTATTAAGCACTTCAGTTTTAACATAGATGTTCTCGTCACTAGAGAAGACCTTGAACAAGCCAAAATGAAGAAGGGCGAGACGGTCAAGTAGTATGCTACCATGTGGAGGAACATTGCGTCCCAATTGAAGCTCGTTTCCCCTAAGAGGGAGCTTATGAAACTGTTTGTCTCCACCCTACCACAGACTATACGGACCAGGGTCCTAGGTACATATGCGATATCATTTGGCCACCTCATAGCAATGGCCGAAGAAGTAGATGGAGGTATGAAGAAAGGCTGGTACGGAGACGCTAGCACGTCTACAAAGCGTTTCACAGCGAAGAAAGACAAAGAGCCTTCTTCCTAGGTTAACATGACGGCCCATGCACCAGTCGTGCAAGTCCCCAGTCAACAGCAAGCCAATTTTCGTTCACTGGGGCAAAGAGGGACTCAGTATAATTGACAATATACTCCCCTACCAGGCACCTTGTTGCAAGTTTTGGCTGTGCTGTGCAAAAAGGAGATCTTGACTTCGGAGCCTTTGCGACTCTGCAACACCAGCTCACCCAGGTACGATTCATCAAAGAAATGCAACTACCATCGAGGAGAAGCCGATCATGACATAGATAATTACTTTGTGCTCAAAAATCGTATCTAGGACCTGCTTAATTCTAAAGCATTCTCATTCCAAGGCAGTACCCAGCCAAATGTCCAGAGTAATCCTCTGCCCGACCATTCCGGTAAAGTTAATGCTGTGTTTGACTACAATACTCGACTGGCAAGTGTGTTCAAAGCTTGAGTAGTGGATGTTATTGATGCTCTAGTTAGGGAAGGTTATCACCAGATGGGAGAGCTATTGTCGCTGGATCAGTTAAAGAAGACGATTTCGACTCTCATGGGGAATAGTTTGATAGTTAAGGTCAATCAACCAAAAACAATTTCCACTATCTCTCAGATCGTCATCAATTGGGACCAGGTTCGCCTCTCTTACCATGACTCAGTCTGAACATTTTCCAGAAGTAGAAGTAGCAGAAGCCGATGTAGTGAGTCTGGTCAAAACCGATTTGGATTTGGCTAACATGCCTCCCTTGGAAGATACATTGGATGGTAAGTTAGGGATTGTCATACCTGAAGCCCTGGTGATCACTGCACCTCAGCCGTTTCCTTACAAGGATGATAAGGCCCTAATAACAAGATCCGGACGCGCCTACAATGAAGATCAACCGGCCAAGGCAGTCATAGAGAAAAATGCAAAGGAGTTCCTTACCGTGATCAAAACGAGCGAGTATAATATCGTCGACCAGCTGTGAAAGTTGCCAGCTCAAGTTTCTTTACTCGAACTTTTGCAATCGTCCGAAAAGCATCGAGATTCCTTGATGAAGGTACTGGGGCAGGTACATGTCCCAGAAAATATCGACCAAGACAAGCTAGAGAATTTTGTCTAGACCATACTTTTGAAGGATCAGGTTGCATTTACTGATGACAAGATGCCCACTGAGGATCGTGGTCTTAATAAAGCCTTGCACATTATAGTGAAATATAAACAGACCCTTGCAGCTCGAGTGCTCATCGACAATGGGTCAGCGATGAACATCTGTCCTTTAGCCACTTTGAATCGGCTTGGGATAGATCTAGCCAGGATGCAAGCAGGCAAGACCTCAGTTAGAGCTTTTGACGGTATGAGGAAGGATGTCATGGGGCAGATCAATCTAGATATTCATATTGGACCCTCTGTGTTCGATGTTTTGTTCTAGGTGCTTGATATTCCATCGGCTTTCAACCTCCTGCTGGACCGTCCGTGGATTCATAATGCCGGAGCTATACCGTCAAGTCTTCATTAGAAGATCAAGTTCGTCGTTGAGAAAAAGCTGGTGATCGTTCATGGTGAAGAAGATCATCGGATTTTCAATGAGACAGCTATTCCTTACATTAAGTCGGCTCACAATGAAGAAGACTCATATCATGCTTTTGAGTTGTTGTAGACTGTTCATGCATCACCAAAAAGTCCTCTACCAGTTCCTAAGGTATCAAACTCTTCCGTCATGGTGGCGAAGATAATGGTGGGCAATGGATTTCAACCTAGCGCAAGCCTAGGGTGACATGGTTAGGAGATCCGTACCCCAATTGAGCTTAATGGACAATCTCATACGGCTGGTCTAGGACACCAAGGACGTGGCCAGCCTAGACATGGCAAATAGTGCGGGGCTGGCGGTGGAAGATCGAAATTTAGCCCTCTACCACTTCCTCTCTACACTACTTTCCGATCAGCTAGTGTGGTCAGTTGGTACGATGAGCTAACTTAGTTCGAAGTTGACCTAGGAATTGTGTTCCCCGATTCGCCAAAGGACCAAAGTGTTGTGGTCGAGTCAATGGCGTTGGATGAGGATGGAGTTGATGATGGATTCCCAGATCTTACTGGTTGTTTCAATGACCTTACTATTGGAGCCATATCTGAGGATCCCCTACAGGATGACGAAGCACCAGACGAGGAACTTTGCATGGCGTCTGAATCCCTGAGTCTATCTATTGATGCCATGGTTGACAATCCAATGGAGGGTTCAAAGTATCATTTTTCAGATTTTACAATCCCCTGCGTGGGATCTTTCCATCTTTTTTTACTTTCTTTAGGCCGCATTAGGATTTTAAAATTCATGTCGCACATTAGGATTTCATTTCAATTCGAATGTTGCATTTTCATTCAATAAGATGTAATTAATTGATTTTATATCAATAAAATTACATATATTTTTCATTAATTTTGGAATCTTGATGAGGCATCCCAAACCAACCCGATGACGATAATCAGCGATCGAACAAAATTGTCATCTATGGTAAGTACTGAGGGTTGGGCTTCCTCAAGAATTCTCGTCCCGCGGTTTTCAAAAAGAAAAATTTTCGAAATGCGCGCTAATTTTCAGAAGTTGCTATTTATACTTAAGCTCTGTTTGTTTCTCTGACTTCGCCACTTTATGTTTCAAGGGAAAACATGAGGAGGGTGATCCAATGCATTCTGGAGTATATGACTTGGACTAATTCACTCTTGATTATGAAGAAATACGTGAAGACTTTGAATGGCATGAAATGATTAAGCCCTTGATTGGGGACGAGACTATATCAATCAATTTGTGCGATGAAGAAAAACCTAGAGAGGTGAAAATCGGGGCAAACCTATCCACTAAAATGGCGGAACGTCTTACCAAGCTCTTGAAGGATTACCAGGATATCTTCGCCTGGTCCTATGCAAATATGCCCGATCTTGATCGATCAATCATCGAACATTGCTTACCGACTGATCCCCTCAGTCAAGCCAGTAGTACATGGTGCGCAAAGGGCTAGGCCACAGCTAGCAAAGAAAATCAAGGAAGAGGTCATGAAGCTCCTCGATGTCGGATTTATCGAGGTTATCCAATATTCTGATTGGGTCGCTAACATTGTCCTAGTGCTAAAGAAAGACGGTCGAGTTCGAGTCTGTGTCGACTATTGTGATTTAAACAAGGCTAGTCCTAAGGATGATTTCCCACTCCCGCACATCGATGTGCTCGTAGATAGCACGGCTGGGTTCGAAATATTTTCATTCATGGATGGTTTCTCAGGCTATAATCAAATCTTGATGAACTTGGATGATAAGCTGAAGACTACGTTCATCACTCCATGGGGGATGTTTCATTATAAGGTTGATGCCCTTCGATCTCAGGAATGCCGGCACAACTTATCAACGGGCTATGGTTACCTTATTCCATGATATGATGCACAATGAGATCAAAGTCTATGTCGATGACATGATTGCAAAAGCCAAGCGCAGGGAAGATCATATTGAAAGACCCCTGAAGTCATTATACCATGGACAGAGAATGACCAAAGGAGCTCAAGCATATCAACCGACCTATTGAAGACTATTCTTCACATTCTGAGGGACACTTAACTAGGAGAGAGGTCCTGATTACTGAGCCATATCCTGAAGAGGGGCAAGACAAAGATGCAATCAAGGAGGAAACCCTGATGGACCATCACCTCAAAGAAGATTAGACCTTGGGGAGGGATAGTCTGGACTCCACATTCCATTGGCCTTTTATGGCTTTCTTGTTTTAGAATAAGGTCAATTGGTGTCTTCCCCATTTTTTGAGATTCCTCTTTACCTCTCTCGTAATAAGGAGTTTACTCCATTGTATTCCCTTTTGATGTTTTGACCAATGGAATGTGACATTGTTATTTCCTTTAGTCACTGAGATGATCCTGGCTAATTGCATAATTCACTTGTTTGAAATTCAAATTAGACCTTTAGTCAGGTTTTTCATACCTAAAAAAGATTCTAATTTCCATTTCTTTAACTGGAGTATCCAATTAAATCAGTTCATGCACATTTCATGACATTTGCATGATCACATGTTTAAAGTAATCTTTGACGATTGATTTTTCAAAATCATTTACATATTTTAGACTTGATGGGAAATAATGATATCCAAGTGTTCAAAGTCCCTCGAGCTGAACTCCTAGCCTGGTGGGACAGCATGGGTGAAGCTAGCCAGAAATATGCCAGATCGCGGCTAGGGTATCTATTAGAACTGTTGAAGATTGAATGTCCATCTGCCTTTATCCAAGCCATGGCGCCCTATTGAGATCCTACCACCGCGACGTTCTGCATGGAAATATTGGAAGTTACCCCTACCCTTGAAGAATATAGCGCTTCCATTGGAGTTGAGTTTACCCACTTATTAGTCCAACCTCCTATAGGGTTTGAGCCTTTGAGTCAACTAGCTAAATTCCTTGATACGAACCTCAATGAAATCAAAGTAGATGCCAAAAGTAATTCTGGACGGGTTTCCCTATCTTTTCTTTTAGACAGATTTCCCAACCTCCCTGCTAGCAAAGGAATTAAATCTGGTAGAGATTTTATCTTGGCTTTCTTTAGCTTTGTGCTATTTCCTATCTCCTCTGTTACTTTTGACTCTATCATGGCTGTAGTAGTTAAACAAGTTTGTTATGGGTGGGATTATTCGAACCTCATCATTGCCGAAACCTTCCTCTCCTTAAACTGCTTTAAGAAAGCAAGAAGGAAATCTTTAGAGTCTCTAATGGTCTTCTATATCTGTGGTTCACATCTCATATCAGACAGTTTCATATCCGCATGGGTTTCATTGAGATTAGCTCCGACGCCTATCCTCTTAGAACTTTCATCAAAACTCATACACATATTCCTAAGTTCAACTTTAAAAAATGGAAGGAATTCCTTAGAGCTCTAAAACCAGAACAGCTCCGATGGCGGCTTAAATTGCCAACACTAGGTAAAGTCAAGCTCGCATGTAATGGCGAAGACCTAGTCCCCTTGTTAGGATTCACAGGCGCCACCGCATATTATCCAAGGAGGGTTATCCAATAGTTTGGAGCATTGCAAGAGATCCCTTCATCGCCACAACTATGTGTCTTCTCGTTTGACATACCGAGGGAGACCCTCACAAGGGAAAAGAAAAAGCAATTCGAAGCCGGGGTGGAATTCATCATATGCTCTTTGAAAGACTCCTAGACTAAAGACGTAAGATGGCCGGATGATATGACTCATGAGATGAATACTCATAGGGCTTCTGTAGAATACATTCGACACTTTGAGGCAATTAAACGCATCTTTGTTCAGTCTTATGTGCCTGAATACATCGTGCCGTACGTGCTTGGAGTGGAGCCATATATACCTGAAGATATGAGATCGCCGTCATATTCGGGAGATGAGGAATCTCAAACTAAAGGACTCGATCTCTGCTGGGACAATGAGGGTGACTTAGACTTCAAGCGCCCTAGACTTGAATAGACTATTCTGTCAAGTGTAAAATGCGTGAACATTAAGATGTCTCCTCAGCATCTGAATACTCATTTGTATTGAATGTTACTTTGGGAACATGTGTATGAGCATAGGCATGTTTTGTCGATGCATAAAAAACTATCATCAAATATTACGCTTCTTTTAATTTCATGAATTCTTTTGAAAAAATGATTGAAAGAACTGCTCACGTGAGACTAAGGCTCACAAGGTAGTCATTTTTCTCATTCATCAATAGAAAACATGCAATTGAAAGAATCCAATACTTCTCTTATCAATCCTAAAAAAATACTTACTTGTTATTTTCAAATAAACATGTGCTCTCTAATCACGGAACTACCAAAGCATCATTTTTGTACTCGACTTAAGATGAGAATGGAACAGGAAGAGTTGACTCCACAAGTAGGCATGTTGGAAACCCAAATGACTATTATGACTACTATGATGGCTGAGATTAAGGAAATGTTGGAAGCCTCCCAAGGACAGATAGCGGTACCTAACCTGAACGACTCAAGTTAATCCTCAATACCCAATATGGCCGACAAAGAGACAGCTGAAGGTGCCCAACATGTCGTAGAAGATGCTCGTATGCCGAACGTCCAGTCACAGCCAAAGATGTCCCCTGTTATCATTAACGTCGAGAAGGAGGAAAAAGGGAAACGAACTGTGAAAACTGAAACCGAGGCTAAAAGAATAGCCAAAATTGAGGTATGTTTGAGCAGTCAGAGTTATGAGCTAGCTCGTTTTGACAAGATATCTCATTTCGCCAAAGTGGAGACTCCTCCTGATTACAAAAAGCAAGACTTCGTGAGAAAGTACAATGGGACGGGCTGTCCACGTACTCACCTCAAATATTATGTGGCATCCCAGGTACCACTTAGCCTCCAGCTCCGATACCCAAAGCCTAGCAGTCAAATCTCCCAATCTAAAAAAAATGTTCCCACAACGTCGGTTAGCACGACGGCTAGCAAGAAAGACATTCAACCCCACCATAGGGGTCCTAGGACTCCCTAAAACCAACTAAAAAGGACAATCATATAATCAAGGCATCAAGAGCATGTAACAACGTCAATTCATATCATTAGGTATCAACAATATAAAGTAATGAGAATGCTAATGCAATATGGAATGACATGCTCTTCAATCATCTCACCATCGCCAAGTCAATTGACTTGCGACCCCTACTCCAGGGCATCCACGACGCATGGTACGACTCTCCCCCGCATACAGCTCAGGATTCTCAAGTATGTACAAATCCACGTACACAGCCTAGGAGCGTCACAACGCGTGGTATGACTCTACCCCACACACAGCTCAGGGTCGTCAAGTTCGTACAAATCCCCGCACACAGTTCAGGGGCGTCAACTCAATTCAGTGCACTGAAGAGTAATATCTCCACATATGTCACGCCCCGAACCCATCGAGCTCACGTACATCCCACCACGTCGTTGATCTTCAGTTATCTCCCAAGATCCATCGACCAATCATATAAACAACTTCACAAAGAAACGATATCGCAGCGGCCATAAAAATTTCTCCATATAAATTACCTAATTGAGATGACTCAGGACAAAGGGTATACACCTCTTATAAATAAAATTCTCCTTAGAAGTTATCACAGTCAAGTACCCAAAATTCAATTCCTAATCCTAAAAATTCAGATACGATCCCTAAGGCCACCAAAGACATAAAACCATTCATTCCATTACTTCATCGAGAGCTCATCCTCATCTCGCCTGTACTTCTGTCTTCAAAGACCTGAAAAAGTTAATCCCCCACTGGGGTGAGATATATATATATCTCAGTAAGTGAAACCTAACCCTATACCTCAATGCAAGTCCTACCGGATCACACACAAATGCCAATCCACATGCGAAATAACAAGTAATGCAATGGCACCAGGCATTTCTCAAGACAACATCAATTACAGACATGGCATTCAATATAAACAATCATGCTCAATCACATGGTCTCATACCCAAGCACATATATTCAAGTACACCACAACCACCTCTTTCTCAACCATCCACATACTCCACTGGCCACTCCTGCCACCTGACACCGCCGGGGTCTCACTAGACCAAATGGTGTCTACACTCCAGGCTTACAGCCACTCCATGCCGCCGGGGTCTCACTAGACCAAATGGCATTCACATTTTCAATCTCAATTTCACAAAGTACTCTGACAATACATTTGCATCGGGCACCAAGCCAATTACGATGCAAAAGGGGCACCAAGCCATGGTCATTCATTCTCCGATACCGCCGGGGTCTCACTAGACCAAATGGTATCCACACGTTTCTATTTTATTTCACCAACCTCCGATACCGCCGGGGTCTCACTAGACCAAATGGTATCCTCACGATTTCATTCAATTTTATCATTCTCCGATACCGTCGGGGTCTCACTAGACCAAATGGTATCCACACGTTTCTATTTTATTTCACCAACCTCCGATACCGCCGGGGTCTCACTAGACCAAATGGTATCCTCACGATTTCATTCAATTTTATCATTCTCCGATACCGCCGGGGTCTCACTAGACCAAATGGTATCCACACGTTTCTATTTTATTTCACCAACCTCCGATACCGCCGGGGTCTCACTAGACCAAATGGTATCCTCACGATTTCATTCAATTTTATCATTCTCCGATACCGTCGGGGTCTCACTAGACCAAATGGTATCCTCACGCCTTTCTCATCATCACAATGCCATCACAACATTCACACTTCAGTTCATAAAATTTACCAGGCATTCATTTCATTCAATAAATCATCTAGCTGAGTCCAGGCATTCAGAGAAGGGATTAGAAAACACTTACCTGATTAAATAACACAGTACAACACCAAGAAATTCTCCCAAGGCCACGAATACCGAATTCCCACAAATGCGTCGTCCACCTAACAAGATTAACCAATCTTGAATCATAAACCATGGAATATTCACTTCCATTAAAGTAATCTTTCCCTAGCCACACCGTTGGCAATTCAAGACACCCTTTTTAATAACCAATGGACATCGCAACTCTCACTCCGAACCCTTAATATGTTCGGTTTACTCAGCCATCTACATGGCAATACACAATTTAGTGTTTCGTGGACCAATTTCACCACAAATCACCTTTAAACTTCAATCCACTTCTCACATCTCCCATTAACATCTCACACGATAACATACCATATATTAAAGGTCAATTGACGTCCAAAAATTCCTTATTTAGTCCCTAAACAGAACCGGCCAGCAAGTAGTCTTCCTTAAAACAGAACCGGTTTTGGGTTCCAACCGCTCAATCGAGCCATAATCTACTCTCGTGTCTAACTCTTTACACAAATAACCTTCCAAGACCTTCATTTATATGTTCAAAGAGCTCACTAAGAGATTTGGAGTCGGTTGACACCCCAAAGACAACAAAACAGTCCAATCTCCCCTTGATCAGAATCTGTCCAGAATTTACCGCTATTGTTCTTCCATGAAAACCAAAGTTATCCCTATCCATTTGCAGCCAAAATTTATCTGAACATAGTACTAGGGGTTATGAAGCTCTCCTAAAAAATTTGAGGCCAAACAGAATTTCTAAGAGGGTAAACCATAACCTTCTCTCAGCTCGCGCGGAATCCGTCCGCTTTTCTTCCAAAAATCACGATAAATTAACGAAACCTCCTAAAATCAAGAAACCAGCGGGAAAATGTTAAGGACACATAGATCTAACCTGTGGAAGTCGAATTACCTCAAAAGACCACCGGGAAGGCCTCATCGAGCTCACCGAACAACAAGCACAGAAACTGTCTTTCTGGACAGTTTTGGGCAAGAAGGAGAAAAGAGAAAAATGAGTGGGAAATGGAGGGGAGGGAGAGGGAGCACGAATTGCAGCAGCTAGGGGAAGAGGTTCCACAAATAATTGGTGCTCCATTTGTCAAAATGAATTTAATGGCATTTAATGCCTAACCCCTAAAAAATGGACAAGTGCCAAGCCACCAATAATTGAACCATTGAGCTTTGACTTCCCATTGACCCATCCTCAAATTTTCGGCAGCCTCCATGGGGTGCTCAAATGACTATTTTGCCCTTCCAAGAAACTTAAGGCAAAGGTATGAGGTTGAGGGGCAAAACGGTCATTTGCCACTTTTCGTCCAAAACTCCGTTTTTCTCATTTTCAGTGGCCATTCGCGAGACGACGTCAAATCTTTTGCCAATTTTGAAATTCTTCATTTTCAATTGTCAATTTGGGCTTTCATTTCATATCTCAAGCCACGAGGGGTCGGAAATCCAGAATGTCACAACATATCTCTCAATATCGTTCCATGTACAATGTATGCATGGCCATGAATCTCATGATTCACAATCTCAACTCTTGCAAGCGATAACTCAATCACAAAACCAACATACCAATGCCAATGTCCACAATGACAAGTACATGGAAAATTCAAAGCATTGAATTTAATCAAGCAAAACACATGCGAATTGAATTATCAAGACCAAGAAAACATCAAGTCCATCCAATTGAAGCTCTTGGGTCAGTCATGCTTTTGGTCGTCCAGTTCACAATTTTAACTAGCAAATGCATCAAGACGTAGTCCTAAGACTCACGAGAACACATTCCTCAATTGCATCACATTCATTTCTTTATAGGACAACTCGATTTGGTCATTTCTTTCTCCAATTCATGCCTAAAAATCTGATCTGTTCTAAGCGGAGTTAGTCATGGTTTTACTTCCCAGAACAGACTTAAAACTCTTCAATTCAACTAGCGATTCGAGTCTACTTGTTACACCAACATAGCTCAATAATAACCCAGGCAAAGGAACATGATTTAGCTCAATTATAACACCTTAGAACATCAAAATCAGCAGCTATACACAGAACAGTTTCTGTCCTAGAAACCGTGAACCAATTTCGCTCTAATCTGAAAATTAGTCACCATACACCAAGATTCGACTAGCTATTCGACCATGGGTGATGTCCTAACTTAGATATTTCGTTCCTCATCTCAAGAACACATTTTATAACTCGAATTCATCCTCATTTCCCGCCGAACAGTGCCGAATAGCAACACTTCTATCTCAGTCCACAGAATCAAGTTTCTATCCTAAATGCTTGGCTCGAACTTCTTTCTCGACCACTACACGAAGAACATCTATCCTACAGCGAGGTTGAAGGAATTTCTTGCCTTTTCACCTGAAAAGAGTTGTCGGTGAAGCCTCTCAACTCGTCTGCAAACCCTCGGCCTCCTCTGCTCTGCTCGAAACCTCACCGATCGACTCCCTCTCTCTCGGTCGAATAGGGGAAGCATGAGAAAGAAAATTCTTCTTGATCCCTAAGGCTATCTATTTATACTAGAGAGAAGAGTGGTCACCAAGTTTTATAGCAACTTGGGGACCAAGTCATGTGACACTTTGCGGACATGCGGCAAACTAAGCCACCATTTGTCCTATTGGTCTTGCATGAACGCCACTTGCTCTTCATGCATTCTTATTGTTGTCTCCACTTGCCACATTACCTCCTCCCATTTGACATTTGTAGAACATGCATTTCTTGGACCGCCACTTGGTGGACATGCAATTCTAGCTTCATGCATGTGTGCCACTTGTTGTTTAATACTTGCATGCGCGCCACTTGTGAGGCATGCAACACTAAGTTCTTCTCTTGGTTACCACCTCCTTGCCCCTACACGCCACTTGTGAGATGATTACACACCCTTTTGCATGTGTGTCATTTGGCCTAACCATCCTTGGCACTTGTTTGTCATGCACCAACGTCGAACTTGTCTTCAATCCCGTCCAGGTTCACTCTCGTCCAAACTGACAATTTTTCGCCGACTTGTTAGGCAATCAGACCTCATATTCTTGTTCCTCATCGTCTTACGGTCGCGTGGGAGAAAACGGAGCTCAATTTGGACTCCGGACGACTTCGAACGAGCCATTTTACTTTCGACGCGCGCTGAAAAACGGAAATACGGGCTCTCGGGACTTGGCCGTTTTTCATGTAACCCACTTTGTATTAAGGGCCAACGAAGCTCCTATTGTTATGATCCAAATGTCCTCTTGCATGGCTTAAGAAGCTCTTGATTTTGACACTTGTCTTACATCCCATGATATGAGGATTTCCCTTACAAACTTACGCCACTTGGCATTACCCTAAATGGTCCATTGTCAATTGCAAGGTCTTGATTGATTGATTATATCCTTTGCTTGTTCCCTAGGTTGCTTGGCCAATCATTTTTCATGCACAAGGGATGATGGAGCCACTTGTCCTTACCCTTAATGGCCGACTATCTCTTGCAAGATCTTGATGGGACTAAGAGCCAATGATTGAACTACTTTCTCTTGCTAGTTCCCTAGGTAATTCGGCCAATTGTCTTTCATGCACATGGAACAACTTCGCCACATGTTCCTACCCCCATTGGTCCGAAAATTCTTGGCCTCCAATCTTAAGGGAAAATCAATTATACTACCAAGCTCATATTAATCCTTATGTGCCCTTGATCAATCGGCCATTAATAAATTTCCTTGCTCTCCAAGTATAATCCAATGGTGGCAACGTTCCTCATATTCTCGGCCATGGTATAAATCCAATTAATTCCTCTAATTTCTCATCAATTACCTCAATGACTAGTAGGTCATGTAGATCAGAATTTTCGTCCATGAAATGCTTCAAAGCACACGGCCATGTAATAATTCCAAGATAATTTTCTAATTTTCCAATCAACTTGACTTGATAATAATTTGGTCTTGGAACTTTGATTCTCGACCAATGTACCATAGTCCATGAGTACGAAATTCCTTAATCCATCTCATGACATCACATCGATTTCCTTTGTTGGTATATTGGTCTCTTAATTCCGAATTCTTGCTCACAATATTCCTCAATGTTCACGGCTAAATTTCTTATAATATAACTTGAGCCGTGACAATCCAAAATCAACAAGTTCCTTGATAAATTCCTAGCTCACTTCCACATATGTCGCCTTGACACCTCATGGCCTCATTGTTAATCCGATATATTAAGGTCTCGAATTCTTGTTCTTAAAGTCAATTCTCTAATCCCTTTCGGATATCCTTGCTCATTAGGAATCTCGCAAACGGGGGATGCCACATATTACCTACGTAAGATGGCACACTATTCGGATTACATTCCGTTGCTGATGAATACTTTCCAAGAGAGTTTGGCTGGCGCCACTCTGGCTTGGTTCATTGAGTTAGACCTTGATGACTACAACGGATGGAAAGATCTTGCTGAGGATTTCCTAAGGCAGTATAAGTTTAACACAACTACAGCCCCGACGAGGGAAGATTTGTTACGAACTGTGAAAGGAAGAAGCGAAACAATCAGAACATACGCCCAGAGATGGCGAGCTTTGGCAACCCAAGTAAAACCACCAATCCCGGAGGATGATTTGATTGACCTGTTCTTAAAAGCACTTCCATATGAATACTTCGAAAGATTAAACACCTCTGGATGACATACATTTACACATTTGATAAAGGTGGCAGAGAGATTGGAGCGGGCTTTAAGAGAAAGAAGGTCGCATGAGACATCGACGTGGAAGCAATATCCCCTGAAAAAAGAAGGAGAGACTGAAGTTGACATAGCCTTTGTACCGGATTCCCATAAGCCCAAGGTGTTCGATAACTCCAATCAGACTAAAGATAGATCATCATGGTCAATGTCTAAAGGATAGGAACCTAGGAAGAGGCAGCCTCAAAAGTAATTTTCCCATCTCCTAAGATCGTTATCCAAATTGCTCCCAATGCTATTAGAACAACACTTGGTGGCAAAAGAACTTCCTAGAGCGAATCCAGCAAAATATCCTGGTTTTGATGAAAACCAAACTTGCGCCTATCACATGGGTGAAAGAGGACACAATGTAGATAATTGTTATATCCTTAAGTTGAAGGTTCAAGCTCTCATCGACAGTCAAATTTTGAAGTTTGATGATGTAGCTCCAAACGTGCAAGCGAATCCACTTCCTGATCACCAAGCAGTTGGTACAATATTTCCCGATGAAGAAGAAAACCACCTTGAGCTGAAGGTGAATGTACCCATGCTAACTAACATTCTGGCAATCGCTTCGTTGTATCCAAAAGAGGGAGAAGTGTCAGCTGGTAGAAAGAAGTTATGTATTGCCAAGATAATGAGCCTAGGGATAATGTCAAGCGTTGCCGATGAAAGGTTCGAAGGTATTAAAGCCTCCGTGAACCTGGAATGGAACCAGTTTGTGGTTGAAACCAAACAAGGAAACATGTGGAATGTCCCACATGAAAGTCTGGTAGGCGACATAGAGTTGATTACCAAACCAGAAGAAGAACTCGACGAACATGAACTGAAAGCTACCAAGTAAAGTTTGGCAGATCACAGATTTGTGACTGAAGCACTAGAGAAGGGCGAAGTTATAGACAATCTGAGTGAAGATTCTGGTGGATACAATTTTAAAGTGAAATACTCTGCTTCTCCCAGTTTCTTCTAGAGAATAGATGATATTATACCCGATGAGTGGGAAGGTATGGATGATCCTGTTCAACCAGAGGTCCAAGAGGATGTGATAGAGCCCTTTACAGAAGAACCTCAATCATCACTCAACCAGGTGATGTCGGAACATTTCATGCACATTGAAGAGCAGGTAGATGATCTCTTATGGGAAATGGAGGATATGTCATTCCGATTAAAAAAGTGTAGTCATTCTCAGACGACATATGACAAGCTTAACGCAGAGCAATACGTCAGGATGTAGAAATTAAAAGCTCAGTGGCAAAGCTTGACTGAACTATTCAAGAGAGTAAGAAAATGCTTGAAAATTGGATGTCAGTAGAATCAAGTGATGTTGACAGGCATCACCAGTTATAATACGAAAACTCCATAGAAGACTTTAACGATACTGTGGCAATTATTGAAACTGCTACAACTGTGGTGATCAAACTAGATTAGCTTGACAGCCTAAGCCAAGAAGAAGACTGTCTGATTAAACCCATTGTGATTCGCCTACCAAGAAATGAAACAGATGATGAAGCTAAACCAGAAGCGTCCTGCCTGACGACAATAACTATAAAAGTCCCGCCAGTAGAAAATTATGACCCTAAGGTAGTCCATTGGAACTATGGAACGGGGGAAATAGATGCTGTAATGAGGTCCGGACGATTTTACGCCCCAAGGGAAGGCGAATCCGAAAAGAAGGAAGTCTCGAAAGAAGACGCAGAAAAACTTCTGTCTATCGTTAAAACCAGTGAGTTTGAGGTGATAGAGCAGTTAAGGAAGATGTCGGCCCAAATATCTCTGTTAGATCTATTTATCAACTCAGAATAACATAAAGATGCACTGTTGAAGATACTAAATGAAATGCATGTCCTTGAAACTATCAATGACGTCCAATTGAGAGACTTTGTGGGGGCAATCCTTCTAAAAGACCAATTGAGCTTTTCAGATGAAGATTTTCCTATGGAAGGAAGAGGTACAACAAGGCTTTGTACATTGCTGCACAATGAAATGGGAAGAGAGTAGCATATGTACTAATCGACAACGGATCTGCTTTTAACATCTGCCCTTTGGCTACATTGAGGAGTTTGGGCAACAAAGATGAGACGATTAGAACCTCCAAAGCAGCCGTTAGAGCTTTTGATGGGATGAGAAAGACAGTGGTAGGCGAAATCGAGCTGGATGTGCCCATTGGCCCAACCATATTCTCCATAAACTTCCAAGTAATGGATTTGCCGAGCGCATTCAGATTCTTGTTAGGAAGACCCTAGATTCATACTGCTGGAGCCGTTCCTTCAAGTCTACATCAGAAAGTGAGATTCGTGGTTGATGGGAAGGTGATTACCGTCCATGTAGAAGTTGATCTCCTTGCATATCATAATAACGCTATTCCCTACATTAAGGCAAAAGTTAAGCAAGAGGCTAGCTACCATTCCCTAGAATTGGTGGTAGTGGTCCACACTCGTGTAGGGGCAAAGCTGAAAACTCCTTTTATCTTTGAAGCCAACCTTTTACCAGCTAAAATACTACTAGCATATGGATTCAACCCAAGAAAAAGTTTGGGCAAGCATGGTCAAGGAATCAGCGCTCCTCTACAATTAAAATCCAACGAGCATAAGATAGGCTTGGGATATTATTGCGACCCTCTCGAGGCTGCCTAGATCTCGAGAGCTGGTGGGCTAATGGGCCGTCCGGTCGTCAGTCCGGACGCGGGCCCCTTCCAAGGCCCATTACCCAAATCGCAACAGCTGGATATACGTGGTCGACTTTCAGTGCGATCTAGTGACATGTGATATGTGTACATGCCAAGGAGTCGCCACCAATCGTTTCGTGGAAGGTACGATCGGAAACCCTATCGAATAGTTGGAAGCATTCTATTCGATTCTGCGAAAACTAGAGAAATGGGATCGGGGACTTTGTTACACCAACTGTCAGAGTTGACGCCCTTTCGGTACCTAAGTTGAACGATTTATCTAATCCTAAGATTCATGCAGATGAGTGGGGTACGGATCCTAAATCTAGGAGTTCAAGCAGATAGGAGTGGCTACCATATCACTCAAAATTAGTAAAATGGATGGGCAAATCAAGGAACCAAAACGTGCGGATAAATCACATGAAAGCAACGTGGCATCCCTAGTACGGCCCTATCATCCTAGAGAAATGTCAATCAAGGCTTAGAAGTGATCCTGACATGATTCGCCCATGAGGGGTAAAATCGTAATTTCGAGAGATTTTGAGACAATTTTCCCTAGAAGGGAAAAATGCTTATTTTAGATGAAATGTGGAGTCAAAAGGAGATGGAAATAGGATTGGCGACCAAACCAATCCATTTACTATTTTTCGGGAATTTCCAGAATTTTTCTACAATTTAGAAGTGACTTTACCCTTTGAGGGGTAAAATCGTCATTTTCGAGCGAAGACGAGAAGTTGAAAATCTCAAAAATTAGGATTGGTAGATCACCTGACCCAAACCCTAATCTTAAGTAATTTTCAGGACTCGATTGGAATAGGGACGACGATTTACCTTTTGAGGGGTAAAATCGTCATTTTTTTATTAAAAAAAATGAGATTCAAGAACCCAAGCAAAAGAATTGGTCACCTGACTGACACTAATCCTTATCTTGGCATCCTCGACCTATCTCGTATACAAGGCTGAGACGGTTTACCCATAAAGGGTAATATTGTCAATTTTTGGAAGAATGGATAAAAAAATCCCAAAAATAGGATTGACCAGTTGTCTATGGTCAATCTTCAATTTTTGGGGGCTTCTAGAGTGTCTAAGAGTTTCCTACATTTTTCTTACATTTTTTTGGAATTTTCTAACATTTTTTTCGAATTTTCTAGAATTTTTCCGATTTATTTTTTATTTTTTAAAATATTTTTTGATTTTTTATAAAATAAATGATTCGGACCGGGTCGACCCAACCCACTCGGTTCGGAACCCGGCCTGGACCCGGACCCGCGCACACAGACTCTCCAAAACGACGCCGTCTCGCCTTTTTTATTTTTTTAAATTATTCGGATTTAATCCGACGACTCCTATTTAATCCGATCAAACTATTTATATATTTTTTTGAAAATTCGATTTTTATTAACATAATTTATAAAAATGATCAGACGGTCGCCAAGCCAACACGTGGCACATCCTAGACCATCTGATCTTCTAACAGAACTGTAGCAGACCCTAACGACCTAGTTGACGTGGCTGCCATGTGGCATGCCACGTCAACGCCACGTCAGCACGTTGACCACCTTGACCACCATGTCGGCTTCGTCTTCAACCTCTCGACTGCCAATGAACGGACGGCTATGAATCTTCGGCGACGATCCAACGGTGAAATCTTAACGAAATCGCACGAAACCAGCGCCAATCAACTCGTGGTAATCTCTAGTTTGACATATCTAAGAATCTTAGCATCTTATCCATGAAATCACGAGCATCATGCAAAATGCCGAGCATGGCCATGGAAGTTCTATCGCACGATTCACACCAAATCAAGGCAATTCAATCACAGAGCAGCTGTGACATTCTGAATTTCCTTCCATTTTGAGGCTGTTGAATGTGAATGTACCTTACGATGTATTTCAGTCTTGTCTCGCTCAGATCTGATCAATCTTGAGTAAACTGACCAAAAGGGAAAGGCTAACGCATGACAAGGTATGTGGACCTAGGAAACTCGAAAAAGGAAATGACACTTTGACCATAAGGATTGTCGAGGGAACATTTAGATCCAATGAGGCCGATCAGATGACGATTAAGGAATACAATACTAGCGTTATACGATTGGATCGCGGGTGAAGCCACTTAACCAATGTATAATTTGCAAATTTTCCTAAATCGAACTATGACGATCGAAGCCGTCGGAACTAGCGATGAACCCTCGCAATTACATGATAACTAGAGCTGCCATAACTTGAGTTATCCTCAGCGTGATGAGAATCATAGAGTCGATATGCGTAATGTTAGCAAAAGCCGCCCGTTTGTTCGAGACAAACTGGAATTACGATCGACGGACAAATGATCATGAAATGGAAGCTCAAATTGGTAATTGGAAATAGAGAATTCCAATTCTGAGTAGGAATTTGACAATGTCTCGCCAAATGGTAATTTCGAATTGGAAAAGTGAAGTTTGGACTGAAAGTGCGAAAAGACCGTTTTGCCCCTAGACCATTTGCCCATGCCTAAAGAACTCAAGAAGGCCAAAATGGTCATTTTACCCATCCCTAGAGGCTGCTGAAAAAGCCTGGAGAACAAGGCAAGGAAAGTCAATGGAAGTCAAAGTCAATGAAGCAACCAATGGGAGGTTGCCAAGTGTCAACCTATGGTTAAACCAAGCATTAATTGCCATTAATTGTGATCTTGACAAAATGGCTCCAATTATTTGATGGACAACCTCCTTATCTTCAGCTGGTCGACCACGCTCACTCCTCCTTGCCATTTCCTTCATTTTCCTCTTCATCTTTACCTAACAGAAAACTGCCCAGAAAAATAGTTTCTGACCCTTCTGTTCGATGCAATCTAGCGGTTTTTCCCGGCGTCGTTTGGTCGATCCCAATCATCACAGATTATTTCAATATTTCCTTGACATTTTTCCGTTGGTTTCATGATTTTTGAAGGTCTGGTTGATTTATGGTGATTTTTGGAAGAAAGGCGGACGGATTTTGAGCTAGCTGAGGAGAAGTGTTGGTTCTAGCTCTTAGAAATTCCAAATGACCTCAAATTTTTTAGAAAAACTTCATAACATCTAGTACTATGTTCATTGGTTTATGGCTTCAAATAGATGATTTTAGAATGAGTTTTATGGCTGATTATGAGTGGTACAAAAATAGACAGATTCTGACTTTGAAGAGATCGGGTTGTTTCGATGTCTTTGGGGTATCAATCCCCTTCAAATCTCACGGTGAGCTTCCTAAACCCATAAAGGAAGGTCTTAGCAAGTTGATTATTGAAGTATTGAGGATTAGAATTGATTCATGGCTCAATTGAGAGGTTGGAACCCAAAACCGGTTCTGTTTTGGATGATGTTCTTTGTGTACCGATTCTGTTGGGGGCTGATGTAAGAGTGTTTTGACTTCAAATTGACTCAAGGGACTACCTATAATGCTGATTAAGGTATTAGTGGAAAGTATGTGAAGTGGATTGGGATTTAAAAGTGATTTAAGGACTAATTTGGGCGCGAAACCTTCGAGTTATATTATGCCCTATAAGTTGTTGTTTGAACAGAATACATAATGGGTTCATGGTGATGTCGACGTGTATTTGATCAATTGTTAAGGCATCTTGGGTTGCCATTTGTTTGGTGATCGAGAGAATGGTTTATTGAAAGTGAAGTTCAATTGTTTCTAATCCAAAATTGAGTGGATTTTGACTCGACATTGATGAACTTCCTAGGACGGCACTCGGTTCTCATTTGATTGTGATCTTGAGGATTGAGAAGGCTCGTTTGGTGTGGATTTTTGCTAATTGCTTGTGGTAAGTTCTTCCTAAACCTTTATTAGGATGTTAGGCTACTAAAGGACGAAGCTTTGAGTTGGAGTGAAAGGTTTTATGGACTAATTTTGTGAGAGGCGCGAGGAAACAAATCTGCCCTGTTTTGGCAAGTTGTGCTTGATTGATTTGTGGCATGAGAAACTATGAAATCAAGGTGATTTTGAAAAGTCCTAATCTGGTAGTGGAATGTGATTGAACTTCTTGGCATGTTTTATAAAAAAATTCCCGTTTTAATTGAGTGTAATGAGGGGCATGGATGATTAATCAAGTCTCTAATGGAGATTTTGAAACAGTGATTGATGTCAAGCTTGAGTTTTGTGAAAATGGCTGAATTATGCTTGTTTTCTTAATGGGAATTTCGTAACGTGGAACGTGTTTTGTCCAATGAGGGACGTTTTAAATGAATGCCTCGAGTAGGTGATGAACTGCTTGATTTCATGAGTTGTTATTAAATGAAGTATTTTGAGGCATGAATTATTTTATTTGAACGAAAATTTGAGGCTGCTTTAAAATTGGAAATTTTATGAATAAATGGCGTGTGGGATCGCTGAGGAAAATCATAAGTGCACTGGCGTGTGGAATCAACAATGGCGTGTGGGATCGCCGGGAAAAATTATAAGTGCACTGGCATGTGAGATTGCCAAGGAATTTATAATTTGGCCAACGTATTGGGAGGGAGTTACTCCCATTTGACCTGACGAGGTCATGCGGCTAGAGAGTCCCATACTGAGGCTATTCATCTCGATTGAAAATGGGCGTCGAGAGTCGTATGGTGACTGAATCATCTCTAGGTCCGGACGCTATAGTCTCATATGTACCGACGGGTCATATGGAGACCGAATCATCTCGCAGCCCCAAAGTGGGCGGCCCAAGAATGGGCGGATGTAGAAAGATCTGTTTTCCGGAAAAATCAAGAATGATTTTGAGAAATTGATTATGCCTCATGTTTTGATGATTTACCTCAAGTATGGAGGTTTTCCTCACGAGTTTTGAATTTACCTCATGAATTGAAATTGGCCCAGAAAGGGGCGTAAGAGAAAATAATATGTTTTCTGGAAATTTTTTAGGAATAATACTTTTGAGAAAGAAGTGAAAGTTGCCTCATGTTTTTTAGATCGCATCGAGTGCTTTCTTGTGATTGAAAAACCCTGCCATTGTACGAAGCTCAGTTTTACTCATGGAATCCTTTGTCACTGGGTCAAGTCTTTTGTTTTGAAAGTATTGAAATGCTTGGTTTTTGACAAGTACCTTGTTTTACCATGCCAAAGTTTTTAATTCCAAAATACCCTGTTTTCCAAAACGTCTGGAGGTACTGGCAGCCTAGTTTAGGGTTAGGTTTGACTTACTGGGATTATATATCTCACCTCGTCGTGGGACAACATTTTCAGGTCCTAGACGATGGAGACATGAGCTTGCCATGGACTGGCATTGGAAGAAACTTTTGGAGGATGTGAAGATTTAATTTGATTGAGACCTTAGAGACTGTATATTCTTTGTAGTTAGAATTGTACCTGACTTGCCTTTAATGAGAAGTGTATCCCTTTCTTGTCCTAAGTCATCTCACTTGAGTTATTTTTATGGAGTTCTCATCGCTTTCGCGTGCATGCTTCATATAGGTCTTTAAGTTAATGGCCGTTGGTTCTTGGGAGATAATCAAAGGTAACGGCGGAGGTGGGATGCTCGCGTGCTCGCCGGGTTCGGGGAGTGACGTCCTCGTTTAAGTGGTATCAGAGCAAGGTCAGCTCGATCCAATGTGATTGAGGTTTGGAGTGATAAGGAGTGATGACTTGAGGACAATTAGATAGTAAGACCCTTAGGATTAAGTATTGATTACTGAATCAAGAGGATTATAGGCTTGAACTTAAGTTATATTTTAATAGTTATAGTAGCAATTTCGATTGATGATTTTGGGTGGAAATATGATTGAGGTTCATAAGGGAGTAAGCAGAAATTGAGGAGCTATAAGTAGGATTTTGAGGTTGCAATTATATTTGAGGTTAATAGAGGATTGCCTATGAGTAAATGGTCGATTGGATCTTATGATCGTAATTGTGGCCTTGAGGTATATGATTGAACATAGGCAATTGATCTGCGAGATGGATGGTCATTTGTGGAAGTAGAAACCTTCCATGGATATGGTATTGATCTGAGAACGAATGTGATATGGAGAGTATTGAGGACGATCATTCATTGCATGTATTTATGGCATTAAAATGACAATTGAGGAAGGTGAATGCATGAGCTTATCAGTATTAGACTTGATAAGCCGTCGCTTGGTATGGGACGAGCTGATGGGATACCTACAAACTGTAATGAAGCATGTTATGGGACATGTGGAACGGGACTCTCTTCGTAGATATATGTCTTGGGAAAACCTGCAATGACTAGGTCTGACGAGGGCGGGGAGTGTACGTCGGGACAGAGAGGTTCGAACAAGGAGCGGCTCCTGGCAGGCTTCGAAGATAGCAAGGAGGCAGGAATGACCCAAGTCATAAATTGAAAGAGAGAGTCTAGGTATCGGGTTGAGTTTGATTTTGGTTAAGAGATGTGTTGCACTGAAGTGATCCTTAAGGTGAACTTTCAAAATCGCATGGCATTTGTAATGCGCATGTGATTGGCATGGTTAGAAGCTTCGTACATGGTAGTGAGTGTTGATTGAAAATGAAAATTAACGCTTGTGTTTAGCCTGTATGGCGAGTTTTGGCCTTGCGTGCCGTTTGACTGGTATCTTGTGAAATTGTGATGGCCTGGTGAGTTTTTGCTAAGTCGCAGATACGTCTGGACTTAAAGTGTAAGCACTTGACCCAATGAATTGTGACTTGAGAGTTTGCCTAGTGATTGTTAAGGATTACTTGGAATCCTTGGATAATAGACAACCAGTTGAGAGTTGTTTGGGAACCACTGGGTAGTTGATTACTGGTGATGAATGATGAGATGAGCAGCTGGAGATTGCTAGACTTGAGTATATGGCTTAAGTCTTAGATTCATGGAGGGAATCATAGTGGTTCAAGTGATATGAGAACCTAATAAGGTTGAAAGACTAGAGTACGGTAGCTAGAGGAGCACTTGGCTCGTATATGCGAGATACGGGAAGATCCAAGCATTGAGATGGATCATGAGAGTTGAGTAAAATCGAGCGACCGCAGTATGAGTACTGGAAGAAAGTATGGCTCGATTTTGTTGATCATGCGAAACCCAAGTGTAATAAGGGGGTCATGAGAACTTAAATAGAAATGGGGAAATTTGATGGGTAGACAAGCTCGAGAGGAAGCTACCCTTGTACCTAAGTCGCTGAGACAACTGATGCTAGTGTTGGTGAGTTAAGTGATGGAAGTCACGAGAAAGGTAATCCTGAGACTACTCATTTCCAAAGTGGAAACGTGGACAGGAATAGCGAGAGTTTTGAAAAGCTTGTGAGGCTATGTATAAAGTTGAGATTGACTGAGTCAGATGAAGGAATGGACTTTAAAAGCCTTATGGCTAGTGATTATTCCTGACTTTGAGGAATGGTAATGGGACTCAGTAAGAGAAGTGAATGATCGGAAGATATGTGAATAAAAGAACTCCTTCTCATGGATTACGAGCAAAGGGATGTTCATTATGGAACATGGAAGTGCTTGCAAGAAATGGCTTTTACCTTAGTGTGAGTCTTGTAATGAGAGACTGGCATGTCGTTCCTTCCATCGTGGGGAAAGTTGAGAAAAGAGTTATGTCAGTTGTTTGACATTGATGATTCTATGAGATTAATTGAGGACGAATCGAGACCACAAGAAGTGGTATTGTGTGCTATCACCCCTTAAGAGTAGGGTGTCGTTCTGAAAGAGCGATTGGACCATGAGATGGTCGTTGAGGGAAGGGAATATGAATGGACTTGATAGTCCTAGATGTTCGTAATTCTAGTGAATGGTTGAGTAAGCGAAAAAGAGCGCTTATAGTGTAATTACAAAGTGACTCGAGGTAGTCGAATTGAGTATTCGATACGAGAATTTGTGGAGACCAAGGAAGAACCTCGACTCTTTAGAATTTTGGCACTACAGATGACTGAGTCACTGGAAGAAGAGTGTCAGATATGGTGAAATATGAATTCTGGAGTAGAGGTACAACCGTTAGCGCAGACCCCAAGATTGACACTTTAAGGAATGGAAATGACTAAGTGATTCGAAGTAAAAGAATGCCACTGAATTATATAGTTTCTTTCATAGGGTAAGAGACCCTAGTGTGAAAGGAAGAGAAAATCTTAATTGTCTTGGAATTAAGATAGGGCGTCTGGACTAAAAAGGAAGACGCAGAACTTGAATGATTCCCAGAAGTGAAGTCCGAGAAACTGTCCTATGGACAGCGTTGAATTCCGAGATAATGTTAACGTTCGGTTAAATGGATGAAATGGATAACCGTCGGATGGAGTATCTAAGAAGTACTTGGATTGATTGTTACCGTCTAGAGAGACGATGAGTGGACTCATTTAAGGAGTCATGAGAAATGTGAATGACCTTCGAGAGTAACCTATGGACTCTAAAGAGATGCTCGTTGTATGCTAATTACGAAGAACACGAGCTATGGGTTTGATGAGGTAAGATTCCTTAGTCGTGAAATTTATGAGAAATGAAGTCCTTGTGGAGCACTTAAGATGAAATACATGATGAATCGACTAGAGTCGATGTGGGTTGCTGGAAGTTGAGATTTCGTGAGATTGGTGAATTGTTACAGATGGATCGCGGAAAGATTCCCCACCAGAATTGTTCCATTGATGAAAGGGACTAGGGACGAGATGTAACGTGAATAGGTGAATGAACGTGATAAGTTTTCGAGGAATTAAATCAAGTTAACGACTGCGTTGTGAATGGCGTTCCTATTGGGAATTGAAAGAGTCGAGAGAATTATAATGACGTGGCGTAAGAAGGGAATTTGAGGCGTAACAAGGCGATCTAAAGTAAGCATTGTATGTACGCCGAGACAGTAGGGCCATATGAGTTGGAACGCCTACTGTGTGATTGGAATCGGTTTGCGAATGTCCTCGCGACAAAGTTTGGGAAACATTGTCCTCGCGACAAAAGAATAAGGTAGTGGTTTCCCGAAAGGAATTGATGAGAAGCAACACCGACGGATGAATTTATTTACGGATACGGGAGCGTTGCTCGTGTGAAGAAAGACCTCGTAACTGTGTGAAATGCAAGAGTTAGAAATGTTGATTGCTCCAAGGGAATTGAGGGGAAGGCATATGTGGCATCCCCCATTTATTAGATTCCTAATGACCAGGATTGGTCAAATGGGTTTTGAAGTTGACTTTTGACGCAAGGAAGTAGGAATCAGAAGATTTGCCGATGAAGCCTATGATACGAGGATTTGAATTTTTGGAAATCATAAGATGGATAATGAAGAAATAATCGAGGATTCTATTTTAAGAAACGACGAGGCATTGGATAAAATTGGGAAATCGAGACGACCATTGGATAAATTGACTACCTACGAATTTATCAGAATTTGGTACATAAGAACATTATATCCGAAATTTTTCCAAGGCTTGATAGACATGAGGAATTCGGCAATGGGATGGCTAGGATATATGGTGTTCGGCCATGGAAGAGGAATGGACTAGTGGCACATGAGAATTTTTCCATTGGTCATTGAAAACCTAGAGAATGGCGTAAGAAGCAAGACCTAGCATTGGCCGAATATCATGTCAAAGGTTTTTGCTAGGATATTGGGCAATAAGGGTAACGCCAAGTGGCGCCCTCATTCCTTTTTCTTATGAGACTCCATTGGGCAAGAAACATGGGGAAATGGCATGAAACATCATTGGGGATCCATCATATCCACTTTTGTGACATGATTAGAAACCACTTAGGGTTTTACCAAGTGGCGATTGGAGGCTAGAAAGTGGTGCATGAATGACAAGTGTCATTCGGAACTTCCATGGACAAGCAACCAAGGGGAAAAACCTTTTCGCCTACCTCTTCCCTTCCCATTTTTTTCCTTCGATCGAGAGTGAGTAAGAGAGAGTGAGAGAGCTCGAGAGCTCGTGGGGGAGGAAGGACGAGAGAGAGAAGCCGAGCGTGACGAGGGGAAGAAGAAGGACAGCACATCAGTGTTGAAGAAGACCGGGAGGATTTTGTGGAGATCGACCAAGATCAAACCTCTTCAAGGCAAGATTCCTTCAATTTCTCCATAGGATAGAAGTATTTTGTAGTCCCGTGTCCTTGAGGAGTGCATGTGTGACCTTCGAGCACGAACAAGCAATGTTATGGTTGGATTGGAGTCTATATGCTACGGTTCTGATGTTGGTAATGGAGTGGGCTAAATTGATGTTTCTTGCATGATTTTTTGGAAGGAAATCCTATGAATCAAGGTTGGGAGTTGTATATATGTCGATCCTTGGCTAAATTGAATTGGTAGGAAGAGAAATCACAGAGATTAGAATCGGTACCGAGTTGGTTATCACGCTGTCCATTTCTGTTTAGTCGAGTTGATAGAGTCGGTTTAGACTACCATGTGAATTGATAGGTCTTTTATGATGACAAGGTACAAGGACTCGAGAATGTGGCGATGGATGTTCAAGTAGAAGAAGTTAGTTTTGATGTTATAGGGCTTCGGATTTAAACAAGTCTGTGTCCTTTCTATTCGTGAATAGAGTGCAGTTTAACTAAGCTATGTTCCTTTGCCGCGTCGCACGAATGAGGTACTAAGTTTAGGCAAGAGAAGATCTTGAGTGATTAGCCGATTAGAACATGGGACGGACCGATTGTGGTTTAAAGGAAACGACAAAAATCTGATCGGTACAAATGACATAAAAGGTTCGGTTTAATGGAGCTATTTCACATATTATGGAAGTCCACCATGGTGTATAGAGCTGAATTACCGTGAGCTTGTTGGTGCTTAGTTGAATTGTCATACTTATCTTATAGTTTAGTCTATATATTTAAGAATACAAGGAAATGGCCTTGAGTCACGACAGGTTCATTTTGGAATGCAAGCCGTGACCAGGCGAGGGTTGGACAAGACAGTTAGTCATCACGAGTTGATGAAATGCTCGAATGGATCTTGTGATGGGAGCCTTGATTGATTCACTTGTTTGAATTGACTGCCTTTTTAGTCCTTGAGATTTTAATTATGACACCTTGCTCCGATTGATCATTGTGTAGCATATCTCATGAACATGTACTTATGATTTAGCATGCTCATTCTGTTGGCCTAGCATTGTTATATCAATTGCTGAATTAATAGTGTGAATCTTGTGACTCATGGACGAGCATGCATTGGCACGTGGTGCCGAGCGATATATGATGAGATATGTGGAGTAATTGCTCTTCAGTGCACTGAATTGAGATGACGCCCCTGGGCTGTGTGCGGGGATTTGTACATGCATGATGACCTTGTGTTGTGTGCTGGGTAGAGCCGTACCATGCGTCGAGGACGCCTTGGAGTAAGGGGTCGTTGCAAGCCTTGGGGCTTGGCGATGGTTGTGTGAGTGAAAAGCACGTCATTGCATTTCATCATGACATCTTGCATCTTATGACTTTTGTTTGAAATTGAATGTGAATTGTTATAGTGCCTTACTGTTATATGATTGCCCTATAGTTTGTCCTAGGGAGTCGCAGGACCCCTATGGTGGGATTGAATGTTTTCTTGCTAGCCGTCGTGCTAACCCACGTTTGTGGACATATTTTTCATATTAGCATCATGGTGACCATTCACAGGCGCTTTGGAGTTCCTGTTGATTATGATTCATACTATCGTGATATGATACACTTAGATGTTCCACACCTGAAGTTAGTAGCTCATGTACATACTATGTGGGTCGACGAGGGTGAGCCTGAGTTGACTATTTATCGTTGGCATGCTATCTATATTCGCGAGGGTAATAGGCTCATTGGTCCGTTTTCTGAGAGCACTTTTGATGCACCACCCGTACCTGCCGTACCAGTAGCTCCAGTTGAGCCTGTAGCTCCTGCTGCTCCTACACCACCTCCACTTGTTGTCCCTGCCGTCCCAGTTGTCGCTGCTCCTATTCCTGCTCCAGCACCTGTGCCAGCTATTTATGTTCCTCCACCCGAGCCCCTCAAGGAGTCCGAGGATGAGGAGATGTTTCCCTTCAACCTATCTGGGAGGACTGAGGATTTTGAGTTAGTCTAGGCGACTTTTTGGAGTAGGCGACTGGTGTAGGATGAAGTAGTTTTATTTTGGCCAACCCAGCTTATGCCTTGTTATCACGTCGAGTCATATCTTTTGTTATATATATATATGTATGAACTCGAATGGTCGTTTATGGAACTTATATATCTATGAAGTTCTAGTTCCTATGTTTGTTTGTCTGTTAGTTCGCTAAGTTGTTATACTGTTTTGTGGCCTGTGGATATTCATTAATATAAGTAATCTCTAATTATCGCTATTAGAGACCTATGACCGTAGGGTGGCGGTCTGGGACGCCACAGCATACCCTTTCCGAGTTGATGGATTAAATTGGTCATTGAAGGATCTCGAATGTAATCGAGGAAGAGCTATTAAGGACTCAATCAAGAGTTGCCAGAGAAATCGAGAGGTTACGGTTTGATTTGGACGATCGAGGGTAAGCTAATGGAAATTGTGCGTCCTTGGCAATACGAAAAGATGCTGGAATTAGATGATTATGCCAAATGGTAAAGGCACCAACGAGTACGTTTTCATGACGATCTGGTAATGATTGTGAGAAGTAAAGAACATGAATTTAAGGTGACATTTTGGAAAAGCCTTTCGACTGGAATTTCAAAAGCAAGGCTGCAGTGTGATGCACACGTTATCCTCGGACTAATAGGCAAATTGAACGGAGGATTTGAGTGCTCGAAGGTGTATCACAAACAGATATCATGAATGTCTGAAGAGAATAGTGAAAAGCAAGTACAGGTTAAGGACTGAGGAAAATAAGTCATGGAGGAATATGACTTTTGTAAAAAAAAAAGAGACAAGTAGAAACATCAAGTAATTGGAGGATCTACTTTGGAGAGTGAGGATGCGATGAGGCATCGATACCCCGTGAAATTGGATAATTGGAAAGTGGCAAATTTCGAGGACGAAATTTCTTTAAGGGGGGAAGAATTGTGACATTCTGAATTTCCTGCCATTTTGAGGCTGTTGAATGTGAATGTACCTTACGATGTATTTCAGTCTTGTCTCGCTCAGATCTGATCAATCTTGAGTAAACTGACCAAAAGGGAAAGGCTAACGCATGACAAGGTACGTCGACCTAGGAAACTCGAAAAAGGAAATGACACTTTGACCATAAAGATTGTCGAGGGAACATTTAGATCCAATGAGGCCGATCAGATGACGATTAAGGAATACAATGCTAGCATTATAGGATTGGATCGCGGGTGAAGCCGCTTAACCAATGTATAATTTGCAAATTTTCCTAAATCGAACTATGACGATCGAAGCCGTCGGAACTAGCGATGAACCCTCGCAATTAAATGATAACTAGAGCTTCCATAACTTGAGTTATCCTCAATGTGATGAGAATCACAGAGTCGATATGCATAATGCTAGCAAAAGCCGCCCGTTAGTTCGAGACAAACTGGAATTACCATCGACGGACCAATGATCATGAAATGGAAGCTCAAAATTGGTAATTGGAAATAGAGAATTTCAATTCTCAATAAGAATTTGACAATGTCTCGCCAAATGGTAATTTCGAATTGGAAAAGTGAAGTTTGGACTGAAAGTGCGAAAAGACCGTTTTGCCCCTAGACCATTTGCCCACGCCTAAAGAACTCAAGAAGGTCAAAATGGTCATTTTACCCATCCCTAGAGGCTGCTGAAAATGCTTGGAGAAGAAGGCAAGGAAAGTCAATGGAAGTCAAAGTCAATGAAGCAACCAATGGGAGGTTGCCAAGTGTCATCCTATGGTTAAACCAAGCATTAATTGCCATTAATTGTGATCTTGACAAAATGGCACCAATTATTTGATGGACAACCTCATTATCTTCAGCTGGTCGACCACCCTCACTCCTCCTTGCCATTTCCTTCATTTTCCTCTACATCTTCACCTAACAGAAAACTGCCCAGAAAAATAGTTTCTCACCCTTCTCTTCAGTGCAGTCTAGCGGCTCTTCCCGGCGTCATTTGATTGAGCCCGTTTACCACTGGTTATTTCAAGATGTCCTTGACATTTTACCATTGGTTGCATGATTTTTGGAGGTCTGGTTGATTTATGGTGATTTTTGGAAGAACAGCAGACGGATTCTGAGCTAGCTGAGGAGAAGTGTTGGTTCTAGCTCTTAGAAATTCCAAATGACCTCAAATGTTTTAGGAAAGCTTCATAACATCTATTACTATGTTCATATGGTTTATGGCTTCAAATAGATGTTTTTAGAATGAGTTTTATGGCTAATTATGGGTGGTACACAAATGGACAGATTCTGACTTTGAAGAGATCGGGCTGTTTCGACGTCTTTGGGGTATCAATCCGCTTCAAATCTCACGGTGAGCTTCCTAAACCCATAAAGGAAGGTGTTAAAAAGTTTATTATTGAAGTATTAAGGATTAGAATTGATTCATGGCTCGATTGAGCGGTTAAAACCCAAAATCAATTCTGTTTGGATGATGTTCTTTGTGTACCGATTCTGTTGGGGGTTGATAAAAGAGTATTTTGACTTCAAATTGACTCAAGGGACTACTTATAATGTTGATTAAGGTATTAGTGGAAATTATGTGTAGTGGATTGGGATTTAAAAGTGATTTAAGGACTAATTTGGGCGCGAAACCTTCAAGTTATATTCTGCCCTATAAGTTGTTGTTTGAACCGAATACATAAAGGGTTCATGGTGATGTCGACGTGTATTTGATCAATTGTTAAGGCATCCTGGGTTGCCATTTGTTTGGTGATCGAGAGAATGGTTTATTGAAAGTGAAATTCGATTGTTTCTAATCCAAAATTGAGTGGATTTTGACTCGACATTGATGAACTTCCTAGGACGGCACGCGGTTCTCATTTGATTGTGATCTTGAGGATTGAGAAGGCTCGTTTGGTGTGGATTTTTGCTAATTGCTTGAGGTAAGTTATTCCTAAACCTTTATTAGGATGTTAGGTTACTAAAGGAAGAAGCTTTGAGTTGGAGTGAAAGGTTTTATGGACTGATTTTGTGAGAGACGCGAGGAAACAAATCTGCCCTATTTTGGCAAGTTGTGCTTGATTGATTTGTGGCATGAGGAACTATGAAATCAAGGTGATTTTGAAAAATCCTAATCTGGTAGTGGAATGTGGTTGAACTTCTTGGCATGTTTTATAAAAAATTCCCATTTTGAAACCGTGATTGATGTCAAGCTTGAGTTTTGTGAAAATGGCTGAATGATGCTTGTTTTCTTATTGGGAATTTCCTAACGTGGAACGTGTTTTGTCCAGTGAGGGACGTTTTAAATGACTGCCTCGAGTAGGCGATGCACTGCTTGATTTCATGAGTTGTTATTGAATGAAGTATTTTGAGGCATGAATTATTTTATTTGAACGAAAATTTGAGGCTGCTTTAAAACTAGAAATTGTATGAATAAATGGCGTGTGGGATCGCCGGGAAAAATCATAAGTGCACTGGCGTGTGGGATCGCCAAGGAATTTATAATTTGGCCAACGTATTGGGAGGTAGTTACTCCCATTTGACCTGACGAGGTCGTGCGGCTAGAGAGACCCATACTAACGCGATTCATCTCGATTGTAAATGCGCGTCGAGAGTCATATGGTGACTGAATCATCTCTAGGTCCAGACGCGAGAGTCTCATAAGTACCGACGGGTCATATGGAGACCGAATCATCTCGCAGCCCCAAAGTGGGCGGCCCAGGAATGGGCGGAAGTGGAAAGATCTGTTTTTCGGAAAAATCAAGAATGATTTTGAGAAATTGATTATGCCTCATGTTTTGATGATTTACCTCAAGTATGGAGGTTTGCCTCACGAGTTTTGAATTTGACTCATGAATTGAAATTGGCCCATAAAGGAGCGTAAGAGAAAATAATATGTTTTCTGGAAATTTTTTAGGAATGATACTTTTGAGAAAGAAGTGAAAGTTGCCTCATGTTTTTGAGATCGCATCGAGTGCTTGCTTGTGATTGAAAAACCTGTCATTGAAAGAAGCTCAGTTTTACTCATGGAATCCTTTGTCACTGGGTCAAGTCTTTTGTTTTGAAAGTACTGAAATGCCAGGTTTTTAACAAGTACCTTGGTTTACCATGCCAAAGTTTTTAATTCCAAAATACCATGTTTTCCAAAACATCTAGAGGTACTGGTGGCCTAGTTTAGGGTTAGGTTTGACTTGCTGGGATTATATATCTGACCCCTTCGTGGAACAACATTTTCAGGTCCTAGATAATGGAGACATGAGCCTACCATGGACTGGCATTGGAAGAAACTTTTAGAGGATGTGAAGATTTAATTTGATTGAGACCTTAGAGATTGTATATTCTTTGTAGTTAGAATTGTACCTGACTTGCCTTTAATGAGATGTGTATCCCTTTCTTATCCTAAGTCATCTCACTTGAGTTGTTTTTATGGAGTTGTCATCGCTTTCGCGTGCATGCTTCATATAGGTCTTTAAGTTAATGGCCGTTGGTTCCTAGGAGATAATCAAAGGTAATGGCAGAGGTGGGATGCTCGCGTGCTCGCCGGGTTCGGGGCGTGACAGCAGCATTCTTAATGGTTCAGAACACTTACCTCGAGCTCCGATTGAGCTCGCACGGCCTAGATTTGGCTAGGCAAAAGTGAAAAGGGCTCAGGTATGGCGGAAGGTTTGAAGACTCGATTCGATGTGTTAAGACGAAACCGATGCAAAATAAAGATACGATGATGGTCAGTTATGTCTAGAGAGCAAAACGCACACACTAAATGCAAGAATAAACGTAAGATAGGTGAGTCGCCATTGATACTCAGTGAGGAACACGAAGTTCTGACTCAGCGCGGCCGACGGCGATTGCTTTCTGGAGATTCAGGCAAGCTTCCAACGTTCTTCTTTGGCTTTGGTTTGGCCAGATACGGCCTAACCAGCGCCTTGCAGTCGACCTCGAGTTCTTGACGACGGGGGTCGGAGAACGAGCCCTCTCTTGCTTTTTCTCTCTCTTTCTCGATTCTATTGATCCTGCCAAACTGAATGAACCAACCTCCCCTTCCTCTTAGGCTTTCCGTGGCTATATCCAATTTCAAGAATTTTTGCCGCCAATCGGGGGGAGCCGATTCTGTCAATTCGCAGTGAGGTCACGTGCTTTATGGTCCAAATGGCGTTGGGGACGATGGGCATTCCATCCAACTCTATTTAGTCCTCCGGCAAGTATTATTCCGTGCGAATTTGGAATGGATTTGTGCTAGGTTTAACTTCGTTGACTTTTGTAGGTCCCACGAAATTGACTGGCCAATTGCTCCTTGCTCCGGCGACCATTGGTCGTGATCCCGGCATCAATCAACGGGGAATGGCCTGAGCAATTAAACCACCACCAATGCTTCATCAATTGTAGTCGATTGGCCGATCAATTTTTCCATCAAAATTCAGCCCTGCACTGTTCATATGCACGGGAGTTTGGAGGTTGAAGACGACACTGTTTGGACCGGTTCGACCGGTTAGAACCAGTCCGACTCTGTTTTTGCCAATTTAACCAAAATTCATGGAAATTTTTCACAATTAAGCCTCAGAATCGAACTTAGGACACGAACATTATCCAAAAACGTGTTTTTTCCCAAAAGTTCATGTCAATTTCAACAAAAACCCCAAATTTATCCTTAATTGCAATTTGGGAATTAGTGAAATTGAAGGCTCAAATGATCAAATTGAACCAAACCACCTATGATAATAGATTCATAATGATGAAAAACATTGGGCAGTGACTTCAATTTGTAATGGTAGTCCCCGAATTGAAAGTAATTTCAATTATCCCCAAATTCATGGACTAAAATGCAATTAAGTATTCAATTTTTGCCCAATTCATGCAATTGAGCAATTTATACAGATAATTGGGCTAAACTACAATGAGGGACAATCAGATTGGATGTCAAGATCCTAAAAATGCCAAAATTGCAAATTAAAAGACTTGATTGACATTTTTTTACCAAATTCAATCATATGCTTAACAGAGGAACACATGAAATTGAATTTGAATTTGGACTTTTTATGAGGTCAAAAAGACAAAGGATTTAAAATAAAAATATTGACTATTTTTTCATATTTTTGTGACCTCGAATGCTATTTCTCTTGAATTTTCCATTTATTTTCCTATTTTCTAAAAATACTAAAAAATACGAAAAATATGAAAAATTATTTTTTGGTCAAAAATGGTTACTTGGGCTTGGCCAATGCCACCAAAGTTGATTTTGTATTTTTTTTTTTAATTTTTGTGAAGTTTTTACGAATTTCTTAAAATAAGCATAAAAAAGACTGATATGAAATTAGGTATCAACAGCTACCCCTCTTTGAGAGGAATCTCGCGAGAGGTTTTTCTCAATGACAAGTGACACCTAAGTCCAGATCGACTCTACTGGCGAACAGAAAAATGGATCTCGACATCTAATCTTTCTTGTCCTGTTGGTGAACGAGCGCTCATTCTATCTTTGCTGACGTGAGAGAGAGAGATAGAATAGAGTTGCTTACCTGTTACTCACCTGCCTGATGCTCATGTGGCATGCACGGTGCATAGCGAATTCAAGTGAATACCTAGGGACTCGTCTCTTGAGTATCCTAGGGCGGTTAAACTCTAGCCCGTATGGTAGGCCAAACTAGAGTGTGAATCCTATTTGATAGGAACCTAAGGATGACGCACCCGTTCTTTAGGGTTTGTCAAAGGTTTTGATCCGTATGGTGGATCAAACCATGAATAGGACTCCTTTCTGCTAGGAACATATGGATGACGCACCCGTTCTTTAGGGATTGTCAAAAGTTTTGATCCGTCTAGGGGATCAGGCCGTGAATAAGACTCCTATCTGCTAGGAACCTATGGATGACGCACCCGTTCTTTAGGGATTATCGGAAAGTAGGCTTCATATCCACCAGGAACCTAAAGGTGACGCACTCGTTCTTTAGGGTTTGTCGGAAAGTAGTTTGATCCTACAACTTGAGGACTCAACGAGGGTCTACAAATGAGGCATACCTAATTCTTAGGTTTACCAAAGGAACTATTTTGGGTTTAGGGATTACCTAGAACCTTACAGAAAACTGGTTCTGAAGATTGTCCTTTTGACATGCGAGGTGAAATTCTGGGATCTGGGGACTCTAGGTGTGACATTCTGAATTTCCTGCCATTTTGAGGCTGTTGAATGTGAATGTACCTTACGATGTATTTCAGTTTCGTCTCGCTCAGATCTGATCAATCTTGAGTAAACTGACCAAAAGGGAAAGGCTAACGCATAACAAGGTACGTGGACCTAGGAAACTCAAAAAAGGAAGTGACGCTTTGATGAAATTGGGTTACTAAAGGGCGGGTCTTTGGTGAAATTGAAAGGATTTTAAAGGTGGTTTTGATGAGAAAAACGTGAGAGACCCGAGAGGTGTCCAAATCCCGTTTTCTGCGCACACCGATTTTAAAATGGCCCGTTCTATTTCATCCGATGTCCAAATTGAGCACCGTTTTCGCCCACACGACCACAAGATCTTGAAGTTTAGTACCATGAAATTCGTTTTCCCAAAAGGTCAGTAGAAATTTTCATTTTTCATGAGAATGAACCTGGTCATGGTGGGTAGTCATGTGGATTGGGGTCATTGATGACTTTTCTTGATTGAATGTTCCTTAAACATGCCTAGGGAGTGTCTAGTTGATGCTGTGATTGTTTGATGATGAAATGCTATGTGAGAAAATGGGCATGTGATGATTAATTGGGATTCAATCGAGGGCTTTAATGCTCGGTGTCGCAATTGGTGTCGGATGATGCATGGTGTAACGATATGCATGTGTATGATGGCCGGATGGCTTGTTTTAAATGGTGAACCTGATGTGCTTAAATGTGTGCCTTGAGTGGCGATGGCATGACTTTGCTTGTGATTGTGAAATTGAGATTAATGAAAAGGTTCACAATGATGTTTTATGGCCAATGCATTGAGCCGGGGAGGGAGTTACTCCCATTGACCTGACGAGGTCGTGCGGCTAGAGAGTCCTACCTTGACCGAATCATCTCGAAGGCTGTAAGAATCGAGATTCAGGTAGTGACCAAATCATCTCTAGGTCCGGACGCGAGAGTCCTATAGTCGACCGAATCATCTCGATGGCGCGGAGTGTCGAGAGTCGCTATAGAGACCGAATCATCTCTCAGCGAGAGTCATGATGACCGAATCATCTCGATAAGACGTCGAGAGTCATATGATTGACCGAATCATCTCGCGGCCCAAGTGGGGCGGCCCTTGATGGGCGTAAAGAAGATAAAAGACTGAAACATGATTCTTGATATGTTTTCGAGTCTGTATGCTTGAATTGGCTGGAATGCCTGGGATGCCAAGAGTGCATGGAATGTTTATTATGCCTGTATGGCTTGAGAGACTCATATTGGAAAATGAAAGTATGGAAGAAATGAACCTGGTGCCTAATATGCCTAAGTTGTTTTATTATGCCAATTGCTTGAGTGTCATGTGTGAAAATCATTTTGCCAAAACTTGCATATTTTCAAACGTGCCTGGAGGTACCAATAGTCTAGCTTAGGGTTAGGGTTTACTTACTGAGATTATTATCTCACCCCGTCGTGGGACCAACATTTCAGACCTAAAGCCTTGAAGGAAGCCTCGGAGGTGATGAAGAAGGGAAGGGAGAAGATGAAGACGCGTCTGTCTAGTTTGTGGATTTCTTTTTGAAGTTCTTCTTTTGTGGTCCCATAGTGCCTTCCTCTTAACCCTTCTGTCTTTTGATGTACTAGATCTTTTAACTGGGAGACGATGTGTGTTGTTTTTAAATCCTATGTCGCCTTATGTCTTTTTCTTTTATGTCTGGGGTTTTGTTTCGCTCCCGCATGCGCTTCTCATATCACGCTCTCAAAGTATAGTCGTCGGATCCTGGGTTATCTTATTTGTATTGACGGCTGTGTGGGATGTTAGCGTGCCCGCCGGGGTCGGGGCGTGACATCCCCGTTTAAGTGGTATCAGAGCGAGGTTAGCTCGATCTAATCTTTTCGATGTCTGGAGTGATAAGGAGTGGTGACTATAGGATGGTTGGGTAGTGAGAGTCTAGGGGAATTCACTAGAGTTAGGCACGAAATGCATGACATATGAATTGGCGCTTGTGATTGGCAATGTGTTCAGGCATGACTGGTTGTGATCTATTGATATGTTTGAAAGCTGGTTGCGATTTTGCTAATACGCAGATGCGTATGGACCTGAGGTATGAGTGAAATCTCCCTGTTGTGATGCCTCTGATTGTTTGAGTTGTGATGAATGGCTAGCTATGATTATTGGGGTGATGAGTAGCCTGGAGTTGTTAGACTTAAGTGAGTGACTTAGGTCTCTAATTCCTGAGTCGAATTGCAGTGGTCCAGGTGTTGTGAAAACTAGCGAGATGAGCTACCGAGGTAGAAACACTAGAGGAGCGTCTAGCTCGAGAGCACCAGTGGCCGAGGATCCAAGAGTTGATGGAGTCTTGAGGGCGCTAGAGCAAATTGGAGAGTTAATGGGAAAGGAAGCTCAAGATCGAGCAGCAGCGGCCCTTCGACAGGCCGAAGATAGAGCAGAGATAATAGCTCAAGCTGCTGAAGCTGCAGTGGCAGCTGTGAACCTAGCGAATGAAAATAATGGCCAAGGAATTGGAGGTGGTAATGTACAAGGCCCTGAGAATCGCGCTATGGGACAGTTGATGGAGCAATTTCTGAAGCTAAAACCATCGAGGTTTGATGGCAGACGAGACCCTGAGTTAGCTCCTAGATGGATTGAAGAGCTGGAGAAAGCATTTACAGTTTTAGGGTGCACTGAAGCTGAGAAGGTGACCCTAGCGGCTTACCAGCTCCAAGGAACTGCGAATGATTGGTGGAAGGCCACCAAGGGAATGGTTTTTCCTGAAGGAACTGAACCGACGTGTGCACCTTTTGCTGAGACTTTTAATGTGAAATATTTCTCTGAAGCTGCCCAAGAACAGAAGTTGGCTGAGTTCCAGAACCTTCGCCAGAATCAAATGACCATTGATCAATATGAGGCGGAATTTGCAAGATTGTCGAAGTATGCACCAAGGATGGTAGAGAATCCGTGGGATCGGGCGAGAAGGTTCCGAGATGGATTGAGGCCCGATATTCGCAGCCAGATGATCTCAATGAACTTGAGGGATTATAATGAGATCTATACCAGGAGCCATATGATTGAAAGAGATATGAGGAATAGAGGAATTTCCTCAGGACCGCGGTTTAATCCGGTCAGAGACAATCGAAATTTGGGCAAAGGTCCTATGGTGAACAATAGGAGGTTTGTTCCCCCAATTAAGAGGAATATCGTGAAACCTGCTCACCAGAACAACTGGAGTTGTCGCCTCTGTGGGCGAAGGCATGGAAGTGGACCGTGTCCAAGGCAAATGGGAGGATGTTTCAAATGTGGCAAGATGGGCCATAGGGCAAGGGAATGTGGACAACAAAATGCTGGTCCTCAGTATCAACCGCCACGAGCTCAACAAGGACCACAAGTTGGAGTTGCCCCGCAGGCCAATCAAAATAGGCCGCCGGCTCAAGGAAGGGTGTATGCCGTAGCTCGTAGGGAGGCGGAGGAGACGCCTGGCATGGTCACGGGTAAGATCTCTATATGTGATCATGCTGCTTATGCCTTGTTTGACCCTAGAGCGTCGCATTCGTTTGTGTCTGCCCAGTTTGCTGATTTGACTGAAATGAAATTGGAACCGCTGGATGTTATCTTGCATGTGACAACACCCTTAATGGATAGAGTGCTTGTTTCACTAGGATGCCGGAATTGTAAGATAGTTATCGGAGGTAGTGAAAGACGAATAGATTTGGCTGTGTTGCCCATGTTTGATTTTGATGTCATTATTGGAATGGACTGGCTGAGTAAACAAGGGGCTGTAATGGATTTTGGTAGTAGGGTAATTCGATTTCATCCTGTCGATCGCCCTAGTTTCGAGTTTGTGGGGAGCCGAGGAGGAATCTTGATTCCTTTGGTTTCGTCACTAGAGGTGACTAAGTTAATGAATGAAGGGTGTGAGGCTTACTTAGCCATTGTGGTGGATACGACGATTGAAGAGCCTAAGTTGGAGGAAATAGCCGTAGTATGTGAATTCTCTTATGTGTTTCCGCAAGAGTTGCCTAGTTTACCACCTGAAAGAGAAGTGGAGTTCTCGATTGAATTAGCCCCTGGGACGGAACCAATTTCGAAAGCACCATATAGGATGTCTTTGTCGGAATTAAAGGAACTAAAGGTACAGATGCAGGAATTACTGGACAAGGGATTTATTCGTCCAAGTGCATCGCCGTGGGGTGCACCTGTGTTGTTTGTGAAGAAAAAAGATGGGTCATTACGTCTGTGCATTGACTATAGGCAACTGAAGTTACTATTAAGAACAAGTATCCATTGCCAAGGATAGATGACTTGTTTGATCAGTTGCAAGGAGCGTCCGTGTTATCTAAGATTGACTTAAGGACCGGTTATCATCAATTGAGGATCAAAAAGGAGGATATACCGAAAACGGCTTTTAGGACGAGGTATGGACATTACGAGTTTACTGTCATGCCGTTTGGGTTGACTAACGCCCCAGCTGCATTTATGGATTTGATGCATCGAGTATTCAAGGAGTATCTAGATCAATTTGTTATCGTCTTCATTGATGATATTTTGATTTACTCAAGGTGCAATGAGGATCATGAACGACATTTGCGGATTGTCTTACAGACCTTAAGGGAACACTCGCTCTATGCTAAATTTAGTAAGTGCGAGTTCTGGTTGAATAAGGTTGCATTTCTTGGTCATGTAGTATCTGAAGAAGGAATCTCTGTAGACCCTTCGAAGATCGAGGCAGTTATGAATTGGCCTAGACCCACAACGGTTACTGAAGTCCGAAGTTTTCTAGGATTAGCAGGTTACTATAGACGCTTTGTAGAGAAGTTCTCATCTATAGCTACTCCGTTAACAAGGTTGACTAAGAAAGATACACGGTTTGAATGGACAGATAAATGCGAAAGGAGTTTTCAGGAACTTAAGCGAAGGTTGACGACTGCACCGATACTGACAATTCCGTCTGGTCCTAGAGGATATGAGATTTATAGTGATGCGTCGTTGAAAGGACTAGGATGCGTCCTAATGCAACATGGGAAAGTAGTGGCATATGCGTCGCGTCAGTTAAGACCTCATGAGATGAACTACCCGACGCACGATTTGGAATTGGCCGCAATTGTTTTTGCGTTAAAGATTTGGAGACATTATTTGTGTGGTGAGAAGTTCCAGATCTATACGGATCACCAGAGCCTAAAGTATTTGTTTTCTCAGAAGGAATTAAATATGAGGCAACGTAGGTGGATGGAATTGCTTAAGATTATGACTGTGATATTCTATATCACCCTGGAAAGGCTAATAGGGTAGCAGATGCCCTTAGTCGAAAGTCGAGCATTGCGCATCTGTTGGTCAAGGGATGGTCTGTACTGGAAAAACTGAGAGATTCAGAGTTTAAGTTGGAAGTTTGCCGATTGTCAAGTTTGATGGCAACTTTAAGAGTTGAACCGGAAATACAAGAGAGGATTAAGGCATTGCAATCCACGGACCCTGATATACAAAAGATCCTGGAAATGGATGCGGACAAGAGGAAGTCTGACTTCCAAGTATCTGAAGATGAAACATTGAAGTTCCGAGGACGACTATGTGTACCAAATGACGAGGAACTTAAGGAAAAGATTTTGTCTGAAGCTCACAGGAGTGATTATAGTATTCATCCGGGTAGCATAAAGATGTACCAAAACTTACGTCAACATTATTGGTGGAATGGGATGAAAGTGGACGTGGCTAAGTGTCTGACGTGTCAGCAAGTGAAGGCGCAGCATTGTAAACCTGGTGGTATGCTTCAACCTTTGGAAATTCCCTAATGGAAGGGGGAACATATTACCATGGATTTTGTCATGGGCTTACCAAGGAGTCAAAGAGGTCACGATTCGATTTGGGTGATAGTGGACAGATTGACCAAGTTCGCTCATTTCCTGCCTGTGCGAAAGGATTTCGCGATGGAAAGATATGCTGATTTGTATATGCGACACGTAGTGCGACTTCATGGAGTGCCTGTGACAATAACGTCAGATAGAGATCCTAAGTTTACTGCGAATTTCTGGAAGAGTCTACAAGATGCCATGGGAACGAAATTGCAGTTTAGTACGGCGTATCATCCACAGACCGATGGACAATCTGAGAGAACGATTCAGACGTTAGAGGATATGCTGCGAGCATGTGTTATTGATTTTAAAGGTGGATGGGAGGAGAAACTGCACTTGGTGGAATTTGCATATAATAATAGCTATCAGCAGAGTATCAGAATGACACCGTTCGAAGCGCTATATGGTAGAGCGTGTAGGACTCCGATATGCTGGGATGAAGTTGGTGAGAGGAGTATGACAGGCCCAGAATTGGTGGAGCAATCAGTTGAGGCTGTTAAGATCATTCGAGAAAGGCTTAAGACGGCCCAAAGTCGCCAGAAAAGCTATGCGGATAAGCGACGAAGGCCTTTGGAATTTCAAGTGGGTGACCATGTCTTTCTCAAAGTGTCACCTATGCGAGGATTATCTCGATTTGGAAAGAAGGGAAAGCTGAGTCCAAGGTACGTAGGTCCATTTGAGATATTAGAAAAGATTGGGACTTTAGCTTATCGTCTTGCCTTGCCGCCAAGCTTATCGCAAGTTCATAATGTGTTTCATGTGTCGATGCTGAGGAAATATGAACCGGATCCGACTCATGTACTGGATCATGAAGTCATCGATGTGGATGATAAGATATCGTATGTGGAAAGGCCAATACGAGTTGAAGATCGAAAGGAGCAAGTCTTGCGGAACAAGACGATTCCACTCGTCAAAGTGATCTGGGAACACCATGGAACGGAAGGCGCTACCTGGGAAAGCGAAGAAGCGATGAGGAGCCAGTACCCCCATTTATTTGAATAGATCTGGGTTATTCCAAATTTCGAGGACGAAATTTTTGTAAGGGGGGAAGAATTGTGACATTCTGAATTTCCTGCCATTTTGAGGCTGTTGAATGTGAATGTACCTTACGATGTATTTCAGTTTTGTCTCGCTCAGATCTGATCAATCTTGAGTAAACTGACCAAAAGGGAAAGGCTAACGCATAACAAGGTACGTGGACCTAGGAAACTCGAAAAAGGAAGTGACGCTTTGACCATAAGGATTGTCGAGGAAACATTTAGAGCCAATGAGGCCGATCAGATAAAGATTAAGGAATACAATGCTAGCGTTATACGATTGGATCGCGGGTGAAGCCGCTTAACCAATGTATAATTTGCAAATTTTCCTAAATCGAACTATGACGATCGAAGCCGTCGGAACTAGCGATGAACCCTCGCAATTACATGACAACCAAAGCTGTCATAACTTGAGTTATCCTCAGTGTGATGAGAATCACAGAGTCGCTACGCGTAGTGTTTGCAAAAGCCGCCCGTTAGTTCGAGGCAAACTGGAATTTCGATCGGCGGACGAATGATCATGAAATGGAAGCTCAAAATTGGCAATTGGAAATAGAGGATTCCAATTCTGAGTAGGAATTTGACAATGTCTCGCCCAATTGGTAATTTCAAATTGGAAAAGTGAAGTTTGGACTGAAAGTACGAAAAGACCGTTTTGCCCCTAGACCATTTGCCCATGCCTTAAGACTTCATGAAGGACGAAATGGACAATTCCCCTCCCTATCTATGGCTGCCGAAAATCCACATGTGTGTGGTCAAAGAGAGTCAAAGCCTTGGTTGCATTATTGGAGGAGTGCCACATGTCAACCATTGGAGGCCTTAAGCATTTATTAACCATCTAATCCCATCTTATCAATTTGAAACTCTATTATTGGTGTGAGAAAAATAAATTGAAGACTCCATCTTCTGTGCAAGCCTCCTCCACACGTTCACCTCATTTCCCCTTCATTTTGCTCTCAACAGAAAACTGCCAGAAAAGTCAGGTTTCTGCCTTCCCGTTCGGTCCGTACGAACGGTTCTTCCCGGAGTCTTTTAGTCGATCCCTCTTACGACAGATTAGATCTATGTGTCCTTAACAATGTCCCGTTGGTTTCATGATTTTTGGAGGTCTGATTGATTTATGGTGATTTATGGAAAAAAGGCGGACGGATTCTGAGCTAGCTGAGGAGAAGTGTTGGTTCTAGCTCTTAGAAATTCCAAATGACCTCAAATATTTTAGGAGAGCTTCATAACATCTAGTACTATATTCAGATGGTTTATGTCTGCAAATAGATGGTTTTAGAATGAGATTTCATGGCTGATTTGAGGTGGTCTTTACCGAACAGATTCTGCCTCCTCCGACCGGTAGAGGATCCGTGAGCTTTTGAGGTCCGCCGAGGTGTCACCTTGCCCCGAAACTTGTTGGTAAGAAACCATAAGACATGATATTACATGTTAGCAAAGGATAGATGAGTTATATTGGAGTTTTGATGGTCGGTTTATATGGAAACTTGTTGGAACAGAATCTGCCCGGCACTGAACAGTGTAGGATTCGAAGTTTGTTGCGGTTCTTGGAGGAGTTTATTGGCTTATTTAGCTTGGTAAGTTGATTCTAAGCCTTTGTTAGGATGTTGGGTTACTAAAGGGTGGGTCTTTGGTGAAATTGAAAGGATTTTAAAGGTGGTTTTGGTGAGAAAAACGTGAGAGACCCGAGAGGTGTCCAAATCCCGTTTTCTGCGCACACCGATTTTAAAACGGCCCGTTCTAATTCATCCGATGTCCAAATTGAGCACCGTTTTCGCCCACACGACCACAAGATCTTGAAGTTTAGTACCATGAAATTAGTTTTCCCAAAAGGTCAGTAGAAATATTTCATTTTTCATGAGAATGAACCTGGTCATGGTGGGTAGTCATGTGGATTGGGGTCATTGATGACTTTTCTTGATTGAATGTTCCTTAAACATGCCTAGGGAGTGTCTAGTTGATGCTGTGATTGTTTGATGATGAAATGCTATGTGAGAAAATGGGCATGTGATGATTAATTGGGATTCAATCGAGGGCTTTAATGCTCGGTGTCGCAATTGGTGTCGGATGATGCATGGTGTAACGATATGCATGTGTATGATGGCCGGATGGCTTGTTTTAAATGGTGAACCTGATGTGCTTAAATGCGTGCCTTGAGTGGCGATGGCATGACTTTGCTTGTGATTGTGAAATTGAGATTAATGAAAAGGTTCACAATGATGTTTTATGGCCAATGCATTGAGCCGGGGAGGGGGTTACTCCCATTGAACTGACGAGGTCGTGCGGCTAGAGAGTCCTACCTTGATCGAATCATCTCGAAGGCTGTAAGAATCGAGAGTCAGGTAGTGACCGAATCATCTCTAGGTCCGGACGCGAGAGTCCTATAGTCGACCGAATCATCTCGATGGCGCGGAGTGTCGAGAGTCGCTATAGAGACCGAATCATCTCGCAGCGAGAGTCATGATGACCGAATCATCTCGATAAGACGTCGAGAGTCATATGATTGACCGAATAATCTCGCGGCCCAAGTGGGGCGGCCCTTGATGGGCGTAAAGAAGATAAAAGACTGAAACATGATTCTTGATATGTTTTCGAGTCTGTATGCTTGAATTGGCTGGAATGCCTGGGATGCCAAGAGTGCATGGAATGTTTATTATGCCTGTATGGCTTGAGAGACTCATATTGGAAAATGAAAGTATGGAAGAAATGAACCTGGTGCCTGATATGCCTAAGTTGTTTTATTATGCCAATTGCTTGAGTGTCATGTGTGAAAATCATTTTGCCAAAACTTGCATATTTTCAAACGTGCCTGGATGTACCAATAGTCTAGCTTAGGGTTAGGGTTTACTTACTGAGATTATTATCTCACCCCGTCGTGGGACCAACATTTCAGACTTAAAGCCTTGAAGGAAGCCTCGGAGGTGATGAAGAAGGGAAGGGAGAAGATGAAGACGCGTCTGTCTAGTTTGTGGATTTCTTTTTGAAGTTCTTCTTTTGTGGTCCCATAGTGCCTTCCTCTTAACCCTTCTGTCTTTTGATGTACTAGATCTTTTAACTGGGAGACGATGTGTGTTGTTTTTAAATCCTATGTCGCCTTATGTCTTTTTCTTTTATGTCTGGGATTTTGTTTCGCTCCCGCATGCGCTTCTCATATCACGCTCTCAAAGTATAGTCGTCGGATCCTGGGTTATCTTATTTGTATTGACGGCTGTGTGGGATGTTAGCGTGCCCGCCGGGGTCGGGGCGTGACACTAGGTATCCTGCATAAAGCTTAAACCTACAAAAACTTTGATAAGATTTTTTGGGATTTAGGGGTTACCTGAAATCTCGCAGAAAGACGATTATGAAGCTCTTCATCGCGGAGCAAAGTGTACTTCTTTGACCTAGGGCTGCCATGAGTCTCTTAGAAGTTTAGACTTGAGAGTTCATTCCTCATTTGAAAAGATATCAGTCATCTCGAGGCAATGATAATTATAATGCAAGCAAAGATTTACTTTGACCTATGCAATTATGCAAAATGACTTAGGATGCTGGAGGTTATCCAAGACATCTTAAAGCATGCAAAGATGATCAAGAATCCCTGTAAGGAAAATCCTGGATCAAACAATTTGAAGTTTCCAACCAAAGCTTACTTTCAAGCATTCTATTGGAACGTCTCCGTCAAAGAGGGCTTCTTACCAATTCTTTGACTTCGGTCTTTTATAACGAAAGCACTCAAATTTCCTAATAACATGTACTTGGGTTTTCGAGGCTATTCGCAGCGCATACATTTCGATCAATCGGGAGGTCTTTACGGGACCGTAATATTGGGTTTGGACATGGTTTCCAAGGGGGACTCACCCATTGAGTCAGGTCTTTTTTGAATGAAAAATTTTCCTCATCTGCTCCGGGTTTACAAGTCAAGAACCCTGCAAAAATGAGAGAGAAATAATCTTGCTCGTACCTCTTCGAGCTAAGGTATATATTGACCTAGTCGTCTTAGTCGGAAAAGACTACAAAGGGTTGTAACGTTGGTAGGATTGAGGACCGAAAAAGGCTTATTTTGGCCTAAAATCGCGAAGGGTTTGACATTGGTGATCATTGCCGATCAGTCCTCTGTTCGATCCCTGATTGATAATTCTTCGAAGGATGCCTTTAGTCTTCTTGCTACTACGTGTCTTGAGAATGAGACTAATTTTTGAAAGATATTGCCTGCCGCTTTGGCAGTTGGCTATAATTCCATTTGAAGGGTAGCCTCTTGTCACATAATCATCCTATGAGGTACGTTACTTGAGTCTCATTTTGTTTTGAATACCTCACCTTGAGATTCTCATGTAACTCCCACTTTTGAATTTCTCTGTCCACAAGTGCTTCGACCATTTTTACCTTGGGGCTGTGCAGTGGTCACCAATGAGGGTACATGAAACGAATGCGTAGGCTTAAATTGGTTATGCAACGGGTATAAGTGTGTAGGGTAGAGAAATGAACATCTCTTCGTCATCTTAAGACGCCTGGATTAATACATATCAACACACGAAGATTGATGTTAGTCCGAGCAAAAAGATTTCTAACCATTTACCTGTCCATGCCACTGGATGGCTTTTGTATAACCCTAATGTGGGGTGGCTCTTGACAGGGTTAAGAAACGCAAACCACCGCTCAAAGGGTTTGTCAATGATCACCTGCAGTGTTTGTGGAGAAGAATGAATGCCTCTGTCATCCCAATCCATGTAATTGATGCGAATGGCCCTTACATCCCCTTGGTTCGGGTTTTTCTATCCTTACACCTCTCTCGTCTCTCAAGTGTGTGTAGGACGTGTCTGGGTTAGGTTTGCCTTTTATCTGGAGGAACATTCCTGCAGATAGCCTAAACTACCCTTGCTTTGGAAAATCACTTTGTTTTTCTCCGTACATTTCACCCCACAGGGGATTTTAATGACGCATCATGTATACTTTGACCATGCTTGGATAACCTCTAGTTCCAATAGGTATACAGTAAGTGTCAGGAATTCATTTTTCTGAAGCGTGATTCATCCCTAAGTTCGACGATATGAATGTTCATTTTTCTGGTCCTTTTTATCTTATAGGGGTGAGAAATTTTACAGTATCTCTCCTTTACTGTCTTCTGTCTTCATCAAGCATTCATGTATAAAGAGAAAAGAAATTCCTGTGAGTGAAAGATATTTTGACACTTGATGGAACAGATACATGTCACCTGGTTCTTGATGTCAGGGACCATTCTGCTCTTGGTTCCATGAATCTGACTCTGAGTTTATTTCTCAGAATCCTGTACAACAGAACACATGCCAATGTATGCATGGATGTATGATATGCTTATGTAATGACCGTCGTGGCGACTTGGATCGTTTCTGGACAAGCCAAATGATCAACATTTGATTTCATTTCAAGGATAATACTTCTTCACAACATCTGAATTTACAGGATATCCCAATTCTTCTCCTTCGAAATTTACAAGAATTAATGTTTGATGGATCTAGCAATGTCACCTAGAGGGGGGGTGAATAGGTGATTCTGAATATAATTGAAATTTCTTGCGGAATAAAAAAATAATTCAGTGTACGATTAGAATCAGGAACAGCATAACAGTGTGCAAAAAGTCTAAACACAAAAGTAAGAGTTTAGAGTAGAGAATATTGCACACGATGATTATAGTGGTTCGGCTTAGATTAAGCCTACGTCCACTCTCCCACGATGACAGCCGATCGGCTGGATTTCACTATGAAGAATCACGAGAATTACAAACACTCAATCACTTGGTTTTTCTCTCTCACAGATTTTCACAATGAATAGGATTTTTGGTACACATAATATTTTCGGATAGAACTCAGATTATGCTTGCACTTTGGATTGTTGTTCCACTTCTTGCCCTTTAATCCATCATTGTGACATTCCGAATTCCGACCCCTCTCGAGGCTATGGAATGGAAGGATATCGATCGGTGTGTTTCAGTGGTATCTCGCTCGGAGCAGGCCACTCTCGAGTTAACTGACCGAAAGGGAAAGACTAACGCAAGGTCGTGTACGTGGACCTGAGGATTTTAAATAAGAAATGACGCTTTGAACATAAGGATTGTCGAGGGAATATTTTGGACCAGTAGAGATCGATCTAGGAACGATCATGGAATGCCTTGCTAGCGTTATACGTTGGGACGCGGGTGATTCCGCTTAACCAATGTGTAATTTGCGAGAATTTCCTAAATCGGATTCTGATGATCAGGACCGCAGGAACTAGTGATAAACCCTCGCAATCACATGACAACCAAAATCGCCACGGCTTGAGAAAAATCCCAAGGTCGATACGCGTAGCACCTGCAAGTGTCGCCCGTCAGTTTGAGATAAACTGGAATTACAGTCGACGAGAGTTCGACATGAAATTAGACCTCGAGATTGGGTATTGGACAATGAGGAATTCCAATATTTGAATTGATATGGACGTCGCCTCATCGAGGGTGGTTTACACTGGAAAAATGAACTTTCGGACAAAAAATGCCAAATGACCATTTTGCCCCTCGACTTTTGGTCTTGCCTTAAGAAATTCAGAAGGTCATTTTGGTCATTTCCCCTCCTCCATATGCTGCCGAAAAGGATAAGATTAAGTGGTCAAAGAAGGTCAAAGTCAAGGAAGCAACCAATGGGAGGTTGCCATGTGTCATCTTTTGATTGGACCATGCATTAAATGGCATTAATTGTGATCTTGACAAAATGGCACCAATTATTTGATGGACAACCTCCTTATCTTCAGCTGGTCGACCACCCTCACTCCTCCTTGCCAAGTCCTTCATTTTCCTCTTCATCTTCACCAAACAGAAAACTGCCCAGAAAAACAGTTTCTGACCCTTCTGTTCGGTGCAGTCTAGAGGCTCTTCCTGGTGTCTTTTGGTTGCACCCTTTTACCACAGGTTAGTTCAAGATTTCCTTGACATTTTTCCGTTTTGCATGATTTTTGGAGTTCTTTTTTATTTTTGGTGATTTTTGGAAGAAAAGCGGACGGATTCTGAGCTAGCTGAGGAGAAGTGTTGGTTCTAGCTCTTAGAAATTCCAAACGACCTCAAATTTTTTAGGAGAGCTTCATAACATCTATTACTATGTTCAGATGGTTTATGGCTGCAAATAGATGGTTTTAGAATGAGTTTTATGGCTGATTATGGGTGGTACAAAAATGGACAGATTCTGACTTTGAAGAGATCGGGCTGTTTCGACGTCTTTGGAGCATCAATCCGCTTCAAATATCAAGGTGAGCTTCCTAAACCCATAAAGGAAGGTCTTAGAAAGTTGATTATTGAAGGATTGAGGATTAGAATTGATTCATGGCTCGATTGAGCGGTTGAAACACAAAACCGATTCTGTTTTGGATGATGTTCTTTGTGCACCGATTCTGTTGGGGGCTGATATAAGAGTGTTTTGACTTCAAATTGACTCATGGGACTATCTGTAATGTTGATTAAGGTGTTAGTGAAAAGTATATGAAGTGGCTTGGGATTTAGAAGTGATTTAAGGGCTATTTGGAGCAGGAAACACCAAGTTATATTCTGCTATGCATTTTACTGTTTAAACAGAATATATTAAGGGTTTGTGGAAGAATTGTGGTGTATTCGATCATTTGATGAGGCATCTTGAGTTGCCATTTGATTAATGATTGAGGGATTGGTATCAAGGAAGTGAGAATTGAGTGGATTTTGACTCGACATTGATGAATTTCCTAGGACGGTACGAGAACCTTGGGTTGCCGAACATTTGTGGGGTTGATGAGGATTGATCGAAGTGGATTTTTGCTAATTGCTTGAGGTAAGTTATGCCTAAACCTTTATTAGGAGGTTAGGTTACTAAAGGACAGAGTTTAGAGTTGGATTGAATGATTTCATGACCTGGATTTTGTGAGAGGCGCGAGGGAGTCCAAATCTGTCTGGTTTTGTGAGTTAGCATTTCTTAGCATGTTTGATTGAAAACCAATTGTTTGGGGAGCCCTAATTGACCAAGAATGTGTGTTTTAATGGCTATTTGAGCATGTGAGATGAGAAGTCGAAAGTTTTGATTGAAAGGAAAGCCAAGATTGAAAGTACCGAAAAATGTGATTTTGAGTCAAGCTTTGAAACTATGAATTGGCCGTATTTGTTAAATTGTTCGAGGCCTTGTTTGAATTAATTCGTGTGATGCATGTGCTTGACTGAGAAATTTATGACTTGAAACATGTTTTGTCCAGTGACGGACGTTTGAAATAAATGCCTCGAGTAGGCGATGAACTGCTTGATTTCATTTTATGATGGGGAATATGTTTTGTCCAGTTGAGGGACATTTGAAACGAATGCCTTGTTTTGGCGATGAATCTCCTGTGTTATTTTTGATTGATGAATTTTGAGGCATGAATTGTTTTCTTGAAATGAAAAAGCTGAGGCTTTCTTGAAATGAATCTCTAGCCGCACGACCTTGTTACTCCCATTGGACCTGACGAGGTCGTGCGGCTAGAGAGTCCCATACTGACACGATTGATCTCGATTGATAATGGGCGTCGAGAGTCGTATGGTGACCGAATCATCTCTAGGTCCGGACGCGAGAGTCTCATATATACCGACGGGTCATATGGAGACCGAATCATCTCGCAGCCCTAAAGTGGGCGGCCCAAGATGGGCGAAAATGGAAAGACTTATTTTATGAGAAATTCAAAGAATGGGTTTTGAGAAATCGAAAATGCCTCATGTTTGAAAATTTGCCTCATGATTTGAAATTGGCCCAAAGAGGGGCGTGAAAGGAAATTGGCCCAGAGAGGGGCGTGAAAGAAAAGAACGTATTTTCTGGAAATTTTCACGAAATGATACTTTTGAGAAAGAATGGAAAGTTGCCTCATGTTTTGAGATCGCATCGAGTGCTTGCTTATGATTGAAAACCCTGCCATTGTACGAAGCTCAATTTTACTCATGGAGTCCTTTGTTACTAGGTCAAGTCTTTTGGTTTTAAAAGTACTGAAATGCCATATTTTTGACAAGTACCCTGTTTTGTCATGCCAAGATTTTTATTACCAAAATACCTATTTTCCAAAATGTCTGGAGGTACTGGCAGCCTAGTTTAGGGTTAGGTTTAGCTTACTGAGATTTATATCTCACCCCGTCGTGGGACAACATTTTTTAGGTCCAAAACAAAGGAAACCAGTACTCGCAACGGATTGGCATTCGATGAAGTCAATGGAAGAAATGATCATGAATCCTTTTGTGACCATAGGGTTGAAATGAAGTATTTGGGGATTTAGCATTATAACCTTTGATGTATGATTGACCCTTATATAAGGTGTACCCTTTTGTCCTAAGCCATCTTGTGTTTTGTTTGGATGGAGTTGTCCTCGCTTTCGCATGCATGTTTCATATAGATCTTTAAGCATTGGCCGTTGGTTCTTGGGAGATCATCAAAGGTAACGGCGGAGGTGGGATGCTTGCGTGCTCGCCGGGTTCGAGGCGTGACATCCCCGTTTGAGTGGTATCAGAGCAAGGTTAGCTCGATCTAGTGTGATTGAGGTTTGGAGTGATAAGGAGAGATGACTTGAGGATAATTAGATAGTGAGACCTTTAGGACTAAGCATTGAAAATTGAATCATGGGATTATAGGCTTGAACTTGAGTTATATTTTAATGGTTATAGTCGCAATTTCGATTGATGATTTTGGATGGAAATATGATTGAGGTTCATAAGGGAGTAACCAGAAATTGAGGAGCTATAAGCATGATTTTGAGGTTGCAATTGCATTTGAGGTTAATAGATGATTGCTTATGAGTAAAGGGTCGATTTGATTTTATGATCGTGATTGTGACTTTGAGGTATATGGTTGATCCTGGGCACTTGATCTGTGAGATGAATGGTCCTTTGCGGTAATAGAAATCTTCTACTACTAAGAGTTGATCCGAGAGCGAGTGTGATGTGGCGAGTATTGAGGATGGTCATTTGTGGAATTAGAAACCTTCCATGGATAGGGAATTGACTTGAGAATGAATGTGATATGGAGAGTGTTGAGGACGATCATTCATTGCATACGTTTATGGCATTAAAATGACAGTTGAGGAAGGTGAATGCATGAGCTTATCATTATTAGACTTGACAAACTGTAACTTGGTATGGGACGAGTTGATGGGATACCTACAAACTGTAATGAAGCATGTTATGGGACGTGTGGAACGAGACTCTCTTCGTAGATGTATGTCTTGGGACAACCTGCAACAACCAGGTCTGACGAGGGCGGGGAGTGTACGCCAGGACAGAGAGGTTCGGACAAGGAGCGGCTCCTGGCAAGCTTCTAAGATAGCAAGGAGGCAGGAATGACCCAAGTCATAAATTGAAAGAGAGAGTCTAGGTATCAGATTGAGTCTAATTTTGGTTAAGAGATGTATTGCACGAAAGTGATCCTCATAGTGAATTTTCAAATCGCATGGCATTTGTAATGCGCGTGTGATTGGCATGGTTAGAAGCTTCGTACATGACAGTGGGTGTTGTTTGAAAAAGAAAATTGACGCTTGTGTTTGGCCTGAATGGCGAGTTTTGGCATTGATTGCCGTTTGACTGGTATCTTGTGAAATTGTGATGGCCTGGTGAGTTTTTGCTAAGTCGTAGATACGTCTGGACTTAAGGTGTATACGTTTGATGCATTAATTTGTGGTTCGAGAGTTTACCTGATATTGACCCAATTGAGTTTTGGCCTTTGCCTAGTAATTGGCGAATAGCTGAGAAATTTCCTAGTTGAGGCTAGCTTGATGAGTAGTTACTGATGAAGGATGATTTGAAATCCCTGAATAATTGGGGATTGATTGAGGATTTGCTTAGAACCACTGGGCGGTTGATTGCTTGTGATGGCTATGATGTTGAGCAGCTTGAGACTGCTAGGCTCAAGGATATGACTTAATCCTTTAATTCCTTAAGGGAATTGTAATAGCCCGAATGTTATGAGAATCTAATAAGGTTGAACGACCAGAGTATGTTACAAGAGGATTGTTAGCTCGAGCATGTAAGATATGAAAGGACTCTAGAACTGAAAGGAGTCGTGAGAACTGAGTAAAGATGAACAACTGAAGTATGAGTACTGAAAGAACATTTGGCTCAAGTTGGAAAAGTGCGCCAGACCCAATAATTGAAGGGGTCACGAGAACTTTGAATGGAAATGGGAAAAGTGGAAGGGTAGACAGACTCAAGAAGGAGTTGCCATTGTTACCCAAGTTGTTGAGACTGTTGTTGCTATTATTGGCAAAGTAAATGGTAGAGATCGTGGGAAAGACGATGGAAAATGAGAAATGTGGAAATGAACCATGAGAGCTTTGAATAACTTGTGAAGTGGATCATGAGGTTGAGATCGACTAAGGTTCGATGGAAAAGATGATCCCGAAATTGCCTTTCTCTGGATTGAGAACTTGGAAAAGAAACCTTAGAGGTTTTGGGTACACTGAAGAAAGGAAGTGATCCTGATAGTTCCTAGCCTTAAGAGGCTGTTGATGATGGGTAAAAGGTCACCAAAGGAAGATTTTTTTTTCCTTGAAGGCGCGATATTTAACTTGATTACCTTCGTCAAATTGTGCAATGAAATGTGACCTTCTGAGATTGCTCGAGAGCAAAAGTTGTTTGGATTTTAATAGCCTTGCAAGGATCTGAAGACGATCGACCAATGTGAGACAGAGTTCTCAAGGTCGTTTAGGCATATACCAAAGGTGGTCCAAAACCCGTTGGGTAGGACAAAAGGTCCAGGAATGGATTGAATTCGAAGCCCCGTAGCTAGTTGATGCTTATGAATTTGAGAAGCTGTAATAAGCATAAATGAAAAGGTCAAATGATCGAAAGAGGTATAAGTGAGAAAGTTAACGCTTATGGATCATAGAAAGTGCCTATAAGGAATGGCTGATAGGCTGATTACCTAGGCGTAAGGCCCATAGTGGAAAAATTGAATTGATAGTCCGTCTCTTTTGTCATGGGAAGTGTTAAGGGAAAAATTGGCATACTAGTTGCCTGGGTTTAATGATTCTATGAGATTGGTCGAGAATGAACTTGAATCATTAAAGATGGAATTATAAGCTGTTATTCCCTAAAGGATAAGGCGTTGTCCTTAAGAATGATTGGGCCATGAGATGGTCGCTGATGGAAAGAAAAGTGAATGGACTTGATAGTCCTGACTACGCGCGGTTCTAATGAATGGTTGAATAAGCGAAAAGGGTGCTTGGATTATAGCCGCATGGTGACTTGATTTATTCGAATTGAATTTCCAAGGTGTGGATATGTGGAAACCAAAAAGGGACCTCGATCCTTGAAACCTTGTCACTTGAGGTGATTGAGTTAATGAAAGAGGAAGGCTAAGTACGGTGGCATCTGAATTCTAAAGTAAAGGCATTGTTGTGGTATAGACGTCCTATGGAACGAGAAGGACAAGGTGGACTTGAGGCAAGGGAATGCCATTGAAGTGTATAGTTTCCTTCATAGGGTAAGAGGCCCTAGTGTGAAAGGTACAGAACATCCGAATTGTCTTGATATTAAGATTGATCGTCTGGATTGAGGAAGAAGATGCAGAATTTGAATGATCCCTAGAAGTGAAGTCTGAGAAACTGTCCTGTAGATAGCGTTGAATTCCAGGATAATGTCGACGTTCGGTTAAATTGATGAAATTGAGACATAGTTGCATTAGCTGGTTGTAGAACCCAGAAGCTGAGGCACTAATGCTTCCTGAGGAAAGAGTGACAAAAATGAATGAAATATTGTATGGCCCTGTCGCGACCCGTCCGAAGCGGACGCGGCTAATGGATTACCGATCGCGGGCCTTCCCCCGCACAAGGGTGCAGATCGCGGGCTTTGGATCGGCGCGGGCCCTCCCAGGCCCATACCAAATCGCGGCGGGAATATTTTTCAAAGGGATTCGACGATAACAGTCGATCGCTTTCGACCTTAGTGTGGTCGTGGTGGCATGTGCAACTTGTGCATGCATTTGGAGTCGCCACCGGTCTTTCTTGGAGGGTAGACCGGAAACCTTATTAACCGATTGGGAGAGATCGATCAATTCTGCGGAACCAGAGATTTTGAGTTCGGGGACTTGGTTACGTTGATGTCATTACCAACGCCCTTTCGGTACCTAACGCGAGTGATTTTCCCTAACTAGGATTTCATGCAGGCGCAATTTTGGGTGAGGTAAGTCTGACTTTGCACATTAACCAGTTTAACATGCTTACGTAATCATAATAAATAAATAGATGCCAATCACATAAACATCTATCCTACGTGGTGATCATGGAATTATGATTTAATGGGTCTCGAGCCAATGAGACCACATTTAATCATTTTAATATTTTAATAACGGAGAGCCGCTCTTCGCTTCTTCTTGATTTCTTGAACTCTTCAAGAATCGGGCCCCAAAGAGCTCGCCGACTTAAAAGGCTCCTCCACGTAATCCTCGTAGCATTTACATCAACAATTGACTATGCTAAAAATAAAGATTACATGAAAAATAAAAGGAGTACACAGCCTCCATTTAATAATTACAACCCCAAATATATAAATAATCACCATACATTCATACATACATCAATCACATTGATTAGGGATTTTTCCATGATCACTACCCTTCCACGTAAGTAATAAATTCACAATTTAAAACTTAGGAAGGCACAATAAAAATTCTACGTTGAATCATATTCCGAATTTTTACGTAAAATAAGATAGCCATAAATTTTCGATTCAAAATTGATTTAGTCTCAATTTTTGCTACGTTGATTAATTTATCATATAAAATAATCAACCTCCATTAGCCATGTAAGACGAACAATTCGTTAATACATATTGGCCATAGTATTGCAAAAATTGCAAAAAATCAATTAAATGCACGAAAACACCTAAGGATCGGCTCTGATACCACTGTTGGGATCCACGTAACACGTAGCGGAAATAAATAACAACCCATACATGTATCTCCAGAGGCGTACTTCGTGCATTTCAATCGAAAAAAATCACAAAGCCTCAAAGGGAGTAAATAGATTACCTCTCGTAGCGTGCTTGAACGGAGGTGTCGGTTCGATGTTCTTCGATCTCAGCCTCCACAAGTGTTAGGCATCTAGTTCGGACGCACCACCAATTGACGAACGGGGAGACGACGAATAACTCCACAACAATTGTGCTAGCAATATGCGGAATCAATATTCCGAACTTAGTATATTTTGCTCACTCAAGATTATGAGAATATAGAGAGTGTTTGTGTTCTTCTCTCTAAGCTCTCAAAAATTTGCACAATCTACAAAATGTCTCTCTCCTTCAACCTCAAAACTCTTGCCATCCTTTTATAGCCAAAAATACCTTCCAATAAATTGTATTTAAAAATAGCACTAACAATTATAAATTCTATCTAAAAATAGCACTCACAAATAAATGACATTTAAAAATAGCACTAACAATAGCACTCACAATTTATAATACAAAAATGCTATTTAAAAATAGCACTAACAATAGCACTCACAATTTATAATACAAAAATGCTATTTAAAAATAGCACTAACAATTATAAATTCTATCTAATAATAGCACTCACAATTTATGATAAATAAATGCCATTTAAAAATAGCACTAACAATAGCACTCACAATTTATGATAAATAAATGTCATTTAAAAATAGCACTAACAATAGCACTCACAATTTATAATACAAAAAATGCTATTTAAAAATAGCACTAGCAATAGCACTCACAATACAAAAATGCTAAAAAAAAAGGCACTAACAAAGGTGTTAAAAATAATAACCATTATTATTATTACAAGAGTTAAAGAGGTTACCAAACAGTACAAATATGCATAACGTATAAATACGTATGACGTATAAATACGTAGAGCATACGTATACATCCGTGAAACCGGGGACTAATTGAAAGAAAAATGTGCAATTAAGCCCTTTTGGTAAAAATTGATTAAATTGGAGGGCAAATTGACCTAATTGCACTTTAAGACTTTAGAATCCAATGTCATAGCTTATAAAAAGTGAGAATTGAAAACTAAAAGACTCGAAAATGATTTTTTTTTAGGCTCGGTTCGGATTTATGTTTGTGAAGGAACATAGTGACCCGAGCCGAATTTTTGAGATTTAAAGTGACACACTTGAAGAGGAAATTAAAACAAAATTATCGAATATTTTTGGGTATTTTTCTGACCACGAATGGTATTTTTCTGATTTTTTGGGTATTTTTATAATTAAATAAACTCGAAAAATATTAAAAATACCGAAAAATATTTTTTGTTCAAAATTGGTTCCTAAGGTTAAACCAAGGCTTCCAAAGTTGATTTTGTGATTTTATGACCTTTTTTGATATTTTTAATTAATAAAAATCACAATAATAAATGGTAAAAAAATCAGGTGTCAACAGGCCCTAGTGAGGACCCTTGAGAACAGAGAGCAAAGATATGAGCTCTCAAGTGAATGGTACCATGGACAGTTGAAATGATTCGACACTTGGAAGTAGAAGAACTGATAACAATCGAATTGAGTATTCAAGGAGTAATTGGATCGATTGTTACCGTCTTTAGAGACGATGATCAAATTATTCGAAGAGTCAAGAAGGACATGAACACTCGCTGTATGCGAAGAGTAATAAATGCGAGTTTCGGCTTAATAAGATGGCGTTTCTTAAGACGTAAAGTCTGTGGAAAATAGAATCCATGTGGAACCTTCAAGGGTGGGAAATGATAGTGGATTGAGTAAGGCCGATGTGAGCTACTAAGGCTTGAGGTTTTTCTAAACCTGCTGGATTATTGTGGATGATGCGTGAGAGGAATCCCCGCAATAGTTAATCTGGTAATAAGACTGACTAAGAATGAAACGTATCGTGAATGGATAGGTGAACACGAAGGAGTTTTAAGGACTTAAGTCAAGTTGGTGATCACGTCGACAACGGCATTTCTGTTTGGAATTGGAAAAATCCTGAGAACGTAATGACATGTCGTAGAAAAGAGATATGAAGCGTAACAAGGAGATTTGAAGTGGACATTGGGTGTATGTCGCGATAGTAAGACCCTACGAGTTTGAGTGCCGAATGCATGATTAGAGTTGGCTCGCAAACGTCCTTGTGATAAAGCTTGAGAAACATTACTTGCGTGAAGAAAGGATGTGAGTTCACATAGACCGTGAGGACTTAAAGTATTTGGTTGCCTAAGAGAAATGAACGAGGAGCAACGTGGATGAATGAAATTGCTTAAGGACGAAGGAAGATATTTTATATCGCTATGGAAAGGCGAATATGATAGCGGATGTGTATAGTAGGAAATTGAGCATCGTGTGCTTGGCAATTGGAGGGCAGACCTTACCTCATGAAGTGAGAGATTCAACTTCTAAATCGGAAGTTTGCCGATTGACGGGCATAATAACTACCTCAAGTATTTGACCTGATGAGGTCGTGCGGCTAGAGAGTCCCATACTGACATGATTCATCTCGATTGATAATGGGCGTCGAGAGTCGTATGGTGACCGAATCATCTCTAGGTCCGGACGCGAGAGTCTCATATGTACCGACGGGTCATATGGAGACCGAATCATCTCGCAGCCCTAAAGTGGGCGGCCCAAGATGGGCGGAAATGAAAAGACTTGTTTTATGATAAATTCAAAGAATGGGTTTTGAGAAATCGAAAATGCCTCATGTTTGAAAATTTGCCTCATGATTTGAAATTGGCCCAGAGAGGGGCGTGAAAGGAAATTGGCCCAGAGAGGGGGGTGAAAGAAAAGAACGTATTTTCTGGATATTTCAAGGAATGATTCTTTTGAGAAAGAAGTGAAAATTTCCTCTTGTTTTTTAGATGGCGTCGAGTGCTTGCGTGTGATTAAAAACCCTGCCTTTGTACGAAGCTTAGAGTTATCATGATTCTTCTTGATTGGATCAAACTGTTTTGAAAGTACTAAATGCCATGTTTTGGAAAGTACCCCGTTTTGCCATGCCAAAGTTTTTAATACCAAAATACGCATGTTTTTCAAAAGTGTCTGGAGGTACTGGCAGCCTAGTTTAGGGTTAAGTTCGACTTACTGGGATTATATATCTCACCCCGTCGTGGGACAACATTTTTCAGGTCCCAGGTGATGGAAACCCAAGGTTGCCATGGATTGGCATTTGAGGAAGTCATTGGAGGCAATGGAGATTAATCTGATTAAAACCTTAGGGATTGAATATATTCTTTGGAGTTATAATTGTACCTGACTTTGATATTAAATAGAAGAATACCCTTTTGTCCTAAGTCATCTTGTGTTTTATTTTTATGGAGTTGTTCTCGCTTTCGCATGTATGTTTCATATAGATCTTTAAGCAATGGCCGTTGGTTCCTGGGAGATAATCAAAGGCAACGGCGGAGGTGGGATGTTCGCGTGCTCGCCGGGTTCGGGGCGTGACAATCATGGTTCTTCTTTTATACTCCCCTGCCTCCAAACTAGCCGTTGGATTCCCGGCCAAGGGATCGCTATTCAATCCTTGATTGGACGTCATCAATCGTGATTGAACAAGACTGTATCTTCAGAAGATATGTAGACCGTTGAGTGAGATATTGAACCCTTCTGATTCAGTCGCCCATATAACTAAATCTCCAGCTTCCATAAGTGTGATAAGTCTGGGTTGGTTCCCGAAAGAATATTCCTTAGAAGATGATATCCCATTGTAGAAGGTCCCTTGATTGATTGGAAGGGATATCAGGGTAATCGAATATCACAAGCTTTGCTTAGGAATCTTTCTTTGATCGGAAACCTGCCATACGTGAGTCTTCATGTTTTGCAAATGCAGAAACTGATCTTTCTTGGGTTTCGTCTTAGAAAAATTTGCTTCTTACTTGATCAGTGACATGGAATGGTAATACGGAGATTTGATGCGATCCATCCATCACTGTTTAGATCGTCAGAAACACTTCCATCTGACCTTTCGTCAAAAGCACTTCCATCTGACCCTTAGTCAGAAGCACCTCTTCGTCAGAAGCACTTCCATCTGACCATTCATCAGAAGTACTTCTATCTGACCCTTCGTCCACTCAACCTGCTGCTTACACATTCTTTCTGCATCACAGAACGTTATACAATTTCTCTCGATAGTTTTGTCAGAATCAAAATATAGGAGAATTTCCACAACAATCTCCCCTTTTTTTATGGTGACAAAACTACTCTTATTATTGATACATATATGTAAATTTAAAGATTTTAAATAGTGACAAAAACGAGTAATCATCCGATTTGCTCCTGCAGGTAATCATCATTAGAGATCCTGTACTGAAAATACTCTTGTAGGAAAACATGATCATAGTATAGATGCATAATCAGAGTATAAATAGAGTGTAGGTATCTATCGGAGTATGGTTATCCTGCACAAAAATAAACTCTTCTCCCTCTTTCTGAATTGGAGTATAATCAGAGGTATGTACTCATAGTATAAATAGCGTATAGATATCTCTGCTCAAGATGATATCAATCCCTGCACAAAATGGATATCAACTCTTCTCCCCCCTTTTTGTCAACATCAGAAAGATTGTATAAAGTTAAAAAAAAAAATGAATCGAGTCAATGTTAAACAAATAGAGTAAAGATTGTATCATAGCAAAGAGCAACTTTTGGTCCAAAAAAAATAAAACTAAGAAGATGTGGGTGGAGGCATTTTTTAAGAAGAGGGATCATCTTCAGGCTCGTTATCAGCCTCCACTGGGGAAGGTCCTTCAGAGCTTCTTCCTATTTGCTGAGCACGGCTTCAAACAGCATGAGATGAAGGCAGTTCTGAATCTGTTCTGTCAGTTCTGACCAGTGTGTAGGTAGGCATGTTTGTAACCTCAGCACAAAACATTCCGCCATATAGATTAATTGACTTCTCCAACTTGTTCACCTGACTAGTCATACCCTGCAACTTCCTATCGATCTTCTGTTCAAAAGTCTGCAGTTTCTGAACTAACCTTGTTTCCATAGCAGCCAGAGTTTGAAGAAGGATATGTTGAAGATTTTCAAAGTGTCCTTGAAGGTCCACCTGTAGTTCTGTAAGAGCAGGTTCTTGATATGAGGTGTCAATCCCTTTTGTAGCTAAATTCTCCCCCTCAGTTTGTGCTTAGAGGCAAACACTTCAGCGAGAAAGACATCAGATGTTGCAGGCAAGGGCTCCCCCTGAGTTTGAGCCTTCTTCCCTTTAGCTCGTAAGCTGGGTACAGATTCTACATCTTCATCAATGTCCATTGGTATGGACTGAGCACTCGAGAGTTGATCTTCTCGTGCAATAGCCGAAGCCAAGCTTGTAGCAGCTTTGTGAATTGTTTGTATGGTGGAAGATACAGAATAAGCCTCAATGTCATCTGGCTCTTTCTCCTGCTCTTTTGAGGCCAACTTAGCTAGGACTTGTGCTAGCAACTGCTCATGATCAAAATTGACAAGGGTATTATCATACTCTATTTCATCTTCAATTTTGGCAGCATGCTCCTCATTCCACATTGTGAGGAATTCTTCCTCAGTCAGATCACAAGGATATGCAACCTTTTCTTTTGGTTGTGTTTCTGTTTCATCTCCTCCTTCCTCATTCCTTTCAGCACTGTGATCCCCAGATTCACCTTCTTCATCTGATCCACCTCGATATTGTGTAGCTTTAGAGTCATACTCCCATGTTCCTTCTTCACTTGCCTCTGAGTCTTTATCAGTTGAGCTATCTTTTTGTTGTCCCTTGACAGCCATAACTTTTCTCATTTTTGGAGATTTCTGCTTGGACTCATCCTCGAAATCCACAATGACTGGTTCATTGTTCTTTGTCCTCCATCCAGTAGGAGTCATCTTGTATCCCATCTTTGTCACCATAGTTTCACCAACAGTCATCAGGGGGATATCTTGTTTGACAAGAGAGCCCAGACCTCCGATCTTGAAATGATCCATTATTCTGTAGATCAAAGCAGCATAAGGTAGTTGTCCCTTTGGCTTGAGAACAGACATGTACATGTGCAAAAGGACTGTGTGAGCAAAAGAAATCCTCTTTCCTATCAAGATGCCCCACAACAGTTTTGCCTCATACTTCAAGATGTCTGTTTTAGAGGCTGCCTTGGGTCTAAGACATTCAATGATCACCTTGTGCATCATGATGTGTTTTAAGGGAAAGTCACTGTGGGCAATATGTGACTTCGATTCCCTTGAGAAGCTTGATTTGCCAGTTATGAAGCAAAAGGCTTCTTCTGCAGTGACATCTAGAGGTATGGAATCTCTCTTTCCGGTTCCCATGATAGATGCCAATTCATCAACAGTCAAAATATACTGCTTTCCTTTCATCGTGAAAGCCAAGGAGTTGAAGTTGATAAATTGAAGATTTGAGTAGAAGTAGGCTACCAGATCATGAAAGGTATAGCCCCTATGCCTTATGAATTGATCTATCTTCACCTTTTGTAGATGCTTCCTCAGATAAATGCCGTTACAATCAAAGTACTTTAACTCAAATACCTTGTGAGGTATAACACCTCTCTGTTTCATGAATTCAAACTTGTCTTTGTGAGCCTGATTCTGGAACATGAGATCAGGAAAGCTTTTATCCACATTAAACCCGATATTCTTCACAAAATCATTGAACAGAATGTCATCATCATCTTCAATCTTTGCCCTAGTTCCGCCAGGTCTTATAGGGGATGGTTTTCTTGATTTCGAACTAGGCTCTGCAATTTTCAGTTTTCCTTTTCTAGATGCCGATTTAGGTTTTTCTACAACAATTGGATCAACTATTTTTCCAGGTAAACAAATAAACTCGAGCAGTTCACCTTCACTTTCGAACTGATGAGCATTCAGCAATCTTCTAAGTTCATTGCTAGAATCCCCTGCTGCCTTAATACTATCGTACATTGGCTTAATAGAATGTGACATTGCTTCTTTTCCTTCAAAAGCAGATAGAGACAAACCTTTTGCCAATCGGAATGCCTCACGCTGTTCGTTGATTTGGGTTTCCGTAGGTTCGGCGCTGCTTGCAGTTGAGGCGGAAAACTTTCTCTTCAACTGAGGAGTCTTCTTCGAGTCAGAGGCTAATTTTGGGCCATTGATACGTAGAAAGTTTGAAACTTTGGATGAAAGAGTGTTGTTTTAAGGAAGAAATCGAGAGCGAGAGATCTTGAATACTGTTTTAGGGTTTCGATTTGAGAGAGATTTGAAAGTGAGAGAACAGAGGTGACGGTTCGGTGTTTTATAAAAGAGGCGGTTATTTTTGGAAACAAAATCAATAAAAGAAAATTCTGATCTTCTAAAAAGAAATAAAAGAATTTCTTTAACAAATCAATTAATCACCGTCAATCAGATATTCGGAGATATCTATTCATATGAGAAACTTACCTTAAAGAGAATTTTAAGAGTTAACTGACCTTGATTTATGAACTTTTCCAAAAAGATGAGAATTTCTTCTTACGCGCCTTTTAGCGTTCCTTCTGACGTTTCTTCTGACGTGCCTTCTGACGCTCCTTCTGACGTTCCTTCTGACGCTCCTTCTGACGTTCCTTCTAATGCTCCTTCTGACGCTCCTTCTGGCGTTCCTTCTGACGCTCCTTCCGACGTTCCTTCTGATGTTGCTTCTGACGTTCCTTCTGATGTTCCTTCTGACGCTCCTTCTGATTCTCCTTTTGACTCTCCCTGTTCTAAAATATACTTAAGAAGGAGGGTTAATGATGGATAATTCATTTCTAATAAAATTAAAAGTCTGCTTATCCAATGGGTTAGTGAAAATATCTGCAAGTTGATTTTTTGTATCAATGTATTGAATGTTAACATCACCATTCTGAACATGATCACGTATGAAGTGATGCTTGATCTCAATGTGCTTTGTTCTTGAGTGAAGTATGGGATTTTTTGTAAGATTTATGGCACTTGTATTGTCACAAAGGATTTCCACAATTGATTCTTCAATACCATAATATTTGAGCTGCTGTTTTAGCCAAAGTATTTGAGCACAACAACTTCCAAGAGATACGTATTCTGCTTCAGCTGTACTAAGTGCCACTGTATTTTGCTTCTTGGAATACCATGAGACAAGCATGTTTCCCATAAGCTGACAAGTTCCAGATGTACTTTTCCTATCAATTTTGCAGCCTGCAAGATCTGCATCTGAATATCCCTTTAGTATAAAATCAGAAGATTTAGAGTACCACAAACCATAGTTGGGATACGTCCCAATGTATTTGATTATTCTTTTGATGGCTGATAGGTGTGATTCTCTTGGGCTTGATTGAAATCTTGCGCATAAACAGACGCTATATAGGATGTCTGGCCTTGAAGCTATGAGATAGAGTAGTGATCCAATCATACTTCGATATAGTTTGGGATCAACTTCCTTTCCATCTTCATCTTTATCTAATTTGGAGGAGTGAGACATAGGAGTTTTTGTCTTTTTGCTGTTCTCCAAACCAAACTTCTTCACTATTTCCAATGCATACTTTTCTTGATATATGAAAGTTCCTTTTTGAGATTGATGAATTTGAAGACCAAGAAAGAATCGTAATTCTCCCATCATACTCATCTCAAATTCATCCTGCATTACTTTAGAAAATTTCTTGCAGAGAAGCTCATTAGAAGAACCAAATATAATATCATCAACATAGATTTGAACTAGAAGAATATCCTTACTTTTTCTTTGAATAAAAAGAGTAGTGTCTACATTACCTTTTGTAAAGTTGTGTTGAGATAGAAAGTTACTCAACCTTTCATACCAAGCACGAGGTGCTTGTTTCAGTCAATAGAGTGCCTTTTTTAAGACAAATACCAAATCCTTTTCTCTAGGTTCTTCGAAGCCGGGGGGTTGTTCAACATATACATCTTCTTTGATGTAACCATTTAGAAAAGCATTTTTCACGTCCATCTGAAAAAGTTTGAAATCATTGTAACAAGCATAAGCAAGAAGTAGCCTAATGGCTTCTAACCTGGCAACCGATGCGTAGGTCTCATCGTAGTCTATTCCTTCTTCCTGATAATAGCCTTTTGCTACAAGTCTTGCTTTGTTTCTTACAACATTTCCTTTGTCATCCAGTTTGTTTCTGAATACCCACTTGGTTCCAATCACTAGACGATTTTTGGGTCTGTTGACCAATTCCCAAACATTGTTGACTTTAAATTGATGTAACTCTTCCTGCATTGCATTTATCCAATTCTCATCTGCTAATGCATCTTCAATCCTTTTTGGTTCTAATTCAGATATCAATGCTATGTTGCTCATTGCTTGCTTGAATTTTGATCTTGTCTTTATGCCATCACTTATACTTCCTATGATAAGTTCCTTTGGATGACTTGACTTGTGCTTCCATCTTTTGTCGAAGCAATCATTTGAGGATGTTGTGGGTTCATTCTGTTCATCTTCTGGTCTTTCTTCAACTGAGAGAATTTCCTTCTGAACATTCTCCGAACCATCATCCACAATTGAGTCTTGTTTTTCTCCTGATTCTTCGTGTGAGTCTGAGACTCGAGGAGGTATATGAACTTGATTGATTTGAGGTTCATCATTTTGATGGCTTTCATCGAACTTGATGTTCACTGATTCTTCAACAACGCGAGTGTTCTTGTTGTAGACTCTGTAGGCTTTGCTCGTTGTTGAATATCCTAAGAAAATTCCTTCATACGATCTCTCATCAAACTTTCCAATTCGATCATTAGCATTCTTTAGAATAAAACATTTACAACTGAATACATGAAAATATGCAATATCAGGCTTTCTTTCTTTGAAAATTTCATAGGGGGTTTTCTCGGAAAAATGTCTGAGAGAAATTAGATTTAAGATATAACAAGCTGTTGAAACGGCCTCAGCCCAAAAATTAGAAGCAATGTTACTCTCAATAAGAAGAGTTTTGGCCATTTTTTGCAAGGATCTGTTTTTCCTTTCTACTACCCCATTTTGTTGAGGAGTATAAGGTGCAGAGAAGTTATGCTGAATTCCGAAATCAGTGCAAAAATCTGAGAAACTTTGATTTTCAAATTCTCCCCCATGATCCGTTCTCAAACTAGAAATGGTGTAGCCCTTTTCATTTTGAATCCTTTTGGCAAGTTTTGAAAAGGACATAAAAGCCTCACTTTTGTGAGCTAGAAATAAAACCCATGTAAATCTAGAGAAGTCATCAACTATGACAAGACATTATTTCTTACCTCCAAGACTTAAGGTTCTGTTCGGTCCAAAGATGTCCATATGAAGTAGCTGTAGACAATGCTTAATGGACACTTGATTTAAGGACTTAAAAGAACTTCTTACCTGCTTGCCTAGTGTGCATGCATGACATAGTCCACCTTTCTCAAATTTCGTTTGAGGTAACCCTCGAACAAGTCTCTTCTTGGAAAGCTTTGAGATGTGTTTTACACTAATATGACCTAACTTTCTGTGCCAAAGATCAGATTCATCCCGTGAAGGATTGCTTCTTGTCCTTGCTCATACCTGTACATTTTAAATCCTGGAAGCAAATATCATAGCCAGAGTCATAGAGTTGACTTACAGAAATTAAGTTATAGTTCAATCATCTGACTAGAGAGACATCTTTAACCGTTAGATTTCCAATCTTTACATTTCCCTTCCCAATGACGTTTCCCTTGTTCTTTCCTCCAAAGGACACGCTTCTACCATTACAATTTGAGAAGGACATAAATACATCTAGATTTCCAGTCATGTGACTTGAACAGCCACTATCCAGAAACCATTTGTTCTTCCTTCTCTTTAGTACACGCAATAAATAAACAACTTACTGTTTCTTTGGTACCCATGCTTTCTTGGGTCCTTCTGTGTTAGTGGGTTTTGATATTTTAACGGGTCTCCAAATTTTCTTGCAATTATCCTTAGTATGACTAGGATCACCACAGTTCACACAGGATTGTCGAATATAAGATCTAGTAAAATGCTTATGAAAATGATGTCTGTAATCAGAAAATGTTGGTTTTCGAAATTCAGTTTTAAAGGAATTTTTTAGATTACTCTCTTTTTTAAAACCTAGCTCAGATCGGTCATTGAAAGGTATTTGTTTTGAAATAATGTTATTCAGAGTTTCTGAGTTTTGTGAAAACCTTTTTGAGATATCGGAAACCTTTTCTTTCAGAGAGCATTTTCTTTTGAAATCAAATCATGATTTTCTTTCAATTGGTGAAACTCTTGTTGTAGAAAATCGATTTTTTCTTTTTGAGATAAATTCTGCTGTTTTAAGGACGAATTTTCCTTTTTCAAACCAGAAACTTTTTCAAGAGCATCTTTGTAGTTTCTACACAATTCATCAATATACTCAGTAACTTCATCAGGGAGTTCAGATGAACATACATCAGTTTCTGAGTCTAAATTTGAATCTGATTCGGCCATGAGACAGATGTTTACATAATCATTTTCACTTTCATCAGAATCACTTAGAGTATCTGCCTTTAGGGCCTTCTTGTACTTCTCATACTTGAGTTTGTCCTTCTTCAACATTGGACAGTTCGGTTTGATATGTCCTGCCTTCTTACAGTGAAAGCAGATCACGTCTTTGCTATCTTGTGAGTCGTTGCATGGCATTTTCATATCATTCTTCTTCCAAGGTTTCTTCCCTTTGATATTTTTGGCTTTCCGAGCCATCTTTCTAAATTTCTTGACCATGAGGGCTAATTCATCATCATCCCCATCTTCATCATCTGTATTAGAAAGACATTGAGCAATTTCAGTTTTCAAGGCAATAGATTTTTTACCTTTTTGTTCTCCCTTCTTGTTTGCTCGTTCTGTTTCATTAGATTGAAAAGTCCCAACTAGCTCATCCACCGAGAGTGGTCTGATTGTTTGGCATTCTTGAATTGATGGTTTGATGTAATTCCAATCATCTGTGAGTCCACGTAGTATTTTCCTGACTTGCATTGGTTCAGCAATAGGTGCGCCTTGTCTTGCAAGTCCACTTGCCAAAGTCTGAAACATGTCTATCATATCTGCAATAGATTCATCAGATTTCATTTGGAATGCTTCATAGTCACTCAGTAAAATACTGAGCTTCGTTTCTTTTACTCGATTTGTTCCTTGAAAGGTAATATGAAGTCTATCCCATATTACCTTAGATGATTCTTCTTCTGAGACACGATTATAGAGAGGGGTGGATAAGGCACAAAAGAGAGCATTGACAGCTTTAGAATCAAGGCCTCTTCTTTTAGCCTTTTCAGCATCGGTCATTGTTGTGACAAGATTTGCTCCGTCAGGAGAGGTTGGATTTGTAGCAGTTGCATGAACTACTCCATTCGTAACAACATCCCACATCAGATCATCATAGGCTTTGAAGAACCACTTCATCTTGTTGCTCTACATATTGTAGTCCTTCCCATCAAAGTATGGTGGCTTGTTGGCAAAGTGTGAATCGCTTGTTCTTGAAGAGTGATTGTTAGACATAGTAGATCGTTAGCTCTGAAGTCAATAAACACTTCGTAAATATGAGCAACCTGCTCTGATACCAATTGATGGATCTAGCAATTTCACCTAGAGGGGGGTGAATAGGTGATTCTGAATATAATTGAAATTTCTTGCGGAATAAAAAAACAATTCAGTGTACGATTAGAATCAGGAACAGCATAACAGTGTGCAAAAAGTCTAAACACAAAAGTAAGAGTTTAGAGTAGAGAATATTGCACACGATGATTATAGTGGTTCGGCTTAGATTAAGCCTACGTCCACTCTCCCACGATGACAGTCGATCGGCTGGATTTCACTATGAAGAATCACGAGAATTACAAACACTCAATCACTTGGTTTTTCTCTCTCACAGATTTTCACAATGAATAGGATTTTTGGTACACAGAATATTTTCGGATAGAACTCAGATTATGCTTGCACTTTGGATTGTTGTTCCACTTCTTGCTCTTTAGTCCATCATGGTTCTTCTTTTATACTCCCTTGCCTCCAAACTAGCCGTTGGATTCCCGGCCAAGGGATCGCTCTTCAATCCTTGATTGGACGTCATCAATCGTGATTGAACGAGACTGTATATTCAGAAGATATGTAGACCGTTGAGTGAGATATTGAACCATTCTGATTCAGTCTCCCATACAACTAAATCTCCAGCTTCCATAAGTGTGATAAGTCTGAGTTGGTTCCCGAAAGAATATTCCTTAGAAGATGATATCCCATTGTAGAAGGTCCCTTGATTGATTGGAGGGGATATAAGGGTAATCGAATATCACAAGCTTTCCTTACGAATCTTGCCTTGATCGGAAACCTGCCATACGTGGGTCTTCATGTTTTGCAAATGCAGAAACTGATCTTTATTGGGTTTCGTCTTAGAAAGATTTGCTTCTTACTTGATCAGTTGACATGGAATGGTAATACGGAGATTTGATGCGATCCATCCGTCACTATTTAGATCGTCAGAAGCACTTCCATCTGACCCTTAGTCAGAAGCACTTCCATCTGACCCTTCATCAGAAGTACTTCTATCTGACCCTTCGTCCACGCGACGGAATTAGATCCACTCAACCTGCTGCTTACACATTCTTTCTGCATCACATAACGTTATACAATTTCTCTCGATAGTTTTGTCAGAATCAAAATATAGGAGAATTTCCACAACATGTTTCTCCCGTGAGGATTTTCTTGACAATATAAGGGCCTTCGTAATTCGGGGTAAATTTACCTCCCGGATGAACAGCATTTTGCAGAGTCTTTTTTACCACAAGATCATCCACCTCGAAACTTCTAGGTCTGACTTTTCGATTAAATGACTTGGTCACCCTCTTCTGGTAACCCTGGCCATGACAGATTGCTCTAAGACGTTTCTCGTCTATCAGATTTAGCTGTTTACATCTGCGTTTGAAATACTCTGCCTCGGAGAGTTTAGCCTCTGATAAGATTCTCAAAGAGGGAACCTTAACCTCTATGGGCAAGACAGCTTCCATCCCATACACCAGAGCATAAGGAGTTGCCCCTGTAGAAGTCCTTATCGAAGTCCGATACGCCATTAAGGTAAAGGGTAGCCTTTCATGCCAATCCCTATAATTTTCTATAGTCTTAGCCAAGATCTTTTGATATTCTTGTTTGACGCTTCTACTGCTCCATTCATTTATGGGCGGTAAGGGGAAGAATTAAGGTGTCGAATGCCAAAGTGATTCAGCAGATCGTTAACAATCTTGTTGTTCATGTTGGACCCATTGTCTGTGATGATCGCTCGAGGGGTACCATATCGAGAAATTATATCTCTCTTAATAAACCTTGCCACATTCCTTGCAGTAACATTCTTGTAAGAACTGGCTTCTATCCACTTTGTGAAGTAATCGATTGCCACCAGAATGAAGCGATGACCATTTGAAGCTGTTGGATTGATAGGCCCTATCATATCTATTCCCCACACAGAAAAAGGCTAAGCTTCATTCATCTGATGAAATTCCTTTGGGGGTGCATTAATCTTATCACCCTATACTTGGCACTGGTGGCATGACCTGCATGTTGATTACAATCTGATTCGATGGTCATCCAATAATAGCCAAGCCGCATGATCTTCCTAGCGAGGAGATGACCATTCAGGTGTAGCCCGCATATATTTTCATGGATCTCCTTCATGAGAGTATTTGCTTCTTTAGCATCTACGCACCTTAACAGAGTGGAGTCAAATGACCTTTTGTACAAAACTTGTCCATTGAGAAAAAATTTGTTAGCCATCTTGGCTATATATCTTCGGTCTCCCGCTTGATATCCCTTAGGAAACTCCCTTTTCAGGAGATAATTCTTGATATCATGATACCACGGCTCTCCGTCGAATTCTTCTTCAATCAGCATGCAATAAGTGTTGTGGAAATTCTCCTGTATTTTGATTCTGACAAAACTTTCAAAAGAAATTGTTTAATGATATGTGATGCAGGAAGAATGTGTAAGCAGCAGGTTGAATGATTCCAATCCTGTCGCACTGACGAAGGGTCAGATGGAAGTACTCCTGACGAAGGGTCAGATGAAATGCTTCTGACTGAGGGTCAGATGGAAGTGCTTCTGACGATCGAAACAGTGACGGATGGATCACATCAAATCTCCGTATTACCATTCCGTGTCAACTGATTTAGTAAGAAACAAATCTTCCTATAGACGAATCTGAAGAAAGATCAATTTCTGCATTTACAAAACACGAAGACCCACGTATGGCAGGTTTCCCATCAAGGCAAGTGATATTCGATTGCCCTGATACCCCTTCCAATCAATTAAGAGACTTTCTACAATGGGATATCATCTTCTAAGGAATATTTCTTTGGGAACCAACTCAAACTTATCACACTTATGGAAGCTGGAGATTCAGTTGTATGGGCGACTGAATCAGAATGGTTCAACGTCTTACCCAACGGTCTACATATCTTCTGAAGATACAGTCTCGTTCAATCACGATTGTTGACATCCAATCAAGGATTGAAGAGCGATCCCTTGGCTGGAATCCAATGGCTTGTTCGGAGGCAGGGGAGTATAAAAGAAGGATCATGATGGACTAAAGGGTGAGAGCGAACAACAATCCAAAGTGCAAGCATAATCTGAGTTCTATCCGAAAATATTCTATGTACTCAAAATCCTTAAATGTGAAAATCTATGTGAGAGAAAAATCAAGTGCTTGAGTGGTTGTAATTCTCTTGATTTTACATAGTGAAATCCAGCCGATCGGTTGTCATCGTGGGAGAGTGGACGTAAGCTTGATCTAAGCCGAACCACTATAAACGTCGTGTGCAATATTCTCTACCCTAAACTCTTACCTTTGCGTTTAGATTTTATGCACACTGTTATACTGCTCCTGTTCCTAATCGTACACTGAATTTTATTTATTCCGGAAGAAATTTCAATTTTATTCAGAATCACCTATTCACCCCCCCTCTAGGAGATATTGCTAGATCTTTCAATTGGTATCAAAGCAGGTTGGTCATTTTTATGAAGTGTTTATTGACTTCAGAGTTAACGATCTACTATGTCTAGCAATCACTCTTCAGGAACAAGCGATTGCACTTTGCCAACAAAACCACCATACTTTGATGGAAAGGACTACAATATGTGGAGCAACAAGATGAAGTGGTTCTTCAAAGCCTATGATGATCTGATGTGGGATGTCGTTACAAATGGAGTAGTTCCTGCAACTGCTACAAATCCAGCCACTGCTGACGGAGTAAATCCTATCACAACAATGACCGATGATGAAAAGGCTAAAAGAAGAGGCCTTGACTCTAAAGCTGTCAATGCTCTCTTTTGTGCCTTATCTACCCCTCTCTATAATCGTGTCTCAGAGGAGGAATCATCTAAAGGCAATATGGGATAGACTTCATATTACCTTTCAAGGAACAAATCGTGTAAAAGAAACAAAGCTCAGCATTTTACTGAGTGACTATGAAGCATTTGAAATGAAACCTGATGAATCTATTGCAGATATGATAGACAGGTTTCAGACTTTGGCAAGTGGACTTGCAAGACAAGGCGCACCTATTGCTCAACCAATGCAATTCAGGAAGATACTGCGTGGACTCACAGATGGTTGGAATTACATCAAACCATCAATTCAAGAATGCCAAACAATCAGACCACTCTCGGTGGATGAGTTAGTCTGGACTTTGCAATCTTATGAAACAGACCGAGCAAACAAGAAGGGAGAACAAAAAGGTAAAAAATCTATTGCCTTAAAAACTGAAATTAATCAATGTTTTTCTGATACAGATGATGAAGATGAGGATGATGAAGAATTAGCCCTCATGGTCAAGAAATTTAGGAAGATGGCTTGGAAAGGCAGAAACATCAAAGGAAAGAAACCTTGGAAGAAGAATGATGTGAAAATATCAAGCAACGACTCACAAGATAACAAAGACGTGATCTGCTTTCACTGTAAGAAGGCAGGACATATCAAACCGAACTGTCCAAATTTGAAGAATGACAAACTCAAGTATGAGAAGTACAAGAAGGCTCTACAGGCAGAAACTTTAAGTGATTCTGATGAAAGTGAAAATGATTATGCAAACATCTGTCTCATGGCCGTATCAGATTCAAGTTCAGATTCAGAAACTGCGGTATGTTCATCTGAACTCCCTGATGAAGTTATTGAATATATTGATGAATTGTGTAGAAATTACAAAGAAGCTCTTAAAAAGGTTTCTGATTTGAAAAAGGAAATGCTTCCTTAAAACAACAGAATCTATCCCAAAAAGAAAAAATTGATTTTCTACAACAAGAGCTTCACCAGATGAAAGAAAATCATGATTTGATTTCAAAAGAAAATGCTTCCTTGAAAGAAAAGGTTTCCAATATATCAGAAAGGTTTTCACAAAGCTCAGATACTCTGAATAGCATTATTTCAAAACAAATACCCTTCAATGACCGATCTGTGTTAGGTTTTAAAAAGGAAAGTAGTCAAAAAAATTCCTTTAAAACTGAATTTCGAAAACCAACATTTTCCGATTACAGGGATCATTTTCATAAGCATTTTACTAGATCCTACATTCGACAATCCTGTGTGAATTGTGGTGATCCTAGCCATACTAAGGATTACTGCAAGAAAATTTGGAGACCTATTAAAAGGTCAAAACCTACTAACACAGAAGGACCCAAGAAAGTATGGGTACCAAAGAAACAGTAAGTTGTTTATTTATTGCAGGTACCAAAGAGAAGGAAGAACAAGTGGTTTCTGGATAGTGGTTGTTCAAGTCACATGACTGGAAATCCAGATGTATTTATATCCTTCTCAGATTGTGATGGAAGAAGCGTGTCTTTTGGAGGAAAGAACAAGGGAAAGGTCATTGGGAAAGGAAATGTAAAGATTGGAAATCTGACTGTTAAAGATGTATCTCTAGTCAGAGGATTGAACTACAACTTAATTTCTGTAAGTCAACTCTGTGACTCTGGATATGATATTTGGTTCCAAGATCTAAAATGCACAGGTATGAGCAAGGACAAGAAGCAATCCTTCACGGGACGAAGGCATGGGAACATTTATCTTTTAGATATTGATGCTGACTGTGAAAGTGCAAAATGTCTTATTTCTGTTAAGGATGAATCTGATCTTTGGCACAGAAAGTTAGGTCATATAAGTGTAAAACATATCTCAAAGCTTTCCAAGAAGGGACTTGTTCAAGGGTTGCGTCAAACGAAATTTGAGAAAAGTGGACTATGTCATGCATGCACACTGGGTAAGCAGGTAAGAAGTTCTTTTAAGTCCTTAAATCAAGTTTCCACTAAGCATTGTCTGCAGCTACTTCATATGGATATCTTTGGACTAAATAGAACCCTAAGCCTTGGAGGTAAGAAATATTGTCTTGTCATAGTTGATGACTTCTCTAGATTTACATGGGTTTTATTTTTAGCTCACAAAAATGAAGCTTTTATGTCCTTCTCAAAGCTTGCTAAAAGAATACAAAATGAAAAGGGTTATACTATTTCCAGTTTGAGAACGGATCATGGGGGAGAGTTTGAAAATCAAAGTTTCTCAGATTTTTGCACTGATTTCGGAATTCAGCATAACTTCTCTGCACCTTATACTCCTCAACAAAATGGGGTAGTAGAAAGGAAAAATAGATCCTTGCAAGAAATGGCCAGAACTTTTCTTATTGAAAGTAGAATTGCCTCTAATTTTTGGGCTGAGGCCGTTTCAACAGCTTGTTATATCTTAAATCGAACTTCTCTCAGACCTTTTTATGAGAAAACCCCCTATGAAATTTTCAAAGAAAGAAAGCCTGATGTTGCATACTTTCATGTATTCGGTTGCAAATGCTTTATTCTAAAGAATGCTAATGATCGAATTGGAAAGTTTGATGAGAGATCAGATGAAGGAATTTTCTTGGGATATTCAACAACAAGCAAAGCCTACAGAGTATACAACAAGAACACTCGTGTTGTTGAAGAATCAGTGAACATCAAGTTCGATGAAAGCCAGCAGAATGATGAACCTGAATCCATTCAAATGAATACACTTCATCAAGTCACAGACTCACGGGTAGATTCAGATGCAAAACAAGACTCAAATGTGAATATTGGTTCGGAGAATGTTCAGAAGGAAACTTCCTCAATTGAAGAAAGACCAAAAGATGAATAGAATGAATCAACAACATCCTCAAATGATAGCCTTGACAAAAACCGGAAGCATAAGTCAAGTCATCCAAAGGAACTTATCATAGGAAGCATAAGTGATGGCATAAAGACAAGATCTAAGCTCAAGCAAGCAATGAGCAACATCGCTTTGGTATCTAAATTGGAGCCAAAAAGAATTGAAGATGCATTAGCAGATGAGAACTGGATAAATGCAATGCAGGAAGAGCTACATCAGTTCAAGGTCAACAATGTTTGGGAATTGGTCAATCGACCCAAAAATCGTCCAGTAATTGGAATAAAATGGGTATTCAGAAACAAACTTGATGACAAAGGAAAAGTTGTAAGAAACAAAGCAAGACTTGTAGCAAAAGGCTACTCTCAAGAAGAAGGAATAGACTACGATGAGACCTACGCACCGGTTGCCAGGTTAGAAGCCATTAGGCTACTTCTTGCTTATGCTTGTTACAATGATTTCAAGCTTTTTCAGATGGACGTGAAAAGTGCCTTCCTAAATGGCTACATCAAAGAAGAGGTATATGTTGAACAACCCCCTGGCTTCGAAGAACCTAGAGAAAAGGATTTGGTATATGTCTTGAAAAAGGCACTCTACTGACTGAAACAAGCACCTCGTGCTTGGTATGAAAGGTTGGGTAACTTTCTATCTCAACACAACTTCACCAAAGGTAATGTAGACACCACTCTTTTTATTCAAAGAAAAGGTAAAGATATCCTTTTAATTCAAATCTATGTTGATGATATTATATTTGGCTCCTCTAATGAGCTTCTCTGCAAGAAATTTTCTAAAGTAATGCCGGATGAATTTGAGATGAGTATGATGGGAGAATTACGGTTCTTTCTTGGTCTTCAAATTCATCAATCTTAGAAAGGAACTTTCATATTTCAAGAAAAGTATGCACTGGAAATAGTGAAGAAATTTGGTCTGGAGAATGGCAAGAAGACAGAAACTCCTATGCCTCACTCCTCCAAATTAGATAAAGATGAAGATGGAAAGGAAGTTGATCCCAAACTATATCGTAGTATGATTGGATCATTACTCTATCTCACAGCTTCAAGACCAGACATCCTATATAGTGTCTGCTTATGTGCAAGATTTCAATCAAGCCCAAGAGAATCACACCTATCAGCCGTCAAAAGAATAATCAAATACATAGGGACTTATCCCAACTATGGTTTGTGGTACTCTAAATCTTCTGATTTTATACTAAAGGGATATTCAGATGCAGATCTTGCAGGTTGCAAAATTGATAGAAAAAGTACATCTGGAACTTGTCAGCTCATGGGAAACATGCTTGTCTCATGGTATTCAAAGAAGCAAAATACAGTGGCACTCAGTACAGCTGAAGCAGAATACGTATCTCTTGGAAGTTGCTATACTCAAATACTTTGGCTAAAACAGCAGCTCAAAGACTATGGTGTTGAAGAATCAACTGTGGAAATCCTATGTGACAACACGAGTGCCATAAATCTTATAAAGAATCCCATACTTCACTCAAGAAGAAAGCATATTGAGATCAAGCATCACTTCATACGTGATCATGTTCAGAACGGTGATGTTAACATTCAATACATTGATACGAAAAATCAACTTGCAGACATTTTTACTAAACCATTGGATAAACAGACTTTTAATTTTATTAGAAATGAATTATCCATCATTAACCTTCCTTCTTAAGTATACCTTAGAACAGGGAAATTCAAGAAGGAAAGTCAGAAGGAGAGTCAGAAGGAACGTCAGAAGGAGAGTCAGAAGGAACGATAGAAGGAGAGTCAGAAGGAACGACAAAACGAGAGTCAGAAGGAGCGTCAGAAGAAGCATCAGAAGGAGCATCAGAAGGAACGTCAGAAAGGCGCGTAAGAAGAAATTCACACTTTCTTTTGTAAAAAAGGTCATAAATCGAGGTCAGTTATCTCTAAAAACTATCTTTTAGGTAAGTTCCTCATATGAATAGATATCTCCGAATATCTGATTGACGGTGATTAATTGATTTACTAAAGAAACTTTTTTTTTCTTTAATCAAAATTCTATCTTTTGTTTCCAAAAATAACCGCCTCTTTTATAAAACACCGAACCGTCACCTCTATTCTCTCTCTTTCAAATTTTTCTCAAATCAAAACCCTAAAACCATATCCAAGATCTCTTGCTCTCGATTTCGTCCTCAAAACAATGCTCTTTCACTCAAAGTTTTAAACTTTCTACGCATCAATGGCTCCAAAATCAGCCTCTAACTCGAAGAAGACGTCTCAGTTGAAGAGAAAGTTCTCCGCCTCAACAGCAAGCGGCGCTGAAACTACAGAAACCCAAATCAACGAACAGCGAGAAGCACTTCGCTTGGCAAAAGGTCTGTCTTTGTCCGCCTTTGAAGGAAAAGAAGCTATGGCACATTCTATTAAGCCAATGTATGATAGGATTAAGGCAGCATGGGATTTTGGTAATGAACTTAGAAAACTACTAAGCACTCATTATTTCGATAGTGAAGGCGAACTATTGGAGTTTCTTAGCTTGCCTGGAAAAATCGTTGAACCAATTGCTATAGAAAAACCTGAATCTGCCTCTAGAAAAGGAAAGGAGAAAGTGGCAGAGACAAGCTCAAAACGAAAATCCTCTCCAATTAGACCTGGCGGCACTAAGGCAAAGGTCGAAGATGATGATGACATTTTGTTCAATGACTTTGTGAAAAATATTGGGTTTAGTTTGGATAAAAGCTTTCCTGATACTTTGTTCCAGAATCAGGCTCACAAAAAAAGGTTTGAAGTCATGAAATGAAACAGAGAGGTGTTATACCTCACAGAGTATTTGAGTTAAAGTACTTTGATAATAATGGTATCTATCTGAGGAAGCATCTACAAAAGGTGAAGATAGATCATTTCATAATGAAGAGAACCTACACTTTTCCTGACCTGGTAGCCTACTTCTACACAAATCTTCAGTTTGTCAACTTCAACTCTCTGCTTTCACGATGAAAAGAAAGCAGTATATTTTGACTGTTGATGAATTGGCTTCTATCATGGGAACCAGAAAGGGAGATTTCAAACCCCTAGATGTCACTGCAAGAGAAGCTTTTTGCTTCCTAACTGGCAAATCGAGCTTCTCAAGAGAATCAAAGTCACATATTGCATACAGTGATTTTCCCTTAAAACACATCATGATGCACAAAGTGATCATCGAATGTCTTAGATCCAAGGCAGCATCAAAGACAGATATATCGAAGTATGAGGCAAAGCTGCTATGGGGCATCTTGACAGGAAAGATGATTTCTTTTGCTCACACAGTCCTATTACACATGTACAGATCAGCTCTCAAGCCAAAGGGATAACTTCCTTATGCCGCCTTGATCTATAGAATAATAGATCATTTTAAGATTGGTGGCCTGAGCGCCTTTATCAATCAAGAAATTCCTCTGATGACTGCTGGAGAGACTATGGTAACAAAGATGGGATACAAGATGACTCCTCCTGGATGGAGAACAAAGAACAATGAACCAGTCATTGTGGACTTCGAGGATGAGTCCAAGTAGAAATCTCCAAAGAAGAGAAAAGTTATGGCTGTCAAGGGGCAACAAAAAGATAGTCCTACTGATAAGGAGCAACAGAAAGACAGTCCTACTGATAAGGACTCAGAAGCAAGTGAAGAAGGAACAGGGGAATATGATTCTGAAGCTATACAATCTCAAGGTGGATCAGATGAAGAAGGTAAATCTGGAAATCATAGTGCTGAAAGAAATGAGGAAGAAGGACATGAAGCAGGAACACAATCACAAGAAAAAGTTGTGTTTCCTTGTGATCTGACTGAGGAAGAATTCCTCACAATGTGGAATGAGGAGCAAGCTGCCAGAATTGAAGATGACATAGAGTATGGCAACACACTTGTAAACTGTGATCATGAACAGTTGCTAGCACAAGTTCTAGCAAAGTTGGCTTCAAAAGAACAGGAGGAAGAATAAGATGACATTGAAGCTTATTTTGTATCCTCTACCAGACGAACAATTCACAAAGATGCTATAAGTCTGGTTTCAGCAATTGCACGAGAAGATCAACTGTCGAGTGCACAGTCCATACCAATGGACATTGATGAGGAAATAGTATCTGTGCCAAGCTCAAAAGAAAAAGGGAAAAGGGCTATAACACAGGGAGAGGGAGAGCCTTTGCCTGCTATATCGGATGTCTTTCTCACTGAAGTACTTGCCTCTCAAGCTTTTCCCAAGGCACGAACTGAGGGGAAGATTATAAGTACAAAAGGGATTGACACCTCTTCTCAAGAACCTGCACCTTCAGAACCACAAATGGAACTTCAAGCACATTTTGAAAATTTTCAAAATATTCTTCTTCAGACTCTGGCTGCAATGGAAATAAGGTTTGATCAGAAAATACAGACCTTGGAACAGAAGATAGATAGGAAGCTTCAGGGTATGACTAGTCAGGTGACTAAGCTGGAAAAGTCCAATGATCTCTATGGGAGAATGTTTTGTGCTGAGGTCGCCAACATGCCTACGTACACACTGATCAGAACGGACAGAACAGCTTCAAACCTGCCCACATCTCAAGCTGTAAGAGGACATGCTCAGAGGATGGGAAGTAGCTATGACGGACCTTCCCGAGTAGAGGCTGATAATGAGCCAGAAGATCATCCCTCTTCTTCAAAAATGCCTCCACCCACATCTTCCTAATTTCATTTTCTATGTTTCTTGGCAAACGTTGTTCTTTGTTATGCAACAATTCTTACATCATTCATTTAACATTGATTAGATTAAATTTTATATAGACTCTTTCTGATGTTGACAAAAAGGGGGAGAAGAACTGATTTTTGTGCTTTGTGCATGATATATACTCTGATCATGTTCTCCTATGAGAATCATTAGATTACCTCTGATTATACTCCAATTTAGAAAGGGGGAGAAGATTTTACTTTTGTGCAGGATAATCTATTTTGTGTGCAAGATAACCATATTCTGATAGTACACTCAGTATACTCTCATCGTGAAGTTTATTTTTGTGCAGGATCATTGCAGGATAATCTTACTCTGATCATGTTCTCCTATGAGAACACTTTCATTACAGGATCTCTAATGATGATTACCTGCAGGAGCAAATGTGATGATTACTCGCTTTTATCATTTTATCACTAGTTAAAATTTTTTATTTACTTATTTGTATTTGCAACAAGAGGAGTTTTGTCACCATCAAAAAGTGGGAGATTGTTGTGGAAATTCTCCTGTATTTTGATTCTGACAAAACTTTCAAAAGAAATTGTTTAATGATATGTGATGCAGGAAGAATGTGTAAGCAGCAGGTTGAATGATTCCAATCCTGTAGCACTGACGAAGGGTCAGATGGAAGTACTCCTGACGAAGGGTCAGATGGAAGTACTCCTGACGAAGGGTCAGATGGAATGCTTCTGACTGAGGATCAGATGGAAGTGCTTCTGACGATCGAAACAGTGACGGATGGATCACATCAAATCTCCGTATTACCATTCCGTGTCAACTGATCTAGTAAGAAACAAATCTTCCTATAGACGAATCTGAAGAAAGATCAGTCTCTGCATTTGCAAAACACGAAGACCCATGTATGGCAGGTTTCCGATCAAGGCAAGTGATATTCGATTGCCCTGATATCCCTTCCAATCAATTAAGGGACTTTCTACAATGTGATATCATCTTCTAAGGAATATTTCTTTGGGAACCAACTCAAACTTATCACACTTATGGAAGCTGGAGATTCAGTTGTATGGGCGACTGAATCAAAAGGGTTCAACGTCTTACCCAACGGTCTACATATCTTCTGAAGATACAGTCTCGTTCAATCACGATTGATGACGTCCAATCAAGGATTGAAGAGCAATCCCTTGGCTGGAATCCAATGGCTAGTTCGGAGGCAGGGGAGTATAAAAGAAGGATCATGATGGACTAAAGGGTGAGAGCGAACAACAATCCAAAGTGCAAGCATAATCTGAGTTCTATCCGAAAATATTCTGTGTACTCAAAATCCTTCATTATGAAAATCTGTGTGAGAGAAAAACCAAGTGCTTGAGTGGTTGTAATTCTCTTGATTCTTCATAGTGAAATCCAGCCGATCGGCTGTCATCGTGGGAGAGTGGACGTAGGCTTGACCTAAGCCGAACCACTATAAACGTCGTGTGCAATATTCTCTACTCTAAACTCTTACCTTTGCATTTAGATTTTCTGCACACTGTTATACTGCTCCTATTCCTAATCGTACACTGAATTTTATTTATTCCGTAAGAAATTTCAATTTTATTGAGAATCACCTATTCATCCCCCCTCTAGGAGATATTGCTAGATCCATCAATAAGCAGGTTTTTCGATTATGCCAATCCTTAGTGGCTCTACTTCTAATCTATCAGTTATTTACAACATTGAGGCCAACGTGGCCAACGCATCGGCAAATTGGTTATGAGATCTCGATAAGTATTCAAATGACACTTCTTCGAACTTAAGTGTCAATTCTTCAAGATACTCATGATAATGAATAAGTTTTGCGTCTTTTGTTTTCCATTCCCCTTGTGTCTGTAAGATAACGAGCATGGAATCTCCATAAACATGTAGCTTTGGTACCTCCATGGAGATGGCCAATCGTAGGCCTAGAATGCATACCTCATATTCTGAAATATTGTTGGTGCAAGGGAAAGTCATCTTTGATGCGAATGGATAATGCTGTCTATCGGGGGATATCGGTACTGCCCTGTGTCAGCTCCCGAAAAATTGACAACACCGTCGAAATACATGACGCATTTATCCTCTGTTAGATTCAAAACTTGATCATCCACTTCTGTCTTTCTAGAAGATGTGCAATTTTGAGAATTTTCTGCCAACATATCGACTATGGCTCTCCCTTTCACAGATTTTTGTGGAGAACTCTTGATGTCAAATTCAGACAACATCACTTGCCATTTTGCTAATTTTCCAATCAAAGCGGGTTTCTCCAAGAGATATTTGATGGGATCATTTTCTGTCACCAGTTGAATATGGTGGTGCATAGTATATTGCCTCAACCTACGAAGTACCCATACTGTCACTACGCAAGCCCTTTCGACAGACACGTAATTCGTTTCAGACGAGGTAAATTTCTTGCTTAAATAGTAGATGGCTCTTTCCTTACCATCCACTGGGCTTGTTTGAGCAAATAAGGCTCCCAAAGATTCTTACTGTATAATCAAATACAAGGTCAAGGGGTGACCTGAGATGGGTGGCACAAGTACTGGTGGAGTGACTAGATAAGTCTTGATCTTATGGAATGTCTGGCTGCATTCTGTATCCCAAGTCACTTTCGCACCCTTTTTGAGCAGTCTAAAAATCGATTTAGTCACATCTGATAACTTATTGATGAACCTGGCAATGTAGTTTAATCTCCCTAGAAGACTTTTTACTTCTTTTACTGTTGAGGGAGTTGCTAGGTCATGAATAGCTTGAATCTTTGAAGGGTCAATCTCAATGCCCTTGTTACTGATCATAAATCCAAGAAGTTTCCCAGATTTTGCCTCAAATACACATTTGTTAGGGTTCAACCTTAACTTGTATTTGCGCAGTCGCTCAAACAGCTTTCTTAGCACTTGAATGTGATCATGTCCTTCATTGGACTTGGCGATCATGTCATCGACATATACCTCAATTTCCTTATGGATCATGTTATGAAATAGTGTGGCCATAGCCTTCTGATAGGTAGCCCACGCGTTCTTTAGTCCAAAGGGCATAACCTTATAGCAAAAGTTTCACCAAGGCGTGGTAAACACAGTTTTTGGTTTGTCCTCCTGCCTCAAAAGGTTCTGGTTATATCCGGAGAATCCATCCATGAATGAAAATTATTCATACCCCGCAGTACTATCTACCAGCACGTCAATGTGGGGAAGTGAAAAATCATCTTTTGGGCTTGTTCTATTCAAATTTCGGTAATCCACACAGATCCGGATTTTGCCATCCTTTTTCATAACTGGGACTATGTTTGCAATCCATTCTGAATATGTGATAGCTTCAATAAAGCCCACTCTAAGAAGTTTCATCACTTCTTCTTTAATTTTGTCTTCCAACTCAGCTTTCATCGGTATGCTGCCTTGTCTCACCGGCTTAACACTGGGATCTGTGGGTAACGTATGTTCCACAATTCTGGGATCCAAACCAAGCATGTCAGCATACGACCATGCAAAAACATCATGATATTCCTTCAATAATTCTGCAAACCTGAGCCTCTCATCTCGGCATAAATGCCCACCGATCTTGACTTCCTTGATATCTGCGGAGTCACCCAAGTTAATGACAATTGGCTCTTCTGAAGTGGGAGGCATCGACTCTTCGAAGGTACTCCACTCTCTACGGATAGACTCATAACCCTCATCCTCGTCTTCATCAATGTTGTAGGAACAATCAACGTGGTGATCCGAATCACACAACAACCTAGTATGTATGTTTCAGATGATATGCCTGAAATGTCATGAGCATGGTTAGTCTATATTTCATATAAAAATGCTATGCATGAGTGTGAAAAATCTTTTTAAAAGAGATTTCAAAATAAGTGCAGGCGTAAATGGAACTAGTCCTCATATCCTAGGACATCCTTGTTCCTCAGAAATCTTTTGGAAATCAGGAATCATATGGAAAACCAGGCCTCAAGCTTCCCATATGAAGGCTAGTGTCATCATTGAGCTGACTTGTGGTTCCATATGTTCTCAACAAAACTTGTGCGATTTTATTGAATGCAAAAATGGGCCGCATTACAAGTTACACTATTTGGACCAACGGCCCGAGATCCAAAGGCGTTTTCCTACATTTATCTCAAGCAACAGACACTAAAAGTGCAACAAAATGCATGAAGTTTAAGTGCAGTATTAAAAGCAGGGGAGAGGTTTCTTTATTCAGAAGTAGTGGCTTCATCACCCAGCCACTCTATGATGACATTCACAAAGTTGTCTTCCAGAAAAGAGTTTGTCAGATCTAGTTCTGCTTCTGGAATTATATCTTCTTCTAACAACCACCTAGAGTCTTTGCTGAAATAGTTGTTCAAAGGGCTGCTGAACATCTTAGATTTGCCTTTCCAAGCTGGAGAACCAATGAAGGAATCTTTCTGGTTTTTCTGGCTTCCTTGGCTCTTGCCTCGGCCTCGGCCTGCTATCTTAGAGGTAGAATTACCAATGCGTGTGTTCAGATATCCTAAGCCTGTCTTGTGCTCGTAGGATTTTAACTGTAGAGGAGTGCTGATTCCCTGACCATACTTACGCAGACCTTTTCCTGGGTTGAATCCATATACCAGTAGAATCTTAGCTAGTAGAAGGTTGGCTTCAGAGATAAAATGAGCTTTCAATCTTGCCCCTACGAGAGTGTGGACCACCGCCACTAGCTCTAGGGAATGGTAGCTCTCTTCTAGCTTGACCTTTGGCTCAATATAGGGGATAACGCTATTCTGATACGCTAGGAGATCAACTTCTTAATGTACGGTAACCACCTTTCCATCCACTATGAATCGCACTTTCTGATGTAGGCTTGAAGGTACGGCTCCAGCAACATGAATCCAGGGCCTTCCTAACAAGAATCCGAATGCGCTCGGCAAATCCATCACTTGGAAGTTCATGGAGAATTTAGTTAGGCCAATGAGTACATCCAGCTCAATCTCGGCTAATCCTCGACCGTCCGATCAAACTATTTATATATTTGTTTGAAAATTTGATTTTTATTAATAGAATTTATAAAACTGATCGAACGGTCGCTAAGCCAACACGTGGCATAACCTAGACCGTCCGATCTTCTAACATAACTGTACCAAACCCTAATGACTTAGCTAACGTGGCTGCCACGTCAGCGCCACGTTAGCATGCTAACCACCTTAACCTCCATGTCAGCTTCGTCTTCAACCTCGCGACTACCACTTAACGGACAGCTATGAATCTCCGACGATGATCCAACGGTGAAATTTAACGAAATCGCATGAAACCAGCCCCAATAAACTCGTGGTAATATCTAGTTTGACATATCTAAGAATCAGAACATCTTATCCATGAAATCACGAGCATCATGCAAAATACCGAGTACGGCCATGGAAGTTCTGTCGCACGATTTACACCAAATCAAGGCAATTCAATCACAGAGCAGCATTCTTAGAGGTTCAGAACACTTGCCTCGAGCTCTGATCGAGCTCGTACGGCCTAGATTTGGCTAGGTGAAAGTGATCAGGGCTCGGCTATGGCAGAAGGTTAGAAGACTTGATTCGACGTGTTAAGACAAAACCGATGCAAAATAAAGATACGATGATGGTCAGTGATGTCTAGATAACAAAATGCACACACTAAATGCAAGAATAAACGTAAGACAGGTGAGTCGCCATTGATGCTCAGTGAGGAACACGAAGTTCTGACTCACCTGTTCTCGCGGTTTCAAGCATTGCGGCCGACGACGATCGCTTGCTGGAGCTTCAGGTAAGCTTCCAACGTTATTCTTTGGCTTTGGTTTGCCAGAGACAGCCTAACCAGCGCCTTACAGTCGAGCTCGAGTTCTCGACGACGGGGGTCGGAGAACGAGCCCTCTCTCTCTCTCTCTCTCTCTCTCTCTCTCTCTCTCTCTCTCGACTATGTTGATCATGTCCAACTGAATGAACCAACCTCCCCTTCCTCCTAGGCTTCCCATGGCTATATCCAATTTCGAGAATTTTTGCCGCCAATCGGGGGGAGCCAATTCTGTCAATTCGCACGTGAGGTCACGTGCTTTATGGTCCAAACGGCGTCAGGGACGATGGGCATTCCGTCCAACTCTGTTTAGTCCTCCGGCAAGTATTATTCCGTGCGAATTTGGAATGGATTTGTGCTGGGTTTAACTTCGTTGACTTTTACAGGTCCCGCGAAATTGACTGGCCAATTGTTCCTAGCTCTGGCGACCATTGGTCGTGATCTCGGCATCAATCAATGCGGAATGGCCTGAGCAATTAAACCCCCACCAATGCTTCTTCAATTGTAGTCGATTGGTCGATCAATTTTTCCATCAAAATTTGACCCTACACTATTCATCTGCACGGGAGTTTGGAGGTTGAAGACGACACTGTTTGGACAGGTTCGATCGGTCCAACCGATTAGAACTGGTCCGACTTTGTTTTTGCCAATTTAACCAAAATTCGTGGGAAATTTTCACAATTAAACCTCAGAATCGAACTTAGGACACGAACATTATCCAAAAATGTGTTTTTACCCAAAAGTTCATGTCAATTTCTACAAAAACCCCAAGTTTATCCTTAATTGCAATTTGGGAATTAGTGAAATTGAAGGCACAAATGATCAAATTGAACCAAACCACCTATGCCGATTGATTCATAATGATGAAAAACATTGGGCAGTGACTTCAATTTGTAATGGTAGTCCCCGAATTGAAAGTAATTTCAATTATGGCCAAATTGAAGGACTAAAATGCAATTAAGTATGCAATTTTTGCCCAATTCATGCAATTGAGCAATTTATACAGATAATTGGGCTAAACTACAATGAGGGACAATCAAATTGGATGTCAAGATCCTAAAAATGTCAAAATTGCAAATTAAAAGACTCGATTGACATTTTTTTTTACCAAATTCAATCATATGCGTAACATAGGAACACATGAAATTGAATTTGAATTTTGACTTTTTATGAGGTCAAAAAGACAAAGGATTTAAAAGAAAAATATTGACTATTTTTCCATATTTTTGTGACCTCGAATGCTATTTTTCTTGAATTTTCCATGTATTTTCCTATTTTCTAAAAATACTAAAAAATATAAAAACATGAAAAATTATTTTTTGGTCAAAAATGATTCCTTGGGCTTGGTCAAGGCCACCATAGTTGATTTTGTATTTTTTTTTTTACTTTTTTTGAGTTTTTTTATGAATTTCTTAAAATAAGCTTAAAAACGACTGATATGAAATTAAGTGTCAACAGATATCAGAATATTTGTATTAGTAATTTTACCTCAAAGATAGTAGGCCGAGGCCGAGGCAAGAGCTGTAGATGCCGTGGACGCCTGATAAACCAGAAAGATTCCTTCATTGGTTCTCTAGCTTGGAAAGGCAAATCTAAGATGCTTAACAGCCCTTTGAACGAGTATTTCAGCAAAGGCTCTAGGTGGTTGTCAGAAGAAGGGATAACTCCGTCAGCAGAACTAAATCTGACAAACCCTTTTCTGGAAGATGGCTCTGTAAATGTCATCATAGAGTGGCTAGATGATGAAGCCACTACTTCTCAGTAAGAAACCTCTCTCATGCTTTTAATACTGCACTTAACTTCCTACATTTTGGTGCACTTTTCATTTTTGTTGTCTGAGGTAAATGTAGGAAAACGCCTTTGGATCTCCGACCGTTGGTCCAAACAGCATAACTTGTAATGCGGTCCATTTTCGTATTCAATAAAACGCACAAGTTTTGTTAAGGACATATGGAACTACAAATCAGCCCAATGATAATGCTGGCCTTCCACATGGGAAGCTTGAGGCTTGGTTTGCCATATGATTCTTGATTTTCAAAAGATTTCTAAGGAACGAGGATGTCTGAGGATATGAGGACTAGTTCTGTTTATGCCTACACTTATTTTGAAATCTCTTTTGAAAAGATTTTTCACACTCATACATAGCATTTTTATATGAAATAGAGACTAACCATGCTCATGACATTTCAGGCATATCATCTCGAACATGCATACTAGGTTATTGTGTGAACCGGACCACCATGATGATTACTCCTGCGATATTGAGGAAGACGAAGATGAGGGTTATGCGGCTATCCGTAGAGAGTGGAATGCCTTTGAAAAGTCGATGCCTCTCACTTTAGAAGAGCCAGTTGTCATTAACTTGGGTGATACTGCAGATATCAAAGAAGTCAAGATTGGTGGACATCTATCCCGAGATGAAAGGCTCAGATTCACAGAATTACTTAAGGAATATCGGGATATTTTTGCGTGGTCATACGCGGATATGCCGGGTTTGGATCCCAGAATCATGGAACATGTATTACCCATAGATCTCAGTGTTAAACCAATGAGACAAGGCAGCAGACGGATGAAAGCTGAGTTAGAAGACAGAATTAAAGAAGAGGTGATGAAACTTCTTAGAGTGGGCTTTATTGAAGCTATCACATATTCAGATTGGATTGCAAACATAGTCCCCATTATGAAAAAAGATGGCAAAGTCTGAATCTGTGTGGATTATTGGGACTTGAATAGAGCAAGCCCAAAAGATGATTTTCCACTTCCCCATATTGATGTGCTGGTGGATAGTACGGCAGGGTACGAGTTATTCTCATTCATGGACGGATTCTCCGGATATAACCACATCCTCATGAAACAGAATGACTAGCCGAAAACTGCGTTTACCACCCCTTGGGGAAATTTTTGTCATAAGGTTATGGCTTTTGGGCTAAAGAATGCTGGGGCAACTTATCAGAAGGCAATGATCACCCTATTTTATGACATGATCCATAAGGAAATTGAGGTACATGTCGATGACATGATTGCCAAATCCAATAAAGGACAAGATCACATTCAAGTGTTAAGAAAGCTGTTTGAGCGACTGCGAAAATACAAATTGAGGTTGAACCCTAACAAATGTGTGTTTGGGGTAAAATCTAGGAAACTTCTTAGATTCCTGGTCAGTAATAGGGGCATTGAGATTGACCCTTCGAAAATTCAAGCTATTCATGACCTAGCAACTCCCTCGACGGTGAAAGAAGTAATAAGTCTTCTAGGTAGATTAAACTATATCACCAGATTCATCAATCAATTATCAGATGTGGCTAAATCGATTTTCAAACTGCTCAAGAAAGGTGCGAAAGTGACTTAGGATACAGAATGCAGTCAGGCGTTCCAAAAGATCAAAACCTATCTAGTCACTCCACCAATACTTGTGCCACCCATCCCAGGTCACCCCTTGACCTTGTATCTAACTATACATCAAGAATCTTTAGGAGCTTTACTTGCTCAAACAAGCCTAGTGGATGGTAAGGAAAGAGCCATATGCTATCTGAGCAAGAAATTCACCTCATCTGAAATGAATTATGTGCTTGTCGAAAGGGTTTGTGTAGCAATAGTGTGGTTCTTCACAGATTGAGGCAGTATACCCTGCACCACCATATTCAACTGGTGACAGAAAATGACCTTATCAAATATCACTTGGAGAAACCCGCTTTGATTGGGAAATTAGCAAAATGGCAAATAATGTCGTCCGAATTTGACATCAAGAGTTCTCCACAAAAATCTGTGAAAGAAAGAGCCATAGTAGATATGTTGGCAGAGAATTCTCAAAATTGCACATCCTCTAGAAAGACAAAAGTGAGAGATCAAGTTTTGAATCTGACAGAAGATAAATAGGTCATGTATTTCGACGGTACCGTCAATTTGCCGGGAGTTGGCACAAAGGCAGTGCTAATATCCCCTGATGGTCAACATTATCCTATTGCAACAAAACTGGCCTTTCCTTGCATCAATAATATTTCAGAATATGAAACATGTATTCTAGGCCTACAGTTGGCCATCTCATGGAAGTACCTAAGCTGCAGGTTTATGAAGATTTTATACTCATTATTTTTCAAACACAGGAAGAATGGAAAACAAATGACGCAAAACTCATCCCTTATCATGAGTACCTTGAGGAGTTGACACTTAAGTTCGAAGAATTGTCATTTGAATACTTGTCAAGATCGCATAACCAATTTGTAGACGCATTGGCCACATTGGCCTCAATATTGCAAATAACTGATGGATTATAAGTGGAGCCACTGAGGATTGGCATAATCAGAAAACTAGCTTATTGTATGCTGATCGAAGAAGAATTTGACGGAGAAACATGGTACCATGATATCAAGAATTATCTCTTGAAGAGAGAGTTTCCTAAATGATGTCAAACGGGAGACCGAAGATATATAGCCAAGATGGCTAGCAAATTCTTCCTCAATGGACAAGTGTTGTACAAAAGGTCATTGACTTCACTCTGTTAAGATGTGTAGATGCTAAAGAAGCAAATACTCTCATGAAGGAGATCCATAAAGGTATATGCGGCCTACACATGAATGGCCATCTCTTCGCTAGGAAGATTATGCGGCTTGGTTATTATTGGATGACCATCGAATCAGATTGTAGTCAACACGTTAGGTCATGCCACCAATGCCAAGTATATGGTGATAAGATTAATGCGCCCCCGAACTAACTTCATCAAATGTCTGAAGCTTGGCGTTTTTCTATATGGGGAATAGACATGATAGGGCCTATCAATCCAACAGCTTCAAGTGGTCATCGTTTCATCCTAGTTGCAATTGATTACTTCACAAAGTGGATAGAGGCCAGTTCTTACACGAATATCACTGCAAGGAATGTGGCGAAGTTTATTAAGAGAGATATAATTTCTCGATATGGTACCCCTCGAGCGATCATCACAGACAATGGGTCCAACTTAAACAACAAGATTGTCGACGATCTACTAGATCACTTTGGTAATCGACATCTTAATTCTTCCCCTTACCGCCCACAAATGAATGGAGCAGTAGAAGCGGCAAACAAGAACATCAAAAAGATTTTGACTAGGACTCCCGAGAATTATAAGGATTGGCATGAAAGGCTACTCTTTGCCTTTATGGCGTATCGGACTTCGATCAAGACTTCTACAGGGGCAACTCCTTATGCTTTGGTGTATGGGATTAAAGCTATCATGCCCATAGAGATTGAGGTTCCCTCTTTGAGAATATTGTCAGAATTTAAACTCTCTGAGGCAGAGTAGATCAAACACAGATATGAACAGCTAAATCTGATAAACGAGAAGCGTCTTAGAGCAATCTGTCATGGCCAGAGTTACCAGAAGAGGGTGGCCAAGTCATTTAACCGGAAAGTTAAAGTCAGAAGTTTCGAGTTGGATGACCTGGTAGTAAAGAAGACTCTGCCGAATGTTTCTCATCTGGGAGGCAAATTTACCCCGAATTACGAAGGCCCTTATGTTATCAAGAAAGTCATCACGGGGGAGCATAAATTCTTGTAAATTCTGAAGGAGAAGAATTGGGATATCCTATAAATTCAGATGCTGTGAATAAGTATTATCCTTGAAATGAAATCAGATGATGATCATTTGGTCTTCTCCGAAACGATCCGAGTCGCCATAGCAGTCATTGCATATCATGTCATGCATCCACGCATACATAGCATATATTCTGTTTTGCAGGATTCCAAGAAACAAGTTCAGAATTAGATTCGTTTAAATGGAACCAATAACAGAATGGTCCCTGACACGTAGAGCCAGGTGATATGTATCAGTATCTTTCACTCATTGGAATTTTTATTCGCTTCATACAGGAACGCCCGAAGAAGACAGAAGAAAGCAATGGAGAAATACTGTAAAATTTCTCACCCTTCTATAAAAGAAAAAGAATCAGAAAAATGAACATTCGTATGGTCAAATTTAGGAATGAATCATGCTTTCAAAAAATGAATTACTAACACTTATTGCACACATGTTGGAACTGGAGGTTATCCAAGCATGGTTGAAATATACATGATGCATCATTAAATCCTCTGTGGGGTGAAATGTCTGGAGGAAAACGAAATGATTTTTCCAAAACAGAGTTGTTTAGGCTATCTAGCAAGAATGTTTCTTCAGATAAGAGGCAAACCTAATCCAAACATGTCTATACACACCTAAGAGATAAGAGAAGTGTGAGGATAGAAAAGCCCGAACCAAGGGATGTAAGGGCTATTTGCATCGATTAAATGGATTGGGATGACGGAGGCATTCATTCTTCTCCACAAACACTACAGGTGATCATTGACAAACCCTTTGAGCGGTGGTTTTCATTTATTAACCCTATCAAGAACCACCTCACATTAGGGTCATATAGAAGCAGTCCAGTGGCATGAACAGGTAAATGGTTAGAAATTGTTTTGCACGGACTAACATCAATCTTTGTGTGTTGATATACATTGATCCAGGTGCCTTAGGATGACGAAGAGATGTTCATTTCTCTATCCTACACACTTATACCCATTGCATAGCCAATTTGAGTCTATACATTCGTTTCATGTACCCCATTGGTGATCATTGCACAGCCCCAAGGCAAGGTGGTAAAGGCACTCGGAGACAGAGAAGTTCAAAAAGTGGGAGTTACATGAGAATTTCAAAGTGAGATGTTCAAGACAGGATGAGACTCAAGTCACATACCTTACATGATAATCAAAGATCCTTGTTCCTAGAAAAAGACAAGGAAAAGGCGGGATCGAAAAAGAGAAAAAGCTGAATCCCTATGCATTAGGAAAGAGACAAAAAGCCCAACAAGAACATGGCTGACCCTCACCGAAATGCTGGAAAATCATAAGGAAAATTTTGGGGATACCAAGGGATTACTGGATATCTCAACCCCCCAACAAATTCTGAGATAAAGAAGAACCTTCAGGAATTGTGCAACAAGAGGCTACCCTTCAAATGGAATCGTAGCCAACTATCAAAACGGCAAGCAATGTCTTTCAAAGATTCGACATGTTCTCAAGACACGTTGTAGCAAGAAGACTAAAGGTGTTCTTCGAAGAATTATCAATCAGGGACAAAACAGAAGACTGATCGGGAATGATCACCAATGTCAAACCCTTCGCGATTTCGGGCCAAAAACAAGCCTTTTTCGGTCCCCAATTCTACAAATGTTACAACCCTTCGCAGTCTTTTCTGACTAAGACGCATAGGTTAATGTGTACCTTAGCTCGAAGAGGTACGAGGAAGATTATTTCTTTCTCATTTTGCAGGGTTCTTGACTTTAAAACCCGGAGCAGATGAATAAAATTTTCATTCAAAAGACCTAACTCAAAGAATGAGTCACCCTTAGAAACCGTGTCCAGGCCCAACATTACGGTCCCATAAAGACCTCCCGACTAATCGAAATGTATGCGCAGTGAATGGCCCCGAAAATCTAGGTACAGGTTATTAGGAAATTCGAGTGCTTTCTTTATAAAAGACCAAAGTCAAAGAATTGGTAAGAAGCCCTCTTTGACGAAGATGTTCTAATAGAATGCTTAAAATTAAGCTTTGTTGGAAACTACAAATTGTTTGATCTAGGATTTTCCTTACTGGGATTTATGATCATCTTTGCATATTTTACGATGTCTTGGATAACCTCCAGCATCCTAAGTCATTTTGCATAATCGCATAGGTCAAAGTAAAGCTTTGTCAGCATTATAACTATCATTGCCTCGAGATAACTAATATCTTTTCAATAAGGAATGAACTCTCAAGTTTAAACTTCTATAAGACTCATGGCAGCACCAAGTCAAAGAAGGACACCTTGCTCAACAATCAAGAGCTTCAGAATCATTTTTATGTGAGATTTCAGGTTTGAGCTTTCTGCAAGATACTTGGAGTCCCCAAATCCCAAAATAGCATCTCACGTGTCAAAAGGACAATTTTCATAATCATCTTTCTGTGAGATTTCAGGTAACCCCTAAATCCCAAAAGAATCTCGTTAACAAATTTTTTTACAGGTTTGAGGTTTCTGCAGGATACTTGGAGTCCTCAAATCCCAGAATGGTACCTTGCACGTAAAGAAGACAATCTACAGAACCAACTTTCTATAAGGTTCTAGGTAACCCCTAAACCTCAGAATAGCTCCTTTGGTAAACCTAAGAGTTAGGTATAACTCATTTGTATGGACCCTCGTTGATTCCTCAAGATGAAGGATCAGCCTAGTTTCGACAAACCCTAAAGAACGGGTGCATCACTTTTAGGTTCCTGATGGATAGGAAGCCTACTCTCCGACAAACCCTAAAGAACGGGTGCGTCACCTTTAGGCTCGTGGCGGATAGGAAACCTACTTTCCGAAAAACCCTAAAGAACGGGTGCGTCACCTTTGAGTTCCTGGTAGATAGGAAGCCTACTCTCCGACAAACCCTAAGGAATAGGTGTGTCACCTTTAGGTTTCTGGTGGATAGGAAGCATAGTTTTTGACAAGCCCCAAAGAACAGGTGCGTCACCTTTAGGTTCCTAGTAGATAGGAAACCTACTTTTCGACAAACCCCAAAGAATGGGTGCCTCACCTTTAGGTTCCTAATGGATAGAAAGCCTACTCTCCAACTAACCCTAAAGAACGGGTGCGTCATCTTTAGGTTCCTAGTGGATAGGAAGCCTACTTTCCGACAAACCCTAAAGGACGAGTGCGTCACCTTTAGGTTCCTGGTGGATAGGAAGCCTAGTTTCCGACAAACCCTAAAGAACGGGTACGTCATCCATAGGTTCTTGACAGAAAGGAGTCCTATTCATGGTTTGATCCACCGTACGGATCGAGACTTTTGATAATCCCCAAAGAACGGGTGCATCATCCATAGGTTCCTAACAGAAAGGAGTCATATTCATGACTTGATCCACCATACGGATCGAAACCTCTGACAATCCATAAAGAACAGATATGTCATCCTTAGGTTCATATCAGATAGGAATCACATTCTGGTTTGGCCTACCATACGGGCTAGAGTTTAACCTCCCTAGGATACTCAAGAGATGAGTCCCTAGGTATTTACTTGAATCTACCATATACCTCACATGCCACACGAGCATCAGGCAGGTGAGTAACAGGTAAGCATCTCTACTCTATCTCTCTCTCTCACCTCAGCAAAGATAGAATGAGTAGAGCGTTCACCAGCAGGACAACAAAGATTAAATGTCAGGATTCATTTTTCTTTCTTTTTTCAAGTCAAGTTAATCTAGACTCAGGTGTCACCTATCTTTGAGTGAACCCCCTTGCGAGATTCCTCTCAAAGAGGGGTAGATGTTGACACCTAAATTTTGATTAGCCTTTTTCAATTTATTTTTGAAAAAATTCATAAAAAGTAAAAACAAAATTATAAAATCAACTTTGTTGGCCTTGGCCAAGTCTAAGGAACCATTTTTGATCAAAAAATAATTTTCCATATTTTTCGCATTTTTCAGTATTTTTAGAAAATAGAAAAATACCCAAAAATTCAAGAAAAATAGCATTCGAGGTCCCAAAAATATAAAAAAAATAGTCAATATTTTTCTTTTAAATCCTTTGTCTTCTTGACCTCATAAAAAGTCCAAATTCAAATTCAATTTTATATGTTCCTTTGTTACACATATGATTAAATTTGGTAAAAAAAATGTCAATTGAGTCTTTTAATTTGTAATTTTGGCATTTTTAGGATCTTGACATTCAATCCGATTGTTCCTTATTGTAATTTATCCCAATTATTTGTACAAATTGCTCAATTGCATGAATTGGGCAAAATTGCATACTTGATTGCAATTTAGTCCTTGAATTTGGGCATAATTGAAATTACTTTCAATTCAGGGACTACCGTTACCAGTTTAAGCCACTACCCAATGTTTTCCATCATTCTAAGTCGATTGTCATAGGTGGTTTGGTCTGATTTGATCATTTGAGCCTTCAATTTTACAATTTTCTGAATTCCAATTAAATGAAAGTTTGGGGTTTTTGTGGAAATTGACATGAACTTTTGGGCAAAATCACATTTTTAGATAAAATTGATGTCATAAGTTCGATTATGAGGTTTAATTGTGAAAATTTCCCACAAATTTTGATTAATTTTGTGAAAAATAGAGTCGGACCGGTTCTGATCGGTCGGACTGGTCGAACCGGTCCTCTACAATGTCATCGTCTTCCTCAGGACTCCAACGCGAATGAATAGTTCCCAGGCAAATTTTGATCGGGGCAATCCACTGGACAATCGGCCATAATAGGAAGAGATTAGGTGGGCGTTTTGTTCCTCACCTCAAGACCTTTCGATCAAGACCAGCCTCAGGACAAATGGCCGCCGGATGAGCTCTGGCGAGGCCGGTCAAGTCTTCAAATCTGCAAAAGTCAACAAAAACAAACTCAAAGCAAATTTGCATCAAATTTGAGCCAAATGACACTCGACGGAAGGCTTGATTGACATGGAAAGATACCCAACGGATTTCGTCACCGTTCGATGACCAAAGGTATATGGGAGGCACGTGATCGGGATAAATGGGAGTTCCCTGATTCGGCACCAAAATTTTGAACATATATAAAGGATAATTGGCTTTCTAGAAGGAGGAAGTTGGTGGATTCTATTAAGGAGGAAGAACATAATCGAGAGAGAAAAAGAATGAGGGAAAGAGCTCGTCCTCCGACCCCCATCGTTGAGGACTTGAGCTCGACCTGTAAGTGATCGGTGGCAACGATTCCGACGGGATCGAGCCACCATTCCACTTCAAGAAGTTCGCTGAAGCCCTTGAGAGTCGATCGTAGTTGTTCAATCGACCTGACATCGCCAGAAAAGGTAGTTACATTCTTCGAGCTTCATACTGTGCATCCATGGTGGACTTCGTCTCTGACCTTGTTTCTTGCAATTATACTAGGCATTTCGTTCCTTGAACTACTCTAAGCTCGGTTGCAATCCTTTTTTTTGTATCGATTTTGCATGAATCCTCGCATCTGAGCTCTGAAAATGCTCTCGCCATTATCGATCCTGTCGAAGCTTCCCTAGCTCAAGCTAGCCTAAACCAGGTCAATCGGACCTGAAGGTGAGTATTCTGAACCTCATTCGAAGCTTCTCTATGAAGGAATTAGCCTGAAATGCCTTGCTTTGCTTGATTGAGATGCCATGCTTATGTACTGTGTAAGCTTCGTCGTTCTTAATTCTGTGGATGAAATTGTATGATTCTGCGATATGTTGTGTGCGACGTTGAGACGAGTTGATTGGCGTTGGTCTTGTGCAATTCCGTTGAGGTTTCACCGTTGGATCGTCGCCAGAGGTTTTCAGCCATCCATTTAGTCGTAGTCGAGAGGATGAAGATGACGCAGACGTGGCAGGTCAGCGAGTCAAAGGTCTAGGTGGCAACACGTGATTGGTCCACGTGGATGCTGAGTTGATTCGACCGTTAGTTTGTTAGGTTGAGTCAGCTTAGATCGAACGGCTAGGGTTAATCGAGTCCAATAATTAGTAGCCGTCCGATTAATAATTAGGAATATCAGAAAATGATTTTAAAATTAGAAAATCAGAATGGACTGAAACGGTGCCATTTAGGTTAGTGGTCAAGCGGCGTCGTTTAGGTTAGTAAGGATGGACGGTCTGGATTGAATCCTAATTTTTAATCGTGTCCGTAGATCTAAGTAATCATATCTAACGGTTGAGGCGCAATCGGCTTTTGATCTGAGCCGTAGGTTTTAGTCAGCTGATCCTAAGGCTGTGGATTAGCCACGTGGTTCAATAGGAACCGTTGGATTGAATCTAAATAACAGAAAAATAAAAAAGCACGGGACGGCGTCGTTTTGGAGGATGGGTCTGCGCGGGTCCGAGTCTGGACCGAGTTTCGGCCCGAGTGGGTCGAGTCGACCAGGTCCGAATTATATTTTTTAAATAAAAAATCGAAAATGATTTTAAAAAATAAAATAAAAATTGAAACAATTCTAGAAAATTCTAAAAAATGTTAGAAAATCCTATAAAATCCAAAAAAAAAAATGTAGAAAAATTGTGAAAAATTCCTAGACATTCTAGAAATTCCTAAAAATTGAGAAATGACCATAGGCAACAGGTTTATCCTATTTTTGAGATTTTCTTATCCGTTCTTCTAGAAATTGATGATTTTTACCATTTATGGGTAAATCGCCTCAACTTTTATATGAAATAGGTCGAGAATGCCAAGATAAGGATTATGGTCAATTAGGTGATCAATTCTTCTAGGGAAAATTGTAAATGACGATTTTACCCCTCAAAGGTAAATCGTCATCCCTATTCTAATCGAGTCTTGAAAATTGTTCAGAATTAGGATTTGGGTCAGGTGGTCGATCAATCCTAATGTTTGAGATTTTCACTTTTTGTATTCGCCTGAAATGACGATTTTACCCCTTAAAGGGTAAATCGCTTCTAAAATCCAGAAAAATTCTAGGAATTCCTAAAAAATAGGAAATTGATTGGTTTGGTCGCCAATCCTATTTCCATCATCTTTTGACTCCATATTTTATCTGAAATGACGAATTTGCCTTTTAGGGCAAATTGTCCCAAAACTCTGTAAAATTACGATTTTGCCCCTCAAGGGAAAATCATGTCGAAAACACTCATGAGCCTTGATTGATATTTCTCTAGGTTAATAGGGCCTTACTAGGGATGCCACATTGTTTTCATGTGATTTATCTGCATGTTTTGGATCCTTGCCCTGCGTAATCATTTTATTGACTGTGTTTGCTAGGATAGTCATTCCTATCTACATGAACTCTTAAATTTAGGGTTGGCACCTCACTCATCTGCATGAAATCCTAGAGTTAGATAAATCATTCAACTTAGATGTCGAAAGGGCGTCAACTCTGACAGTTGGCGTAACAAAGTCCCCGATCCCATTTATCTGATTTTCGCAGAATTGAATAGAATGCTCTCAACTATTCAATGGGGTTTTCGATCGTACCTTCCAAGAAACGATTGGTGGCGACTCCTTGGCATGTACACATATCACATGTCACCAGACCTCACTAAAGGTCGACTGCGTATACCAGCCATTGCGATTTGGGTAATGGGCCTTAGGAGAGGCTCGCGTCCGACTAGATGGGACGGCCCATTAGCCCTCGCCGCATTGGGGAAACCCGCGAAGGCGAGGGTCGCGACAGCGATGAACCGCCGGGTCTAGACCGAAAGGGTCTAGATTGGTGTAGCAAAAACGACATTGTTTCCTTTTTTTATTGCTTTCTAATTTTCTAAATTTTTTATTCATTTTTCAGAATTAAAAATCTAATTGCATATCCTATGGTCACAGTCTGCCCAAGTGGCTAAGCCACAACCCTTGGATTAGCATACTAAGATCTACGGCTCGGATTAAATGACGGCTTGATCTAGACCGTCCGATCGACATACTAAAACCAATGGTCGAGATCGAAAAGGGAGCCTAATTCTCAGCCGTGTTATCTGCATACTAGCCCTACGGCCACAATCAAATGACGAGATTAATTCTCGACCATCCGATAAAATTTTCTTTTTTTATTTCTAAAAAAAATTCTTTATAATCCGTAAAAATCAATTAAATTTTTGAAAATTCCCAAATCGAAACACGTGGCCTAATGCCAACCATCCGATCTGTTTTTATATATATATATTATTCGAAACTGTTATAACGACCTTGCTGATGTGGATGCCATGTGGTGCCACGTTAGAACCAAGTAAGACATTGACCAGTCAACATCGCCATGTCAGCTTTTTCTTCTTCGCAAGACAGATACCTAATGAACGGCCGAGAGTTTCCTGACGAGATCCGACGATGAAACCTCAGCCGATCGACCTGAAACTGGTGCCGACGACTCGCCTGAACTTTCTCTACAACATATCTCAAAATCAAAAGCATTTCACCTATAGAATCAACGACAATTGAACTCGAACTAGTATGACCATGGTAGTTCGAAGCATCAAATCTAGAGCATAACTATGCAATTCCTTCGTACAATAGTGTCGCGACCCTCTTGAGCGGATCTCAAGTGACGAGCGTTAATGGGTCGTCCTATCTGGTTGAACGTGGGTCTCTCCCAAGGCCCGTTACCCAAGTCGCAACGGTGGTATGCGTGGTCGATCTTTAGTGTGATCTAGTGACATGTGATGTGTGTACATGCCAAGGAGTCGCCACCAATCGTTTCGTGGAGGGTACGATTGGAAACCCTATCGAATAGTTGTGAGCTTCTATTCGATTCTGTGAGAACTAGAGAAATGGGATCGGGGACTTAGTTACGCCAACTATCAAAGTCGACGCCCTTTCGGTACCTAGGTTGAATGAATTATCTAACCCTAAGGTTTCATGCCGATGAGTGAGGTATGAACCATAAATCTAGGAGTTCATGCAGATAGGAGTGACTACCCTAGCACTCAAAATCAATAAAAGAAGGTGCGCAAATCAATGATCCAAGACATGCGGATAAATCACATGAATACAACACATCATCCCTAGTAAGGCCATATTGGCCTAGAGAAGTGTCAATCACGGCTCTGGAGTGATATAGACATGATTTGACCATGAGGGGCAAAATCGTAATTTTGAAGAAACTGGGACAATTTGCCCCAGAAGGGTAAAATTGTCATTTCAGAAGAAATCTAGAGTCAAAAGGAGTCGAAAATAGGATTGATCATCATATTGATCCATTTCCTACTTTTAGACAATTTTCATAATTTTCTAGAATTTTGGAAGTGATTTACCCTTTGAGGAGTAAAATCGTCATTTCAAAAGATGACGAGAGGTGAAAATCCCAAACAGAAGGATTGGTCAACCACCAAACCCAAATCCTAATTTTGAACAATTTTCATAACTTATTGGAATAAGAAAGACGATTTACCCTTTGAGGGGTAAAATCGTTATTTCAGGAAAAATGATGAGATTTGAAAACCCATGCATGCTGTATGCATGGATGCATGATATGCAATGCAATGACCCCTATAGCAACTCGGATCATTCCGGAGAAAACCAAGTGAACATCTGATTTCATTTCAGGGATAATACTTCTTCACAGCGTCAGAATTTACAAGATATCCCAGTTCCTCTCCTTTAGAATTTACAAGAATTAAAGCTCCTCCCACGAAGACTTTTTTCACAACATAGGGACCCTCATAGTTCGGAGTGAACTTGCCTCATGGATGAACAGCATTGGGTAGAATCTTCCTTACGACTAGGTCGTCCACCTTAAAATCTCTAGGCTTAACCTTCGGATTGAATGACTTGTCTACCGTCTTTTGGTAACTCTGACCATGACAAGCGACACGGCCGGCGGCGATCGAATCCTAGAGCCTCATGCAAGCTTCTGGTGATCTTCTTTGGCTTCGGTCTGGCCAAAAAAGGCCTAACCAATGCCTTATAGTCTAGCTCCAATTCTCGACGACGGGAGTCGGAGAATGACCTCTCCCTCTCCTTTTTTCTTTCTTTGTCTATTCTATTACTCTCCTTGAACAGAATGAGCGATCCCCATGTTCTCGAAAGCCTTCGAAGGCTTATATCTCATTTTTGATTTCCCGCCCGATCGGGGGGGAGCTTCGCCTACTTGAATTGCACGTGAGACACCATGTGCTTTTAGATCCAAACGGCATCGGGGATGTTGGGTATTTCGTCCAGCTCCGTCTGACTCTTTGGCAAATTCAATTTCACGCGCATTTGGCACGGCTTTGAGCTGAGTTTGGTTTCGTTGACTTTTACAAGTCCCGCGAGGTTGACCGGCCAGTTACTCTCTACTCCGGCGACGTCGAATGATGCCGCCGGTGTCGATTGACAGGGAAGGGCGAGAGCAACAATACGCTCATCATTGCTTGTCCAATTATCTGTGAATTGGCCTTCAATTTGATGATAAAAATTAGCTTGAGGACTGTTCATCCGCGCGACAGACCTGAGGTTGAAGACAACACTGTTTGGATCGATTTGACCGGTCAGAATCGGTTCAATTTGAATTTTCCCAAAATTGATCATAATTTGTGGGGAATTTTTTACAATTAAGCCTCAAAATCGAACTTAGGACATGAATATTGTCTAAAAATGTGATTTTTCCCAAAAGTTCTTGTCAATTTATATGAAAACCTCAAATTTATTTTTAATTGCAATTCGGGAAATTGTGAAATTGAGGGCCCAAATAGTCAAATTGGACCAAATAGCCCATTCCAAGGGATTCGGAATGGTGAAAAATATTGGGCAGTGGTTCCAATTTATGATGGAGGTCCTTGAATTAAAAATAATTTCAATTCTACCCATTTCAAGGAATAAATTGCAATAAAATGTGTAATTTTACCCAAATCGTGCAATTGAGCAATTTAAGCAAACAATTGGACTAAATTGCATTTGAAGGATAATCAGATTGAATGATAAGACTCTTGAAATGCCAAAATAACAAATTTAAAGACTCAATTGACATTTTTTAACCAAGTTCAACTATATGCGTAACAAAGGAACACATAAAATCGAACATGAATTTTGACTTTTTATGCGGTCAAGAAGACAAGGGAATTAAAAGAAAAATATTGACTATTTTTTCATATTTTTTGTGACCTCAAATGCTATTTTTCTTGATTTTTCATGTATTTTCCTACCTTTCGAAAATACTAAAAAATGCAAAAATATGAAATAATATTTTTTGGTCAAAAATGGTTCTTTGGGCTTGGCCAAGGCCACCAAAGTTGATTTTACAGTTTTTCCACTTTTATGAATTTTTCATGAATTTTCCAAAAGTAAATCGGAAAAGACTGATCCAAAATCAGGTGTCAACAAATAGCACCACAAAGAGTTCATAAGACTTACCTCAAGCTCTAATTGAGCTCGCTATCATCGAATTTGGTTGGCTAGGTCGCACTCAGGCCGTGACTAGTAGGAAGTTCGACTCAGGGTTAATATGCAAAATCCAAGTAAAAGAAAGTTGCGATCGTGATCAACATAGCTCAGAGAGTGAAACACACATGATAATTCGAAAGATGATCATCGGATGAGTGAGATTCCATGTGAGCACAAAGAGAAGTTCGAAATTGCGACTTGCCATTTTTCGAGATCTCTGGCGGCGTCAGCTGGTCCGATCACTTCCTCTGAACTTAGACGAGCTTCCGATGATGATCTGAAGCTTCGTTTTGGGCTGGATTGCTCCGACGAAGACCTCACAATTGAAGTTCAAGCTCTTCGATAATGGCGATCGTCGAGAGCCTTTCTCTCTACCTTTTTTTTCTCTCTCTCTCTCTCTCTCTCTCTCTCTCTCTCTCTCTCTCTCTCTCTATTATGTTGCGTCTAAGAACACGAATGAGCCTCATCTTTTCTTCTAGAATCCTCTGGAACTAAGTATACCAAATTTGAAAATTGGCGCACAGGAGGAGGTGTCCATCGACTTGAATCTCACGTGACCACACATGCAATTAGGTCCAAAAGGCGTCAAGACATCTCAGGCTTTCGTCTATCTCCGTTTGGTTCTCTGGCATGCCCAATTTGATGAGAATTTGCTTTAAATTTGACAAAGCTTGGCCGGCACACAAATCAATCTCACCGTCGCGACTCTAGTGACCATTGGCTATGATATTGATCTCGATTGGTTCGGAACGATGAGGGCTTTAATGCCACCCCATGGGTGCTTCAATTATGGTCGAATTGATCATCATTTTGATCGTTGGAGTTTGGCCTACAAATATGCAATTAGTGCGGGAAGGCTTGAAGAAGATGATACTAGGTCAGACCTAGTTCGATCCGATAGGCCCAGTCGATTCAATTTCTCGAAATTGACCTACAATTCTTGAGAATTTGTCAAATTAAACATAAAAAAAATTGGAATCAGGGGCATCAATTCTATTAGAAAATGTAATTTTTTCCAAAATTCTTCAAGGAATTGCATAAAAATAGCAAATTCCGCATTCAACCTGGCAATTGAAATTGTCAAATTGGAACCCTAAAAGTTCAAATCGAACCAAACCATCCCCACTAATCGGTTTAGAATGTTGAAAAACATAGGGAGGAGGTCTTATCTTTACATGGCGGTCCATAGATTTTGATTAATTTCAAGTCGATTGAGACTCACGGACTAAATTGAAAGAAATTTGTGCGATTAAGCCCGATTCAAGCAATTCGCACAATTAATGAAATAACTGAACTAAATTGAAATGCGGGATATTAGAAATGAATGACGACTCCAAAAAAGTAATAATTACAAAAGGAATGACTCAAATGGTAATTTTTGGTTCGATTTAGGACTACGCTTAATGAAGAGACATGGGTCCCGAATTGAATTTCTGCAATCTTGAGAGGCCAAAATGAAAAGAGAATTAAAATAAAATAGTGGTTATTTTTGTGGCATCAAATGCTATTTTTCTTAAATTTTCATGTATTTTTCTATATTCAGAAAAATATGAAAAATGAAAACAATATGAAAAATTATTTTTTATTCAAAAGAGGTTCCATAGGCTTGGCCAAGGCCATCAAAGTTAATTTTACAATTTTTTGGGTTTTTATGAGTTTTTTTTTACCAATTTTCTAAAAATAAAATGAAAAAAGACTGATAAAAAATCAGGTGTCAACAAACGGCGCTTGAGAAGTCGGTGATCCCTGCCTCTGAGAGGAAGTCCAAGAAGGCCACTCTCATGCAGATCCAGAACGACACCATTTGCGCTGCTAAAGCTGCTCTCTACCCCATCCACACCAACATCATGCCCCAGAGGTAATAGAAAAAGGTTAGGCATAAAATCCTGCACAGGCGAAACCAGAAGAAAAGATAGAAAATAAAGGTAAATAATTAAAAAAAATTGATTTTTTTAGAAAAAATAAAAAATAATAAGAAATGAAAAATTATTAAAGGAAATTTATAGAGGAAAATCAATCCAATTTTTCATACAAAACTATGGAAAATATTTTTCGGGTCTTTTTCACATTTTAACTAAACACCAGAAAGTATTATCAATTTTCTGAAAAATAAATTTTCAATTTTTTTTTGAAAAACTCGTATTTTTTGTGAGATAAACGGAATTTTGATTTGAAAATCATTTCTAACTAATCCGATGGAGCCGTCGGATCTCTATTATCAAACGTTGCTGACCCCACACTAAAGCCAATAAAACGAATAAACCAGAGAAAATGGAAGCACACACGTTACGACGCACATAATTGGGACTGCGCCTTTGAGAAGACGAAAGCCTGTGATTGGATAGATGTAACGTACGTCTCCATCGATGAAGGAGATGTCCGACGTCTCATTCAGTACACTCTGGCACCCTCCTATTTAAATGCCAAATCAAGCTCGGATAATTTCTTGGAGTTTCTGATTTGCACGTTAAGAAAAGGTCATGAAATTATTGTGGGTTTCTTCTCGTATGCATGTGGGTCCCAGCGTATTTAACGTGCTAAAATTAACAGAGCAATTTACCTAGATTAATCAATCTTAGGTTCGCCTTTTACCATAGTTGTCTCATGATCCAGTTAAATATACATATCGAAATGTACATATCGAAATGTAGGAAGGGTGATATAAGGTAGCGAACCAATTGAAATGTTATATTAAGAATAACTCGTTTAACTGTGGGCCAATTTGTAGGTCATAATTAGAGGTGTCAAATGGCTGAGTCGGGTTAGTTTTGGTTAGAGTTGGGTTGAATATGGTCCGACCCATATTGACATGTCTAACACATTTTAATCCATATTCAATGACCCATACTCGACTCGAAACAAACTCATACTCGACCCGACCCATTTTGACCTATTATTACCAAATCAAAATAATATTATAAGAAAATAATATTACTAAAATACTTCCATACAATAAAAATTTAGTGAAATTTTTTAAGATATCGGAATAAGCGGCGGCGATCGGAGCCGGCGATCGGGATCGAGTGTGGCGTCCCAGACCGCCACACTACGGTCATAGGTCTCTAATAATGATAATTAGAAATTAATCTTATAATAATCAATAGACTAAGGTCTAAGTTCCACAGGCCACAAACACTACAAGACAATATTTAAATAGAAAATAACTTAGAAAGCAATATGAGGCATTCATAACATAAGGACTAAAACTTTATTTACAAATCATAACACACGACCATATAGGAGTTCATATATATATAAACAAACAAGGACTCAGGTCGTCGATCCATAGGCATACTGGGATGGCCAAAAAACTACTCCATCAACCTACGTAGTCGCCTATACAAAAAGTCACCCAGACTATCTCTAGTCCCCAATCCTCCTCGGACTGATCAGAAGGAAACATCTCCTCATCCTCGAACTCCTCAATTGGCTCTGGCGGCGGAACATACACCTCTGGCATAGCAGGCTTTGGAGACGGAGGGATGGGTACAGCAACAGCAGGAACAGCAACAGGTGGAGAAGGCACGACTACAGGAGGCACAGGGGCTACAGGCTCGACAGGAGCTGGGGGTGCATCGAAAGTACTCTCAGAGAAAGGACCTACCAATCTATTACCTACTCATATATAGATAGCATACCAACGATATATGGTCAAAGCAGGCTCTCCCTCATCGACCCACATAGTATGAACATGCACAACAAGTTTCAGATGCGGTACATCAAGATGTGTCATATCACGATAATCAGAATCGTAGTCATATGGAACTCCAAAACGTCTGTGAACTACTGCCATGGTTACTAATATGAAAATATATCCACAAACGTGGGTTAGCACGACGGCTAGCAAGAAAACATTCAATCTCACCATAGGAGTCCTAAGACTCCCTAGGACAACTGTAGAACAATTCTATAATAGTATAATACAGTAGCATTTTAAAAATCAAACAAGGATCACGAGATACAGAAATGCCATGTTATCGTGAAAATGACATGCTCTTCGCTCATACAACCATCGCCAAGCCCAATGACTTGCGACCTCTACTCCAAGGCGTCCTCGACGCATGGTACGACTCTACCCCGCACACAGCTCAGGGTCATCAATTATGTACAAATCCCCGCACACAGCCCAGGGGCATCATCTCGATTCAGTGCACTGAAGAGCAAATACTCCACATATCTCATCGCATATTGATCGTGTACCATGTACTAATGCATGCTCGACCATAAATCACCAAATTCTCACTATCAATTCTACAATTGATGTAACAATGTCCGGCCGTCATACAAGCATGCATTATCACCAGGATATGTACATGGAAATTTGCATCATGATGATCATTCGAAACAAGACATTATAACAATATTTCATCGAACAAGAAAACAACAATTTTCTTTTAATAGCTCTTGGATCAGTTGAACTAATCAACTGCTAATGACCTTTTCAAACAAATAACTCTGTCAATAAGAAGACCTCACCCACTTCCTTTATAGATCATCACAACTTCAATTGGCCATTTATTCATCGTCAATTCTTCTCACGCGTCTATTCCGTTTTTTGCTAACACCTTCACGGTTTCTACTTCTAGACTGAGCTTCCTATTCTCGAATTTAACTAGTCGTTTTACCCTACTTGTACCATCACGAATCAACGACCATCATAGTAAGAAACCAAACATACAGAGCTTAAAAGACGAAACTATACCCCTAAACCGAACTTGCATTTGCACAAGAACATAATAAAGAAACAGATTTGCTCTTAAACCAAAGTCACCGAGACATTCAATCCTAAAATCAGGCCATAGCTTCCATTAATCGAACGATCAACACCACACTCTCAATACCCGACACCTTTTCTTCTTTCATAAGCTCGAAGACTTGCATTAAAACTCGAACCGACTCCATTCGTCCGATTGAACAGAAAGGACAGCGTAGTACCCGGATTTATTTCAATCCTCTACATGCAATTTACACCCGAACATGCTTCAATCTAGCTCGGTACTTACACGACCATGATAATCCAAACTTACTCGGCAAGACTTATTCTCGAACTAAGCAAAATACCTTGGAGATCACTTCCAATTTCGAACCCAAAATGGAACCTCAAGTAACTACATTGCCCCGGACCACAGAATCGGTTTTTGACCCGCAAAATCATCATTTCAACTCCCTAAATAGACAATCACGCAATGTACTCTAACCTATGACAAGATTGAAAGAATTCTTGCCTTGGTAGCTTGCTTTGTTCGAGCTTGACGCCTTCTTCTTCTTGATTTCTTTGACAATGCCGAGCCGTCCTTCCTTCTTCTTCCTTCTGGCTCTCGGCCTCCCTCGCTATTTCTCACTCCCCGAACTCTCTCTCTCTCTCTTTCTCTTCGCTTGCTTGGTCGAAAGTGGTGAAGGGAGAGGAGAAGATGAAAAGTTCCTTTTTGTTGCATGTCTAAAGAAGTCCTCAAGTGACACTTGTCACACATGCTCTTCCCCCAAATGACCACACGCCACTTTGCTTCACCCTCATTGGTAATCAAACATGATGGAGCTTCTCACCTATGATCTCTCTTGCATCTTCCCAAGAAGTGGTCGACCAATGGTGTTTCATGCAAGAGAGAATGATGGCGCCACTTGTCTTGCCTTCCAATGGCTTATTATCTAGGGTAGATTTTTTTTTATGGAACATTAGTCCAATAAAATGGCCTTGCTTCTAACGTCAATTCCTAGGTCCCGAACGGCCTATAGAATTTCATGCATCAAGAGTGTGATCGCCACCTTGCATAGTCTCCATTGGTGATAAATCCTTGACACAAATCTTGATAGGACTTCACTCCAATGATTTTCCTAGCAATTTCCCTAGGTGGATTGACCAATTAAACTTCATGCAATGGGAAGAAAATCGCCACTTGTTCAACTCCTCCATGGCCGAACATCATTGTGGGACTTCATGGGGATTGGCAACCAATAATCTTCTTGCATTTTTCCTAGGCACGACCAACCAATGGCATCTCATGCAAGAAGGAACAATGCCGCCACTTGGCATGGCCTTTAGCGGCCGTCCTCTCTTATTCACCTATCTTAGGAGAATTTCGAATAGATGACCCTATGTACAAGAATTTTCATATTTTCATAGGTAGCCGGTCCATCCGATGGTCATCTTGATTTTCCAAATTTTATCCAATGCATCGTCATTCCTTAAAATAGAATCCTCGATCAATACTCCATTGTTGGCCTATATTACTAATTAAATCGAATCCTCATCTCGCACGCCTCTTAACCAACCCTTCCAATTCCCAAATCCTCACTCCAAGAGTCAGCTTCAAAACCCATTTGACCATTTCTAATCATTAGGAATCTAGTAAACGGGGGATGCCACAATTTCTACCCCCCTTAAAAGAATTTCGTCCTCGAAATTGGATTCCTAGCTCCAAGGTCAAGTCTACAAAAGAAACTCAATCTCTTCTACAGTAGGTTGCAGCAAAAAGGTTTTTACTATATTCATTCACAAGTATCGAATTACAATTGTACATCCACCAATCCTGGGGGTCGATCTAGCGACCACCTTCTCGGACCATGTCACTCCCCGGGTGCCACTCGGCTATTGTACCGACAGCGGTCATCAAGCACTATAATTTTCTTTTAACCACTCTTTTGGACTATTAACAGCTGTTTCTCATTTTCTTCAAGCCAAGGTCAAGTGACTTAGTCAATCATTCCGTACCTCATAAATAGGTCATGTATTTTCTACAGTACTCATCGTAATGAAAATGCAGCATGTCTAGTGAAAGGTCTTAATACTGACCTGTAACTTCAAACAGGTGGAGGTGTTATTGTTTCATCGTCTCCTCAAGTTCCCAGGTGGCTTCCTCCATACCGTGGTATTGCCATAAAACTTTCACCAGACGAATGGTTTTATTCCTTAGAACTTGTTCTTTCCTATCCAAAATTCGCAATGGCTTCTCTACATATTCACCCTTCTCGCTCACCTCAATAGTTTCATAGTCTAATACGTGCTCTGCATCCGGATGATATTTCCTCAGCATAGAAACATGAAACACATCATGTACATTTGACAACTTTGGCGGTAAGGCTATCCGATAAGCCAAATCTCCTATCTTTTCCAGAATTTCAAAAGGTCCAACATATCTAGGGTTTAACTTCCCTTTCCTTCCAAATCGCGATATTCCTCTGAGTGGTGAGACTTTTGGAAACACATAGTCGCCCACTGCAAATTCCAATGGCCTTCGTCGTTTGTCTGTATAACTCTTCTAACGACTTTGGGCCGTTTTAAGCTTATCACGAACAATCTGTACAACCTCAATTGTGATTTGGATCAATTCCGGTCTTGTGATCTTTCGTTCTCCCACTTCATCCCAACATACAGGTGTTCTGCATTTTCGTCCATATAAGGCTTCGAATGGTGCCATGTCTATGCCCTTTTGGTAACTGTTATTGTAGGTACATTCTCCTATGTGTAATTTATCTTCCCAGTTACCTTTAAAATCCAAAATACATGCTCGAAGCATATCTTCTAGGATTTGTATGACTCTTTCTGTCTGCCCATCGGTCTGGGGGTGAAAAGCTGTACTAAACTGGAGTTTAGTTCCCATGGCTTCTAGTAGGCTTTTCTAAAATTTCGATGTAAATCTTGGGTCTCGATCTGAAGTAATGCTCACTGGAACCCTATGCAGTCTCACTATAGTTTGTACGTACTGTTCAGCCAATTTCACCAAAGAGTATGTCGTCCTGACAGCTAGGAAATGAGTTGACTCAGTCAATCGATCTATAATTACCCAAATAGAATCATGTCCCTTAGGTTCTAGTTAATCCTTGCACGAAATCCATCGTTATATGTTCCCACTTCCATTCGGGAATATCTAATGGTCTGAGCATTCTAGCAGGCTTCAAATGTTCTTCTTTCGCTTGCTGGCAAGTTAAGCACTTTGCGACATATTCTGCAATATCTTTCTTCATTCCGTTCCACCAATAATGTTGTTGGAGATTTCGGTACAACTTCGTGCATCCAGGGTGAATGCTATAGTTACCTCGATGAGCTTCATTCAGAATTTCCCTTCTTAACTTTTCCTCTTCTGGTACACATAAACGTCCTTGAAAACGAAGAATTCCATCTTCCGAAATTGAGAAGTCTGGCCTCTTGCCCTCTGTTGTCTCTTGTCAAAGCTTAGAGATCTCAACGTCCGTCCGTTGCAGTTCTTTGATCCTTTGTACCAATTCGGACTCAATTCTCAGTGTGTCAAACATGCCAGTCAATTCATCCAGTTCAACTCTGAAATCTGAATTGGAAACTTCTTCTAATAGCTCCCACTCTTTACTCATCAGGCTTGCCATATGCAGCGTAGTTTTCCTACTCAAAGCATTTGCCACTTTGTTTGCCTTGCCAGGGTGGTAAAGAATTTCACAGTCATAATCCTTGAGTAATTCCATCCATCTCATTTGTCTCATGTTTAATTCCTTTTGAGAGAAGATGTACTTTAAAATTTTATGATCAGTGACAATCTGGAATTTCTCTCAAAACAGATGATGCCTCCAAATTTTCAATGCAAAAATTACTGCTGCCAGTTCTAAATCATGTGTCGGATAATTTAACTCATAAGGTCGTAACTGTCTTGAAGCATTGGCCACAACCTTTCCATGTTGCATTAGAACACAACCTAATCCTTTATGACATGCATCACTGTATACCACGAATCCTCCTGGTCCTAACGGTATGGTTAATACTGGAGCCGAAGTCAATCTCTTCTTGAGTTCTTAAAAGCCTTGTTGACACTTCTCTGTCCATTCAAACTTAACTCCTTTCTGGGTCAATTGAGTCAAGGGTCCCGCAAGTTGAGAAAATCCTTCCACAAACCTGCGGTAATATCCAGCGAGACCAAGGAAACTTCGTATCTCTGTAACGGTAGTTGGTCGCGGCCAATTTATAATAGCTTCGATTTTGGGGGGATCGACAGAGATTCCCTTCTCCGTCACCATATGACCAAGGAATATGACCTTGTCTAACCAGAATTCACATTTGCTGAATTTTGCATACAACTGGTGTTCCCTCAATACTTGTAACACCTTTCGTAAATGTTTCTCGTGTTCCTTCTATCCCTTGGAATACACCAAAATATCGTCAATGAACACTATCACAAATTGATCCAGATAAGGTTTGAATACTCTGTTCATTAAATCCATGAATGCAGCTGGGGCATTTGTAAGTCCAAACGGCATGACTACGAACTCGTAGTGTCCATACATGGTTCGAAAAGCAGTCTTGGGGATATCTTCTTCTCTAACTGGCAATTGATGATAACCCGATCTTAAGTCAATCTTCGAGAAAACGGAGGCTCCTAGCAGTTGGTCGAATAAGTCATCAATTCTTGGAAGAGGATACCTGTTCTTGATGGTCACCTGATTTAGTTGTCTATAGTCAATGCACAAACGAAGGGATCCATCCTTCTTCTTGACAAATAATACTGGTGCTCCCCACGGTGAAGTACTTGGCCTAATGAATCCTTTATCCAGTAACTCCTGCAATTGTACTTTTAACTCCTTAAGCTCAGTCAAAGCCATTCTGTAGGGGGCTCTGGAAATAGGCTCGGTTCTTGGGGCTAGTTCAATAGTAAACTCAACTTCCCGTTTCGGGGGTAGTTCTGGTAGTTTTTCAGGGAAGACATCTAAAAATTCTTGAACTACCAGAACGTCACCAATATTGACTTCCTTCTTGGTTAACTCTCTGACATTAGCAAGAAAACCCCGACATCCATTGCCTAAAAGTTTATGAGCTTCCACTGCGGATACTAATGGTACAATCGCACGGGTCCCAGTTCCCACAAACTCGAAACTGGCCTCATTAGGAGGGCTAAACCGAATCACCTTTTTGAAGCAATCTACATTGGCTCGTAAGTCATGCAGCCAATCCATGCCGATAATGGCATCAAAATCATAGAAACCCATAACTATTAGGTCGATTTTCTGACTTTGACCTCCTATCACGATTTCACACCCTCTAAAAATCAGAGTAGTCACTATTTTGTCCTTCAGTGGTGTGGATACACTAAGAGGTACCTCGAATATTTCAGGCTTCAGTCCACACAATTCAGCAAACCTTGTTGATATAAAGGAATGTGTTGCTCCAGTGTCAAATAACACATATGCATCCTTATCACATAAAGGAATCATACCTGCTATAGTAGTCCCAGAAGCTTCCGCTTCCTCTCGAGTTATAGCCTGGATCCTGCCTTGAGCTGGAGGCCTTTGCGGTCCCCCAATAGGCTTCGCTCGGTTGTCTTGATTTTGCTGAACTTGCTGTCTTTTCTAGGGACAATCTCTCACTAGATGTCCTACTCGTCCACATCCATAACATTCTCTCCCAGTATTACATGGCAGATTACCATGCGCCTTGCCACAACGGTTACAGACTCTGTCTCGGTTTCGAACTTGTCCTATTGCTCGGTTCTTTCCAATTCCACGGAATCTTCCATAGTTGCGCCTTTTATAAGGAGTCTCTTAGGATCTATCAAACCATCTGGGCCTCTTGTTATCCTACTCTTGAGTCGTTACGCGGCTGGCTCCTGCCTTATGCTTTGCTTCTTTCTTTTCCTTCGACAACACTTGTTCCACCAGCTAAGCTCGTTCGTATAACTCAGTGTACTTCTTGATTCTTAGAGATGCCAGATGTTTCTCTATTTCAATCTTGAGACCATTCAAGAACCTTTTGCACCTACGTTCCTGAGTTTTAATCAATTGAGGAGCAAACCTGGAAAGTTCTGAGAATTTTACTTCGTACTGCACTACAGTCATGTTGCCTTGAGTTAGGTTCATAAACTTAGAAATCTTTTGATCCCTAGCACAATCAGAAAAGTACTGACCCTAGAAAGCATTAACGAAGGCTTCCCATGTTACCGCCGTTCCTGGTGGGAACACTACATCCTTACTCGCATTCCACCAATGCTAGGCATTGTCTTCCAGTTGATATTCCGCCAAGGTGACTCTATCTACGTTGTTACAGTGGAACAACCTGAAAATTTTCTCCATACTGTTTCTCCATTTTTCAGCTTCATGAGGTTTTCCTAACCCCGTGAATTGTGGTGGCTTTAGCTTCAGGAAGTGCTCTACCAACTTCTGTAAACGTCGGTCTCCCGTTTCATCTTCGGCTCTAGCTGGAGCTTGCGGAGGTTGAGCTCCTATTGTTGTACCAAGATTAGCCAAAGCTTGCAGGATTTCATCAGTCCGATCAACCGTTCCTTCGACCCTTTCTCCTGTCCTAGCATCATCGTTTCCTCCAGAAGATGATGCCCTTGTCCTTCTCATGATGAACTATTGATCCTGCACATCAATCCACATTCAATTGAGTCTGACTTATCAAATCTCACTGCTACTACCAATGGAAATCTCTGTGAGTAGTCCAAACAAGGTTGCTAGGTACACGTCTATTAAACAAGCACACGTGTTAGTCCTTATTGCATGTATCCTATCATTCTAATCTCTATCGCACCTTATTACTCAGAGTAAAACAATGCTCTGATACCACCTCGGAGAGCTGTGGCGTCCCAGACCGCCACCCTACGGTCATAGGTCTATAATAACGATAATTAGAAATTAATCTTATAATAATCAATAGACTAAGGTCTAAGATCCACAGGCCACAAACACTACAAGATAATATTTAAATAGAAAATAACTTAGAAAGCAATATGAGGCATTCATAACATAAGGACTAAAACTTTATTTATAAAACATAACACACGACCATATAGGAGTTCATATATATATAAACAAACAAGGACTCAGGTCGTCGATCCATAGGCATACTAGGATGGCCAAAAAACTACTCCATCAACCTGCGTAGTCTCCTATATAAAAAGTCACCCAGACTATCTCTAGTCCTCAATCCTCCTCAGACTGATCAGAAGGAAACATCTCTTCATCCTCGGACTCCTCAAGTGGCTCTGGCGGCGGAATATACACCTCTGGCATAGCAGGCTTTGGAGGTAGAGGGATGGGTACAGTAACAGCAGCAGCAGCAGGTGCAGGAGGCACAACTACAGGAGGCATAGGGGCTACAGGCTCAACAGGAGCTAGGGGTGCATCGAAAGTACTCTCGGAAAAAGGACCTACCAATCTATTACCTACTCGTATATAGATAGCATACCAACGATATATGGTCAAAGCAGGCTCTCCCTCCTCGACCCACATAGTATGAACATGCACAACAAGTTTCAGATGCGGTACATCAAGATGTATCATATCACGATAATCAGAATCGTAGTCATATGGAACTCCAAAACGTCTGTGAACTGCTGCCATGGATACTAATCTGAAAATATATCCACAAACGTGGGTTATCGCGACGGCTAGCAAGAAAACATTCAATCTCACCATAGGGGTCTTAAGACTCCCTAGGACAACTATAGAACAATTCTAAAACAGTAAAATACAGTAGCATTTTAAAAATCAAACAAGGATCACGAGATGTAGAAATGCCATGTTATCATGAAAATGACATGCTCTTCTCTCATACAACCATCGCCAAGCCCAATGACTTGCGATCCCTACTCCAGGGCGTCCTCGACGCATGGTACAACTCTACCCCGCACACAGCTCACGGTCATCAAGTACGTACAAATCCCCGTACACAGCCCAGGGGCGTCATCTCGATTCAGTGCACTGAAGAGCAAATACTCCATATATCTCATCACATATCGATCGTGCACCATGTACCAATGCATGCTCGACCATAAATCACCAGATTCTCACTATCAATTCCACAATTGATGTAACAATTTCCGGCCGTCATAAAAGCATGCATTATCACCAGGATATGTACATGGAAATTTGTATCATGATGATCATTCGAAACAAGGCATTATAACAATATTTCATCGAACAAGAAAACAACAATTTCCTTTTAATAGCTCTCGGATCAATTGAACTAATCAACTGCTAATGACCTTTTCAAACACATAACTCTGTCAATAAGAAGACCTCACCCACTTCCGTTATAGATCGTCACAACTTCAATTGGCCAGTTATTCATCGTCAATTCTTCTCACGCGTCTATTACGTTTTTTGCTAACACCTTCATGGTTTCTACTTCTAGACTGAGCTTCCCATTCTCGAATTTAACTTGTCGTTTTACCCTACTTGTACCATCACGAATCCGCGACCATCAGAGTAAGAAACCAAACATACAGAGCTTAAAAGCCGAAACTATACCCCTAAACCGAACTTGCATTTGCACAAGAACATAATAAAGAAACAGATTTGCTCTTAAACCAAAGTCACCGAGACATTCAATCCTAAAATTAGGCCTTAGCTTCCTTTAATCGAACGATCAACACCACACTCTCAATACCCGACACCTTTTCTTCTTTCATAAGCTTGAAGACTTGCATTACAACTCGAACCGACTCCATTCGCCCGATTGAACAGAAAGGACAGCGTAGTACCCGAATTTATTTCAATCCTCTACATGCAATTTACACCCGAACATGCTTCAATCTAGCTCGGTACTTACACGACCATGATAATCCAAACTTACTCGGCAAGACTTATTCTCGAACTAAGCAAAATACCTTGGAGATCACTTCCAATTTTGAACCCAAAACGGAACCTCAAGTAACTACATTGCACCGGACCACATAATCAATTTTTGACCTACAAACTCATCATTTCAACTCTGTAAATAGACAATCACGCAATGTACTCTAACTTATAACGAGATTGAAAGAATTCTTGCCTTGATAGCTTGCTTCGTTCGAGCTTGACGCCTTCTTCTTCTTGATTTCTTTGACAATGCCGAGCCGTCCTTCCTTCTTCTTCCTTCTTGCTCTCGGCCTCCCTCGCTCTTTCTCACTCCCCGAACTCTCTCCCTCTTTCTCTTTGCTTGCTTGGTCGAAAATGGTGAAGGGAGATGAGAAGATGAAAAGTTCCTTTTTGTTGCACGTCTAAAGAAGTCCTCAAGTGACACTTGTCACACATGTTCTTCCCCTAAATGACCACACGCTACTTTGCTTCACCCTCATTGGTAATCAATCATGATGGAGCTTCTCACCAATGATCTCTCTTGCATCTTCCCAAGAAGTGGTCGACCAATGGTGTTTCGTGCAAGAGAGAATGAAGGCGCCACTTGTCTAGCCTTCCAATGGCTTATTATCTAGGATATATTTTTTTTTATGGAACATTAGTCCAATAAAATGGCCTTGCTTCTAACGCCAATTCCTAGGTCCCCAGCGGCCAATAGAATTTCATGCATCGAGAGTGTGATCGCCACCTTGCATAGTCTCCATTGGTGATAAACCTTGACACAAATCTTGATAGGACTTCACTCCAATGATTTTCCTAGCAATTTCCCTAGGTGGATTGACCAATTAAACTTCATGCAATGGGAAGAAAATCGCCACTTGTTCAACTCCTCCATGGCCGAACATCATTGTGGGATTTCATGGGGATTGGCAAGCAATTGTCTTCTTGCATTTTTCCTAGGCATGACCAACCAATGGCATCACATACAAGAAGGAACAATGCCGCCACTTGGCATTGCCTTTAGTGGCCGTCCTCTCTTATTCACCTATCTTAGGAGAATTTCGAATAAATTACCCTATGTACAAGAATTTTCATATTTTCATAGGTAGCCGGTCCATCCGATGGTCTTCTTGATTTTCCAAATTTTATCCAATGCATCGTCATTCCTTAAAATAGAATCCTCGATCAATACTCCATTGTTTGCCTATATTACTAATTAAATCGAATCCTCATCTCGCACGCCTCTTAGCGAACCCTTCCAATTCCCAAATCCTCGCGCCAAAAGTCATCTTCAAAACCCATTTGACCATTTCTGATCATTAGGAATCTAGTAAACGGGGGATGCCACATCGAGAGCCGGGCCGGCGACCGGGACCGACGACTATGATCAGCGATCGTGGTCGGCGATAGGGGACGGGACAAGGCCTCGGTGCCGGACCTCCGGTCCGAGCCTTGAAACCAGCCCCGGCACAAGTACCATCGCCGCCCCGATATCGGCCTCGGTCGCCGACACCGGCCCCAGTCGCCGACACCGGCCTAGGACCTGATCCTTGGCACAGGCCCTAGTCCTTGTTACAAGCCTCGATCCCGGTCTCGAACCGACCTCTAATCGGGTCGCTGGCCTCGATCCCTATCTTGACCCCAGCCTCAACCCCGGTTCCGGCCCCGGCCTTAGTCCTGGCCCTAGTTGCCGGACCTGGCTTCAGTCCCGGTCGCTGGCCTTGGTCCCGTTCGTCTGCCCAAGTCCCGTTTGCCTGCCCCAGTCTCGATCGCCTGCCTTGGTCCCTGTTGCCGACCTAGGTCCCGGCCTAGATCCTCAGACCGGCCCAGGCCCCGGTCCTAGTCACCGGCCCAGGTACCGTCAACCCCTCGGTATCGGACCCCATCCAGGTTGCCGATCCCTACCACGACCTCGGTCATGGTCGCCGTTCCCGGTTCCTGGTTACTTTCCCCGGTTCCAATCCCCGGCCCCAACCTCGATCGCGATCGCCGTCCCCGGCCCCGATCCCTGCCCTAGCCCCGACCACGGCCCCTGCCCCGGCCTCGATCGGTCCCGGCCCTAGTCGCCGTTCCCGACCCCTGTCCCAGTCCTAGCCCCGGCCCTAGTCACTGGCCCCGATCCCGGCCTTGGCTCCGACCCCGGCCCCAGTCGCCGTCCCTGGCCCCTGCCTCGATCTTGGCCCCTTGCGACTTTACGAGTTGCCAAGGCATAAAATGCTCGCGAAAACTAGGTTGCGCAAGTCACCCGACACACGCACTGGTTGTTTTCTTTGATGGGTTGAAAATGGGTTTTCAACCCATCATATTTTTCTTCAATTTTGTTGGACCCATATTTAGTGAGCCCCCTAAAAACTACAACCCATATATGACCCATTTTATACAAAAAATGGGCAAAAATGGGTCATTGACCCATATTGACGGCTCTAGTCATAATGGGGAATAGATTGGGTTGGTGTGTAAGATAGGTAATAATAATGTCGAGTCAACTATAGAAATGAACCAATAATTCTCCATATAATTTGATACTTGAGTTAAGATGACAATGGAGGAGGCATTGTAGTGAAAATGCAACATGTCTAGTCAGGAGTCAAGGGCTGATCTGCATTTTCAAACAGATGAAGATATTATTTCCTCAAGCTCCCAAGTGGCTTTCTCCACTTCACGATATTACCTCGATATTCTTACTGAAGGAATCCCTTATTCCTTAAGTTTAATTCCTTTCAAATTGAAACAGAAATAGTTGATGGTCTTTTGGTACTGTTTGAGGATATCAATCATGTGATGTTCAATTCTTTCAGAAGTACCTCATTGAGATGAATATGACCAATCAATCCATCTTTACCTTCAGAGCTTTTCAATACTGTCTGTGGTTTCTTATACTCGATCACGAAGTCAAATGTGAGATCTTTACGATTCGCTTTCTTTAAGTGACTCTATACATGCTGCTGTCGCGACCCTTTTCGATTTTCGGCATATCTCGAGGGTTAATGGGCCGTCCTATCTGGTTGGAGAAATACGTGGTCGACCTTCAGTGTGGTCTAGTGACATGTGATATGTGTACATGCCAAGGAGTCACCACTAATCGTTTTGTGGAGGGTACGATTGGAAACCCTATCGAATAGTTGGGAGCTTCTATTCGATTCTGCGAGAACTAGAGAAATGGGATTGGGGACTTAGTTACGTCAACTATTAGATTTGACGCTCTTTTGGTACCTAAGTTGATCGAATTTTCTAATCCTATGATTTCATGCAGATGAGTGGAGTAAGAACCCTAAATCTAGGAGTTCATGCAGATAGGAGTGGCTATCCTAACACCCACAATCAGTAAAATAAGTGCGCAAGCCTAGGATTCAAGACATGCGGATAAATCACATGATTACAGCATGACATCCCTTGTAAGGCCTTATTAGCCTAGAGAAGTATCAATCAAGGCCAAGGAGTGATCTAGACAAGATTTTCCCATAATGGGCAAAATCGTAATTTTGAAAGAAATTTGGGATAATTTACCCCAAAAAGGTAAAATTGTCATTTCAGAAGAAATTTAGAGCCAAAGGGAGTTGGAAATAGGATTGATCAGCGAATTAATCCATTTCATATTTTTTGGCAATTTTCAGAATTTCCTAGAGTTTTGGAAATGATTTACCCTTTGAGGGGGAAAAATCGTCATTTTAGGAAGAAAGGATGAGATTCAAAAATCCAAGCAGAAGAATTGGCCACTTAATTGACCTTAATCCTTATCTTGGCATTTTCGAACGGTCTTAGATATAAGCAGGGACAATTAACCCCTATAGGGTATAATCGTCAAATTAGGATAAGACTGATAAGAAATTCTAAAAATGGGAACGACCAGTTGTTTGTGGTCATTCCTCAATTTTTGGGAATTTCTGAAGTTTTTAGGAATTTTCTACAATTTTCCTACATTTTTTGGGATTTTCTAGGATTTTCTAACATTTTTTAGGTTTTTAAAATCATTTTTTCAAATTTTTTATTAAAAATATTATTTGGACCGGGTCAACCCAATTCACTTGGATTGAAAACTCGGCCCAAACCCGGACCAACGCGGAGACCAGCCCCGAAACGACGTCGTTACTTAGTTCAATCGTTTGGCATATCAACCAACGTGAAGACAATTAGATATCCATCCAACACATGATAAGATTCGGCATCATCATCAAAAAAATTCGACTAACAAGTAACGAGATAACGCTTAAACACTCAATCCAATCAACTTGAAGACAATCAACGTGAAAAACTCAAGTCAGAATTTCGACCATCTTGCTACACATGAGGAGTTCGACCATCAAGAAGTTCGTGTACCGTTAGTCAGTTTTAATTTCATGCACCAACAGTTTTAAAACATGCCAGAACCACGATTTTGCACACATTCATCACAGCATAAAAATGAGCATTTAAACGATTAAGTAAGCATGCGTGGGTTGCAATCAAGGGATTAGGAACTTACCTATTCGAGAACAACTTTCAAATACACTCTCAAAGCCAAGCTTCATGCACAGAAATTGCACCTTCGGACTTGATTCGTCGCCAAGATATTCTGAATGACTTCAGATCGGCTGCTCTTCGGTCGAACTGTTTTTTCTGGTTTCGCCGGAAACGAACGATGGGGCTTGGAGACTTCGAGGGTGGAACGCCAACACGCACCAGGACTGTCGATTGGCAAAGATTGCAGCTGGGTAGTGGCAACCGTTTGGCAAAGAAAAGGTGCGGGTGGAAAGCCTAAGCGAAGAGGATTGACTCAACCGGTAGGGGAGACAATCAAACTCTTTCTTCCTCAAGCTCTCTTTCTTTCTGCAGATTTTTTTTACGTGAATTTTCCTCTTCTCTTGTGAGTGCTAAAATTTCTGATTTTTTTTTAAAGCAATCCCCCTAACCCTAGGCTATAATAGGATATATATAGAGAATAATCTGGCTTGATGGGCAATGACGGAATATTCCCTGAACGTTTGAATATTTCCTGCATATTTTCTTCATCGTCAAGGCTAAAATTTGTTGGATCTAGCAATATCACCTAGAGGGGGGGTGAATAGGTGATTCTGAATATAATTGAAATTTCTTGCGGAATAAAAAACAATTCAGTGTACGATTAGAATCAGGAACAATATAACATTGTGCAAAAAGTCTAAACACAAAAGTAAGAGTTTAGAGTAGAGAATATTGCACATGACGATTATAGTGGTTCGGCTTTAGATCAAGCCTACGTCCACTCTCTCACGATGACAGTCGATCGGCGGATTTCACTATGAAAAATCACGAGAATTACAAACACTCAATCACTTGGTTTTTCTCTCTCTCAGATTTTGACAATGAATAGGATTTTGGGTACACAGAATATTTTCGGATAGAACTCAGATTATGCTTGCACTTTGGATTGTTGCTCGCCTTCTTTCTTTTTAGTCCATCATGGTTCTTCTTTTATACTCCCCTGCCTCCGAACTAGCCGTTGGATTCCCAGCCAAGGGATCGCTCTTCAATCCTTGATTGGACGTCATCAATCGTGATTGAACGAGACTGAATCTTCAGAAGATATGTAGACCGTTGAGTAAGATATTGAACCCTTCTGATTTAGTCGCCCATACAACTGAATCTCCAGCTTCCATAAGTGTGATAAGTCTAAGTTGGTTCCCGAAGGAATATTCCTTAGAAGATGATATCCCATTGTAGAAAGTCTCTTGATTGATTGGAAGGGATATCAGGGCAATCGAATATCACAAGCTTTCCATAGGAATCTTGCCTTGATCGAAAACCTGCCATACGTGGGTCTTTACGTTTTGCAAATGCAGAAACTGATCTTTCTCGAGTTTCGTCTTAGAACAGATTTGTTTCTTACTAGATCAGATGACACGGAATGGTAATACAGAGATTTGATGCGATCCATCCGTCACTGTTTAGATCATCAGAAGCACTTCCATCTGACCCTCAGTCAGTAGCACTTCATCTGACCTCGTCAGAAGCACTTCCATCTGACCCTTCGTCAGAAGCACTTCCATCTGACCCTTCGTCCACGCGACAGAATTAGATCCACTCAACCTGCTGCTTACACATTCTTTCTGCATCACATAACGTTATACAATTTCTTACGATAGTTTTGTCAGAATCAAAATATAGGAGAATTTCCACAACAATCTCCCCCTTTTTGATGGTGACAAAACTACTCTTATTGCAAATACATATATGTGAATTTAAAGTTTTTAAACAGTGATATAAACGAGTAATCATCCGATTTGCTCCTGCAGGTAATCATCATTAGAAATCCTGTACTAAAAATACTCATGTAGAAGAACATGATCAGAGTATAGATGCATAATGAAAGTATGAACCGAGTGTGGGTATCTATCAGAGTATGGTTATCCTGCACAAAAATAAACTCTTCTCCCCATAATGAGAGTATAAACAGCGTATAGATATCTCTGCTCAAGATGATATCAATCCCTGCACAAATAGATTCTTGTCCCCCTTTTTGTGAACATCAGAAAGAGTGTATAAAGCAAAAAAAAGTGAATCCGGTCAATTTTAAACAAAATAGAGTAAAGGTTGTATCATAGCAAAGAGTAACTTTTTACCAAAAAAAAAATATAAAATTAAGAAGATGTTGGTGGAGGCATTTTTGAAGAAGAGGGACGATCTACAGGCTCGTTATCAGCTTCCACTAGGGAAGGTCATTCATAGCTTCTTCCCATTCTCTGAGCATGGCTTCTAACAGCTTGAGATGAAGGCAGTTCTGAAGCTGTTCTGTCAGTTCTGACTAGTGTGTAGGTAGGTATGTTGACGACCTCGGCACAAAACATTCTGCCATATAGATCAATTGACTTCTCCAATTTGGTCACCTAAATAGTCATACCCTGCAACTTCCTATCGATCTTCTCTTCAAAAATCTGCAGTTTCTGATCAAGCCTTGTTTCCATAGCAGCCAGAGTCTGAAGAAGAATATGTTGAAGATTCTCAAAATGTCCTTGAAGTTCCACCTGTGGTTCTGGAGGAGCAGGTTCTTGAGATGAGGTGTCAATCCCTTTTGTAGCTAAATTCTCCTTCTCAGTTTGTGCTTTGGGAAAAGCTTGAGAGGGAAACACTTAAGTGAGAAAGACATCAGATGTTGCAGGCATGGGCTCCCCCTGAGTTATAGCCTTCTTCCCTTTATCTCTTAAGCTGGGCGCAGATTCTACATCTTCATCAATGTCCATAGGTATGGACTGAGCACTCGACAGTTGATCTTCTCGTGCAATGTCTGATGCCAAGCTTGGAGCAGTTCTGTGGATTGTGAGTCTGGTGGAGGATATAGAATATGCCTCAATGTTATCTGGCTCTGCCTCCTGCTCTTCTGAGACCAGCTGAGCTAGGACTTGTGCTAACATCTGTTCATGATTAAAATTGACAAGAGCATTATCATACTCTATCTCATCCACATTTCTGTCAGCATCCTCCTCTGTCCACATTGTGAGGAACTCTTCCTCAGTAAGATCACAAGGATATACAACCTTTTCTTTTGGTTGTGTTTCTGTTTCATCTCCTCCTTCCTCATTCCTTTCAGCACTTTGATCCCCAGATTCACCTTCTTCATCTGATCCACCTCGAGATTTTGTAGCTTCAGAGTCATACTCCCCTGTTCCTTCTTCACTTGCCTCTGAGTCCTTATCAGTTGAGCTCTCTTTTTATTGTCCCTTGACAGCCATAACTTTTCTCCTCTTTGGAGATTTCTGCTTGGACTCATCCTCGAAATCCACAATGACTGGTTCATTGTTCTTTGTCCTCCATCCAGCAGGAGTCATCTTGTATCCCATCTTTGTCACCATAGTTTCACCAGCAGTCATCAGAGGAATTTCTTATTTGATAAAGGCGTTCAATCCACCAATCTTGAAATGATTTATTATTCTATATATCAAAGCAGCATATGGTAGTTGTCCTTTTGGCTTGAGAACAGACCTGTACATGTGTAATAGGACTGTGTGAGCAAAAGAAATCATCTTTCCTGTCAAGATGCCCCACAACAGTTTTGCCTCATACTTCGAGATGTCTGTTTTAGAGGCTGCCTTGGGTCTAAGACATTCAATGATCACCTTGTGCATCATGATGTGTTTTAAGGGAAAGTCACTGTAGGCAATATGAGACTACGATTCCCTTGAGAAGCTTGATTTGCCTGTTAGGAAGCAAAAGGCTTCTTCTGCAGTGACATCTAGAGGTATGAAATCTCTCTTTCTGGTTCCCATGATAGATGCCAATTCATCAACAGTCATAATATACTGCTTTCTTTTCATCGTGAAAGCCAAGGAGTTGAAGTTGACAAATTGAAGATTTGAGTAGAAGTAGGCTACCAGATCAGGAAAGGTATAGACCCTATACGTTATGAATTGATCTATCTTCACTTTTTGTAGATGCTTCCTCAGATAAATGACATTACTATCAAAGTACTTTAACTCAAACACCCTGTGAGGTATAACACCTCTCTGTTTCATGAATTCAAACTTGTCTTTGTGAGCCTGATTCTGGAACATGAGAACACGAAAGCTTTTTTCCACATTAAACCCGATATTCTTCACAAAATCATTGAACAGAATGTCATCATCATCTTCAACCTTTGCCCCGCCAGGTCTTATAGGGGATGGTTTTCTTGACTTCGAACTAGGCTCTGCCATTTTCTCTTTTCCTTTTCTAGATGCCGATTCAGGTTTTTCTACAGCAATTGGATCAACTATTTTTCCAGGTAAACTAATAAACTCAAGCATTTCACCTTCACTTTCGAACTGATGAGCATTCAGCAATCTTCTAAGTTCATTGCTAGAATCCCTTGCTTCCTTAATACTATCGTACATTGGCTTAATATAATGTGTCATTGCTTCTTTTCCTTCAAAAGCAGATAGAGACAAACCTTTTGCCAATGCCTCATGCTGTTCGTTGATTTGGGTTTCCGTAGGTTCGGCGCTGCTTGTAGTTGAGGCAGAAAACTTTCTCTTCAACTGAGGAGTCTTCTTCAAGTCAGAGGCTAATTTTGGAGCCATTGATACGTAGAAAGTTTGAAACTTTGGATGAAAGAGTGTTGTTTTGAGGAAGAAATCGAGAGCGAGAGATCTTGAATACGGTTTTAGGGTTTCGATTTGAGAGAGATTTGAAAGTGAGAGAACCGAGGTGACGGTTAGGTGTTTTATAAAAGAGGCGGTTATTTTTGGGAACAAAATCAATAAAAGAAAATTCTAATCTTCTAAAAAGAAATAAAAGAATTTCTTTAACAAATCAATTAATCACCGTCAATCAGATATTCGGAGATATATATTCATATGAGAAACTTACCTTAAAGAGAATTTTAAATGTTAACTAACCTTGATTTATGAACTTTTCCAAAAATATGTGAATTTCTTCTTACGTGCCTTTTAGCGTTCCTTCTGACGTTTCTTTTGACGCTCCTTATGGTGTTCCTTCTGACGCTCATTCTGACGCTCCTTCTGGCGTTCCTTCTGACGTTCCTTCTGACGTTCCTTCTGATTCTCCTTCTGACTCTTCCTCTAACGCTCCTTCTGGTGTTCCTTCTGATTCTCCTTCTGACTCTCCCTGTAATAAAATATACTTAAGAAGGAGGATTAATGATGGATAATTCATTTCTAATAAAATTAAAAGTCTGCTTATCCAATGGTTTAGTGAAAATATCTGCAAGTTGATTTTTTGTATCAATGTATTGAATGTTAACATCACCATTCTGAACATGATCACGTATGAAGTGATGCTTGATCTCAATGTGCTTTGTTCTTGAGTGAAGTATGGGATTTTTTTGTAAGATTTATGGCACTTGTATTGTCACAAAGGATTTCCACAATTGATTCTTCAACACCATAATCTTTGAGCTGCTGTTTTAGCCAAAGTATTTGAGCACAGCAACTTCCAAGAGATACGAATTCTGCTTCAGCTGTACTAAGTGCCACTGTATTTTGCTTCTTGGAATACCATGAGACAAGCATGTTTCCCATGAGCTGACAAGTTCCATATGTACTTTTCCTATCAATTTTGCAACCTGCAAGATCTGCATCTGAATATCCCTTTAGTATAAAATCAGAAGATTTAGAGTACCACAAACCATAGTTGGGATACGTCCCAATGTATTTAATTATTCTTTTGACGGCTGATAGGTGTGATTCTCTTGGGCTTAATTGAAATCTTGCGCATAAACAGACGCTATATAGGATGTCTGGTCTTGAAGCTTTGAGATAGAGTAGTGATCCAATCATACTTCGATATAGTTTGGGATCAACTTCCTTTCCATCTTCATCTTTATCTAATTTAGAGGAGTAAGACATGGGAGTTTCTGTCTTTTTGCCGTTCTCCAAACCAAACTTCTTCACTATTTCTAGTGCATACTTTTGTTTATATATGAAAGTTCCTTTATGAGATTGATGAATTTGAAGACCAAGAAAGAATCGTAATTCTCCCATCATACTCATCTCAAATTCTTCCTGCATTACTTTAGAAAATTTCTTGTAGAGAAGCTCATTAGAAGAACCAAGTATAATATCATCAACATAGATTTGAACTAGAAGAATATCCTCACCTTTTCTTTGAATAAAAAGAGTAGTGTCTACATTACCTTTTGTAAAGTTGTGTTGAGATAGAAGGTTACTCAACCTTTCATACCAAGCACGAGGTGCTTGTTTCAGTCCATAGAGTGCCTTTTTTAAGACAAATACGAAATCCTTTTCTCTAGGTTCTTCGAAGCCAGGGGGTTGTTCAACATATACCTCTTCTTTGATGTAGCCATTTAGCAAAGCACTTTTCACGTCCATCTGCTTGCCTAGTGTGCATGCATGATATAGTCCACCTTTCTCAAATTCCGTTTGAGGTAACCCTCGAACAAGTCCCTTCTTGGAAAGCTTTGAGATATGTTTTACACTAATATGACCTAACTTTCTGTGCCAAAGATCAGATTCATCCTTAACAAAAATAAGACACTTTGCACTTTCACAGTTAGCGTCAATATCTAAAAGGTAAATATTCCCATGCCTTCGCCCGTGAAGGATTGCTTCTTGTCCTTGCTCATACCTGTACATTTTAAATCCTGGAAGCAAATATCATAGCCAGAGTCACAGAGTTGACTTACAGAAATTAAGTTATAGTTCAATCCTTTGACTAGAGAGACATCTTTAACCGTCAGATTTCCAATTTTTACATTTCCCTTCCCAATGACCTTTCCCTTATTCTTTCCTCCAAAGGACACGCTTCTACCATTACAATCTGAGAAGGACATAAATACATCTGGATTTCCAGTCATGTGACTTGAACAGCCACTATCCAGAAGCCACTTGTTCTTCATTCTCTTTGGTACCTGCAAGAAATAAACAACTTACTGTTTCTTTGGTACCCATGCTTTCTTGGGTCCTTCTGTGTTAGTAGGTTTTGACCATTTAACGGGTCTCCAAATTTTCTTGCAATAATCCTTAGTATGACTAGGATCACCACAGTTCACACAGGATTGTCGAATATAAGATCTAGTGAAATGCTTATGAAAATGATGCCTGTAATCAGAAAATGTTGGTTTTCGAAATTCAATTTTAAAGGAATTTTTGAGATTACTCTCTTTTTTAAAACCTAACCCAGATCGGTCATTGAAGGGTATTTGTTTTGAAATAATGTTATTCAGAGTTTCTGAGCTTTGTGAAAACCTTTTTGAGATATTGGAAACATTTTTTTTCAGAGAAGCATTTTCTTTTGAAATCAAATCATGATTTTCTTTCAATTGGTGAAACTCTTGTTGTAGAAAATCGATTTTTTCTTTTTGAGATAAATTCTGCTGTTTTAAGGACGAATTTTCCTTTTTCAAACTAGAAACTTTTTCAAGAGTTTCTTTGTAGTTTCTACACAATTCATCAATATACTCAGTAACTTTATCAGGGAGTTCAGATGAACATACCTCAGTTTCTGAGTCTGAATTTGAATCTGATTCGGCCATGAGACAAATGTTTGCGTAATCATTTTCACTTTCATCAGAATCACTTAGAGTATCTGCCTTTAGGGCCTTCTTGTATTTCTCATACTTGAGTTTGTCCTTCTTCAAAATTGGACAGTTCGGTTTGATATGTCCTGCCTTCTTACAGTGAAAGCGGATCACGTCTTTGCTATCTTGTGAATCGTTGCTTGACATTTTCATATCATTCTTCTTCCAAGGTTTCTTCCCTTTGATGTTTCTGGCTTTCCGAGCCATCTTTCTAAATTTCTTGACCATGAGGGCTAATTCTTCATCATCCTCATCTTCATCATCTGTATCAGAAAGACATTGAGCAATTTCAGTTCTCAAGGCAATAGATTTTTTACCATTTTGTTCTCGCTTCTTGTTTGCTCGTTCTGTTTCATAAGATTGCAAAGTCCCGACTAGCTCATCCACCGAGATTGGTCTGATTGTTTGACATTCTTGAATTGATGGTTTGATGTAATTCCAATCATTTGTGAGTCCACGTAGTATTTTCCTGACTTGCATTGGTTCAGCAATAGGCGCGCCTTGTCTTGCAAGTCCACTTGCCAAGTCTGAAACCTATCTATCATATCTGCAATAGATTCATCAGATTTCATTTTGAATGCTTCATAGTCACTTAGTAAAATACTGAGCTTCGTTTCTTTTACTCGATTTGTTCCTTGAAAAGGTAATATGAAGTCTATCTCATATTGTCTTAGATGATTCTTCCTCTAAGACACGATTATAGAGAGGGGTAGATAAGGCACAAAAGAGAGCATTGACAACTTTAGAATCAAGGGCTCTTCTTTTAGCCTTTTCAGCATCGGTCATTGTTGTGACAGGATTTGCTCCGTCAGCAGAGGTTGGATTTGTAACAGTTGCAGGAACTACTCCATTCGTGACAACATCCCATATCAGATCATCATAGGCTTTGAAGAACTACTTCATCTTGATGCTCCACATATTGCAGTCCTTCCCATCAAAGTATGGTGGCTTGTTGGCAAAGTGCGGGTCGCTTGTTCCTGAAGAGTAATTGCTAGACATAGTAGATCGTTAGCTCTGAAGTCAATAAACACTTCGTAAATATGAGCAACCTGCTCTGATACCAATTGTTGGATCTAGCAATATCACCTAGAGGGGGTGAATAGGTGATTCTGAATATAATTAAAATTTCTTGCGAAATAAAAAATAATTCAGTGTACGATTAGAATCAGGAACAGTATAACAGTGTGCAAAAAGTATAAACACAAAAGTAAGAGATTAGAGTAGAGAATATTGCACACGACGATTATAGTGGTTTGGCTTAGATCAAGCTTACGTCCATTCTCCCACGATGATAGCCGATCGGCTGGATTTCACTATGAAAATTCACGAGAATTACAAACACTCAATCACTTGGTTTTTCTCTCGCTCAGATTTTCACAATGAATAGGATTTTTGGTACACAGAATATTTTCGGATATAACTTAGATTATGCTTGCACTTTGGATTGTTGTTCGCCTTCTTTCTTTTTAGTCCATCATGGTTCTTCTTTTATACTCCCCTGCCTCCGAACTAGGCGTTGGATTCCCAGCCAAGGGATCGCTCTTCAATCCTTGATTGGACGTCATCGATCGTGATTGAACGAGACTGTATCTTCAGAAGATATGTAGACCGTTGAGTAAGATATTGAACCCTTCTGATTGAGTCGCCCATACAACTGAATCTCCAGCTTCCATAAGTGTGATAAGTCTGAGTTGGTTCCCGAAGGAATATTCCTTAGAAGATGATATCCCATTGTAGAAAGTCCCTTGATTGATTGGAAGGGATATCAGGGCAATCGAATATCACAAGCTTTCCATAGGAATCTTGCCTTGATCGAAAACCTGTTATACGTGGGTCTTCACGTTTTGCAAATGCAGAAACTGATCTTTCTCGGGTTTCGTCTTAGAACAGATTTGTTTCTTACTAGATCAGTTGACACAGAATGGTAATACGGAGATTTGATGCGATCCATCCGTCACTGTTTAGATCGTCAGAAGCACTTCAATCTGACCCTCAGTCAGAAGCACTCCATCTGACCTCGTCAGAAGCACTTCCATCTGACCCTTCGTCAGAAGCACTTCCAGTGACCCTTAGTTAGATGCACTTCCATCTGACCCTTCGTCAGAAGCACTTCCATCTGACCCTTCGTCCACACGACAGAATTAGATCCACTCAACCTGATGCTTACACATTCTTTCTGTATCACATAACGTTATACAATTTCTTACGATAGTTTTGTCAGAATCAAAATATAGGAGAATTTCCATAACAAAATTCGGCCAAGAGGATATCCATTGTTGGTTGGCCAAATTTTTCTTTTTTTTACTGGCTATTTTGCGCGATTTCGGGCCCATATTAGGCTTTAATTAATTTAATAACCAATCAATTGAAAGCGTTTAATGTTAAGAACATAATATGGGCTGAACTAAATTGAATGGAGCCCAAACCCCTAAAACATTCGGCAAGCTCTTCTTATGGTCAAAAATTAAAGATGGGTCTGGTCTAGACGTTCGTCAAATTACGCTCAATTGACTCACCTTTAGATGTATGCTGTAACGCCCCGCGTCCCTTGGAGCTCATTACATCCGCCTCAGGCCAATCATTACCCAGGAATCTCACACGGCCTAGCATGATATGAAGTGCACAAACGAAAGCGAGAATCTCCGTACAAAGAAAATAAAAAGAGAAGGGGAGTTTTGGAGGAAAACGAAAGCACACCCATTTATACATTGCATAACATCCAGTACAAACAGTGGAAGGGAAAAGACAAAAACGTAAAGCCGCACCTGGGTAGAAAAGGAACTAAGGCCTAGGATTCAAAGGCTACTACTAGACCTTTCCTAAAGCCTAACACCAAAATTGTTCCTTGATCGCCTAACCCCCTTCATTCTGACTTATCTTCAAAACAGCTGGAATCATCTCTTCCGTCGTCCCCCTCAGCCTCTGGGTCGTAGTCCGAAAAAGTCTCTGATGGGACACCCTCTGAAGATTCTTCGGTGTCTTCCCCGGTTTCCTCTTCTTCTTCAGTGGCCTCGATCGCATCAGCAGATAACTCCATATAATTCATGTACTCCTCAGAAGACGGTGGAGATTTTGGCAACTCAGCCATGTTCCTTGAACTCTCCACAGATATTGAATTCACGACCTCGATACCTGGTCGGGACGGATGACACCAGGTTGGAATCACTTCCCACGGAACATCCTCCGTCAGCAAGGGTCCCTCCAAGCTGCTGTCTCCTACTTGACGAAACCAGGCTTCAAAACGGTGGGGTTGTAGTTCCTGCTTTCCTTCATCTACCCAGACATTGGTGCGCTTCCTGACATACGTAATACCCTTCCTATACGGGAACTCATCAAAAAGGGCGGTCATCTTCTTTGGATCGCCCAGGCGGATCGGCAACATGGCTAGGGTTTAGGGTCTGAAAAGTTTGTCCCACTAAGGGGTGAGATCGACATCACAGAAAGTGAAACCTAACCCTATACCTCAATGCAAGTCCTACCGGATCACACACAAATGCCAATCAAAATGCAGAGTAACAAGCAATGCAATGGCACCAGGCATCTCATAAGATAACATCCATTATAGACATAGCATTCAACACAAACGATCATGCTCAATTACAGGGTCTCATACCCAAGCACAAATATTCAAGTACGCCACAACCACCTCTTCCTCAACCACCCACATACTCCACTGGCAACTCCTGCCACCTGACACCGCCGGGGTCTCACTAGACCAAATGGTGTCTCACTCCAGGCTTACAGCCACTGCATGCCGCCGGGGTCTCACTAGACCAAATGGAATTCACATTTTTATTTTATTTCACCACACTCCGATACCGCCGGGGTCTCACTAGACCAAATGGTATCCACATTTTTATTTTATTTCACCACCCTCCGATACCGCCGGGGTCTCACTAGACCAAATGGTATCCTCACGCCTTTCTCATCATCACAATGCCATCCAGACACACATGCAATTCATTTCATAAAAATTCATCTTTCAATCACATCATTCAATCATCCAGTGTGTCCAGGCATTCAGAGAAAGGATTAGGAAACACTTACCTGATTGAATAACAAAATACAACACCAAGAAATTCTCCCTAAGCCACGAGTACCGAATTCCCACAAACGCGTTGTCCACCTAACAAGATTAACCAATCTTGAATCATAAACCATGAAATATTCACTTCCATTAATGCAATCTTTCCCTAGCCATACCGTTGGCAATACACAATTTAGCGTTTCGTGAACCAATTTCACCACAAATCACCTTTAAACTTCAATCCACTTCTCACATCTCCCATTAACATCTCACACGATATCATACCATATATTACGGGTCAATTGACGTCCAAAAATTCCTTATTTAGTCCCTAAACAGAACCGGCCAGCATAAACTCTTCCTTAAAACAGAACCGGTTTTGGGTTCCAACCGCTCAATCGAGTCACAATCCAATCTCGGGTCGAACTCTTTACACAAATAACATTCCAAGACCTTCATTTACAAGTTTAAAGAGCTCCCTAAGAGATTTAGAGTCGGTTGACACTCCAAAGACAACAAAACAGCTCAATCTCCCTTTGATCAGAATCTGTCCAGAATTTACCGCTATTGTTCTTCCATGAAAACCAAATTTATCCTTATCCATTTGCAGTAAATATTTATCTGAACATATTACTAGGGGTTATGAAGCTCTCCTAAAAAATTTGAGGTCAAACGGAATTTCTAAGAGGGTAAACTATAACCTTCTCTCAGCTCGCGCGGAATCCGTCCGCTTTTCTTCCAAATATCACTATAAATCAACCAGACCTCCTAAAATCATGAAACCAATGGAAAACTGTTAAGAACACATAGATCTAACCTGTAGTAAGAGGGATTGACCAAAATACTCCGGGAAGAACCGATCGTACGGACCGAACGGGAAGGCAGAAACCTGACTTTTCTGGCAGTTTTCTGTTGAGAGCAAAATGAAGGGGAAATGAGGTGAACGTGTGGAAGAGACTTGCACAGCAGATGAGGTCTTCAATTTATTTGTCTCACACCAATAATAGAGCTTCAAATTGATAAGATGGGATTAGGTGGTTAATAAATGCTTAAGGCCTCCAATGGTTGACATGTGGCACTCCTCCAATAATGCAACCAAGGATTTGACTCTCTTTGACCACACACATGTGGATTTTCGGCAGCCATAGGTGGGGAGAGGAAATGTCCTTTTTGTCCTTCATGAAGTCTTAAGGCAAGGGTAAATGGTCCAGGGGAAAAATGGTCTTTTTGCACTTTCAGTCCAAACTTCACTTTTCCAATTCGAAACTACCATTAGGCGAGACATTGTCAAATCCTACTCAGAATTGGGATTCTCTATTTCCAATTGCCTATTTTGAGCTTCCATTTCATGATCAATCGTCCGCCGATCGAAATTCCAGTTTGTCTCGAACTAACGGGCGGCTTTTGCAAACACTACGCGTATCAACTCTGTGATTCTCATCACACTGAGGATAACTCAAGTTATGACAGCTTTGGTTGTCATGTAATTGCGATGGTTCATCGCTAGTTCCGACGGCTTCGATCGTCAAAGTTCGATTTAGGAAAATTTGCAAATTATACATTGGTTAAGCGGCTTCACCCGCGATCCAATCGTATAACGCTAGCATTGTATTCCTTAATCATTATCTGATCAGCCTCATTGGCTCTAAATGTTCCCTCGACAATTCTTATGGTCAAAGCGTCACTGCATTTTTCAAGTTTCCTAGGTCCACGTTCTTTGTTATGCGTTAGCCTTTCCCTTTTGGTCAGTTTACTCGAGATTGATCAGATCTGAGTGAGACAAAACTGAAATACGTCGTAAGGTACGTTCACATTCAACAGCCTCAAAATGGCAGGAAATTCAGAATGTCACATATGCGGATGCACGATAGAAAAAAAAATGCAATGCATGAAAGTTTATTTTTTTTGTGAGAATTAAAATTAACCCTCATTTTATGAAGTAAATGAATTTCCTAAAATTCAAAATTTAGGTGTTAACAGCTGCCTCTCTTTGAGTGGATGCTTGTAGAGGTTTTGCTCAAAGACTAAATTGAAACCTAAATTTCACAATTTGCAAATGCAAATGGTAATGATAAATTTTTGGCGGGAATTCAAAACCTATTTTCTAGTGCAAAATAGATATGTTGCATGAAATGCAATGCTATAAATAACATGTGTCAAAACTTATCCTATCCCACATTAGAGAATCCTACACATGGATTACTTATGAAAATATATGTTTTACCAAATATCTCATAAGCTAATGATTTCCTTAACCTCCAGACTTCCAGTGGACGTCAGGATGCTAAAGTACTAGCCCATCTATTGCCAAGAGTTTCTTTCTGACACAAAACGGCGCAAGGTCTGTGTAGAGTTTGAAAATGTGCTCGAGTTATGGTTCGAGCTGGCCATTTATTTTTCGAAATCACAAGAGTGCGTATACATTGTGAAATCAAGAAAACAAACCAAGCTCACATGTAGATCTTAGGTTTTGAGGGCCTTATCTGTTTCCAAAGCTTTCCCTTTGATGCGGGATAGCGCAAGATTTGTGTAGGATTGAAATGTTTGTTTTCGAACTCACATGAGCGCATACATTGTGAGACGAAAAGGGAATCAAAATCACAAGAGCGCATACATTACGATTTTGATAAAGGACCATAATTGTGAGAGCGCATACATAACAAATTGGCGAAAGGGACCCGGATCACAAGAGCACATACATTATGAACCCGGAAGAAAAATCAAGATCATGAGAGGGCATAATCATAAGTCTTGATAAGATGGTACCACAATCATAAGAGCACATACATTATGATTAGGTAAAAGGGACCAGAATCGTGAGAGCGCATACATCACGAATCGGCATAGGGTTGAAATTGCAAGAGCGCATACATTGCAATCCAATAAAGGACCATAACCATAAGAGCGCATCATTATGATTTGGTAAGGGATCAAAATTGTAAAGCTCATACATTGTAATCTGATAAAGGTAAAGATCATGAGAGCGCGTACATCATGATTCGATACCATTAACGATAAATAACATATGAAGGATGTATTACCGAATTGAATCGATAAATACGAAAGGTGTATTGCCTGGACTGAAACCATGGTAAACATGAGAAGGTCTGAAATGACAACTTAAATCTCTAAAGATGTCAATCTGAAAAAAGGGTTCAAAAAACTTACCTAGGTCTCTAAACTATGAATGAATGATGGGTGATGGCTAGACTGTATCATACCTGTCCATTTCCTTAAAGAACATGATGATATGCATAAAATCAATGTAAATGCAACGTTGTATAACAGGAAAATTTTGTGAGCATTTGCTAGCATTATTAAGCTCCACTGAGGAATTTTGTCAATAAGAAATCCTATCTGACCTTTGTGACAATTCTAATCAATTTGAATGAGGAACTTCAGTCAGAAAGGACTTTTCTCTCCCTCTCATGAAAAAAGCATTTGACAAGGGTCTGTGTATTCTCGCAATTAGTATGGCCGGACCAATCCACGAAGTCTTTTACTAGGACTGTAATTCAGGTTTGGTCAACGGTTATTCAAAGGGGACTCTTGCGAGTCATTTAGGTCATGAAATGAAATCTTCATTGGTTGCATCAGGTTTACAAGTCAGGAACCCTACGAAACGAGATAGAAATGATCTTGCTCGTACTTCTTCGAGCGATATTTATAAGCATTTGAAACCCTATATTGCCCAAGTGCCCTAACGTAAAGAGACTTTTGGAAAGGGTTGTAATGTAGGCTTAGGGTAGGCTTGGAAATGAAAAGTTTATTTTCAACGAAGATGAGAAAATTGGTGATCATCCGTCTTTGTCACTCACAAATGATCTTTCATTCCTTGAACCAATTCAGGTAAGACCTCCATTCCTTCCGAAAATTCTTGAGAGAACTCTTTTCTTTTTCTTTTTCTTTTTTTGATGAGAGTGGACGCTTTTGCCCCTTTTTTTGAATGGCAAGTTTTTCTTTTTTCTTCTTTTTTGCATGGCCAACTTTGATTTTTTTTTTTGCATGGCAAGCTCCTTTTTTTTTTTCTTTTTTTTTTGCACAATGAGCTCCTTTTTTTTAAAGGAAGGAAGTGTCTTATCTGAATTGTCTGCATATTGTGCTAGCAGATTTTCCAATTTCAGCTTGGCCCAAGGCATTTTGCTCATCCGTCGGATAATTCGAAACAATCTCTTTTCTGGATGATCACCTATTGGGTTTAGAGAAATGAATCCACCGCTCAAATTGGGTTAAGTAAAGGGATAAATGAATATGTGGTATAGAAATCAATCTTCGTCATTGTTGACACCTGATTTTTGACCATCCTTTATTTTAGTTTTTATTTCTAAAATTAATTAAAAATAGCAAAAAAGGTCAAAAAATTACAAAATCAACTTTGGAAGCCTTAGCCTAGCCTTAGGAACCAATTTTGAACAAATTTTTTTTTTTTGTATTTTTTTATATTTTTTGGAATTTATTTAATTATAAAAATACCCAAAAAATCAGAAAAATACCATCCGTGGTCAGAAAAGTACCCAAAAATATTCATAAATTTTGTTTTAATTCTATCTTTAATATTTTATTTTTTTATTAGGGAAATTCGGCTTGGTTCATGGGGTTCCTTCACAAACCTAATCCCGAACCGGGCCTAAAAAATCATTTTCGAGTCTTTTAATTTTCAATTCTCACTTTTCATGAGCTATGACATTGAATTCTAGAGTCTTGAAGTGCAATTGGGTCAATTTGCCCTCCTATTTGATCAATTTTAACCAAAAGGGCTTAATTGCATAAAAATCTTTCAATTTAGTCCCCGGTTTTACAATTTTCGAAATTAAATTTCACACGGGCACACCCATTAAAATTAAACACCTCTACCCAATAGTTTTCATCATGCTGAATCCATTGGTGGGCTCAATTTTGACTAGTTCGATCGTTTAGATCTTCGATTAGCCAAAATGCATTTTCGGATCCTAGGGACAATTTGGGGCTTTCACAAAATTTCAATCAATTGATTCACGAAAATACCCATATTTGATAGAAAACATGTCAAGGAATCCGATTTTGCCATCAATTTCATGAAAAGAGGTCAATTTGGGGCCCAATTTGGGCGATTTGTCCGAACCGGGCCGGTCGGGTCAGGCCCGACCCGACCCGGTCCGGCCGGGTCTGCAACATTGTTGCAGACCCGCGTGCGGCAGTGAGGCAGGGGGGAGCAGGGCGTGATGGGGCGCGCGATTTTTGAAGAAAAAGTAGGCAAATGAACGTGGGGGACATGCGTGGAGACCGAGGCTCGTGTTCTGGAGAGGGAGCGGGCGTCGAGGCGCGCCGGTCGGCCATGAAAACCGGCAAGATTCTCGGTTAAAACCGGGAATCGGCCGAGAGAGAGGAGAGGACTCGAGCGGAAACGGAGAAGGAGGCGACGATCCCCGACCTCCCAGGCGACACACCAACCATCATGGAAGCTCCGGCCACCGTCGACAAGCCGCGAGTAGGTCGGTATCTCGCCGGATCTCCATTTTTCTTTACGCACGCCGTGTGTTCGATGAAATGACGATGCCTACTTAGATTCGGTTTTTCCTCGGCCGTGCTTTGTCTGCGTACCATGTGCTCGTTTTTGGTCCTAAGTTAATCCTAGAACTACTCTACGGTCTGTGTATGTCCTCGCTTTGCATCAAAACCCGGCGGAAACCGAGCCCGGAGCCTCGCCGTTCACCATTCGGATCTATAGCTCGACGGGGAATTTCCGGAGGTCGCCAAGCCCAAAACGAGCTCAGGTAAGCTTCTGCGCTCCCCATGGATGTTGTTTGAATGATTGAAACCGAGCTTGGTAGCCTAAAATTTTTGTGTAAATCTTCGCCGGCGCCGGTCTCGGGGAGGTCCGGTTCGGCTATTTCCGACGTGTTCATGGTGTATCTCTTCATGGTCTAGTGATGCTGAAGCGTTAGGGAGTCCAATGGTGGAAAAATCCCCAAGAAATTCTGAGTTTTGGTCACGGTTTGGGCATTTTCCGGCGAACTCGCCGGAATAATCACTGTTCCGGCGAGTCGCCGGTCGTCTTCTCCGGCGACTGTGTCTCGATCAACCGGTCAACGGCTGACGTGGCATGCCACGTAGGCGCCACGCCAGCCGAGTGGGACCGGTCCGCTTATTTGCAAACCAAAACGAATTAACGGCCCCGATCGCGACACGTGTCGCGATCTCGTATTTTTGCAAAATAAAATAAATGATTTTCGGATAATAAATTAAAATTGATCCGGCGGACGAGGTTGTGCCAAGTGGCACGCTGTGGAACGTCTGATCTAATGTTAGATCGGACGTGCCGAAGGTGGCCACGTGGCACGATCTGGAGCGTCCGATTTGAATGGTTTTATAAAAAGGAAAATAAATTGATTTTTGATCCTACGGTTGTGGTTGAGCCACGTGGCTCTCTATGGATCGTCCGATCTAGTGGAAGATCAGACGCACAGGATGCGGCCACGTGGCGCGATGAGAGCCGTCGGATCCGGGGAATTTTCGGATAATTAAATAAAATAGATAAAAATCAAAAAAATTGTTAAAAAATAAAAAAATGTTTATAAATATAAAACGGTGTCGTTTTAGGCCGGTTTCGACCCTTAGGGTCGGGCCGGGCGCCCGAGAGGCGCGGGCCTTGTTTGACCCGGCCCGGAAAATATTTTTAAATATTAAAAAATTCAAAATTAATAATAAAATAATCAAAAAATCAATAAAAAATAAAATGTCGAGAGCTTGCCGAATGAAAATATTCAAAAAATTCGGAAGATTCAGAAAAATTCTAAAAAATTCTAGAAAATAGGAAATGGCCACATTCAACTGGCCATGACCTGTTCCGGGTCTTTCGACCCCCGATCTTTTCAGAAATGACGGTTTTACCCTTCCGGCAAACCGTCTTCCAAACAATTCTGAAAAAAATCCAAGAAAATCCCCAAAAATAGGAAATGGCCACAAACAATTGGCCAAGACTCATTCCGGGTGTTTTGAACCCCGAACCTCCTTTAAAATAACGATTTCGCCCTTTGGGCGAATCGTCTTCCAAAAATTGAAGAAAAATCAAGAAATTCCAAAAAATTCTCAAAAATGGGAAATGGCCACAATCAACTGGCCATGGAATATTTTGGGTAATTATGTATCCAAACCTTCCAAAAATGACAATTTTGCCCTTCGGGCTAATTGTCCCCGAATCTTCCCATTTTACCCCTAGCCCTAAATCACATCTTCCCTAAGCCCTTATGGCTATACTAGGAGGCCAATGATTGAAATTGATGTGCATTGACATGATTTATTTATGCACTTGACTTGCGCTTTCATTTAAAATTGATTGTGATTGATAGGAATAGTCTTCCAATCTGCATGAAATCCTGAATCAAGCCTACCTCACCCAAAATTGCGCCTGCATGAACTCTTAGTCAGGAAAATCACTCGTGTTAGGTACCGAAAGGGCGTTGGTAATGACACCGACGTAACCAAGTCCCCGAACCCAAAATCTCTGGTTCCGTAGAACTGATCGATCTCTCCCAATCGGTCAGTAAGGTTTCCGGTCTACCCTCCAAGAAAGACCGGTGGCGACTCCAAATGCATGCACAAGTTGCACATGCCACCACGACCACACTAAGGTCGAAAGCGATCGACTCTTATCGTCGAATCCCACAAAAGACACTCCCGCCGCGATTTGGTATGGGCCTGGGAGGGCCCGCGCCGATCCAAAAGCCCGCGATCAGTAATCCATTAGCCGCGTCCGTTGATTTCGGACGGGTCGCGACAGTCATGTCTTAGGCACTTGAGCTAACACAGAATTCGTATGCAACAAACTCACTCAAAGATTGATGCAAGTGAAAGCAAGAAAATCCCTATCTTTCTTTGAATTTCTGAGATTACCCCAATGTGGGGTTGTTCCTGACAGGGTTATGAAATGAAACCACCGTTCAAAGGGTTTAGCAAAGGATCATCTGCAGTGTTTGGATAGAAGAAATGAATGCCTCACGTCATTTTGGTCATCATACTTTTTGCGAGATAACTCTTTACCTTGCAAGCATGGAAATCCTCATATTGTTCACTGGGGATTGTGATATAGGACGTGTATGGAAATGGCTTGCCTTTCATCGACCTAACATTCCTCATTCAAGATGATCAATCCAATTAGATCAGAGAGACTGCCGAATTGAAATTATCTCGCGGTGAAATTTAATAATGCAAACAAAATAGCATACGGGCAATGCATGAAATCAGGTCACATGAATATTATAACTTGATAAAAAAAAGAGTGTCAGGGCAACTCAAGTATAATATTTCTTTACAGAATCAGAGTTGACAGGACTGGTAAAAACACGACCATCCATCTATACAAGGATTCAAGCACCTCTTGGGAGTACCTTCTTCACAGCATATGGACCACCATAGTTCGGAGCAAACTTCCCTTCCGGCAATGGAACAATAGGCAATAGCTTTCTTAGAACAAGGTCTCCTACCTGAAAATGTCGAGGCCGGACCTTCTTGTTAAAGGATTTGGCAACCCACTTTTGGTAGCACTGGCCGTGGCATAAAGCTTTAAGCCACTTTCCATCGATCAAATTCAACTAGTCCATCCTCTGCTGGATCCAATCGGCTTCAGTCAGCTTGACTTGGGATAATATGCGTAAGGAAGGGATTTCTACCTCAACCGGTAATACTGTTTCCATTCCGTACACGAGAGAATACGGGGTTGCCCCAGTAGATGTCCGTATCGAAGTCCAATAAGCCATGAGTGCAACCTCTCATGCTAATCTCGATAATTCTCGGCATTCTTAGCTCAGATCTTCTTGATGTTCTTGTTGGCTGCTTCCACCGCTCCATTCATCTGAGGACGGTATGGGGAGGAGTTCAAATGCTTGATCTTGAATTTCTTGAACAAATCTTCGATCAACTTGTTCACGTTCGAGCCATTTTCGGTGATTATGACTTTAGGCGAACCGTATCGAGCAATGATGTCTCGACTAACGAACTTCACCACATTTCGTGCCGTGACTGCCAAATATGACGCCGCTTCAATCCATTTAGAAAAATAATCAATGGCGACTAGGATGAAACGATGACCATTTGATGCTTTAGGGTTGGTTGGACCGATAACATCAATGCCCCACATAGAGAAAGGCCATGGCTCAGATAATTAGTGCAGCTCGTTCGGAGGAACATTGATCTTGTCGCCTTGAATCTGTCACTTGTGACAGCTTCGAAGGTTCTAAATGCAATCGCTTTTCAGAGTGAGCCAATAATAACCTAACCTCATGATCTTCTTGGCTAGCATGTGGCCGTTCATATGTGGACTGCAGATCCCTTCATGTACTTCAATCATCAGACAGACAGCTTCGGTGGAGTCAATGCATATCAGAAGAACTAAATTGAAGGATCTTTTGTAGAGATTTTCACCGCTCAAGAAAAATTTCGAGGCTATCTTTCTTATGTACCTCTGGTCGGATGTAGTGCTCTTTTTAGGAAATTTTTGCTCTTGAATGTAAGTCTTGATGTCATGATACAAAGGCTTGTCATCGGGTTCATCGGCTATGGCCATACAATAAGCTGGCTTTCTCAGCACCTCAATCTCCAATGGCTCGACTTCAAGCCCATTGGTAACTTTCAACATCGAAGATAGGGTAGCTAATGCATCAGCGAACTGATTGTGGGTTCTAGATAAATACTCAAACGAAATATCATCAAATTTTTCCACCAACTCATCCAGATATTCATGGTAGGGCAGCAGCTTAGCATCCCGTGTTTTCCATTTTCCGACGATTTGAAGGATAATTAGGGCCGAGTTTCCAAATACCTTGAACCGGATTACACCCATTTTAATTGCTTCCTATAGGCCCAGAATACATGCTTCATATTCTGCGATATTATTAGTGCAAGGAAATACTAACTTTGCTGCTACTGGATAGTGCTGGCCGCCTGGAGATATCAGGACTGCTCCCGTACCTGATCCAGATAAATTCACAGCTCCGACAAATACATGGTCTAGAAGTAATCATCCACCGTCATGACTCAATCTTCAGGTTGATAGGGGCCTTCATCTTGCCCCCGATTTTCGGCCAGGACATCGGCTATGGCTCGTCCCTTTACCGATTTTTGGGACAAATACTAAACATCAAACTCAGAAATGAGGATTTTCCATTTGGCAAGCTTGCCAATCAAGGCAGGTTGATTCAATAGGTACTTGATGGGATCACATTCTGTCACCAAAAGAATTCGGTAATGCAAGGTATATTGCAGCAGTCTGTGCAGCACCTAAACTAGAGCTGCACATGTCTTCGCAGCTTCAGAGTAGTTCATTTCAAAAGCTGTGAACTTCTTGCTCAGATAATAAATGGCTCGTTCTTTCCCATCATCTTGACTTATCTGCGCTAGCACAGCTCCCAAGGATTCACTATGGATCGTGAGATAAAGGATCAAAGGCTACCTCAGCACTGGCAGAACAAGTACCGACAGATTCACGAGGTGTTGTTTTATCTTCTCAAAGGCTTCATCACAACCATCATCCTATTCCACCAATACATTCTTCTTTAATAACCTGAAGAAAGGCTTAGCGGTTTCCGATAGCTGATAAATGAACCGGGCAATATAATTCAACCTGCCCATGAGGCTTCGAACTTCTTTGACTGTCGTCGGGGGCTTGAGCTCACATATGGCTTTCACCTTAGACGGGTCTATCTCAATACCCTTGTTACTAACAATAAACCCGAGCAACTTGCCGGAGCTGGCGCCGAAAACGCACTTAGCTGGATTAAGGCGTAACTTGAATTTTCTTGAGTATGATGTGTTTTGGCTTTGTCTTGATGGAAGAACGCCTCTTCCTTCCCCAAAGGGTTAACATTGGTCTATTCTCCTCGGCTTGACGTTCAGCTTTTCGGCGAGCATATGCTTCTCTAGCTAAACGGTTGTGAATTTGTCTTTTCATCTTCATATAATCCTTGAACATTTCGTCTGCCTGCCACTTGAATATGAGGTTATCGACATAGCAGCGAGTCTGACAGTCTTCAGTGTATCCCAAATTGCGCCCAATAAGTTCTCGGCCATGCACAAATCTGGTAAAGTGAAACTTTGCGTTTGGCCCATGACGAGTGACTTTCCTTAGGTATTCGAAGGTTACCAATTCTGTCGAACTTCTAGGAAACAGCGACATCCTATCCCTCATCATCGTTATTTCAATCAGTCACTTGAATGATTTAAGAATGTATGCAATGCATGTAGATGTGAATAATATGCAATGCATGAACATAATATGAAACAGGGAATAATGAAATACATCGAAAGTAAATGCCTAACCAACTGAAACCCGGGGAACGTCAAATATTCCCCTATAACAATGGATGATTTTAGGTATACCAACCTTCCATAGACATACGCATGAGACAGGTGGGAATATACTCTAAAAATCGAAAATCAGGTGAGGAACCTATGGCTCAGGCTTCCACGATCCAAATATGGCAGATTCCTTCCTAAGAGTACCTACCCAAGAGGGCTAGAAATCGCCAATTTGGATTGTGAGCGGGAAAGAACACGAAAGTCTCAAGTGTCATCAAACACGAGATCCTTTCGTATCCTTTTCCTATCTAAGGTAATCCTAGAGGTGGTTGCAGTCGGCGTTTGACCGCCAGTATGTGAGATGTGTCGTGATCATCACAATGTAAGGTCATGCACAACAGTTCGTATCAAACACCGCTTCAATAGATGCGTTAAAAATAAACGTACAATCCCAACTCCAACCTGCTGGAAAGATGTCAGCAAACACTACACCCTTTATTTCTCCAATCTACAAAAATATCTAACACAATGGTTAGGATACGTACCTCACCTTCGAGAGCATCTGCATAAAACAAGATTAGATAAACCAATCAACTTTTTAATCGGCTCAAGTCCTCTAAAATTCTTAACCATAGATTCTGGTTTGGAAAAAATCCCCAGTGGAGTCACCAGTCTATCGCAACCCTCGCCTTAACGGGTTTCCCCAATAAGGCGAGGGCTAATGGGCCATCCCTTCTGGTCGGACGCGGGCCTCTCCCAAGGCCCATTACCCAAATCGCAACGGCTGGTATACGTAGTCGACCTTCAGTGCGGTCTTGTGACATGTGATACGTGTACATGTTAAGGAGTCGCCACCAATCGTTTCTTGGAAGGTACGATCGGAAACCCTATTGAATAGTTGGGAGCATTCTATTCAATTCTGCGAAAACCAAATAAATGGGATCGGGGACTTTGTTACGCCAACTGTCAGAGTTGACGCCCTTTCGGCACCTAAGTTGAATGATTTATCTAACCCTAGGATTTCATGCAGATGAGTGAGGTGCAAACCCTAAATTTTAGAGTTCATGCAGATATGAATGACTATCATGGCAAACACAATCAATAAAATGATTACGGAGATCAAGGATCCAAAACGTGCGGATAAATCACATGAAAATAACGCGGCATCCCTAGTAAGGCCCTATTAGCCTAAAGAAATGTCAATCAAGGCTCATGAGTATTTTCGACATGATTTACCCTTAAGGGGTAAAATCGTAATTTTATAGAGTTTTGGGATAATTTACCCTAAAAGGGAAAATTCGTCATTTCAGGCAAAGACAAGAAGTGATAATCTCAAACATTAGGATTGGTCGACCACCTGACCCAAATCCTAATTCTGAGTAATTTTCAGGACTAGATTGGAATAGGGATGACGATTTACCCTTTGAGGGGTAAAATCGTCATTTATGAAAAAAGGACCAGATTCGAGAACCCAAACAGAAGAATTAATCAGCTAATTGACCCTAATCCTTATCTTGGCATTCTTGACCTATCTCGTATACAAAGCTGATGCAATTTACCCTTAAAGAGTAAAATCATCAATTTCCAAAAGAACGGATAAGAAATCCCAAAAATATGATTGACCAATCGCATGTGATCATTCCTCAATTTTTAGGAATTTCTGGAATGCCTATGAATTTTTCACAATTTTTCTGCATTTTTTTTGGATTTTCTAGGATTTTCTAACATTTTTTAGACTTTTCTAGAATTTTTTCAATTTTTTTTTATTTTTTAAAATCATTTTCGATTTTTTATTAAAAAAATATAATTCGAACCAGGTCGACTCGACCCACTCGGGCCGGAACCCGGTCCAGACCCGGACCCGTGCAGACCCATCCTCCAAAACGATGCCGTCTCGCGCTTTTTTATTTTTCTATTATTTAGATTCAATCCAATGGTTCCTATTGAACCACATGGCTAATCCACAGCCTTAGGATCAGCTGACTAAAACCTACGGCTCAGATCAAAAGCCGACTGCGCCTCAACCGTTAGATCTGATTACTTAGATCTACGGCCACGATTAAAAACCAGGATTCAATCCAGACCGTCCATCCTTATTAACCTAAACGACGCCGCTTAACCACTAACCTAAACGACACCGTTCAGTCCATTCTGATTTTATAATTTTAAAATTATTTTTGGATATTCCTAATTACTAATCGGACGGCTACTAATTATTTGACTCCATTAACCCTAGCCGTTCGATCTAAGCTGACTCAACCTAACAAACTAATGGTCAAACCAACTCAGCATCCACGTGGACCAATCACGTGTTGCCACCTAGACCTTTGACTCGCTAACCTACCACGTCTGCGTCGTCTTCAACCTCTCTACTACGACTAAATGGACAGTTGAAAACCTACGACGACGATCCAACGGTGAAACCTCAACAGAATTGCACAAGACCGGCGCCAATCAACTCGTCTCAACGTCGCGCACAACATATCGTAGAATCATACAATTTCATCCACAGAATTAAGAACGACGAAGCTTACACAGTACATAAGCATGGCATCTCAATCAAGCAAAGCAAGGCATATCAGGCTAATTCCTTCATAGAGAAGCTTCGAATGAGGTTCAGAATGCTCACCTTCAAGTGCGATTGACCTGGTTTAAGCTAGCTTGAGCTAGGGAAGCTTCGACAAGATCGATAATGGCGAGAGGATTTTCGGGGCTCAGATGCGAGGATTCATGCAAAATCGACACAAAAAAGGATTGCGATCGAGCTTAGAGTAGTTCAAGGAACGAAATGCCTACTATAATTGCAAGAAGCAAGGTCGGAGACGAAGTCCACCATGGATGCACAGTATGAAGTTCGGAGAATGTAACTACCTTTTTTGGCGATGTCAGGTCGATTGAACAGGTGCGATCGACTCTCAAGGGCTTTAGCGAACTTCTTGAAGTGGAATGGTGGCTCGATCCCGTCGGAATCGTTGCCACCGATTACTTACATGTCGAGCTCAAGTCTTTGATAACGGGGGTTGGAGGACGAGTTCTTTCCTTCATTCTTTCTCTCTCTCGATTTTGTTCTTCCTCCTTAACAGAATCCACCAACTTCCTCCTTCTAGAAAGCCAATTAGCTTTTATATTTGTTCGAAATTTTGGCACCAAATCGGGGAACTCCCATTTGTCCCTGTCACGTGCCTCCCATGTGCCATTTAGTCATCAAACGATGACGGAATCTGTTGGGTATCTGTCCAAGTCCATCAAGCCTTCTATCGAGTGTCATTTGGCTCGAATTTGACACGAATTTGCTTTGAGTTTGTTTTTGTTGACTATTGCAGATTTGAATGTTTGACCGACCTCGCCGGAGCTCGTCCGGCGGCCATTTGTCTTGAGGTTGGTCTTGATCGAAAGATCTTGAGGTGAGGAACAAAACGTGCGGATAAATCACATGAAAATAACGCGGCATCCCTAGTAAGGCCTTATTAGCCTAAAGAAATGTCAATCAAGGCTCATGAGTATTTTCGACATGATTTACCCTTAAGGGGTAAAATCGTAATTTTATAGAGTTTTGGGATAATTTACCCTAAAAGGGGAAATTCGTCATTTCAGGCAAAGACAAGAAGTGATAATCTCAAACATTAGGATTGGTCGACCACCTGACCCAAATCCTAATTCTGAGTAATTTTCAGGACTAGATTGGAATAGGGATGACGATTTACCCTTTGAGGGGTAAAATCGTCATTTATGAAAAAAGGACCAGATTCGAGAACCCAAACAGAAGAATTAATCAGCTAATTGACCCTAATCCTTATCTTGGCATTCTTGACCTATCTCGTATACAAAGCTGATGCAATTTACCCTTAAAGAGTAAAATCATCAATTTCCAAAAGAACGGATAAGAAATCCCAAAAATATGATTGACCAATCGCATGTGATCATTCCTCAATTTTTAGGAATTTCTGGAATGCCTATGAATTTTTCACAATTTTTCTGCATTTTTTTTTGGATTTTCTAGGATTTTCTAACATTTTTTAAAATTTTCTAGAATTTTTTCAATTTTTTTTATTTTTTAAAATCATTTTCGATTTTTTATTAAAAAAATATTATTCGAACCAGGTCGACTCGACCCACTCGGGCCGGAACCCGGTCCAGACCCGGACCCGTGCAGACCCATCCTCCAAAACGATGCCGTCTCGCGCTTTTTTATTTTTCTATTATTTAGATTCAATCCAATGGTTCCTATTGAACCACATGGCTAATCCACAGCCTTAGATCAGCTGACTAAAACCTACGGCTCAGATCAAAAGCCGACTGCGCCTCAACCGTTAGATCTGATTACTTAGATCTACGGCCACGATTAAAAACCAGGATTCAATCCAGACCGTCCATCCTTATTAACCTAAACGACGCCGCTTAACCACTAACCTAAACGACACCGTTTCAGTCCATTCTGATTTTATAATTTTAAAATTATTTTCGGATATTCCTAATTACTAATCGGACGGCTACTAATTATTTGACTCCATTAACCCTAGCCGTTCGATCTAAGCTGACTCAACCTAACAAACTAATGGTCAAACCAACTCAGCATCCACGTGGACCAATCACGTGTTGCCACCTAGACCTTTGACTCGCTAACCTACCACGTCTGCGTCGTCTTCAACCTCTCTACTACGACTAAATGGACAGTTGAAAACCTACGACGACGATCCAACGGTGAAACCTCAACAGAATTGCACAAGACCGGCGCCAATCAACTCGTCTCAACGTCGCGCACAACATATCGTAGAATCATACAATTTCATCCACAGAATTAAGAACGACGAAGCTTACACAGTACATAAGCATGGCATCTCAATCAAGCAAAGCAAGGCATATCAGGCTAATTCCTTCATAGAGAAGCTTCGAATGAGGTTCAGAATGCTCACCTTCAAGTGCGATTGACCTGGTTTAAGCTAGCTTGAGCTAGGGAAGCTTCGACAAGATCGATAATGGCGAGAGGATTTTCGGGGCTCAGATGCGAGGATTCATGCAAAATCGACACAAAAAAGGATTGCGATCGAGCTTAGAGTAGTTCAAGGAACGAAATGCCTACTATAATTGCAAGAAGCAAGGTCGGAGACGAAGTCCACCATGGATGCACAGTATGAAGTTCGGAGAATGTAACTACCTTTTTTGGCGATGTCAGGTCGATTGAACAGGTGCGATCGACTCTCAAGGGCTTTAGCGAACTTCTTGAAGTGGAATGGTGGCTCGATCCCGTCGGAATCGTTGCCACCGATTACTTACATGTCGAGCTCAAGTCTTTGATAACGGGGGTTGGAGGACGAGTTCTTTCCTTCATTCTTTCTCTCTCTCGATTTTGTTCTTCCTCCTTAACAGAATCCACCAACTTCCTCCTTCTAGAAAGCCAATTAGCTTTTATATTTGTTCGAAATTTTGGCACCAAATCGGGGAACTCCCATTTGTCCCTGTCACGTGCCTCCCATGTGCCATTTAGTCATCAAACGATGACGGAATCTGTTGGGTATCTGTCCAAGTCCATCAAGCCTTCTATCGAGTGTCATTTGGCTCGAATTTGACACGAATTTGCTTTGAGTTTGTTTTTGTTGACTATTGCAGATTTGAATGTTTGACCGACCTCGCCGGAGCTCGTCCGGCGGCCATTTGTCTTGAGGTTGGTCTTGATCGAAAGATCTTGAGGTGAGGAACAAAACGTGCGGATAAATCACATGAAAATAACGCGGCATCCCTAGTAAGGCCTTATTAGCCTAAAGAAATGTCAATCAAGGCTCATGAGTATTTTCGACATGATTTACCCTTAAGGGGTAAAATCGTAATTTTATAGAGTTTTGGGATAATTTACCCTAAAAGGGGAAATTCGTCATTTCAGGCAAAGACAAGAAGTGATAATCTCAAACATTAGGATTGGTCGACCACCTGACCCAAATCCTAATTCTGAGTAATTTTCAGGACTAGATTGGAATAGGGATGACGATTTACCCTTTGAGGGGTAAAATCGTCATTTATGAAAAAAGGACCAGATTCGAGAACCCAAACAGAAGAATTAATCAGCTAATTGACCCTAATCCTTATCTTGGCATTCTTGACCTATCTCGTATACAAAGCTGATGCAATTTACCCTTAAAGAGTAAAATCATCAATTTCCAAAAGAACGGATAAGAAATCCCAAAAATATGATTGACCAATCGCATGTGATCATTCCTCAATTTTTAGGAATTTCTGGAATGCCTATGAATTTTTCACAATTTTTCTGCATTTTTTTTTGGATTTTCTAGGATTTTCTAACATTTTTTAAAATTTTCTAGAATTTTTTCAATTTTTTTTATTTTTTAAAATCATTTTCGATTTTTTATTAAAAAAATATTATTCGAACCAGGTCGACTCGACCCACTCGGGCCGGAACCCGGTCCAGACCCGGACCCGTGCAGACCCATCCTCCAAAACGATGCCGTCTCGCGCTTTTTTATTTTTCTATTATTTAGATTCAATCCAATGGTTCCTATTGAACCACATGGCTAATCCACAGCCTTAGATCAGCTGACTAAAACCTACGGCTCAGATCAAAAGCCGACTGCGCCTCAACCGTTAGATCTGATTACTTAGATCTACGGCCACGATTAAAAACCAGGATTCAATCCAGACCGTCCATCCTTATTAACCTAAACGACGCCGCTTAACCACTAACCTAAACGACACCGTTTCAGTCCATTCTGATTTTATAATTTTAAAATTATTTTCGGATATTCCTAATTACTAATCGGACGGCTACTAATTATTTGACTCCATTAACCCTAGCCGTTCGATCTAAGCTGACTCAACCTAACAAACTAATGGTCAAACCAACTCAGCATCCACGTGGACCAATCACGTGTTGCCACCTAGACCTTTGACTCGCTAACCTACCACGTCTGCGTCGTCTTCAACCTCTCTACTACGACTAAATGGACAGTTGAAAACCTACGACGACGATCCAACGGTGAAACCTCAACAGAATTGCACAAGACCGGCGCCAATCAACTCGTCTCAACGTCGCGCACAACATATCGTAGAATCATACAATTTCATCCACAGAATTAAGAACGACGAAGCTTACACAGTACATAAGCATGGCATCTCAATCAAGCAAAGCAAGGCATATCAGGCTAATTCCTTCATAGAGAAGCTTCGAATGAGGTTCAGAATGCTCACCTTCAAGTGCGATTGACCTGGTTTAAGCTAGCTTGAGCTAGGGAAGCTTCGACAAGATCGATAATGGCGAGAGGATTTTCGGGGCTCAGATGCGAGGATTCATGCAAAATCGACACAAAAAAGGATTGCGATCGAGCTTAGAGTAGTTCAAGGAACGAAATGCCTACTATAATTGCAAGAAGCAAGGTCGGAGACGAAGTCCACCATGGATGCACAGTATGAAGTTCGGAGAATGTAACTACCTTTTTTGGCGATGTCAGGTCGATTGAACAGGTGCGATCGACTCTCAAGGGCTTTAGCGAACTTCTTGAAGTGGAATGGTGGCTCGATCCCGTCGGAATCGTTGCCACCGATTACTTACATGTCGAGCTCAAGTCTTTGATAACGGGGGTTGGAGGACGAGTTCTTTCCTTCATTCTTTCTCTCTCTCGATTTTGTTCTTCCTCCTTAACAGAATCCACCAACTTCCTCCTTCTAGAAAGCCAATTAGCTTTTATATTTGTTCGAAATTTTGGCACCAAATCGGGGAACTCCCATTTGTCCCTGTCACGTGCCTCCCATGTGCCATTTAGTCATCAAACGATGACGGAATCTGTTGGGTATCTGTCCAAGTCCATCAAGCCTTCTATCGAGTGTCATTTGGCTCGAATTTGACACGAATTTGCTTTGAGTTTGTTTTTGTTGACTATTGCAGATTTGAATGTTTGACCGACCTCGCCGGAGCTCGTCCGGCGGCCATTTGTCTTGAGGTTGGTCTTGATCGAAAGATCTTGAGGTGAGGAACAAAACGTGCGGATAAATCACATGAAAATAACGCGGCATCCCTAGTAAGGCCTTATTAGCCTAAAGAAATGTCAATCAAGGCTCATGAGTATTTTCGACATGATTTACCCTTAAGGGGTAAAATCGTAATTTTATAGAGTTTTGGGATAATTTACCCTAAAAGGGGAAATTCGTCATTTCAGGCAAAGACAAGAAGTGATAATCTCAAACATTAGGATTGGTCGACCACCTGACCCAAATCCTAATTCTGAGTAATTTTCAGGACTAGATTGGAATAGGGATGACGATTTACCCTTTGAGGGGTAAAATCGTCATTTATGAAAAAAGGACCAGATTCGAGAACCCAAACAGAAGAATTAATCAGCTAATTGACCCTAATCCTTATCTTGGCATTCTTGACCTATCTCGTATACAAAGCTGATGCAATTTACCCTTAAAGAGTAAAATCATCAATTTCCAAAAGAACGGATAAGAAATCCCAAAAATATGATTGACCAATCGCATGTGATCATTCCTCAATTTTTAGGAATTTCTGGAATGCCTATGAATTTTTCACAATTTTTCTGCATTTTTTTTTGGATTTTCTAGGATTTTCTAACATTTTTTAAAATTTTCTAGAATTTTTTCAATTTTTTTTATTTTTTAAAATCATTTTCGATTTTTTATTAAAAAAATATTATTCGAACCAGGTCGACTCGACCCACTCGGGCCGGAACCCGGTCCAGACCCGGACCCGTGCAGACCCATCCTCCAAAACGATGCCGTCTCGCGCTTTTTTATTTTTCTATTATTTAGATTCAATCCAATGGTTCCTATTGAACCACATGGCTAATCCACAGCCTTAGATCAGCTGACTAAAACCTACGGCTCAGATCAAAAGCCGACTGCGCCTCAACCGTTAGATCTGATTACTTAGATCTACGGCCACGATTAAAAACCAGGATTCAATCCAGACCGTCCATCCTTATTAACCTAAACGACGCCGCTTAACCACTAACCTAAACGACACCGTTTCAGTCCATTCTGATTTTATAATTTTAAAATTATTTTCGGATATTCCTAATTACTAATCGGACGGCTACTAATTATTTGACTCCATTAACCCTAGCCGTTCGATCTAAGCTGACTCAACCTAACAAACTAATGGTCAAACCAACTCAGCATCCACGTGGACCAATCACGTGTTGCCACCTAGACCTTTGACTCGCTAACCTACCACGTCTGCGTCGTCTTCAACCTCTCTACTACGACTAAATGGACAGTTGAAAACCTACGACGACGATCCAACGGTGAAACCTCAACAGAATTGCACAAGACCGGCGCCAATCAACTCGTCTCAACGTCGCGCACAACATATCGTAGAATCATACAATTTCATCCACAGAATTAAGAACGACGAAGCTTACACAGTACATAAGCATGGCATCTCAATCAAGCAAAGCAAGGCATATCAGGCTAATTCCTTCATAGAGAAGCTTCGAATGAGGTTCAGAATGCTCACCTTCAAGTGCGATTGACCTGGTTTAAGCTAGCTTGAGCTAGGGAAGCTTCGACAAGATCGATAATGGCGAGAGGATTTTCGGGGCTCAGATGCGAGGATTCATGCAAAATCGACACAAAAAAGGATTGCGATCGAGCTTAGAGTAGTTCAAGGAACGAAATGCCTACTATAATTGCAAGAAGCAAGGTCGGAGACGAAGTCCACCATGGATGCACAGTATGAAGTTCGGAGAATGTAACTACCTTTTTTGGCGATGTCAGGTCGATTGAACAGGTGCGATCGACTCTCAAGGGCTTTAGCGAACTTCTTGAAGTGGAATGGTGGCTCGATCCCGTCGGAATCGTTGCCACCGATTACTTACATGTCGAGCTCAAGTCTTTGATAACGGGGGTTGGAGGACGAGTTCTTTCCTTCATTCTTTCTCTCTCTCGATTTTGTTCTTCCTCCTTAACAGAATCCACCAACTTCCTCCTTCTAGAAAGCCAATTAGCTTTTATATTTGTTCGAAATTTTGGCACCAAATCGGGGAACTCCCATTTGTCCCTGTCACGTGCCTCCCATGTGCCATTTAGTCATCAAACGATGACGGAATCTGTTGGGTATCTGTCCAAGTCCATCAAGCCTTCTATCGAGTGTCATTTGGCTCGAATTTGACACGAATTTGCTTTGAGTTTGTTTTTGTTGACTATTGCAGATTTGAATGTTTGACCGACCTCGCCGGAGCTCGTCCGGCGGCCATTTGTCTTGAGGTTGGTCTTGATCGAAAGATCTTGAGGTGAGGAACAAAACGTGCGGATAAATCACATGAAAATAACGCGGCATCCCTAGTAAGGCCTTATTAGCCTAAAGAAATGTCAATCAAGGCTCATGAGTATTTTCGACATGATTTACCCTTAAGGGGTAAAATCGTAATTTTATAGAGTTTTGGGATAATTTACCCTAAAAGGGGAAATTCGTCATTTCAGGCAAAGACAAGAAGTGATAATCTCAAACATTAGGATTGGTCGACCACCTGACCCAAATCCTAATTCTGAGTAATTTTCAGGACTAGATTGGAATAGGGATGACGATTTACCCTTTGAGGGGTAAAATCGTCATTTATGAAAAAAGGACCAGATTCGAGAACCCAAACAGAAGAATTAATCAGCTAATTGACCCTAATCCTTATCTTGGCATTCTTGACCTATCTCGTATACAAAGCTGATGCAATTTACCCTTAAAGAGTAAAATCATCAATTTCCAAAAGAACGGATAAGAAATCCCAAAAATATGATTGACCAATCGCATGTGATCATTCCTCAATTTTTAGGAATTTCTGGAATGCCTATGAATTTTTCACAATTTTTCTGCATTTTTTTTTGGATTTTCTAGGATTTTCTAACATTTTTTAAAATTTTCTAGAATTTTTTCAATTTTTTTTATTTTTTAAAATCATTTTCGATTTTTTATTAAAAAAATATTATTCGAACCAGGTCGACTCGACCCACTCGGGCCGGAACCCGGTCCAGACCCGGACCCGTGCAGACCCATCCTCCAAAACGATGCCGTCTCGCGCTTTTTTATTTTTCTATTATTTAGATTCAATCCAATGGTTCCTATTGAACCACATGGCTAATCCACAGCCTTAGATCAGCTGACTAAAACCTACGGCTCAGATCAAAAGCCGACTGCGCCTCAACCGTTAGATCTGATTACTTAGATCTACGGCCACGATTAAAAACCAGGATTCAATCCAGACCGTCCATCCTTATTAACCTAAACGACGCCGCTTAACCACTAACCTAAACGACACCGTTTCAGTCCATTCTGATTTTATAATTTTAAAATTATTTTCGGATATTCCTAATTACTAATCGGACGGCTACTAATTATTTGACTCCATTAACCCTAGCCGTTCGATCTAAGCTGACTCAACCTAACAAACTAATGGTCAAACCAACTCAGCATCCACGTGGACCAATCACGTGTTGCCACCTAGACCTTTGACTCGCTAACCTACCACGTCTGCGTCGTCTTCAACCTCTCTACTACGACTAAATGGACAGTTGAAAACCTACGACGACGATCCAACGGTGAAACCTCAACAGAATTGCACAAGACCGGCGCCAATCAACTCGTCTCAACGTCGCGCACAACATATCGTAGAATCATACAATTTCATCCACAGAATTAAGAACGACGAAGCTTACACAGTACATAAGCATGGCATCTCAATCAAGCAAAGCAAGGCATATCAGGCTAATTCCTTCATAGAGAAGCTTCGAATGAGGTTCAGAATGCTCACCTTCAAGTGCGATTGACCTGGTTTAAGCTAGCTTGAGCTAGGGAAGCTTCGACAAGATCGATAATGGCGAGAGGATTTTCGGGGCTCAGATGCGAGGATTCATGCAAAATCGACACAAAAAAGGATTGCGATCGAGCTTAGAGTAGTTCAAGGAACGAAATGCCTACTATAATTGCAAGAAGCAAGGTCGGAGACGAAGTCCACCATGGATGCACAGTATGAAGTTCGGAGAATGTAACTACCTTTTTTGGCGATGTCAGGTCGATTGAACAGGTGCGATCGACTCTCAAGGGCTTTAGCGAACTTCTTGAAGTGGAATGGTGGCTCGATCCCGTCGGAATCGTTGCCACCGATTACTTACATGTCGAGCTCAAGTCTTTGATAACGGGGGTTGGAGGACGAGTTCTTTCCTTCGTTCTTTCTCTCTCTCGATTTTGTTCTTCCTCCTTAACAAAATCCACCAACTTCCTCCTTCTAGAAAGCCAATTAGCTTTTATATTTGTTCGAAATTTTGGCACCGAATCGAGGAACTCCCATTTGTCCCTGTCACGTGCCTCCCATGTGCCATTTAGTCATCAAACGATGACGGAATCTGTTGGGTATCTGTCCAAGTCCATCAAGCCTTCTGTCGAGTGTCATTTGGCTCGAATTTGACACGAATTTGCTTTGAGTTTGTTTTTGTTGACTTTTGCAGATTTGAATGTTTGACCGACCTCGCCGGAGCTCGTCCGGCGGCCATTTGTCTTGAGGTTGGTCTTGATCGAAAGATCTTGAGGTGAGGAACAAAACGCCCACTTAATCTCTTCCGATTATGGCCGATTGTCCAGTCGATTGCCCGATCAAAATTCGCCTAGGAACTGTTCATTCGCGCAAGAGTCCTGAGGAAGACGATGACACTGTAGTGGACCGGTTCGACCGGTCAGAACCGGTCTGACTCTATTTTTCGCAAAATTAACCAAAATTTATGGGAAATTTTCACAATTAAACCTCATAATCGAACTTAGGACATCAATTTTATCTAAAAATATGATTTTGCCCAAAAGTTCATGTCAATTTCCACAAAATCCCAAATTTTCATTTAATTAGAATTCGAAAAATTATGAAATTGAAGGCTCAAATGATCAAATTGGACCAAACCACCTATGCCAATCAACTTAGAATGATGGAAAACATTGGGTAGTGGCTTCAATTGGTAATGGTAGTCCCTGAATTGAAAGTAATTTCAATTATGCCCAAATTCAAGGACTAAATTGCAATCAAGTATGCAATTTTGCTCAATTCATGCAATTGAGCAATTTGTACAAATAATTGGGCTAAATTACAATGAGGGACAATCAGATTGAATGTCAAGATCCTAAAAATGCCAAAATTGCAAGTTAAAAGACTCAATTGGCATTTTTTTACCAAATTCAATTATATGTGTAACAAAGGAACACATAAAATTGAATTTGAATTTGGACTTTTTTTGAGGTCAACAAGACAAAGGATTTAAAAGAAAAATATTGACTATTTTTCTATATTTTTGTGACATCGAATGCTATTTTTCTTGAATTTGCGGGTATTTTTCTATTTTCTAAAAATACTGAAAAATGGTAAAAATATGAAAAATTATTTTTTTTTGTCAAAAATGGTTCCTTAGGCTTGGCCAAGGCCACCAAAGTTGATTTTGTAATTTTATTTTTTTTACTTTTATGAATTTTTTCAAAAATAAACTGAAAAAGACTAATCAAAATTTAGGTGTCAACAGTCGTGTGGGTCGGTTCATTCTGGTCCAAAAATTTAAAAAAAAATAGAAAAAAAATAAGAAGTAAGAAAAAAAATTTCAAAAATTAAGAAAAATCACAAAAAATGGAAAATGGCCTCATTCAACTGGTTTGACCCTAAATTGTGATCTTTCGGTTCCCGAACCTTCCAAATTAACCATTTTATCCTTCTAGGCATTTGGCCATCAAACTTTCCTGAACAAACCCCGAACTTAGATTGATCATTCTCTAAGGCTATAGGGCTATACTAGGTATGCCATGAATACCTTGATTGATTGATTTGATGTGTTTTATCCTATCATGTCTGATTCCTTGATTTGTGCATTTTAATTCCTGAGTGTGATTGATAGGATAGAAATTCTCGATCTACATGATACCTTTAGATCGTTAGAGCCTACCTTACCTCTCGAAGCATCTGTATGAATTCTTAGTTTAGAAAACACTCAACTTAGGTATCGAAAGGGCGTTGATGGCATTCTCGATGTAACCAAATCTCCGAACCCATTTCTCTGGTTCTCGTAAAATCGATTGGTAACTCCTGACCTTTGATAGGGTTTCTGACCATACCCTCCAAAAATGGTTGGTGGCGACTCCGATGGCATATACACGATGCACATGCCACCCGACCACACAAAGGTCGATATCGATATCCTTTTTTATTTTATTTTTAATTCTCTCCCGCTGTTGCCACTTGGGTAATGGGCCTTAGGAGGGGCTGCGTCCAAAATCCTTCCGTTGTGAGTTGGACGACGACGACCCATTAACCCTTCACGAACTCGAGCGTTCCCTGCCAACAGAACCCGAGACACATTTTCGGAGGGTCGCGACACCGTTGGCTTGTGTCCTAAAGACGATGTCGCAGTAGATGACGTCGTCGATGAGCTCGCGCTGATGGGATCCACGAGCATAGTCCCTGCCAAGTCCTAAAAACACAACAAGAGGAAGAGGGATGAAGAAATTGATATCGAAATTCTAATGCTTATGTGAATTCTAGAGCCACGTTCTACTCAACGGCGGATCCAGAGAGGAATTACTACCATTTTCATGGAGATAGGCAGTGTGATCAACAGAGACGAGAGACGATTCCTACTGAGTGACTCACTGCTCGATGCTGAAGGTTCCTCTGTAGCGAGGCTAGAGCATGCCAATTTGGCAAGCCCTAAGCTTGCTAGCCTGCGTCATGGCTACTGGCCGTCACCGAGGTTGGCGGAGGAAGGAGCGGTGAGCGGAGGAAGGAGGAAGGAGGAAGAAGGAGAAAATAAAGAAAAGAAAAGAAAAACATAAACAAGAAGAAAAGAAAACATAAAAAATAAAAGTAAAAAGAGAAGAAATAAAATTTCAAAATTTCAAAATTTCAAAAAATAAATAAAAAATAAAGTAAAATAATAATTATAAACAGAGAAAATATGAAAGAGTTGAGGAAAATGTTTTCCTCTCCTCAAAAGTGGAAGACATTTTCTCCACCTTCGAAGGGATTTTTTTTTTCCATGGATGGAAATGGTGGCATTTGTGAAGAATATTTTTTGGAAGTCATTTTCCTAAAAATGACCATATTTTTCAGGGTTTGGCTAAAATCGAAAAGTGAAAAGGAAAATATTTTTCATTATTTGAAATGGAAAATACATTTTCCGAAATCCCCTTCCCCGAAATCGCAAATTCCATTGGCAATCCTGAACCACAGATTTTCTTGCTGGTCAAATCTTCCTCCCCCAACAAATTCTCTCACCCCAATCCCATTTTCCCTTCGAACTATGGATCCGGATCACTAGACCTTGGAGTTTCTATGACATGCATCACTCAAATCAGGCTGGGGCCATGTCATTTGTTGAGGGGGAGGGAAAAAATTGAGCAGGAATTTTTTTGGGTTTGAAAAATTTTGAATCCCAATCCTATCTTAAATTAAGCAGTCCATTTTCATTTGGACGACCTGATTTGAGTAATGGTAAACATGTCACAGAAGCCCCAATGACACATGATCTAAGTCCTTGAATTATAGCTACAATTGGTGTTGGAAACTAATTCCTAATTCGTATACGTAATACGTGCGGAAAACTATTGATTAACGCCCAGAAATCACTTACTTGGATCACTGATCGGAGTACGACTACACGAGGAACCGTACCCACTGTCCACAGATTAGATGTCGCCTTCGCAGTCCTGAGAGTCCTTCGTCGCCTTTGATGCGATTTGATGTCGAAGGGGGGAGTGACTTTCTGTCGTTCTATTTGACGACAATATGTCGTTAGGGAGGAGTAGGAAGCAGGGGAAGACGTTCTCTTTTTACGTCGTTCTAATTGACGTGAAGAGACGTATCTCTTCAAACTTGTAGATAACCGCTATTGCGGTTATCTGTGGAGGCGAGTGTGATTGCCCGCATGGGCGCACACCATAAGCCCTATATTCCATAATCTCCCACTCGCCCATGTAGGGAAAATAACTCTCACATGTCCACGGAGGACTAACAACTCACATTCGTCCATAAAGGACCAAGCATAACTCTCTTTATATCTACAAAGTTCATATTGACAAATAATCCGTGCGACCAGCATACCTGAGAGCTCGTTGTCACACATCCGTTGGGAGTATATGACAGCTCAAAATGGACATAATCAAAAGTATATTTCCGTATGCTTGTACCCTAGATCGATCAGTCACATACATATCTCTCTATAGATCCCATTTAAGTATGATATATTATATTCACAATTATGATCACACAAAATAATCATAACTGGCCGGTTTGTGAACATAAATCTATTATGTGACTCAAATCTCGAAATCGATCTTCCTCTTCCATTAGACCTCTCGATCTCAGTTCAGCTCGCTTTTCTATAAGTGTCCCTTTAGATCGAATCAATTTCATGACCATAGATAACACCCTAAGATAGCGAACACTAAATAGAAATCTTGAGAACAACGAAAAGTCGTGAGGGCACCAAATGAGGAATTTTTATCCTCGAGAGTCTCACACGGCATTGAAAAAGTTGAGATCATAACTTTTGCCAACTCTCATTGGTCGACAATGCATACGTAATATGAAGTACGTATTACGATATTTTCTCCTTCCCCATGGAGCATATGTCTTTCTATTTTAATACCGTACAGATGATCACTTAGACATACTCAATGTCTAACCAGAGTTCACGTAACAACTACAACCAAGAATTTTCATCAGAACTCTCATCTGGCATTCAAGACAGATAAAGTGAAATATGTGGGAGGACTAATAATAATAAAATCTCTTTATTTCACTTTCGGACATTATAAATAGTAAGTCCTCATCTTAACATTCTTGTTAAGGTGGCATAAATATTTTAAGCTCCAGCTCTCAATTATCACCTAGATAATAAGCTTAAAATTGCCTCATCTCTATTCAATACGCAGTAAATAGAGGCGATTACCCGTGTGAGTGGGCTAATCTCTTATCTGTCCGACATACTTTCTCAAACTAATGTACAGAACATTAATATGCATAAATGTTACACGAAAAACATAGACAATAATAATGACAACAAATATCATTAAAGCATTAATTGTCATAGGCATTAATAATGATAACAAATATCATTAACTCATTCACTGTGAACTTTGGGGAACATTAAACATCAAATATTCTAATTTCTACGCCCTTCTAGAGATTCTAATGCAAAGAACCAATCCTTCTTGTCAACACATGACCAAGTCAAAACATCTCTAGAAAATTTATTTCATCATAGGATCTGCTTTCATTCTTTGCGTAGATATACACTGTTCACATCTTTTCATACAAACATGTCTTTTACAACATCATATTCCGAGTCAATATGTTTGGTCTTGCAGTGAATCCTTAGTGTAAGCTCTTGCTACTTATCTATCACAATTAACTAATAATTGGACTTGTAGCATTCTTAGCAATACTTTATTGATCCAAACATCTCTCAAGTCAAAGACCATTTTATACTTCTGCTGATAACACCACGAGAACATCTTCCATCGTGGATAAGGTCATACACATTTGCTTCTTACTTTTCCATGATATGGCGCCATTACTTAGTAAGAACGCAAATCCAGAGGTAAAATTCCTCTCATCTATATCTCCCCCTCAATAAATATCAATATTCTTTCAAGGTGCAGATCTCTACCTTGAATATTTAGTAAATTGATCAGCAGTACTTTCAGATACCTCAGAATTCTATTAATAGCAATTCAGTACACTTTGACTTATATTGGATTGGTACCTACTTACCATTCCAACTGAATAACAAATATCAAGTTTTGAACATATCACAGTGTACATTGAGCTACCAACGGCACTTAGCAAATGGATCACTTTCCATTTCTTTATCTCCTTATGGAGTTTCAGGACACATATTTTGGCTCATACCTTTACTACTTGTAATAAGAGTATATCATCAACATATAATGATAAAATCACAAATTGATTTTAGGATCTTTTGATATATACACAATAGCCTTTATCAATTGTTACAAAATCATATGCCACTAAGACATCATGAAAAAAACGTATATATCAATATCTCAATGACTGCTTAGGGCCATATTCTTGACCTTCATTCACAACTCCTGTAGGTTGTACCACATAGGTTTCTTTTATTAATTCTCCATTGAGAATTGCAGTCTTTACATTCTTGATGTAGTTCTAGATCCATACTTATCATTATTACCAGAATAAGGTGAATTAAATATTACGATTCACCATAAGGTCAGCCAAAAAATTCTCAAACAAGCCATCAGCTTTACGCTTACTTTTGAGAACACATTTGCTCCCAATGGCTGTGAGTCCATTCAAAAGATCAATAAGTTCCCAAAACTTTGTTTGATCTCATTAACTCCATTTCTTTTCCATTGCTTCTATCCACTTTTCTTTATCAGGGCAAACCGGAGCCTCATTTTATACTCCTAGACTTATTCTCTTCTTTTAGAGCAATCATGAAAGCTTATAAAGCTACTTGCGACTTATTCGCCAACTTGGAGATTGTACACGTAGTACATCATTCTCCATTACGCTCCCACTCTGATCAGACAATGACGACATCTTTTACACATCAAGTGGTTGCAATTGAGACTAAGTCGAAACAAATTCCCCACTTCTCACATTGCTCCCACTTGGATAAGATGGCCATAAGCAATCATTGTCACTTTCCTAAAATTCAAACAGAGAATAATCTTGAAATATCTCGCCCTTTAGAAATTCATTCACTAAGAATGTGACATTTCGTGATTCGAATTCAGTTACACCCCCCACTTTCCTGCTCACCCATAGCACATACCCTTTTGAGTTCTCTTAGTATTACGAAGATACTTTTGCCTCTAGGGCCCAATTTCCCAAATTTGTGGGAGAACACGTGTGCATAGAAAGCATATCAAGGTTTGAGAAAACTCAAATCTCATTGTCAACCTGTCCACAACTCATATGAATTGGTGGTAACTGATTTATAAGGCACACAGTTAAGTATCTAGACAACCATCAACAAAAATATCATCACAAAAGATGATACTATGCTATCACAGACTTAACCATATTTATTATGATCTGTTTCTTCTCTCTGGAATTTCATTATTCAGAGAAATCGATGGAATAATCAACTATTATTTTATTCCTTTTTCATCACATAAACATCTGAACTAATCAGATATATTAACTCGACCTCGATCGGATTTCAAATAAAACTTTCTCAAAGCAACTTATGCCTAAAATTTATGAAAAATCATAAAACAATAAACCCGAATCGAGTGCAATTATACAAATGTGATGAAATAAACAGCCTCATGCCTTGCTATCACATTCACTGAACCACATATGTCTGAATGGATATCAACAAAGGAAACTCAGCTCTTGTTCCTTTTCTAAATAGTTTCCTTATTGTTATTCCTTCCAAAAGCAATGCTTATAAATAGGCTAAACGGCATTTTCAACATTGTTTAATAAGCCCTTTTTAGCTTATTTTACCCAGCCTAGCATGCCACATATTCATATCATCACAAAGATGAAAATGAGGAATAACATTACATAATTGTACTTAACAATATGCACAATTAAACCATTTAGAATTCTAATAACTTGTTCTTTACGACAAGTTATCACCATTGTTATGAAAGTCCAAACTGAAAACTAAGTTTAACCAAACTAACACGGAAACTTAATTCCGTCGTCTTTTGGAGCATATAACATTTTATGTAGGAATAAAATGCGACCATTACGCATATAACATTTTAACTTTCACTAAGAAGTTATTTCCCACATTTACTCACTTTGCTCCATGTGGAACTCGTTGAAATCCCACTAAGGTATCCTTCAACTACATGATCTGTGGTCCCTTAGTCTACAATCCACTAAGGATAAGATTCAGCCTGAAAGACTGAACTGTAGACACAAGTAACACTCTTAAGTGCACAAGGATTTCTAAATTCTTTTAACTTACCAGAATCATAAATAGAGTGACTTTTATTTCCACAGTGAAAACAATTCATTTTTGAAATGTTTTCCTTGAAAGGATGTTTTCCTTTCTTTGTCGGTTAAACTTCGATTTCTTTCTTGGATTGTTCTTTCCACTACTTAAATCCACCTTGACGCTTATATCTGGAGCACAAGACTCATTAAAACTAGAATCAACCTTGCGAATGTCGATTTTAGGTTTTGCCATCAGAAGGCAATCCATCTCTAGTTTAAGGCGTCGCATAACATCTTTAAAAGTTTTACTTATAATGTGGATCTAGTGGATTTTCATATGCACATAGCTATGAAATAAAGAACAGACTACTGCTTGCACTTGCTATTCATCAGTCAAAATGGAGTCTGCATCTTACAGTTCACTTATTTGTTTGATATATGCCACAAAGGCCATTTAATATTCTGCCCATAAGGCATCATATAGTATCAAACCTTATAGTGATCTGTTCCAATTGGAGACCAATATCTCACCAAAATTAATTCATTAATGCCTTCCATTTGACTTTAGCATTAAAAAAAAAAATGCCTGAACTCATGTATAAAAATATTTTCCTTGCTTCAGCAACATAATGCGAGCAATAGAGTTCAACTTGTTTCTTATTGCAAGTATCTCTTTGTACTTTCTTGACAATGCAGTAATCATATATTCAGATTCTTCCATAACTAGGTCAAGAGCTTATAGTGCTATTTGCTCTTTTAGCTCATATTGGATCCTATTCCAATTTTCATAATTTTCGCCGTCTAATCCTAATTTCAATCAAGCCTAGCTACAATAGTCTAATAAGCTTAAGCTATTGTATTTGAACACAAAGTTCAATAGACATGTTCTCATTCAATTATTGATGCCTATACATTTATGCATTTATTTTACACTAACTAATTATATTAATGAATAATTTCACATAAGGTCTCAAAGTCGAAAGTTCACTATGTTCCCAATCATCGTCTGAGAATCCTTGCTTGAAATTACCATTAATACAATCATTTATGTAAAATTGAGTTCACCAAAGTTACTAAAAACTTTTTGAACTCCCCACTTATCCATATACCACTAAGGCATTATTTTACATAAAATCCTCATATAATACACAATTAAACATTTCATATAATATGTACACCTAAAAAAATACATCAATAAGATGCAAAAAATTCTTATACAACAACATCATGTGACATAATGTATGCCAAGAACGGGAAAAGATTCAATAAAATCTTTAGGGAACTTCTTGACCCAAGAAGGCGTCCCTATGGTGGCTCTTGGGAAACTCTCTAGTCTCAGACAAGGGAACAAATCTCTTCGCCAAGGTGCATTTTGCCTATGCCAAGACCCATTCATAGCAAGGGTCGATGTCTTCCTTGCCCCGACTTCTAAGAACTCTATCAGGAATCTTATTCCAAGATCCTTATAAGAAAAGTAGTATGCATTTTTCCACAAGCGGTCCAAGACCTCATGCCAATCAGGAAGAGTAGTTTTTAAGGCAACAACCCTCAGATAGTCTGGCATGACATAACCATTACAAATGATTTCCAATATCATTTTGTTCACTGTTATGATGTGAGTCATCATATCAACTCTGCCATCCCATCGATAAAGTGCCAACTCATTCCTCAGCTTCAGGAGTCTCACATGTTCCTCGTAGGACCACGGGAATATTACGATTCGCACTGCACTCTGTTCCATAGTTCCTGCAACAAATGCAGAACAATAAAAAGGGATTACACATAATCCATAGTGCATAAAAATGGTAAAACAAATATACCACATTGTAGGAAATTTCAATACGAACACATCGGCATCAAAATCACCTCAATTGGACTCTGCACGCGCCCTCACGTGCGCCTCGAAGCCACTGCGCGTAGGATTCACGCGCCGGCCACGCGCGGGTCAGCGCGGTCAACGGTCAACGTTGACAGTCAACGGTCAACGGTTGACAGTTGACCCGGGTCGGGTCATGGGTCAACCGGGTCGGATTTCGGGTCGGGTCGGGTCGAGCTGCCACGTCATCATGCCACGTGCCTGCCACGTCAGCCGCCACGCAAGCGCCACGTGTCTGCCACGTCAGCCGCCACGTCATCCGCCACGTCAGCAGGCCGTTTCAACGGCTCGAGGCAAGCGCGACGCACGTGGGGGCGTGAGGCCCACGCGCAGCGCGCCCCGTCGGCGTATGTCGGCGTATGTCGGCGCGTGCGGCGTCTTCCGGCGTCCGTTGGCGGCGATCGACCCCTCAAAATTCTCGTATTGACGAGACGATTCGGATGGTATGTTTATTTTCCACTTTCACTGAGCGAAAGTGTACAAAATCGCGTCGCTTCGCCGCTGCCCCGGGAACCCTATCCCGCGGAGGCGCGTGTCGCGCGTGCGGCGCCGTCCGGCGTCGCCTTGTGACGTTCAACCACTCCAAATTCTCGTCTCGCCGAGCCCGTTCCAATGATGTGTTCAAAATAAATTTTTGTCGGCCACAACAAAATCTGTCGCCGATGAACAGTACGCTCGGGTCCCGATTTTCTCCTTAAAAAAATGTCGATTAAAAGCACGATTGATCAGGAAACAAGAACCGGGGTTCTGATACCAATGTTGGAAACTAATTCCTAATTCGTATACGTAATACGTGCGGAAAACTATTGATTAACGCCCAGAAATCACTTACTTGGATCACTGATCGGAGTACGACTACACGAGGAACCGTACCCACTGTCCACAGATTAGATGTCGCCTTCGCAGTCTTGAGAGTCCTTCGTCGCCTTTGATGCGATTCGATGTCGAAGGGGGAAGTGACTTTCTGTCGTTCTATTTGACGACAATATGTCGTTAGGGAGGAGTAGGAAGCAGGGGAAGACGTTCTCTTTTTACGTCGTTCTAATTGACGTGAAGAGACGTGTCTCTTCAAACTTGCAGATAACCGCTATTGCGGTTATCTGTGGAGGCGGGTGTGATTGCCCGCATGGGCGCACACCATAAGCCCTATATTCCATCAATTGGGTTAGAACCGATTTCCAGATCCCCGCCTACATACGAGAGAATATAAACTACAGATCGTGTCTCATAGAGCCTGAATTTCTGCATACAGGCGTCGTGAAAGCGAAATAATCTCTCCATCTCGCGCCCTCTTGCTAACCTCCATTTAGGTCCTTCCCCGAGTCACATGTTTAGGGAAATTATCAGAAAACATGCACTAGATGCGGAATCGAGCACTTCACCTTCACCCTATAATCCACACAATGAGGAACAACAATAGAAGAACACTAGAAGTGCCAATATTTGTGTACGGCGCTCACTTTAGTGCCAATTTTTGTCAAGAACGATCATTTCAGTGCCAACAGTACACGTGTCATAATTTCTGCCACGTTAGATCACATTGGGACACGTATCATGATTTCCAGCAAGCCGCATCGGATTTGGCATTGAAATGATCGTTTTTGACAAAAATTGGCACTGAAGTGATAAAAAAAAAATATTGGCACTAAAGTAAGCGTCGTACACAAATATTGGCACTCATGCTGTCCTTCTGCCAGGGACAACAATAGAAACAACAACTATCACTATTTCCTAGTCCCCATGCACAACACCAACCTCGGCTGCGTCAAGTAGAGCATCTTCCAATCAAGCCCCGCGCAATCAATCTCCAATTCACCTTCAACCTCGAGCCACGACCGCCGCTATTCCTCTGCTCCCATTCACCAAGGCACAAACGAGGCAAATTGTTGAAGAGTGTCATGCGTGCTGCATCGGTCTTCACTCGAGAGCGCAATGACTGAGATTGACAACACCAATTCCTCTTTGATGAGATTCCACGTTGGAGAGAGATGAGGTTCGAGAAGATCAAGGCGAGAGAGAGAGAGAGAGAGAAGAAAAGCCTCGGGAATCTGCTGGTGGTGAGTTCTCCAGGGGGTCGGGGATGAGAAATCATGAAAATTATTTTCCTCAATTTTAGAAGTATATTTTCTTTGATCGCTCATTTTTAATGTTCAAGATGCATGAAAATGAGAAAAATATATTTTCAATAGATGTTTTCTGCAAAACAAAGAGAGCCTAAGGCTTTGTTCTTTCCCAAAAAAAAATGAGATGTTTTTGAAAAATAAATGCCAGAAAGTCATTTTCGAGAAAAATCATAATATTTTTCGGTGCTCGATTGAAACCTGAAAAATATTTTTCGTCATTCGATATCAAAAATCATGTTTAATTTTCCTCCATGAACTTTTTTTTAATAAATTTTATTATTTATTATTTTTTTAATTATTATTTCCCTTTTCTTTGTATTTTTATTTTTTTCTTTGTTCTTTTTTCGTTTCCTCTCTTCTTCGATTGATCGATGGCCACAGCATCCAGTTGCACACGAGCTCGAGCCTTGCCACATGCCAGTCTTGGCCTCCCTTTGCTTGTTGTGGCCATGGCTGGCAATCGGATGAAGAAGAAGGGAAAAGAACAAAAAAGAAAAAGAAAAGAGAAAAATTGGAAAAAAAATCAATTTTTTAGAAATAAAAGAAAATTTAAAATAATTAAAAAGAAAAGGAATGTGCATGAGTGGAGGAATGAAAGATGGGCAAAATATTTTTCTCTTCTAAAAAATAGAAAATTATTTTCTCCACTTTTGAAGATGTTTTTCCTATGAGAGAAAAATATTTTTCTCTCACTCTCCCTCACGCTTAGTTTGGCCATTTTGCCTAGTACTATGCTAGGACCTCCTGCTCTGAGATCATGTGAAATTTTATCGGATCATTATCAACTATTTTAAAAGTTACAGCTTTTAGATGAAGGCGTGATTTAATATTTAATTACTCTAATAGGATGAATACTATGCATGTCTAGAGTTAGTTCTATAACAGATTTTTTTTAACACATCGGTGGAGACATACATTAAATCTACCTAATCAGTAACCATAAACTTTCGGGCTAAAGCACACTACAAGTGCTAAAACTTGTGTACGATACTCACTTTAATGCGAAAACTTTGAAAATGATTATTTAAATGACAATTTTGTTGAAAAACGCTCACTTCAATACCAACTTTGATTTGAGTTCACGTGGCCCATTTTATATTAATATTCAACCTGGCGTGGCTTGCTGGAGTTAGCGTTGAAATAAGCATTTTTCAAAATATTTGGCACTTAAATGTTTGTTTAGAAAGTTTTTAGCACTGAAGTGATTTTTAAAAATAAAAATAAAAATTGGCACTTAAGTAATTATTTTGAATATTTTGACACTAAAATGAACGTTGTACACAAATTTTGGTATTTATAGTATACTTAAGCCCAAACTTTCGTCTTCTCAAAGGCGCAGCCCCAATTATGTGCGTGTTTCCAAAAACTTTTATGGATGGAGACGTGCATGATAACGTGTGTGCACTTCCATTTTCTCTGGTTTATTCTTTTTTGAGGCTTCAGTGTTGGGTCAGCAATATTTGACAACAGAGATCCGATGGTTTTGTCGGATTCAATCGGAAAACATTTTCAAAATAAAAAATCAAATTTGATGGTTTTGAAAAGACTAAATAAGATCAAACCAATGTAAACCAATGTGAAGGCAGCCGCTTCCGGATGCACCCGCATGATATTGCTTGTTTTGGTCGCAGCTCACCCAACTCGTAAGGGTTTCCAACGCATCGTAACACTATAAAGTAGTGTGAGAGTTTTATGTGCCAACGCCTCATCCAGGATCTACGCAACATGGGTTGAGAGACGTGTGACGACATCGCCACTTTTTCCCATCTACGTCAGAACGATTTTGACACACATCTTACACTAGTTTAAGTCTGTCTAGGACTTACCTTTAGACTGTAAGAACGATTTTAAAACCTAACATGACCCCTGTTGACACCAAAATAAGAACACAATTCCTGAGTGACCACGGGAGTCACCAGTTCCCGAATCGGGTAAGTGGAGAAAGCCAAATAACTTTTCGAGGATCGGTATGTCAACCCTGAGTATCAAGATCCTGATATTCCGGAAGTAAGCAACAAGGTGAACTTTCCCCGAAGTTCGGTAACTGAGTGTGATTCGGTAAGTTACCGAACAGCATAGAAGATAACTGTCAAAAGTTCATGGATACAAAGGAAGTTGTACATCCATTAAAAGGCCACGATCATGAGGAGTTACAAATAGGAGATCAAGATAATGGACACGACTGGATCATGAGCACGAAAGTTACTCAAAAGGATTCAAAATTCAAACTCATGGAGGCAGTTCATAACCAACTTTTGGCGGACAGAGCAGTGAAGAACATGTGCATAAAGGAGGATATTGAAGGCGCCAAGATTCAAGATTTCAAAATACAAAGATAACTGATTGAACGGTTATCAGAGTTACGGAAATACAAATACTCAGAAGAGAGGAAGAAGGAGATAGATCAACACACATCCAAAACAAATCAATTTTCTATGCAATTTAGCTTCCAGTCCTTTACATTTCCAGTATCTTTACTTTTGGCAAGGCCATTTATTTTATCTGCAATTTACAAGCTTTCCTAGGAGTATTGTAACTTAACTCAAATCCTTGTTGATCTCGAATCCACTTTCGATCCATCTATCTTCATCCATTGTCATCTTTCACCATACTTCTTTGAGGATTGAGCTAAAGAACCTTCTTAATAAAAATCGAAGAACGAATTTCAGTGAAAGATTTTCCTTGTTGCAAAAACAAGCGAACAACCTCCAATATCCTCAAGTTTCCGAGTAAAGTATTATTTCGCATCGAACAGTATTATTCTTAACTGCACTGCTAGAAAGGAAGGACCTAGTACACATTAAGTGTTAGGATGAATAAATGTTTGTTTACAATTAATTTTTATAAACGAATTCTTACATACATCAACATCCAACTGTGAGTGTGTAAATCATTTTTCACTTAACAGTGCACCTACTAAATGTCCATCAAATTAAAAAAAAAATCTTTAAATAGGATTACCATTTTCTATTTGCTTGAATTTCCAGTGGGATCACCTTATATACAAATGTATGCATATACTATATAAGCTTGCAAATAATTCAAATAATAATTCGATTCTCAATTTGCATTGTAAATACAAGGGCTTTTTTTCAAACCGGGGTAAAAAAAAATAATTACCATTTCAGGTGTGTGTTTTTTATTTACCAAACTAGGGGCCTCTCAGTGATCTCAATGCCGAGTGGCTCCTGGCTTGGCAGTCTTACTGCTGAGTGGGTCTCGCATAGCCTCGGCAGTTATACTGTCGAGCGGTAACTTAGCCCTTCTTTTTTCAATTTTTTTTGCGCCCGCTCGACAGTTAAAACCTATTTTTTTTTCAATTTTTGTTCTTGCTCGGCACTCTAAGTGCCGAGCAAGACCTACATATTTTTTTACAAAAATTTGTTATGGCATGCTCGCCACTTAGTGCCAAGCAAGCATTGCACCTTTTTTTAAAAAATTTCTTTTTTAGTCATTTTTTAATTTATTTTTCTTGTTTTCTTTTAATTATTTTCTGTTGACCAATTCAGTTGCTTTCATTGGTCTGTTACAAAAGATTGTTTAAAGATAGAAATTGAACTGGGGAAGCGAATGAACGAACGAACAAACGAGCGAGCGAACACGAGAGCGAACGTGTGAGCGAGTGACACGAGCGAATGGACGAACGAACGAGCGAGCGAATGATCAAGGCCACGGAGCGAACCAACGAGAGAGTGAACGAACGATCGAGGCCGCGAAGCGAACGAACGAGCAAGCGAGCGAGTGATCAAGGCCGCAAAGCGAGCGAACAATCGAGGCCACGGAGCAAACAAACGAGCGAGCGAACGAACGATCGAGGCCACGAAGAGAGCGAACGATCGAGGCCGTAGAGAAAATGAACGAACGATCGAGGCCGCGGAGTGAACGAATGAGTGAGCGAGTAAACGATCAAGGTCGCGGAGTGAACAAATGAGCGAATGAACGAACGAGCGAGCGAGCGAACCAACGAGCGAGCGAACGAACGATCGAGGCCGCGGAGCGAATGATCATCAGAAAGCTCCTCTCAGCCTCTACTACCGAGCAAGATTAATACCAACGGCAAGGAAAATGGTTTCATGCACACAGTCATGGAAACAACCGCTCGGCAATCACACTGGCTCGATCTTTCGTTTGCTCGCTTGCACTTTCAGTCGCTCGTTCGTTCGATTGAGCAAAGCTCGACCCTAGCTGGCTCGTTCGTTCGTTCGTTCGTTCGAGCAAGCCTCAACCCCATGAACAAGTTCTTTCGATCGTTCGCTCGCTCACTCGTTTGTCCATTCCAAAAAAAAATTGAATAATAAGAAATAATTAAAAGAAAATAATAAAAATAAATTTAAAAATAACTAAGAAAGAAAACAATAAAAAATTTAAAAAAGGTGCAATGCTTGCTCGGCACCCCTTGTTTCAAAGAGAGGATGACGGGTTATTCACATTTCATTTGATGGTCTTATCCAGGCTCTAGAATTTTTTGTATTTTTTTTAAAAGACATAGTATAGATCGTTAATTTAAGGAGTTATAACAAATTTTAAAATATATATATATATAACGTGACCTTCCTCTTTCTGATTCTTATTGTTTAATTCCTCTTTTGAATCGAGATTCTCTCAAAAAACATGCTTTGAAGTATAATTACCTTCATTTTGGTATGATTCAGGTTGGTGTAAAACCACGCTTGAAAGAAGGTTTGAATACTTCAATTCTTTTGGTTTTAAGAGATGCAATGATTTTAAGTTATGAAGAATCTGTTTTGGCAACCATTGAAACAAGTCTTTGTAATGGCCCAATTCATTTTGATTGTTATCCAAATTTTTCAGTGTCTTTAAAAGATCCCAAAATAATGAAATCCCTCATTTTGCAAATCAAAACTCATAATTACAAGTTAGATGAAGGATCAATTCCACTCTCCCTCATCTATAAAATTCATTACAAAGCAATGGCCTCATCCTTTGATGCACAATCTTTGAAAGATGCACCAAAAGGCTACACTCTTCTGTTACAAACAGATATTTCTCGGGCAAACACCATTGTCCCGAAAACTATTAGTTGGGATAGTATCACTCTTCCAGCGCAATGGGAAATTGACAATCATGTTCCGCAAATTGCAATCAAGAATGATACTCCTGCTAATATAATCCAACACCCTGAAGGAAGAGTTACAATACAATTCCCCAGGCATTCTTTTGATACAAATTCTTTCATATCAGCAAGACCTTCCTTTCATGGGTCTTCTTCTTCTTCTCGAAGGTCAGTCAACCTTCGTCCAAATCTACCTCCTGTCATCACTATTCCGGTGAGCAGCTCAAGTAGTATCAATGTTTCTGACGCCATTCCAGCACAAGGACATACAACTCCAAGTGCTCCTCCTTTAAATGTTTACGGCCTAGACACAAGTTTTGGAATTGCCAGACCGATCTATCATCAAGAACTTGATTCTCCTGAACCTACTCAATCTCAAATGGAAGATGATTCAGAAGACAGAGAACTTGGTATGCTTGAAAAGGATTTTGTTCCAAACAAAACTTTTCTAAACAAAGATTTTAATTTTGAAGAAAATTCTGAGATCAGAAAATGGTTTTTCGAAAACTTCAGTTCATGTGCCAAACAAATCAAAGACCAATTTTATGAATTTTTAAATGAAATTGGCTGTCACATGTTCTTCTTTGAATGGTTCGAAGACTATTTTCTAAAGAAAAGAGAAATTTATAATCTTGAGAAGACTTTCAGGTGGAAACTTGACAATGACCAAGAGGTGGAATCAAGTCATCCCCCTTTAAGAAAAATCAAGATTACTTTAAGAGAAAAGGAAATTGCTGCTGCACCTTTCAAAGAAATTTCTGAAAATGAAAGTAAAGAGTTTAAGAAAATCATTGAACATAACAATTTTTCTAATCAACATCTTCACACGATAGGTGTTCAATTAGAAAGGATTGAATCTTCCATTAAGACTTCATTCCATTATGTTCCTTCTACTTCCTCTTCTACCCATTCCATTCAGCAGAATCCTATTCCCTCAAAATCCCTTAAACAACCTCTGTTTAAGAACTTTGAAATGCCAAAGAATTTTAGCAAAGAATTCCATGAAGCACTTTTGCTAAGAAATCAAAGATTTTTGAAAGAAAAAATTATCAAGCAACCTGTTCTTGATACTCCTAAAGTTTCTAAACCTTTAAAAAACAATTCTCCTCCTGAAAACCAAGTTTTGGTTTTGGAAAAATTCGATATTCCTGAGGTAAATCGAATTTCTTGGAAAGAACCTCAAAAATTGTATTATTCTCGGGCAACTCCGCCTGATCTTGTTTCTGAAGAAATTCCTAATCGTTTCCAAAACAAATATTCAGCCGAGTCTGTTTATGAATGGAATATTGACGGAATTTCTGAACAAAATCTTCTCCAAGTTTTAAGTCAAATGGTTATGTGTGCAACAACTTATAAGACACTTCCTGATACAACCGATCAGCAAGTCGCCTATTTAATTGTTGCAGGTTTTCTGGCACCTTGAAAGGATGGTGGGATAATTATCTCAATTCTGACCAAAGAGACCAAATTCTTAATGCTGTCAAAACTGATGATAATGGTCAAACTATTTTTGATGATTACGGACAGATTGTTCAAGACGCGGTTTCTACTCTTTTGTATTCCATCTCCCAATATTTCATTGGGGATCCTTCTGTTATCCGTGACCATAACCAAGATTTACTGTCGAATCTCAAGTGTAAATCTCTTGGTGAATTTCGCGAATACAAAGATGTTTTCTTAAAAAGAGTTTTAATGCGTCCTGATTGCAATCAACCTTTTTGGAAAGAAAAATTTCTTGCTAGTCTTCCTACCATCATAGGAAACCAAGTTCGTAATAAACTCCGCGAACAATTTGGAGAAAAAAATCGTTTTGATTCCCTTTCTTATGGTGAGCTTATTGCACATGTGTACAAGATTGGTACTCAAATGTGTAATAACATCAAACTCCAAAAACAATTAAAGAAGGAAAAATCTCTTACTCGCAGAGGGTTAGGAGATTTCTGTCGTCAATACGATCCTTCTTATTCTTTCAGTTCTTCTAAAAAATGTTCCGGTTCTTATCCTGTTGAAAAACCTTACAAGAAAAAGAAAAGACATTTTTATAAGAAGAAAGAAATTTCAAAACCTGAAAAGAAATTTTCAAAAAGAAAAGGTTCTAAACCTTTCATACCAAAAAAGGATTTTAGTAAATTTACCTGTTTTAATTATGGCAAGAAAGGTCACACAAAAAGATTTTGTAAATTAAATAAAAAAATCAACGAACTTGATTTGAATGAAGACATTCTTAATCAGTTAAACCAATTAATGGTAGATACTGATTCTGATTCTTCCTCTATATGTCCTTCAACCGATGAAGAACAAGTAGAAGAAGGTCTTCAAGTCAACAAAGTTGACACCTCTTCTGATTATTATTCTGACTCTGATTCTTCTAAGGAAGTCAATGTTTTGACTAAAGAAGAACGAGAGATTTTGGATTCAATCGATTCAAGTTCAAATCCTGAAGTTTTAATCAAACGTATTCAAAATTCCAGTCCCAACTTCAGTCCCATTTATAATCTTACTGAAATTTTGAACAGGGGGAAGAAGTCTATAACTAGACCAACAACCTCCAATGATCTTCAGTTTGAAATCAATGAAATCAAAAAAGAAATTCGAATTTTAAAAATCAATCAAATTGACCAACAAAAAGAATTTCTTGATTTTAAAAAGGAAATACTCAAAGGGAAGAGCGATATTCCCGATCATTTTCTTATCAAAACAAATCCAAGTATTTCCATCAATGAACCCTCAAATTCTGTTGATTATGATCCTTCGAAGTTCCTAGAACTCTTAACTGAGGTCACCAGTAGGAAATGGATCATCAATGTTTCAATCAAAATTAATGACGGACCCACTTTGGAAACAACTGCTCTTTTTGATACTGGTGTAGACCTAAACTGCATCCGTGAAGGACTTGTCCCCACTAAGTTTTTTGAAAAAACAGCTGAATCTTTAAAGTCTGCTTTTGGCGATCAGTTGAAAATCAAATACAAACTTCCTGAAGCTTTTGTAATTAAAGATGGTGTTTCTTTAAAGACGTCATTTCTTTTGGTCAAAGATTTAAAAAGAAATGTCATCCTTGGAACCCCTTTCATAAATTTGATTCAGCCCTTTACCGTTGGCAATGATGGTATTGAAACAAATCTTTTTGACAAAAAACTCACGTTCCATTTTGTGGCAAAACCTCAAACTAGAAATTTGAACATTTTGCAAGAACATGCTGTTAAAGAAATAAATCTTCTTATACATGACAAAGAAAATCATCTTTTATTCCTGAAAGAAGAATTAAATTTTCGCAAAATCGAGCAACAGCTCGAAACGAAAGAAATTCAAAGAAAAGTTTCTATTTTAGAACAAAAGATAAAAAATGATCTTTGTTCTATTCCTCAAAATAACTTTTGGGAAAGGAACAATCACAACCATGTTGTGACACTCCCTTATGAGCCTGACTTCTCTGAAAGAAATATCCCTACGAAGGCTAGACCTTCACAAATGAACAGCGAACTATTGAAACTCTGTCAAGAGGAAATTGATAGCTTGCTCTTGAAGGGATTAATTAGGAAAAATCAATCTCCATGGAGTTGTTCCGGTTTTTATGTCAACAAAAATGCTGAAATTGAATGAGGTGTTCCTCGTCTTGTTGTCAATTACAAACCACTAAACAAAGTTTTAAAATGGATTAGGTATCCAATACCTAACAAGAAAGATCTTTTAAATCGACTCCATTCTTCAAAAATCTTTTCAAAGTTTGATATGAAATCTGGGTTTTGGAAAATTTCAATTGCAAAACAAGACATATACAAAACTGCTTTCACAGTTCCTTTTGGTCAATTCGAATTGAATGTTATGCCATTTGGTTTAAAAAATGCTCCTTCAGAATTTCAAAGGATTATGAATGATATCTTTAATCCTTATTCTGATTTTGTGGTTGTCTATATTGATGATGTTTTGATCTACTCACCAAATATCGATTCCCATTTTAAACATGTCAACCATTTTTTATAATATTGCAAAGAAAAATGGTCTGATTCTCTCTGAAAAGAAAGTTTTCTTATTCAAGACCAAGGTCAGATTCCTAGGTCATTATTGTCGCGACCCTCATGAGGTTGTCGGGCTCTCGAGGGCTAATGAGTCGTCCTGTCTGGTCGGACGCGGGCCTCTCCCAAGGCCCATTACCCAAATCGCAACGGAGGTATGCGTGATCGACTTTCAGTGTGGTCTAGTGATTTTTTAATTTTTTTTAACTTTTTATAGATTTTTTATGAATTTTTTAAAAATAAACTATGAAAGACTGATCAAAAATCAGGTGTCAACAGCTGCCCCTCTTTGAGAGGAATTTCGTCAGAGGTTTCTCTCAAAGACAAGGTGACACCTGTGTTCCGATCGACTCGACTGGGAAAAGAAAAGAAATCATGACATCCAATTTTCATGCCCATCAATGTGTGCTTTTCCTTAAAAAGAGATGTGCTCATTCAATTCCCTGATATGATGTAAGAAAGTTAAGGAGTAGATAGACTTCCCTGCCCCTTACCTGCCGAATGCTTGCGACATTTGCTGTGTCTGATGGGTTCAAGTAGATTCCTAAGGACTTGTCATCGGAGTGTCCTGGGGATGTTAAGGTCTGGCCTGTATGGTAGGTCAAACCATAATGGGATTCCTAACTGATAGGAACCTAAGGAAGACGCATCCCACATTTGGGAATTTGCCAAGGGTTTTGATCTGTGTGGTGGACTAAACTAGAAATGGCTTGCCTAATGTAAGGCTTATTAGGGAAAACGACTCCTCCCGCGTTCGGGATTCATCAAGGTTTTGATCCGTATGGTGGATCGGACCATTGGGTTGATCCTTCAGGCGGTCTCTACCAATTCTTTGACCCTTCAGGCGGTTTCTACCATTCATTGACCCTTCATGCGGTTTCTACCATTGAGTTGACCCTTCAGGCGGTTTCTACCATTGGTTGACCCTTCAGGCGGTTTCTACCATACATTGACCCTTCAGGCGGTTTCTACCATTGTTTTGACCCTTCAGGAGGTTTCTACCATTGGTTGACCCTTCAGGCGGTTTCTACCATACATTGACCCTTTAGACGGTTTCTACCATTGAGTTGACCCTTCAGGCGGTGTCTAACATTTATGAGATTCCAAATTGATATGAATCAAAGGATGACGTACCCGCTCTTTTCGGGGCTAGTCGGAGACTCGATCATTCTGTGGATCGGTCTTAGAAAAGATTTGCCTACTAAAAGGCTTCACCTAAGGATGACGCACCCAGTCTTTGGGGTGGCCAAAAGTCCTGCAGAAAGCTTAGACCTGAAAAAATTTTCCTCGCCAAGAAGATATTAGTAATCTTTGGGAAGACAATAATTGTCTAACTGACAAAATTCTACGACTTAAGTTTTAGTCATGAAATGTGCATTTTGATTGCTGGAGGTTATCCAAAATATTCCTGCCATATACAGATGTGATCATAAATTCCTTGCACGGAAACTCTAGATCAAACAATTTGAAAATTTCAAAAAGAGTTTGCTCAAAACATCCATTGGAGTATTTCTCATCCAAGAAGGCTCCTCACTGCTTTGTGATAATGATCTTTAATAGGGAAAGTGCTCAATTTCCTACCGACATGTGCCTGGGTTTCAGGATCATTCGCAACGCATACATTTCGACCGATCATGAGGTCTTTCACGGGACCGTAGTGTTAGGCTTGGATATCGGTTTCCAAGGGGGACTCACTTTTGAGTCAAGGCCGTTGAACGAAATTTTTCACTATCTGCTCTGGGTTTACAAGTCAAGAACCCTGCAAAATGAGAAAGAAATAGTCTTGCTTGTACTTCTTTGAGCTAAGTTATACATTAACCCAAGTGCCTTAGTCAGATAAGACTGCTTCAGGGTTGTAACATTGGAAGGATTGGGGGCCGAAAAAGGCTTCTTTTTTGCCCAGAAATTGTGAAGGGTTTGACATTGGTGATCATTCCAAATTTGCCACATGTCCTTCGAAGAACATCTCCATTTCTTGAAGTGTACACTCCTCTTTTAGAGCACACAAGGATGTTTAAAAGCGTCTCTTGTTGCATTAAGAGACCGTCTGTTTGTGTGTTTGCAATTTGAGCACGACATCATTTGGGGAGTAGTCATCTTGATCTGACTCCTTTGCAGGGTCTTTTCATCATCTCTCTAGACTTTACTGGGGATATTTTGAATAGACATCAGCCTTGCTTTTTACCATGCACTTTGCTTTTTCTTGATGTCTAGGGATTTTTCTTTTCCCCCTTTTTTTAATCCCGTGTTTTTCTTTTCTTTTGGAGCTAGGATTTTCGGCAATCATGCTAGATATGCAACTTAAACTTTGGCACGCTTCCATTCCTAGAGTGATGTTGCCTTTGCTTTGGAATATGCAATGATCACCAATAGGTTGATGAAATGAATTTGCTGGCTCAACTTGGTCGTGCAAAGGATAACAGTGTGTAGGATAGAGAAATGAATTATTCTCGTCATCCTATGACACTTGGATTATCATATAAACAACACACAAAGATTTATGTTAGTCCGAGCAAGAAAATTTCTAACCGTTTACTTTCTGATACTGTTGGACTAACCTTCATTTGCCCCAATGTGGGGTGGTTCTTGACAGGGTTGGGAATGAAAATCGCCGTTCAATGGGGTTCTCAATGGGCATCTGTAGTGTTTGGAATGAAGAAATAAATGCCTCTGTCATCTCGATCCATGTAATCGTTGCGAATGACCCTTATATCCATAGGTTAAGGTTTCGCTATCATTTCTAATCTCCTCATCTCTCAAGTGTGTATGGGACGTGTTTGGATTAGGCTCGCTTCTCTTATGAGAAAATACCCTTTTGAACAGTTCAAACGACTCTTGTTGGAAAAATTCATTTCATTTCATCAAGATTTATCCTTCAAAGGGATTTTGTGATGCACCATACATGTGTAATTCATGTTCAGACAATCTCATGTTTTAAAACATGAATGTCAATGAAGTAAGAATTCCATGTCTTTTTAGATGTGAGAATCGAATTAATTCTGAAAGTTTTTAATCTCCAATGAATTGGGAAAAGGGATACTTACCTGCCCATCGAGGCTGGAGATCCTGGAGATATAAAAGGGATATGTCATTGTATATTCTAAAACTTTACAAAAATTGGAACGATACATCTTATCCTTGGTCATATGCTCCAACGAGTGTACAAGGGTTGTCAAAATCTGCAATGTCTGCCCTGATGGCGAGCTCCTGCCAAGGATAAATATTAAGCATTATTTTGGGTTTCCAAATTCAAAACAAATTGGGACGATACTACTTTACTCTTGATTTGAATTCCATTCTGCATGCCAATGTGCGGATTGTAGAAGCCGGCCCTCAAGCTTGTGGCCATGATTTCTTCGTCTGGTTGGGCAACGAATCCACCTCGAGGATTTACGTCGGAGGAGATTCATTCATCTTTTTGGGCGTGTTTCATGCACTATTTTTGTTATTTGAATGCATGGCTTCTTGGGTGCCTCGTCTCTGTTCATCACCTGAGAGGAAAATGAGAGAACATTATCCCCGCATCTGATTGAAAATCATTTAGGAACGATACGTTCTTTTTACCAAATGGGTGGCTCCGCGGCCAAATGTGTTTTACATTGAAAGGATGGATTCCATTACGCTCTGCGGATGATAACTATCGCTTGGGGGACTTGCCCCACGGATTAAACGATGAATTTGATGTCTTCGGCTTCGACATGCTTTCCGGATGTAGGAATGGTTTGCCCCCATTTTCAGTGGAGATGGGTTTTGTCGAGTGGGCAAGATAAAAAACTCATCCTAGATTTGGCTTTAGTCGAAGGTTGAAATCCCGACCTTGGATAAGCGAATCATGATTCATCTCCTTCTGCTTCGGATTTGTCATTTGCGTGCTTCACATTTTACAATACCAACTTCGCCGCTTGATGAAAATGAATCGATGATTTTTGAATTGCCCCAAGTTCTATTGTCATCTGCGTCGAATCTCTTTGAACTTCATCAGGTGATAGACCAACTGATAAAATGATTTTTCAATCCCGAGATCGAACTCCTGACGTTTCGTACCACTTCCATTTCACTGACTACCAGGACACAGCACTATTGGCGTCCTTAACTGGTTCATTTTTTGTTATAAAATTCTTGAAGCAGTTAGCGACCCCCATCGAGAATGAAACATGCTCAATTTAGAGTTCATAACGACTAAAGGTCCCTTAGAACGATACAGAGCTAACTGTCTTTGAGCTCGCTCGGGCTTTTGCTCGTATTTTCCTATGTGAAGCCTTTAAATGTTTTTCTTCGTGGCGTTCAATTGATTCACCTCGACTCTAATCTAACAAGGGATTGTCGCACTCGAGCATGATGATGCTCGCAGGTAGTACTGATCGCTGCCCCAGATTAACTCTAGGCATTAAGGAAGATTATCTTGCATGGAAGACTTTATGACAGAAAGATTAATGATACATCCATTCACATGTGCCTAGTTCCCTTGAGGATTCTCGGTGATCAGCCAGTTACACCATGAATCAGACATATAATCGTCATTTTGGCTCATAACTTCATAAGTCCATCAGTTTTAAACTGATCGATCCAGATATGGAGCTCCTCATCAAGGAAATCTTTTGATTCTTCGAGCAACTGATATTCGGGTTGACCATCATCGCTTGGCGTTGAAGGATTCCTGTTTCTGTTGTGAGCAATCTAATTCTTTGAGCTAGAACCTTCGTCGTTGCTCGAGATTATAAGAGGATGATTGATCGGTTCACTATCAAAAGCACCTTCCATTTGGGAATGGGAGAAACAAAAATCCTCAGAGCATCCGCCCGCTTGATCTTCCGAAATCATATGCCCAAGCCGGGCAGATCTTTGAACACTAGGCGCAATATGTTGATCGGGGATAGAAATAGCACTAGCAAAAAGTTGCTGCTCAAACCAAGGAGTTCGTACCTGCTGCACTTGTGGCATATACTCTTGAGGGATGCTGAGATGATTCGGGGGAATATTCTGATTAGCGCCCAAGTAGTCGATGGTGCTGCTACCAGCTTGGTCGGTGCCTAGATTCGGCAGGGTATTTCTTACTTCAGGGGCATTGTAGTTATAGCCATGCCTAGTGTTTAGGCACAAGTTGAGTTCTTTCAGGTTCAGTGCTGTGTGGCGCTGTCTTAGCGCCCTTTTGTAGCTCTTGAGGTGACTCGCGACTCCATCTTTAGTGAGTCCTGGTATGTTCATGATCTCAAGTATGCGCGTTGGATATGCTGAGTTGATCCCTAGTTGCTGAACCACACTAAGGAACTTGAGATGAAGCTCGGGGGACCAATTGACCCTCGTCTTCTTGCGACCCGAAACAGTGTTGACAACTTGGCTATTGCTCTCTGGCCAATTTCCAGTAGGATTTGATCGAGCCGAAAATTGTTGTGGAGGGAATTCATCAGCTTTGGATTGGTCAGTCGTGATAGTAAGCTCATCGTTAAGGAAACTCCAATCATTGTGACGCATATCACATCCTTTAGAAGGCATCGGTATTGACTTCGTACAATTGATTTGTTCATGCATATCTCCAACAAAATCCGATTGTATCGAAGATGGTTCGAGGGAGTGGGGTGGTGAATGAGCATTTTCAATCCTCATATAAGGCTTATCAAGGAACATTTCGCCGAGAGTGATAAGGCCACCGCAATTAAGGCAAGCGATAGTGCTGGGAGCTTTTTTATACCTCATGTTCTCCGCTCGAAGCTTTTCGTTTTCCTCCTTTAGAATCGCAAGTTCTTGACGTCTGTGTTGAGCCCTCAATTTGGCTCGCTTATTTTGAAACCAAAACTTGACCCTCAAAGGTTTCATCCCTAGCTTCTGGCCCAATTCATTTCTTTGTTTCATGTTCGGGAGAGGGCATTCACTAAAGAAAGCTTCAAGCTCTTGGATTTCATTCTAAGTGTGGCACTGGCGACGTTTCCTTTTCCGGGTTGACCATCGCTGCTGCTGTTGTCGTCGCTGCTGAGATCCTGAACTTCGTTGCCGAAAGGGTTGGGTTCTGTGGTTCTGGTACCAGACGCCATCCTGGAATCTTCGAGATCTCTCAGTAGTTCATTTTCTGAGATTTTTGGATCAGTCGCCTCTAGCAACTGACGGTAACCCTTAAACATGTTGGATCGAAAAATGTTCGATCAATTTTTGCTCACTCAGGGTTCTCTACTCTCTCATGTATGCTCACTCTCTCTAAATTTTCTTTTGAGTGGTTCTATATGCCCATGAAACGTTCTTTAAACATGGATGAAGATCATCAGGCAAGCGTTGCTCCCAAGATTTCGTATTTCCCGCTTTGTCGTCTTCTTTTCAACGTGGAGGGACACCAAATCGATTTCCTTTTCTCGATATCCATGTCTGTCTCCCACTTATTTTCAAAAAGGCGGAACTACGCTCGCCTCCCGCTCAGTTTTTTAATATGAAGGGACCGCCAAATCCTTTCGCAACTTTTTTCGATAGTTGCGCTTAACTCCCGCTCAATTTTAATATGGTGACACTGACATATCTTTTTACAACTTTTTTAGGTTTATCAAGCCTGAAATCGCGGACTGGGACAGATCTGATGGTTCACCGAAAGAGCCACCATTGATTTACCCAATTAACTTGGCTCCACGAGCATTATTGCTGTGCCTTTCTTCATTCTCGAGTTGCTATAAAAGGAGGAGTTAATGCAGAGAAGATTAACACTCTTACATAATTGCCTTTTCGTATTTTAATCACTCTACCACACTCATCTTCTTCTCCCTCACTCCAACGAAAATGACCTCCTCTCCTATTCGCGCTTTCTCGGCCGAAATTTTGGCCCAGTGGGAAAAACTCTATAACCTCCTCGGTCGAGGCTATGCTCATATAGCCGATCACCCAGAAACTGAAGATGAAATCTGCATTTTGCTCGTGGAAATAGACACCACCTCCATCGAGGGCACTAATTTAGAGAGGGAATATAGAATCTTCCCAACCCTCTTTATAAACTTTTTAGAGACTTACCGTGTCGCTCATCGAAAAGCTACCGTGGCTCACGTTTTGCGAGCTCGCTATGAGGATCGGTCCAACTGCTTGGTGTTGGCCAACCTTGTGGCCGATAGTCACAGAAAGGCTGTTGAGTTCGCCAACAAGCGAGTCTCGATGTTGCTTCGCGAGAGGGGAAATTTGGTGGAGCGCTTGGCCTTATCCCTGACCACCTATGAGCACGATCGTCGTAATGTCGTGTTGAAGTTTCAATGTGAGTGGCAGGAAGAAAGGCTTGACAGCATTACCGCGGATATAGCCCATGGGAGAGGACTAGTTCGGGACCTGGAAATAGCCGCCGAAGATCACGGGACCAAGGTTGCCGAGCTTAAAGGGGAATGTAAACGCCTTCTTCTTAAGCTTGCAGATCTCGAGTCTCGAGGTGGTGAGTATAAGCAAAGCAACAATAATATGGAGGGCCAACTGGGTTCCTTTGTGATGCTAATTAGGGCTCATTGCGGTTTTATGTTTCCACCCCGATGATTTGTATGATCTGCTTTTAAGGTCCCTCGATTGAGCGAAATGAATGAAAGCTCTAATGTGTGTGTCTCAACTTCTGTATGGCTGACTTTCTCGAACTCTTGACCACTCTCAACCTAGGCAAGCTGCGCTTTGACATTGATGATTCGAGCGTGTACATCTTGATTTTTTAATCTTGCTTATGATCGGATAAAGGAACCTCCCACCGCGATTATCCACAAAAAGACTTATCTTCTCTACTTGTTTTTAACCTGTTTCAAATGAAAAGGCAGAATCAGAAGAAAGAATTTGAAAAATAAAGCATAAATCCTTTCAATTTTATGCTTACTTGTGATTAATAGGGATAAGAGCTTTTACAAGGGTTTTGGCCTTGTGCAAAAGCTTTTATCAATATTCCTCGAAGGAAAGCATATCATTGAAAGGAATGTAATTCACGATAATCGCCTTTGATCAATTCTAAGAAAATCAATGGAATGTTCAAAAGTACACAATTACGATGTGTTTTAAATTCAATTGAAGATACGGTATCCAAATTAAAGCCGTTTGCTAAGAACGAGAGTAATTTGGATATCTATCTTTTCATTAAATTTGAAAAACACGAATACTCTTGATCAATTATTGTGGATTACCAATTATGCAAAACATGCATGAACCAATTCAAGTTTATAGTTCCTTCTGGCGAAATTGGGATTGTATTGCCCTATACGGCCAAAAGGTTGTATAAGACTTCCAATTTCAATTTCATCCAAAGGAATTATAAAATTGATTTTGGAGTATTCGAGTGATTAGAAGAAATGCCACTATCACATTCCAATGACAAGTCAATAGAAATACAACAAATTTCAATCTGAATGTATATAAACACAAATAGATCCCTAATACAATCAATCTAAGGGATAGATAGAGAGGATCTCAGCAAAATAAATCCTATACAAGAAGGCTAGAAATGAAAAATAAAACAAAGGAATGTGATCTTAATACTTAGAGATGCCCCAGTTTCGATCTTTGAGACGTGACTTCAGGATTACCTATTCCAAATCATCATCTTCATTAGATGATACCTCAATGATGTCCATAGCAGGCTCTTCTTGTCCACTTGGCGCTCGTAATGGGATGACACCATCTTCATCTTCCATCAAGAACATTAGGAGGAAAACACACCTATCTATCCTCAAAATGGCATTTAATCCAATCACCGGAATTATGCAATGAATATAATGATTAAGAGCTGTAACAAGTTCGAGGGATAGAAAAGTCTTACCAACCAAACTTAAAAGAAAATCAAGCTTCTCTGTATTTTTAGCAGTGTTAGGTATACTAACCTTCCAAAGACAAACGCATGAGACAAGTGAGGGAAAACTCCTAAAAATCAAAAGATAGGGCTTGGTACCTAAAGCCAAGGTTCTCACCTCGAATTCTGGGAAGAGCCGATTCCATTGCACAACTATCGTTGCATTGGGACTCAATCCATAGTTCGAAGTGAGCGGAATTGAAAAGTGGATTACCCCATGTTTTTCCTCACGGAGATTCCATTTTCAATTCCTTCTATTGTGTTCCTAAAGAGGGCGCCTGGGGTTTTAGGCGCAATTGTGTGTATTCATTGTGTCGTGCTAAAGCAATAGACATGCATTTTATTTAACAATCACCGCTTCAATATAAACATCCACACAATCATACATCCAAAACTCCTGCCTGCATAAAACAAAGTTAACAAGCACTTCACCCCTTATTTCTCCCATCTACAAAAACATCTAACACATTCGTTAGCATTTACACCTCACTTTCGAGAGCATCTGCATAAAATTAGGTTAGAAGAATCAATCAACTTTTTAATCGGCTCAAGTCCACTAACTGGTTAAGAACCAGTCCCCAGCAGAGTCGCCAGTCTGTCGCGACCCTCTTGAGGTTGTCGGGCTCTCGAGGGCTAATGGGCCGTCCTGTCTGGTCGGACGCGGGCCTCTTCCAAGGCCCATTACCCAAATCGCAACGGAGGTATGCGTGATCGACTTTCAGTGTGGTCTAGTGACATGTTCTAAGTGTGCATGCCATGGAGTCGCCACCAATCATTTTTTTAGGGTATGATTGGACCACCCAATCGAATAGTTGGGAGTTTCTATTCAATTCTGCGAGAACCAGAGAAATGGTTTCGGGGACTTAGTTACACCAACTGTCAGAGTTGACGCCCTTTCGGTACCTAAGTTGACTGAATTTTCTAGCCTAAGATTCATGCGGATGAGTAAGGTATGAACCCTAAATCTAGAAATTCATGCAGATAGGAGTGATTATCCTAGCAATCACAATTAGTAATAAAATGCGCACCTCAAGGAATCTAGATATGCAAATAAATCACATGGCATTCCTAGTAAGGCCCTATTTATCAATCACAGCTCAAGAATGATTTAGCTGTCCTAGCCATTCTACACACGATCTAACCTAAGAAAAGCATTAGGAAGCATCGAAGGAGTTCGAGAGTACTCACATGGGGTTCGCCGTGCCCTGGTTTGGTCTTGGACGAGCTATCGAGCTCATGCCGACCCGATTATATTTGGGGATCCACTCGGCGTTTTACACCATGAAATCATGTGAAACAAAAACGAAAATATTCAGCAAGGGGCATTTATTTTAGATGGTGGTCGATCTAATTGGACATCAAGACTAAAAAAGATGTAGAAATTTACAAATTAAAATACTCGAATGACATTTTTTTGCCAAATTCAACTCTATGCGTCGTGAAGAAACACATGCAATTGAACTTGAATTTTGACTATTTATGAGTTCAAAATGAAAAGGAAATTAAAATAAAAATATTGACTATTTTTCTATATTTTAACGACATCGACCGCTATTTTTCTTCATTTTTCATGTATTTTTCTATTTTTGGAAAATATTAAAAAATATTAAAAATTATTTTTTTTTATCAAAAATGGTTCCTTTAGCTTGGTCAAGGCTACCAAAGATGATTTTTTTAATTTTTTTTAACTTTTTATAGATTTTTTATGAATTTTTTAAAAATAAACTATGAAAGACTAATAAAAAATCAGGTGTCATCAATTATATCCATCAATGAACGATTATTCCAATTGAAAGGTCAATTCAATTTGCGGATAAATTTCCTGATGTTTTGAAAGAGAAAACTCAACTGCAGAGATTTTTGGGAAGTTTAAATTATGTGATTGATTTTATTCCTGACATTAATTTGATCTGCAAACCTTTACATCAAAGGTTGAAGAAGAATCCTATCCCATGGATGGATCTTCATACGAACACTGTTCGAAAGATTAAATCAATAGTCAAAGAAATTCCATGTTTAAGTTTGGCTAATCCTGATGCTTTCAAAATTGTTGAAACAGATGCTTCTGACTCGGGTTATGGTGGCATTCTTAAACAGAAAGTAGAAGGAAAAGAACTAATTGTCCAATTTATTTCTAAACATTGGAATGATACTCAAAAGAATTATTCCACAGTTAAGAAAGAAATTCTGGCAATTGTTTTAGCCATTTCAAAGTTTCAAGGTGATCTTTTAAATCAAAAGTTCTTATTAAGAATTGATTGCAAGTCAGCCAAAGACATTCTGCAAAAGGATGTCCTCAATATTGCATCAAAACAAATTTTTGCACGTTGGCAGGCAATCCTTTCTGTTTTTGATTTTGATATTGAATTCATACATGGTGATTCAAATTCTTTACCTGATTTTCTCACATGGGAATTTTACAGGGAAAAACACTTTCACCATGCCCCCCAAAAAGGGAAATCAAAGGCCTCCTTGGAAGCCTCTTCCCAAAATCCTTCAAAGCTGACCTCGATTCATAGTTGGCTACAAGCTGCCCAAACACCTTCACCATCTCAGCCTGCAGCCCCCAACGAAGCCTCACCAAGTTAGCCACCCCAAAATATTTCAGTTTCAAAACTAATGGCAATCTTGCCAAAAAGTGTTTTGCAGGAATTGCAGAAGTCCTTGGTCAAGGACATTTTGGTCCCAGAGGAGGTAAAATCTCCTTCACCCTTAAACATTTCTCGCGAGGTGGTTCTTACGGAACAGCCAACCCCCCGAAAATCAAAATCAAAGTTTTCTCAAAAGGCTTATTTTGATAAAGTGATGACTGTGGAAAGAGGATTTTTCCGTGAAAACCTTTATGATTTTGCAGATGCCATGTTTGGGAAAAACTGGTTTTATACCCCACATGACATTCTAAAACCAATTGAATTTTATGAAAAAATTTTGGTTCAAACAGGTTCAGTAAAATTTAAACATTTTACTAACAAGGCTCAACCGAGCATTCCAAATTATTCCACTGCGAGAATTTTGAAGGTCATTCACCCTTCGGAGTGGAATAAAAATCGTTTTACTTCAGTAAAAATCGATCAACGGCTTATTGAGGTATCAAATTTTCGTACGTCATTTACCTACTTTGATTACCAACAAGCATGGTGGAACGTCCTGTTTCGCCAAAATCCAAATCATAGCCATACTTGGCTATTCTTTTTTGATAGCCCGTTTGAAGTTTCAGATTTACCCTACTGGTTTATCAAATAGTGGGATGCTTTTGGTCCTATGCCAGAGATTCTTCCTCATGACATAAGACAATCTTACCAATATTTCAAACAAAATTTCAAACCAAAGCCTAATGAAAAGGAATTTCCTCCATTCCTTATGTTATGTGCAACCTTTTGGCTTGCATGGGTTATTGCCTGGGAGTTTGACTACACCAGGGATGTACGTGATCAAAATATCTTGATATTGTACAGACGCTTTAAAACCAAATGGTGGGACGGCTTCACTTATTTTGATAAAAGTTCGGTGGATGCTGTCCACAACTGGATTCAGAAGTGTAGGACCTCAAGTTTAAATAGGAGTCCTACTCCAACACAAATCACTGCTTCAGGACAGACTTCATTCCTGCATGACAAAGCCCTTGTCGTCTCGAAAATATCTAGCGTGACAGATGAAGAAGAGATGTACAAAATAATGAAAACGGCTTTAAAGGAATATGAAGAATTGACCCAAGCAGGCTCAAATTCCTCAACGGCATCATCGTACCACAGCGGGAATACCAATGAGGATGACTGTTACAACATCAACATCAACCTAGCTGAAGACTCAGACTAGGGTTTGACGAAGGATGTTTTGTTTGTAACATTTTTAAGTATTTTGATACATTATGGTGTTTCAATAACCGTATCTGTACATTTTACTGTACATTGTAGCGGCATTGAAACAAATACTATAGCACTGTGCACTTAAACTGTAGCTACAAGAAGATTTTAGTTTTAAATAACCCCTCCAACGGACAGAAGGGGGGTCGAGTTCTGAACATTCTCTCTCCATCCTTGAGAGCATCTTCCACATACTCTCTCTCCTTTCCACCCCCTACCCAGAACCGACAATACCCACTCTCCTCCTCCGAAGCTAATCAATAGCCTTTCGCCGGAGACCAAAGTTACCTTGAAGTTCGCCAGAGCCCCTTCCGGGATCAGATCTGTAAGCATTTTGGTTCCTATTCCTACCCAGTTCTTCCCTGGACTGTTTTAAGTTTTAAGTTTTTTGCATCTGTATTTCCAGATCTGTGCATATTTTGGTGTAAACTTTCAGTTTCAAGTTAAATAAAGTGTTAATTTCCATATTCTGCTCAAAAAGACCCACGTTCGGTAGGCTTTGCCACCTGTTGGTGTCCTGAGCATTGTGTACTTTAATTTATGCAATTTAAGTTTCTGTACCTGCATTCACTTGCATACAGCTCCCCGGTAACGATTGATCTGTGGTCTCCTCTCCCGGATTGGCCACACACACTTCACCAAAACATATTTAAGTTTTTGTTCTTTAAATTCAAAGTAATTTATATTTCTGCAAATCAGCCCCAGATTGTATAGGCTCTGCCTCCTTACTAGTGGTTTTATGTTTCATTTAATTATTATGCCTTTAATTTCTGTCGCAATTGTATATTCTTTTGTGGAAGCTTTATATCATCAATTGTCTGTTTATTATCTGCTCCCCATCTCGTACAGAAATTTTTGGAATAACAAAAACAAAAGACGACGTTTTTAGTCTTCCCTTTTAATTTCAATTCTATTTTTGCGGTCTCCGATCACGCGTCCCCTTTGGTAATCCGGGAGAGGAGACCACAGATCAATCGTCACCGGGAGCTGTATGCAAGTGAATGCAGGTACAGAAACTTAAACTGCATAAATTAAAGTACACAATGCTCAGGACACCAACAGGTGGCAAAGCCTACCGAACGTGGGTCTTTTTGAGCAGAATATGGAAATTAACACTTTATTTAACTTGAAACTGAAAGTTTACACCAAAATATGCACAGATCTGGAAATACAGATGCAGAAAACTTAAAACTTAAAACAGTCCAGGGAAGAACTGGGTGGGAATAGGAACCAAAATGCTTACGAATCTGAGCTCGGAAGGAGCTCTGGCGAACTTCAAGGTAACTTTGGTCTCCGGCGAAAGGCTATGGATTAGCTTCGGAGGAGGAGAGTGGGTATTGTCGGCTCTAGGTAGTGGAGTGGAAAGGAGAGAGAGTATGTGGAAGATGCTCTCAAGGATTGAGAGAATGTTCAGAACTCGACCCCCCCTTCTGTCCGTTGGAGGGGATATTTAAAACCAAAATCTTCCTGTAGCTACAGTTTAAGTGCACAGTGCTACAGTGTTTGTTTCAATGCCGCTACAGTGTACAGTAAAATGAACAGATACGGTTAATGAAACACCATAATGTATCAAAATACTTAAAAATGTTACAAACAAAACATCCTTCGTCAAACCCTAGTCTGAGTCTTCAGCTAGGTTGATGTTGATGTTGTAACAGTCATCCTCATTGGTATTCTCGCTGTGGTGCGATGATGCCGTTGAGGAATTTGAGCCTACTTGGGTCAATTCTGGTGTGGCTGCTGGGATAATAAAAAATATTTCGGTATATATACCGAGCAAGAAAAAAATTTAAAAAAATTGGTTTTGCCCTCGCTCGGCAATTAGACTGCCGAGCGGGGGCAAAAAAATTTAAAAAAAAGGACTAAGTGCTTGCCAAGCCAAGGGCCGCTTGGCACTGAGACTGCCGAGCGGCCCATAGTTTGGTAAATTAAAAAAAAAACACCTAAAATGGTAAATACTTTGTTTTTTCCCCTAGTTTAGAAAAAAAAAGAAGCCCGAAATCCGACTTTTTAAAATGAAAGTGCAACTTTCGACCAAAAAAAAAATGAAAGTGCAACTATGTCCTAACATTTATAATAAAAAATTACAATCAAATCCATGCCTGGGTTGGCAAGCTCTCATGAACTCCATGTGATGGTCAATAAACTCTTGCACCGTGGGGGCAAGCAATAGGGACGCCCTCACGCGATCTGAGCGAGAGTTTCCAGGCCCACACAAGACCTCGGCGAGGGAGACTCTCACTCATGAGTGGCGTGTGGTGGTGATGTCCCTACTTAAACCCCATGAGATTCACGCTTTCTTTTAAAATAAAATAAAAAAAGAAAAAGAAAATTGGACTCTTTATTCTTTTAATTTTTCGGGTATTCTTTTTCCTTGTAATTTTTTTAGCCTTTTTTCTTACGTGGCGTCCACTTGCAGCCACGTAGTGCTCGCTGTGGTTCGATTGACTTATTCCTTCTCTTGTTTAAACGAGCATCTTACCTAGAAAGAGAGAACTCCGTGTGGAGTATTAGATCAGTAAGGGGCTGATGTCATGATGTGGTAACCCACAAAAGAATATAAATCTGATTGAACTGCAAGCACCAAACTTGGAAGAAAAGCTAGAATATGCGGACATATATGTCCCACTTCAAGGTCGATGACTACTAAAATTTAATTCATGAGGACGTTAACGAAACCAGAAAAGCAGATCTGACAACCAAGATGGTCCAGCAAGATCGTGGAAAGATATGACGTGTTCAACCAAGGATGAAAGAGATGGTTGGCAACAGAGAGCAAAGCACCATAGGATTGTTTTAGGTGATACCTCGTTCGTCTATAAGGCTCGAGTTGAATTATTACATTAACATGGATAAATCCATGATGAAACTATTTGAAAGATTTTATGGGACCACTTGCCAACTGCTCTAAAAGCTTAAGCTGTTAGAAGAAGGCTTGGTTTAATAAGTTTAATATTTATATATTCCAACAAGTGGAAAAATTCATTGGAGAGGTAAATAAAGGCCTGAAAAGATTTGAATTGCTCTGATACCATGAAAGATTTTGTGGGACCACTTGCCAACTGTTCTAAAAGCTTAAGCGGTTAGAAAAGGGCTTGATTTAATATTTATATATCCAACACTATTGAAGGGCCATATGCCGAAGAAAAAAATGAATTGTCTTTAATCAAATCACGTTAAGGTGAGCAAATAGTAAGGTGTAAACTCTGATGTTTATTGAATTTTAGAGTTACTTACATAGTGTACTGGAATTTGTGAAACTTAGTAGACTAAGCGTATTCAGAAAATGAAGATCTAGAGTTGGGAGTCTGTGACATCCCGAATTTCGACCCTATCTCGAAGCTTATTAATGAATGAATGTCTATCGATGTATTCCAGCTAATCTCGCTCAGAATTGATCACTCTCGAGTCGACTAACCAATGGGGAATGGCCATATAGGGTTTAAAATACGTGGACCGAAGAACTTAACCACGAGTCGACGCTTTGACCATAAGGATCGTCGAGGAGATATTTTGGACCGCTGAAGGTCGATCTAAGAATGGTTTTAGAACAATTTGCTAGTGTCGTGCGATTGGTTCACGGGTGATTCCGTATGACCATGACATGATTTGCGAATTAACCTAAATCGGTTCCTAATGATCGAACCCATCGGGACTAGTGACTGACCCTCGCGATTACATGACAACCAAAGCCGCCGTGGCTCGAGTGACTCTTAAACGTGACATTGGTCGCGGGTCGATACGAGTAACGCCTAAGAGCCGCCCGTTAGTCTGAGGCGCGCTGGAATGACAATTGACTGAATTTAGCCATAGATTGGACTTCGAGGTTGGAGGCCGGACATTCGGAGATCACAATGGAGTAGATTTGGACGTCGCCTCATCGGAGAGTTATTAAGGTTAGAGTTAGCCCCGCATAGACTAGAAAAGCGAAATTCGAACCGACGAGCAAAATTGACCCTTTTACCCCTAGGCTTAGCACACTTTTCCAAAGACAAAGCGAGGGCAAAACGGTCATTTGCCCCCCACCTTCAGCCGAAATCCCAAGGGTAGAGTGGTCATTTGAGAGATGAATTATTGGAGTGCATTACACTAAGCTTGATTGGACAATTTTCCCAAACCAAACCCCACTAACTTGTCATTCCTACACACTATTCATTGTCCTACACCCCATAAACCACCCCACCATCTCATTTTCCCTCCAAATCCCCTTCTCTCTTATTTTCCCTCTTCTCTCTCTCCCCTCCATTCGGACGACAACTCTCCTCCTCCTCCCTCTCATTCGCTCTCTCTCCCCCTTCCTCTTCACCCGTCGCCGCTCCCTCTCTCGTCCAAGCCGCGGCCGACCGCCACCTTGCCGCCGCTCTGCCTCAAACCGTCACCAGGGCACTCCCCTCTCCCTCTTGAGCCGCGAAGGACCGCCGTCCAAGCCCGTAGACCGCCCGAGCTCCTCCCCCGACCTGATCCGGACCAAGCAAGAACAAGGGCTGTTCTTGGGAGATCCTTGGCTATCCTTGAGGTGAGCGACTTCTAGGACTTAGATGAACATATAGGGTATTAGAAACTTGAGTTAAGAGTAGTATTAAGATTATTCTGGGTAATCTTCGTGTAGAACTCCTAGAGGCCGGATTTGACCACCGAGGAACCACCGTGCGCCGCACCGTTCCACCGCCATCCACCGCCGGCTTCGCCTTGCTTTTGGAACTTGGTAAGCTTCCCTAACCCTTCGGTAGAAGCTTGTGTGATGAAAGGACCAAGAAATGGTAGCTTCAATGTGTTTTAGCGGGCTGTTTCGGTGAGGTACCTTAGGGAGCCGAATTTGTGATGCCTAGGACAGAATTGGCTTGATGAGTTTGATGCTTGGAACAATTGATTTATGAGTGAAATGAGTTAGTGGATGCTCTTGGGTGTGAACCGAATGCCTCATGGTGTTTTATGATGCGTCGGAACTCGAGTTGTGCTTGATTGAGTCGATGAAGTCTTGCATTGATCCTAGGAATATCCAACCATGGGCGAACCCTTGTGAATGCATCGAACAATGACCTTTAGTCTATGAGAGGCATTTTGGCCGTGGGAAATTAAGGGAGCCTAAGCTAGTGATTTCGACCTCGTATAATTAATTAGCAAGTCTCAGACCTCAATTGATTCATGTACCCTTGAATTCGTGACTTGGCCGAATGGACTAATGTGTCGGTGATGAATTGTCTCAATCGATAAGATTTTGATCGGATAGTGTTGCCGTGGCCTCGATTTGTCAATTTGTGTGAGGTGATGCCATGATGTGGAATGGTAGCTTAAGGGACCGAACCGAGCTTAATTCGATGAGAATGTGCGTAATTGACTTGATGATGCTAATGGAATGGATTATGATCCCTTGTGCATGTGGTGCCCTGATGCGTTAAACGTGGGGCTAGATGACATCCTGATGCGTTAGACGCGGGATAGACCTGAGGCGTTAAACGCGGGTCATGAGATTTGGCATCGGAAACCTGAGGCGTTAAACGCGGGTTCCTTGATCTGTTAAGTCTGATGCGTTATTACACGGGCTAAGCCACGAGAGTCTCAATCGTATCGTACGTATGAACTATCCTCTATTCGATGGGTTGTTAAGTGCCAAGGTACAAGCCCTGTCTAGCCTAGCTTGTGAATTGCATGACTAGATATGTTTCTAATTGAGTTATTACATGCCATTGCCTGTTGTTTAATCGTTTAGCCATTGCATGTGTTTGGGGAGTGTCTGGAAGTTCCAAGTGTCTAGCTTGGGGTTAGGCTAGCTTATTGAGTATATCTCACCCCGTCGTGGGACCCACCATTTCAGACCCCAAACCCTGACTATGCCACCGCCGCCGATTTTTGGGGTACCCGTCTGGGTGGAGCAGTACTCCACGGAGTACCCGATGGGAGAAGGGAAGGCTTATAGTAGGAAGTACGGCACTATCTGGATGGATGTGGGCTTAGCAGACTGGAGGCCAGACAGATTCGCAGCATGGTTCTACCGCGACAGCGACCTCACAGTTGGACCATTGAGGACTTTTGACGTGCCGTGGGATGTCATTGGCGAGCAGGATCCTTCGATTGTACACCCTGTTGATGGGGAGCTCACTGACTCCGAGACCGCTCCTGATCCGGATCTTCCGCCGGCACCGTCTCAGAACCCCGAGACCGATGGCGACGTCGTGGGGCCCTCTAATGCCGAAGACCCCATGGAGACGGACGAGTCCGAACCCGAGGAAGATGAAGAAGCACTGGACGATCCCGAGGACGAGCCTTTGGAGGAGGAGCACAATCCTGACGGAGAGGCCATCTTCCACCCTTAGCCTGTATCCGAGGAAGACGAAGATCCAGAGCAAGTGTTTGAGGAAGAAGAAGAAGAAGAAGAGGAAGACGAGGAAGACCTTGAGGAGTATGACCCTGTGCACCGCGAGGATCCAGATGACGATCGCGAGCTCGATCCTTAGATAGCCTAGGCGCCCAGGACTTTTGGAGTTACTTTTGAGTAGTGCCTGACCCATAGCTCTTCGCCTCCTTTTGATTAGGCTAACCACTCCCCCCTGATCCCAAGTGTTGTATCCCAGTTTATGCTTATGTTGTAAAAATGAATCCTATGCTTTGCTATGACTTGATTAAGTGCCTTGTTCCCTCAAACCATCTTGTGTCTAACTGTCTAGGAGTTGTGCATGACGCCTCCGCATGTTCATTTAAGTTTCATTGTCTACCGCGCGTTGCATGGATTCTGGGTAAAGTTTAAAAGGAACCAGTCTAGAGGCGATGATGTGCGCCGTGAGGACTCGGGGCGTTACAGAGTCCATGCGGTATTCTGGGGATTCTCTATGAACAAGTTCCAGCACACTAAGTAAGTAACTCTTTCCTCTCTTCTGTTGACTACACCATAGACGTAGATTATGAACACAAACTGCGAATGACAGCTCTTAGTAGAAGACTAAAACATATTTGTCCCAAAAGGAAAATTGCAGTTGTAGATGACATCATTGCAGAGGAAAATCTGCGTGAAGGAGAAAAAATTGCTTTCGATAGTTTACATGGTAGCCCGGATGTCAATATCCAAGCCTTTCAAGCAACAATGAAGAAAACTTGAAATGTGAGCATGTTATCTGTGTGTAGGTTCTTTCGAGCCTTTTCTAGTTTGAATTTCCATAAGTGGAGGATAAAATCAGAATTCTGGAGTCTGGACCCCGGTCCTTCACTCGCCACGTGCTTGTTCATAAGTCTTGGGAACCAAGAATACTTCCATAGTGCATTAAATTTGATACATGCACTTTTTGGACTTATATACATGGTCTGCCTGTGGAGGCAAGGAAGAAAGAAGTAATTAGAAGCATTGCTGAGAAAGTGAGGGAAGTAAATGCAGTGAAGATAGAAGCAAAAGGCTACTATGCTCTTACTATGGGAAAGGCTAAAGTTATGCTAAATTTATCCTGCACCCTTGTCGCGACCCTCGTCGAGTGCCGACTCGATTTTTCGTATGAGGGCTAATGGGGTCGTCCCATCTGATCGGACGCGGGCCTCTCCCAAGGCCCAAGGCCTAATACCCAAATCGCAATGAAGGTATACGTAGTCGACCTTCAGTGTGGTTTAGTAACATGTGCTACGTGTACATGCCATGGAGTCGCTACCAGTCGTTTCGTGGAAGGTACGATTGAAAAACTCTATCAAATAGTTGGAAGCTTCTATTTGATTCTGCGAGAACGAGAGAAATGAGATCGGGGATTTAGTTACGCCAATCGTCTTGATTGACGCACTTTCGATACCTAAGTTGACTGATTTTCCTAACCTAAGATCTCATGCAGATGAGTGTGGTACGAACCCTAAACCTAGGAGTTCATGCAGATAGAGATAACTACTCTAGCACTCACAATCAATAAAGGAAGTGCATGATCAAGGAATCAAAACATGTGGACAAAACGCATCAATACAACATGGCATTCCTAGTAAGGCCCTATTAGCTTAGAGAAGTACTAATCACAGCTCATGAGTGATTTAGACATGATTTGTCTGTGAGGGGGAAATCGCAATTTCGAAGAAATCTGAAACTATTTGCCAAAAGGGTGAAATCGTCATTTCAGAAGAAATCTGGAGTCAAAAGTGTCGAAAATAGGATTGGCCACCCAACTGACCCATTTCCCATTTTTCGACAATTTTCAGAATTTTCTGGAAATTTAGAATGTGATTTACCCTTTGAGGGGTAAAATTGTCATTTTTTTAAAAAGATGATGAGACATGAAAATCCTAGACAGAAGGATTGGCCACCCACCTGACCTATCACCTAATTCTGGCAATTCTCAAGACTCATTAGAATATCAAAGGCGATTTACCCTTACAAGCATAAAATCGTCTTTTTAGGAAAAAAAAAATGAGATTCGAAAACCCAAACAAAAGGAACAACCACCAAATTGACCCAACCTGTAATTCTGGCATTTTCATAGATCTCAATTACAAGGTAGAGACAATTTACCCCTAAAGAGTAAAATTGTCAATTGCGAATAAAAATGATAAGAAATCCCAAAAACTAGTTGTTTGTGGCCATTCCTCAATTTTTGAGAATTTATGGAATATTCATGAATTTTATAAAAAAAAATTCCCAATTTTTTTGCAGGGTTTTCTAGGATTTTTAATTTTTTTTTAGAATTTTCCTATTTTTTTATCTTTTCTTTTTTTAAAAAAATCTTTTTTATTAAAAGAAAGAACAGGGCCGGGCTGTGTCTGTGAACCTGGCCCAGCATGTAGAACCCAGTCGATTCGTGGCAGGCTATACGGCCCGAGAAAAGCCAGCCCGGTCTATAACATTTAGACCGAGCCCAACCCTTCAAAAACACACACGACCGGCTGATCGATGGCCGGCCCGAAACGTGCTAAGTGCATGTCCAAAAAGACGTCGCTTCCAATTTTCTTTTTAAAATTTTTCAATAATTTTTATTAACCGAAATTAATGAAAAATCGATTTATTGATCCAATGGCTACCATACCAACACGTGGCCAAACCTAAGCTGTCGAATCCTCTAGCAGAATTCGATTTCCCCCTAACGGCCAGCTGAAGTGTCCACCACGTGGTGCCACGTCAGCGCCACATGGCCGACGTCGGCGCTCGTTCGCCAGCGCATCGTTAGAAGGCTGTATCTCTGCCTACAGAGCGCCAAATCACGTGAAACCAACGCCAAACGACTCCACTCTTCATCCTCTACAACATATATGAGTCTCAACACAATAGAATCAGATTTGACTACCCTACCTAGCTCGACCAAAGCTAGTCTCCAGTGAGTAGTCGCCCTAGCCATTCTTCGCGAGATCTAGCTAAACAGAACAATCAGGAAGCATTTGTAGAAGTTAAGGAAACTTACCTAGGACTCGCAAGGCTTCGGTTTGGTCTAGAACGAGCTATCAAGCTTACGACCAATCGAGGAAGGTTGGAGGCCGACTCGACAAATCGTGTGGTAAAAATGCATCAAATGAAAGCAGATGCGATCAGTGAAGTTCAAGGGATGGATCGCAAGTCTTAGCACTCGAAATAATGCACTAGAACTCTAGTTACCATGCGAGGTCAAGAGTAAGCATGAAGAGGAACTTCACCTGTTTTCGAGATCGCAGGTCGATATGGAGGGCTCAACACGTTCTTCAGAGCTTAGGGATCACGGAATGGTCAAAAGCGGACTTCAATTCGGCCGAAGGAGGTCCGACGACCGCTTGCTTAGGAGCAGCGCTCTAGAGCTTCGATCGCAATTCTACAGGCTCTCAATGGGCTCTCTTTTTCGCTCTGTCTCTCTTTCTCGACTCCTCTAGAACCAAAATGAGGCTCCCCTTCTCTCCCCAAAACGTCCGGATCAAGTCATCGTCCTTTTGAAATTGACGCGTGCGTTGGGGGTAACTCGGAGACCATTCAACTGTCCAGAAACATGCGCAATGGTCACCGGTGACTGGCCATCGACGGGAATATGATGACTATTTCGTCTAGAGCCTCCGATGATCACAATTTCGTGCCTATTTGATGTGGATTTGGCCTCCATTTCGTTTGGTTCCACCGCGGCACAAATGAGCATGGCTGGAGCGATCCGGCTGACCCAAGTCGTCGGACGGGCCTCGATCAACAAAGGGCACTATGAGGATCAAAATGACTCAACAAATTTCTCCAATTGATGCCAACTGATCCTTCAATTTCACGCTCAAAATTCATCTACGAAATTGTGAAATTGGAGGGAATTGCTGGTTGAATGAGCCGAGTTTGCGGGCCGGATCCTTTTTGGCCCGTAAACCCGATTGAGAACATTTTCCCAAATTTGACATGTAATTCCTTTTAAATTTTCAAATTAAATTTCAGAATTGGATTCAGGGATATCAATTTGACTTTAAAATGTTATTTTCCCCAAAATTTCAACGTGGATTGCACAAAAACCTCAAATTCGACTTAGGATCCAATTTAGGAAATCTTCAAATTGAAGGCCTAAATAGCCAAATCAGACCAAACTACCTATGCCAATCGATTCAGAAAGGTTGAAAACATGGGGAAGTGGTCTCAATTTGTCATGGCAGTCCCTAATTTAAAAGTAATTTCACTTTTGCCTAAATCTAGGGACTAAATTGCAATAAAAGAATGCAATTTTTCCCAATTCACACAATCATGCAATTTCAGTGAATAATTAAACTAAATTATAATGTGGGGAAATCATAAAAATTAAAAAATTAAAAATTAAAAGACTCAAATGACATTTTTTAACCCAAGTTCACCTTTATGTGTAACAAAGGAACACATGAAATTGAACCTGAATTTTGACTTTTTGTGAGGTTAAAATAAAAAGGGAATTAAAAAATATATAGACTATTTTTCTATATTTTTGTGACCTCAAGAGCTATTTTTCTAGATTTTTCATGTATTTTTCTATTTTTCGAAAATATTAAAAAAATACTAAAAATATGAAAAATTATTTTTTGGTTAAAAACGGTTCCTTAGGCTTGGCCAAGGTTACCAAAGTTGATTGTGCAATTGTTCAACTTTTTATGGGTTTTTGTTTTGAATTTTCCAAAAAATAAAAAGAAAAAGACTCATCGAAAATTAGGTATCAACATCTACCCATCTTTGAGGGAAATCTCGTCAGAGGTTTCTCTCAAAGACAAAGTGACACCAGAGTCCTGATCGACTCAACTAGGGAAAATGAAAGAAAATGAATCATGACATTCAATCTTTCATGTTAAAAAGTGTTCACCAGTAGGGGAATGTTGTCTGAATATTGCGCCATGCGAGTTAGATAATACTTCAAATGTACTTTGGGATAGCCCGTCCCATTGTATTTCCTTACGAAGTCTAGTTCCTTATAGTCAGCTAGAACTTCGATTGTGAACGGAGTCACCTTATCGAACCTGGAAAGCTCATAGCCTTGACTAGCTAGGCACTCTTTTTCGCAAGCCTTTTTGCACCTCTTCAGATTTAGGGGCTTGTTTCTCTTTTCCTTCCAAATTTGTTACCATCGGAGCAATCCTTGGAGGTATTTCCACATTAGGAATAGCGGGATGGCCTTGATTGGCATCATTAGAAGAACCTAGTTGGATATTGGGATCAGGATCAGTCGGGTATTTCCCTTGACTCGTAATGACCATAGCCATCAATTCTGCGACCATAGTAGGCACAGTGTTCATTTTTGTTTACAAACCCATTACACGAGGAGCGAGTTCCTCTTGTTCCATCCTCAATAATCGAGCTTTGCTACGAGGTGATTATATATCACCTATTTTACAACGAACTAGTTAGAATTGAAAGAATAAGCACTTAACATTGTAAAATTTCAGAATCTCCTCAATGTCATGTTCATTTGAGAAGAATGAGGGAAAAGGCCTATTAACGGGCCTTAATCCCCTCAAAGAAGGTCTCTTTCTCCATTCGTCACAAATAATCATGCTATTGACGAAGAGTTAACCCATGATAATTATTTTATGCTAAATCATGATGAATATATCATATATGTATAAATTAGATCAAAACGAGTTCATTACAATCAAAAAACTTAAAGAGTGATCAGTATGTCATGAAATGCAACAACAAATGCTAAGACTAATGGGGAAATATCTATCCAATTCGCGAACGCTTGGGACAAGGGATGTCCTCCAAGTCTGCAGATCCATCTGAATCCCACATGTAAGGGTCTTTATCGCAAAATAATGGCTCTGGATCTTCGGAAATGTATGGCTTAACTCCGGGAAAATTTGGCATGATATACTCCAGTATGTAAGGCTCGATCTCTGGCTCTCGAGGGGTTATATGCTCAGGGACATACGGCTTCACTAGAGAGTGACGGAACTCCTTAAATTTCTTGATATACTCCTTAGATACTCGATGAGTATCCATCTCCTTATCTAAATAGTCTGGCAATTCCACTTCCTGAAGCGGAGAACTCTGTAAAACATAGATAATAAGCTTGATCTTGGCCCTGTAAGTCCTCGTGGATTGTTTAGTAAACTCGCTATAGGGTAGATCAAACGAGAATATCCCGGGACATACTTCTGGTGGGATTTCTTAAAATATACCTAATTGTCTCACGACTCGGATCAGGTAGTAACCAATTCCACATGTATAACCTAGTGAAGGAATAGGGTTTCCCTCTATACCAGCAATGTAGGCCTCTAATAATCTTGGCCAAGTCAACTGCCATTGGATATACTCTGGTTCTAAGCGCTCAAGTACCTCCTCCCACTTTTTGAAAGATAGTTTAGGAACTAAGGATTGACATTGCAAGAAGGATTTAAGGGGATGAACATGCTCACTAATCTCATAGCACCCTACTCGAAGATCAAAGGTTTTGATGTGAGAAGTGAACCACAAATGGAGAAATCAATTTGATGCTTGGAAAGTGCCCTTTTTGGCGGATTGGAAACGGTTTAAAGAAAGGAAAGTCTCAGCTAGGATAATGTTGAGCGATATGAAATACAGATGGATTAAAGGTAGTCTTAGATGTAGGAAATAGGATAAATGCAAAGAAAGCCAGCATAAAAACCTTGGTCGATCTATGACCAGTGTCGGTTGGGAGAGAAGAGTAGTTGTCAAAGAGATATGTGAAGGTAAACTTATAGGACTGGTTGTAAACTTTCTCTATTTTTGGGACTTTGAGACGAAGAAGCTTAGACAAAGATTGAGTGGGGTCCATATCTAGAGAGCGTTGGGTTAAATGTTTGTCAAATTCAACCCTTGTGATGGCGGTGTACTCTTTAATAGTTGGTATGATCTCCAATCCTTGGAAGTTGAAAGTCATAGTACATGAATCCCAACATCTTGCTAAGGCTTGAATAAGCGCGGGTTGGTATTCCACCTTGATAAGGTCTACTTATTCCACCTTGATAAGGTCTACCAATCTACCTAACAGTCCTTCCACATATGCTTGGTTGATTAGACTGAGGCGATTCCACCATTGCGTCAACTCCTTACGTGGGACCGGGATGATCTTGATATCTTCATTCCCCATTTTCTATAATATGCAGAAGAATGATCCCAAAGTCAATTATCACGGATTATGATGTTCCATGCATGAGTTATGATGCAAATGCAATGAATACACACTCATTCAATTTCTTGTTCTCTCTTGGTGAAATAAGGGTTAAATGCTCTTATTTGACCAAAAGGAATGAAATAGAGTGTTTTAAATCAAATTTCGCCAAAGAAATCATGCAATTAGTTAGAATCGTGTAAATGATTGGAATGAAAGTCATCATCACATCTATGACCAAAAAGCTCAAAAGAGGTCCAAGCAGTATGAATATAACTTAGAAGATCCCTAATACATCCAGATCTTGGGAGAAAAGTTAAGAGGATTCCCAAGATAGATAATCCAATACATGTTGTATGAAAATGAAAGACGAATCACATAAATGTGATAAATCCTAAAGATGCCCCAAGTTCGATTAGTTCATATCAGAGTCCTCATCTGACGAAATCTCCACCAATCTAGGGAAATGTGTACAATCATATATGGTCTTGCTCCTCTCCTCCGGGAAATAGTTCGGAGCGAACCTAAATGTGTGGGTCAATTTTCTATTCTTCATAAACCACTAATGGAATTCTCCTTCTTTTCTATCAAGGATAACCTCTTGGGCTATCTTGATTAGAGAGTGCTTAGGAGTAGTCCTAATTGCACGACAACGCTTTTTCAACTTCATGAGTAGTCCCAGGTGTCGCGACCCATAGCAGACTTTTCATGTCGAGATGGGTTAATGGGCCGTCCAGGTCTGGTTGGACGCGAGCCTCTCCCAAGGCCCGTTACCCAAGTCACAACGGAGGTATATGTGGTCGACCTTCAGTGTGATCTAATGACATGTGATACGTGAACATGCTAAGGAGTTGTCACCAATCGTTTCGTGGAGGGTACGATTGGAAATCCTATCGAATAGTCAAGAGCTTCTATTCAATTCTACGAGAACTAGAGAAGTGGCATCGGGGACTTAGTTACGCCAACTATCAGAGATGACTAAATCATTTAACCTAAGATTTCATGCAGATGAGTGGGGTACAAACCATAGATCTAGGAGTTCATGCATACAGGAGTGGCTACCCTAGCGCTCACAATCAATAAAAGAAGGTGCGTAAATTAAGGATTCAAGACATGTGAATAAATCATATGAATACAATGTAGCATCCCTAATAAGGTCCTATTAGCCTAGAAAAACGTCAATCAAGGCTTAAGAATGATTTGCCCATGATGGGCGAAATCGTAATTTCGAAGGAATTTGGGAAAATTTTCCAAAAAGGGAAATAATCATTTCAGATAAAATGTGCAATCAAAAGAGGTCAAAAATAAGATTGATCATCAAATTGATCCATTTCCTATTTTTCGACAATTTTTAAAAAAAATTGAAATTTTAGAAGGCGATTAACCTTTTAAGGGGTAAAATCGTTATTTCAGAAAAAGGGAATGAGACATGAAAATCTCAAACAGGAGGATTTGTCATCCGCCGGACCGAAATCTAAATTTTGAGCAATTTCCACGACTCATTGGAATGGGGAAGACAATTTACCATTTGAGGGTAAAATCGTCATTTCATGAAAAATGCGAGACTTTTAAATCTAAGCAAAATGATTGGCCACCTAACTGACCCTAATCCTAATCTTGGCATTTTCAACCTATCTCGGATATATAGCAGAGGCGATTCCCTCCTAAAGGGTATAATCGTCAATTTTAGGAAAGACGGATAAGAAATCCCAAAAATAGGATTAATCAGTTGTCTGTTGTGACATTCAGAATTCCGACCCTTTTCGAGGCTATTGATTGGAAAGGCATCGATCGGTGTGTTTCAGTCATATCTCGCTCAGAGCTGGCCACTCTCGAGTCGACTGACCGAAAGGGTATGACTAACGCAGAGTTAGTACGTGGACCAAGGAGACTCGAATGAGAAATGGCACTTTGACCATAAAAATTGTCGAGGGGATATTTTGAGCCAGTAGACATCGATCTAGGAACGATCATGGAATGCCTTGCTAGTGTTATACGTTGGGACGCGGGTGATTCCGCCTAACCAATGTGTAATTTGCGAGAATTTCCTAAATCGGATTCCGACGATCAGGACCGCAGGAACAAGCGATAAACCCTCACAATTACATGACAACCAAAGTTGCTACGACAAGAGTAATCCTAAGGTCGATACGCGTAACACCTGCAAGAGCTGCCCGTCAGTTTGAGATACACTGGAACTACAGTCGACGAGAAACTTGTCATGATTTGGACCTCGGAGTTGGGTATCATATATTGGAGAAATCCAACATTAAGAAAACAATTGGACGCCGCCTCATCGAGAGGAATTAAAGTCATGATTCGCTCCATAAGATTAGAAAAAAAAACAAGATTTTGGACTGAAAGTGAAAAATGACTATTTTGCCCTCGAAGGTTATTCATGCTTTTAAGAATGGACAAGGGCGTTTTGGTCATTCCTCCCTTCCCTTCCTTGGTCGAAAATCTAGGGGTAAGAGGGTCATTCTGGGTCCTTGATATTTTGCTTAGAGAAAAGACAACCTATTAAGCTATGGCCTAGGACCTAGGTTAAATATTAATGACTTAGTCTAATCCTCACCAACCATGTCATGTCATTCTTTTCCTTGGGGAAAGAAAGCTTATTCTTCCTCTTCTTCTTTTCACCTTGGCCGACCACCAACCTCCTCCTTCTCTTCTCTCTCTCGGCCCCATGTTCTCTCTCGCCGCCCAGCCCCGACGCCGTTCACTGTTTTGGCCATAACTTCTTCTTCTCTTATCCAATTGAGACGATCCACCCACCATTAGAAAGATATTTCTCTTGCCGTTCCAACAAGGTATTATGATCCCAAATCCACCCAGCCTTTCGTTCTGTAGAGCTGTTTGAAGGAGAAAAGGTCGGATCAGTCAGTTTTGACTCGCGAGCACCTAAGTGGGATTTCCGAGCTCTCTTCGCTCCAAATTTTGGTAAGCCACTCCATGAACCTAGTTAGGACATTTGACAACATGTATTTGAGGTTTAGATAGATTTTTTATGGATTTTATGGTTGAATCTCTGTGATTTTCGAAGGGACAGAATCTGTCCAACCGGACCGGTTTGGAAACCGTGGCACTTTGGAGCCCGACGAGGTATCATTTGGCTTGGAAATCTTCGGTAAGTCTCCTTAGGACATGGTAGTAAGTGTAACAAGGAGTATGTGGATTAGAAGGGGGATTAGACGAGTTTCAATGGCTGATTTCGTGTGGTTTCCCCTGAGGACAGAATCTGACCGCCGTGACCAACCGAGGAAACCGTGATTCCTTGAGGAGTTCCAAGGCTTTGTCTTGATTGGATTTCATCGGTAAGTCATCCTAAGATGTGGATTGATATGTAATAAAGGTGTTTATGGGTTAGAATGGTGTTTAAACGGTGTTTAATGGTCAGTTTGTGTGAATTTCTCTAAGGTCAGAATTTGTCCAGTGCCGATCAGCTTAGTCGAGTGGTTGTGCGGCCTCTTTGAGGGGAATTTTCTTGTTCATTTAGCTTGGTAAGCTATTCCTAAACCTTTACTAGGGAGTTAGGGTATTAAAGGACAACCTCGTTTGAGAAATTGATGTTTTACAAACCGATTTTGAATTGAGAAAAGTTATATCCGAATCTGCCCTGTTTTTGAATGAGCTATGCTTTAGTGATTCTTGGCTTGAATTATGAAATCAAGGTCGATTTATGAAGTCCTAACTTGGATATGAGATATGGTTGAAGTCAGTCTTGTATTGTGGAAGTTCCGTTTGAAATGAATGCTTTTAAGTGGCATGAATCATTGACTGAGTCCCGAGATGGTTTATAAACCGAAATCTGAGATTAATTTTGGGGTAATGTCAAGCCTTGAATCAAAATAGAGGTTAATAGATGCATGCGTTAAGTTGAATTATGCATGGTAGCATGAATTTTGTTAGTTTCAAAGAGACCTCGTTGTTGATTTCGATTAATGAGACTCGTGAAATCTCAGAGTTTGAATTGAGGTCATGGCATGTGAATTGAGGCCTTGTGCCGTTTGCTTTTGTATGAATGACTGGAAAAATGAATGAAAACTTAAGGCCAATCTAGTCGGGTGTTTGATCCCGACGTTGGGTGTTTGATCCCAACTTTTAGTGACGGGTGTTTGATCCCGTGTTTGAGTGTTTGATCCCAAAGTTTATGAGCTCAGGGACTTGTTCCCATTTGGCATGACGAGGTCACTGCGGCTAGAGAGTCTTACAATCGACCGAATCATCTCGTGGTGCTGGGGTAACGAGAGTCACTGTAATGACCGAATCATCTCTAGGTCCGGACGCGAGAGTCTTCATGTTGACTGCTTCGAGGGAGTTCAGGTATCGGGCGTCACATGTTAGACCGAATCATCTCGCAGGATTGGCCATGGCGAGAGTCTCATAGTTGACCGAATCATCTCGACGGTGCTGGGGAGCGAGAGTCACTATGACGACCGAATCATCTCGTCGTAATAAAGTGAAAAGATGAATTATTTTCTGTGGCTAATTGATTTCATAGCAAGAAATGGCTTGACTAAAGGGAATTCATCTTGAGGCCCAAGGCGCTTTGGCGCGGGCGGGTAACGACTTGTTACCATTGACTAAGAGTCAAAGTTTTATGAGGAAAGGAAATGAAATTGAATATTAAGCTTTACGAGACAATGAGATCGATTGATAGTTTTGGAACAAAGAATTGTTTCCTTTGAGCTTGCTTAATTGAAAACCCTGCCTAAGTACGAAGCCGAGCGTTTATCATGATTCTGACTATCAAGTTATTTGAAAAAGATTGGAATGTCAATTTAGGTCAAAAATGTGCATTGTTTGTGAATCATGTTTTGCCGAGACAACCATACTTTTACCATGACAAAAGCTTTTATTCGAAAAATACCAGTTTAGGGTTAGGTCTAGTTTACTGAGATTTATATCTCACCCCGTCGTGGGACAACATTTTTCAGGTCCCTAAAGACGAAGTCCCGTGGATGCCGAAGACGATTAGCCGAAGAAGCACTTGATGTATTTTAGACATGTGACCTTGTATGATCTTCCATTTGTAAACCGAAGCCGCTTTGAATGTTTGGTTAAATATTTTTGATGCATCGTTCTAATGCCCTCTTTTATTTAATAAGTGTAGGGTTGTTTTTCTCGCTTTCGTTTGCTTGCTTCATTTAGGTCCTTTGCCATTTGGCCGTCGGATCCTGGATGACTATCGGAGTTAACGGCTGCTGAGGGATGTCCGCGTGCCCGCCGGGCTCGGGGTGTGACATATGTGATCATTACTAAACTTTTGGGAATTTCTGAAATGCCTAGGAATTTTCTACAAATTTTTCCTAATTTTTGGGTTTAACCTTGAGGTTGAATGACTTAGCTACCCTCTTCTGGTAGCTTTATCCATGATAGATTGCCTTAAGATGCTTTTCGTCAATCAGGTTCAACTGCTTATATATGTGTTGAATCCATTCTGCTTCAAAAAGCTTAACTTCTGATAATACACTCAAGGATGGAATCGCCATTTCCACGGGTAGTACGGCTTCAATGCCATAAACTAGGGAATAAGGAGTTGCCCTGGTTGAAGTCTGAATCGATGTTCGGTACGCCATTAACGCGAAGGGTAGTCCTTCATGCCAATCCGTGTAATTTTCGGCTGTCTTTGCCAAGATCTTCTTGATGTTTTCATTTGTCGCTTCAACTGCCCCATTCATCTACGGGCGGTAAGTGGACGAATTAAGATTTCGAATACCGAAGTCATCCAATAGATCATCGACAATCTTGTTATTTAGATTGGACCAATTGTCCGTGATAACTGCCTAGAGAGCACCATATCGAGAGATTATATCCCTCTTGATAAATCTCGCCACACTTCTTGCGATGACATTCGCATAGGAATTGGCTTCTATCCATTTTGTAAAATAATCAATCGCTACCAGAATAAAGCGATGACCATTTGATGCAGTTGGGTTGATTGGCCCAATCATGTCTATTCCCCACATAGAAAATGGCCATGCTTCTTACATCTGATGAAGCTCATGGGGAGGTGCGTTGATCTTATCACCATACACCTGACATTGATGACACGATCTCACATGTTAGCTACAATCTGACTCGATGGTCATCTAGTAATAACCAAGTCGCATGATATTCTTTGTGAGGAGATGGCCGTTCATATGTGGTCCACATACCCCTTCGTGAATCTCCTTCATGAGTATACTCGCCTTTTTAGCGTTTATGCATCTCGACAACACTGAGTCGAATGATCTCGTGTATAGGGTCTCACCGCTGAGGAAAAACTTGGTAGTAATCTTGGCTATGTATTTTCTATTACCAGCCTGACATCCTTTGGGAAATTCTTCTTTTATAAGGTAATTTTTTATGTCATCGTACCATGGCTCTCCATCGAACTCTTCTTCGATCAACATGCAGTAAGCATGCTTCTTGATCATGCCAATCCTTAATGGCTCCATATCCAGTCTACCTGGTACCTGTAACATTGAGGTTAACGTGGCCAATGCGTCTGCAAATTGGTTTTGCGTTCTTGGTAAATATTCAAACGACACCTCTTCAAATTCCAAGGTCAATTATTCCATGTACTCATGATAAGGAATGAGTTTTGCATCTTCCGTCTTCCATTCTTCTTGCGTCTCAAGGATAATAAGCATAGAATTTCCATAGACTTGCAACTTTCGTACTTTCATAGAGATGGCCAACTGCAGACCTAGAATACATGCTTCGTATTCTGAAATGTTATTAGTACAGGAAAACACCAGTTTCGCGGTAACTGGATAGTGTTGGCCTTTCGGAGATGTGACATCCCAAAATTTCGACCCTTTTCGGGGCTATGAACTGGACCTCGAAAGTGGGTATCAGATATTAAGAAATTTCAACATTTGAAAGGAATTAGACGTCGCATCATCGAGTATAATTAATATTGAAAAAATGAAATTTTGAACTGTAAGTGTGAAATTACTTTTTAATCCCTGAGGGACATTCTTGCCTTAAGATTATTCAAGGGAAAATTAGTCAATTGGCATTCCCCTATAGTGGCCGAAAAACATGAGGGCGATTTGGTCAATGAACCCAAGATTTTTTATGGATAAAAAGACAAGTGTCATGATTTGGGATTAGAGATCCACTTAGCATTAATTGTGGTATTACCCCAACTACCATTCTACCTTGTTTGACCATGGGAGATTAAGAAAAGCCTCTCTCTCTCTCTCTCTCTCTCTCTCTCTCTCTCTCTCTCTCTCTCTCTCTCTCTCTCTCCTCCCATCATTCGGCCAGACCGCTTTCTCTCTCTATTTCCCATTTCCCCTTCTTCCTCCTTGTTTTCTCTCTCTCTCTCTCTCTCTCTCCTCCCATCATTCGGCCAGACCGCTTTCTCTCTCTATTTCCCATTTCCCTTTCTTCCTCCTTGTTTTCTCTCTCGCTCAGACCACTGCCAAGTCTCATCGACGCTCACTCTTCCGTTCTCTTGTCGTTCTAACGATATTTTGTGAGCCCAATTTGACCTAGACGTTTGTCTCGTAGAGCTATTTGAAGGAGAAAAGGTCAGACTGGTATGATCCGAACCTGCGAGCTCCTAAGTGGGATTTCTAAGCTCTCTTCACTCCAATCTTCGGCAAACCACTCCTTGAACTTAGTTAGGACATTTAGCAACTTGTATTTAAGGTTTAGATGGATTATTGATGGATATTAAGGGCTGATCCATTGCTGTTTTGTTTGATAAAATCGGACCGGCTCTATCTAGGGGATTTTCCTAAGCTTGCTGCCCTTGCCGGAGGTTTCTTGCTTAGATTCTCAAGGTAAAGGCATCCTAAGATTGGTCAACATGTTAAGAGAAGAATGGCTGTGGAATAGAGAGAATTTGATGGGATTAAATGGCCGTTTGTGACGTATTGCATAAACAAGACAGATTGTTGTACATCGACCGAACCGTGACTTTGGGAGGCCGTTCAAGGACTGATCTCACTTAGTTAAAGTGGTGAGTTGATCCTTAGACTTAGTTTACTGTGTTAAGGGACCCTTGGTTGAGGTTTGGAGTAATTTTGATGAGGTTTGGTGGTTGGTTTTGTATAGACTTTCGAGAGGACGATTCTGCCTTTTTGGGGATAGCTTGGTACCGCGACGTTGCGTCGCCCAATCTGTGGAATTTCTATGCCTAAGCTCGAAGTAAGTTGATCCTAACTCTCTATTAGGATTTTTTTGTTGTTGTTAAAGATCTCTCTATTAGGATGTTAGGTTACTAATAGACCAAGAAATGAGTGGATTTGATGGACTACATGTGTTGTTTTGGCTGGAATTTCCCCATACCCGAATTGATGTTGATGTGATTGATTGTGCTTGATCGTGGTGGTATAAAATAAAGTGAATTGTGGCAGTGATAAGCGAATATGCTCGGTTATGAATATCCAAGGATATACCGAGTGAAATTTTGAGAATTGGCCTTGAGTGACTTGATTGAACTAATGAAAGTCCTAATTGAACTACTTGGGTGTTTGGTCAAGGCTAGTCCATATGAATTGTTTCACTAAATTATGATTGTTCCCTAATGATCAAATTGATCAAGTAAACCCCTAAAGCATGTTCGGCCATGGATGAATTGAAGTGAATGAGCAACTTGCTTGATTGATTTCCTTGTTGAGCAATTGATAATATACCCTTGTGTAGGCTCGGTCATGATTGATCTTTGAAGTAAATGGCTAATTGTTTGTTTAATCGAGTTGTACTCGATCATGAAGTGATGAAATAGTGAGAAATGGTTGAGTTATGATATGTGCTCCAATTTATGATAAATAAGGCTTGAGGGCCGAAGGGCATTCTTGATTGATGAAGTGAACAATTTATTGTAGCGCGCCTTAAATGATTGGTTTATAAGCCTATGTGCATATGGTGTCTTGATGAATTAAACGCGGAGCTTGAGTAAATCCTGAGGCATCGTTATGCGGAATTCGACCTGAGGCGTATTGACGCGGGTCTACGAAAGACAAATTGTACCATGATGCGTTATGACACGGGATTTGGATTATCCTAACGCGTTATTACGTGGGATATTGCACTTGGCCAAGTAAGGATGACTAACCTGATGCGTTATTACGCGGGTAGTATCCTAACATGATGCGTATTACACGAACGATTGAGAAACACAACTTGATGCGTTATTACACCGGTCCTAGCAATATGTATGTGTTGACCTGAGACGTTATGACGTGGGTCTTGCCGAGCATGTTACAGCAGCCTAAAGCGTCATTATGCGGGCCTTGCTATTGAGAATTGAGATATATGATGAGATTTCCTCTTGTGAACTTGTGATTGTGCAAAACCTGAAGTATGAAGCTTAGACCTAATCGTGAATTGGTGACTTGAATCCAACGGTAATTAGAAAATGGTCTCAAGTGTGTATTTCTAATGAAAACCCTGCTATTGTACGAAGCTAAGATTTATCATGATTTATGACTAAGTCAAGTTGATTTTGAAAATACTTGAAATACATGTTTCAAAAAGTGTTTGGAGGTACTGGCAGCCTAGTTTAGGGTTAGGTTTAGCTTACTGAGATTTATATCTCACCCCATCGTGGGATAAACATTTTTCAGGTCCTTGGCGATAGAATTCTCGAGATTATCTTGAACTAGCAGTTGAAGATGCCCCATTGAAGAAGTGATGTTAAACCTGACCTAGTTGCAACTTCTTTGTAAACTAAAGCCTTGTGTAGAATCTTGATTAAACGTTTTCGTGGTGTAGTCCTGAAGTCATCTTTTGTGTTAATGAAAGGGAGTTATTTTTCTCGCTTCCATTTGCTCATATCATTTGTATGGATTTAAGTTTTCGGCCGAAGGATCCTCGGAGACTATCTAAGAAGAACGGCCTGGTGGGATGTTCGCGTGCTCGCCTGGTCCGGGGCGTGACATCCTCATCTATTTGGTATCAGAGCAAGGTCAGCTCGATCCAATTTGATTAAGGCTTGGAATGATAAGGAGCGATGACTTGCGAACGATTAGATAGTGAGACCCTTAGGATTAAGTATTGATTGCTAAATCTCAAGGATTATAGGCTTGAACTTGTGTTGCACTTTCATGGCTATAGTTTCGATCTTAATTGATGATCTTGGGTTGTGATATGATTGAGGTTCGTAAGGAAGCGAACAAAAATCGAGGAGCTATAAGCATGAATTCGAGGTTGTAGGTATGTTTGAGGTTAATAGAGAATTGCTTATGAGCAGAGAGTCAGTTGGATTACATGATTGTGATTGTGGCTTAACAACGATCAAAACTTGAGGTATATGGTTGAACATAGGCAATCGATCTGTGAGATCTAATGGTCCTTTGTGGAATTAGAAAATTTTCTATCGATAAGAATTGATCTGGAGACGAATGTGGTGGGATGAGTAGAGAAGGCAATTGTGCAGTGCATGTGTTTATGGCATTAGAAGGAAAGTTGAGTAATGTGCATTAGGGGTGAGCATGGGCCGGGCGGGCTGGGTCCAAGCCTAGACCATGAAACCGACCTTGTTATAACTGGTTCTCAGTTTTTGGAATTGAGACCCGACCTTGTTTTTCGGTCCCGACCCTGTTATGGACCCGACCCTATTTTTCTTGCAAAAATACCGATTGATGAAGTCTATTTAATTACCACAAAATCGTAGTTTTCACAAAATGAAGTCTATTTACCAATAATAATGTCTTCAGTAAGACAATCCATATCTAAAAACTAAGTTTCTTGGGTAATATACTCATTCAATAGTTTTTTTTAAGTAACTAAAAACTGGATACCTCGGTATAAAAAAATGGTTCTAAAATCGATACAGGTGGGCCTTCACCTAGAACTGGTACCCGGACCGATTTCAATCGGTTCCCAAAAATTGGAACCGGTACCCGGAATGGTTCAATCGGAACCGGTTCCCGACCCTATTTTTCGGGTGGGCCGATCCGAGTTCTGGGTCAACCCGGTCCGGTTGCACACTCTAATGTGCATGCGTAGGCATATCATTATCGGACTTGATAAATCGCCGCTTTGTATTAGATAAGCTGACGGGATACCTACAAATCGTAATGAAGCATGTTATAGGACGTGTGGAACGGGACTCTCTTCGTAGATGTATGGTTTGGGACAACCTGCAATGACCAGGTCTGATAAGGGCGGGAAGTGAACGCCGGAACAGAGAGGTCCGGAGAAGGAGCGGCTCTTGGCAAGCTTCTAAGATAACAAGGTGGCAGGAATGACCCAAGTCATACATTGGAAGGGACGGGTCTAGGTATCGGGCTAATTCTGATTTTCGTTAAAAGATTTATGGCATTAAAGCTGATCCTCAAGGTGAATTTTCAAAAGTTGCATGGCATTTATAATGGCGCCTGTGATTGGCATGGTTAAGAGCTTCGTACTTGGAAGTGGGTGTTATTTGAAAAAGAGAAACTTTTGACGCGTGTGTTTGACCTGTTTGGGCAAGTTTCGTATTGAACGTTGCTTGGTTGATGCCTTTTGAAATTGAGATAGTCTTCCGTGTTTATGCTAGAGTGGCGAGTGCATCTAAACTTAAAGTATGAGCGATTGACTCATTGAATTGATGCCTTGAGTAGTTGTCTGGTAGTTGACGAGTTAAGACTTGCCTAATAGTTGGATGTTAATTGAGAAATTGCCTTGTTGAGGCCGGCTTGATAAGTGGTTACTAATTAAGGATTATTTGGAATCCCTAGATGATGGCCAATTAGTTGAGAGTTGCCTAAGAACCACTGGATGGTTGATTGCTTGTGATAGCCAATAAGATGAGCAGCTTAAGACTGCTAGACTTGGATGGATGGCTTAGGTCTTTGATTCATTAAATGAAATTGTAGTGGTTCATGTGCCATGAGAACCTTGAATGGAAATGGAAAAAATATATGGGTAGGCAAACTCGAGAAGGAGCTGCCATTGTTACCCAAGTCACTGAGACTGTTGTTGTTGTTGCTAGCAAAGTAACGGAAGCCATAAAAAGGGTGATAGATAATGGGAAGGAAAAGCGTCCGATGGATAATTTTTGTAATGGCCTATGAAGTTCAAGATGGCCGAGTTCTATAGAGCAAATGAATTTGAAACTGCCTTCCTTTGGATTGAGGACTTTGCAAGGAAACCCTAAAGGTTTTGGGTACACTAAAGAAAGAAAGTGACCTTGGCAGTTACTAGCCTTAAGAGACTGTCGATGATTGGTGAAGGTCACAAAATGAAGAGCTTTCCTTGAATGCATGAAATCTGTTTGGATTGCCTTCGTCGAGTTGCTTAATGGGAAGTACTACTCTGAAGTTGCTCGAGAACAAAGGTTGCGTGAGTTATATCAGCTTGCAAGAGTATGAGAACGATCGGCCAATGTGAGACAGAGTTCTCAAGGTCGCCTAAGTGTACTAAAGGTGGTCAAGGACCCCTTGAATGAAATAAGTAAGTCCCTGAGTGAATTGGAATTTAGAAGCCTTATGGTTAGTTGTTATTCTTGAATCTGAGGAACTGTAATGGATCCTAAGGAAAGAAGTAGATTGTGACATTCCGAATTCTGACCCTCTTCGAGGCTAGTAAATTGAAAAAAATTCATCAAGGTAATTTAGTTGTATCTCGCTCGGACCTGATCAATCTCGAGTTAACTGACTATGAAATGGGATCTCGAAATTGGACATCGGACATTGAAGAATTCCAACATTTGAAAGGAGTTGGACGTCGCCTCATCGAGGGTAATTAAGATTAAAAAAGTGAAATTTCAGACCGTGAGTGAGAAATTACCCTTTTACCCCTCTAAGGATCTTCTTTCTTTTAACACAAGCCAAGGACAATTTTGTCATTTTCCAATCACATATAGTGAGGGCACAATGGTCTTTTGACTCAAGATTTTTATGAATAAGAAGACAAGTGTCATTACTAGGATTAAGAGGCTCACTAAGCATTAATTGTGGTCTAAATTTTAACTACCATTCTTCTAACGACCAATTGGGATTAAGAAACCTTCTCCATCTTCCTATCCCTCGTTCGGCCGAGCTCCCTCCCTCTCTCTCTCTCTCTCTCTCTCTCTCTCTCTCTCTCTCTCTCTCTCTCTCTCTCCCATTTTAATTTTACCTCAAACTCTCTCTTTCTCTCTCGCCGCTCAGTCCCGTTGCCCTTCACTGTTCCGACCATAACTTCTTCTTCCGTTGTTAGATGGAGACGAGCCATCCACCATTAGAAAGCTTATTCTCTTGTCGTTCTAACAAGGTATTATGAGCCTAAATTCATCCATTCGTTTGTCCCGTAGAGCCGTTTGAAGCAGCAAAGGTTGTTGCCCGATCCTGTTCCAACCCGTGGAGCTTCAAGTTGGATTTCCAAGCTTGTTTTGGGGAATTTCTTAGGAAAATTTCATGGTAAGTTTATCCTAACCCTCTATTAGGATGTTAGGTTACTAAGCGACAAATTAGAATTTGATTCATGAAGATTTATGGGCTGTTTTGGCATGATATGTGTGGAACCGAAATCTGACCAGTTCGAATTGTGACGTTGCTGACTTGTCATGATTGAATGTCATGTTGTCATGCCAAGAAAATGTTGAATTGATGCTGTGATTAATCGGTGAAGGAGTGCCGTGTGTGGAATTTTGCATGAGTCGATGAATTGTGACTCGATTGCATGCTTGATGCATTGTTGACACCTGATTTTTGACTATTTATTATTGTGATTTTTATTCTTTAAAAATTAATTAAAAATATAAAAAGAGGTCATAAAATCACAGAATCAACTTTGGAAGCCTTGGGCTAGCCTCGGGGACCAATTTTGAACAAAAAATATTTTTTGGTATTTTATAATATTTTTCGAATTTATTTAATTATAAAAATACCCAAAAAATCAGAAAAATACCATTCGTGGTCAGAAAAATACACAAAAATATTCAATAATTTTGTTTTAATTTCCCCTTCCAGTGTGTCACCTTAAATCTTGAAAATTCGGCTTAGGTTACTATGTTTCTTCACAAACATAAACCCGAACCGAGCAAAAAATTCCTTTTCGAGTCTTTTAATTTTCAATTCTCACTTTTTATAAGCTATGACATTGGATTCTAAAGTCTTAAAGTGCAATTAGGTCAATTTGCCCTCCAATTTAATCAATTTTTACCAAAAGGGCTTAATTGCACATTTTTCTTTCAATTAGTCCCCGGTTTCACGGATGTATACGTATGCTCTACGTATTTATACGTCATACGTATTTATACGTTATGCGTATTTGTACTGTTTGGTAACCTCTTTAACTCTTGTAATAATAATAATGGTTATTATTTTTAACACCTTTGTTAGTGCCTTTTTTTAGCATTTTTGTATTGTGAGTGCTATTGCTAGTGCTATTTTTAAATAGCATTTTTGTATTATAAATTGTGAGTGCTATTGTTAGTGCTATTTTTAAATGACATTTATTTATCATAAATTGTGAGTGCTATTGTTAGTGCTATTTTTAAATGGCATTTATTTATCATAAATTGTGAGTGCTATTATTAGATAGAATTTATAATTGTTAGTGCTATTTTTAAATAGCATTTTTGTATTATAAATTGTGAGTGCTATTGTTAGTGTTATTTTTAAATAGCATTTTTGTATTATAAATTGTGAGTGCTATTGTTAGTGCTATTTTTAAATGTCATTTATTTGTGAGTGCTATTTTTAGATAGAATTTATAATTGTTAGTGCTATTTTTAAATACAATTTATTGGAAGGTATTTTTGGCTATAAAAGGATGGCAAGAGTTTTGAGGTTGGGAGGGAGAGACATTTTGTAGAGTGTGCAAATTTTTGAGAGCTTAGAGAGAAGAACACAAACACTCTCTATATTCTCATAATCTTGAGTGAGCAAAATATACTAAGTTCGGAATATTGATTCCGCATATTGCTAGCACAATTGTTGTGGAGTTATTAGTCGTCTCCCCGTTCGTCAATTGGTGGTGCGTCCGAACTAGATGCCTAACACTTGTGGAGGCTGAGATCGAAGAACATCGAACCGACACCTCCGTTCAAGCACGCTACGAGAGGTAATCTATTTACTCCCTTTGAGGCTTTGTGATTTTTTTTCGATTGAAATGCACGAAGTACGCCTCTGGAGATACATGTATGGGTTGTTATTTATTTCCGCTACGTGTTACGTGGATCCCAACAGTGGTATCAGAGCCAATCCTTAGGTGTTTTCGTGCATTTAATTGATTTTTGCAATTTTTGCAATACTATGGCCAATATGTATTAACGAATTGTTCGTCTTACATGGCTAATGGAGGTTGATTGTTTTATATGATAAATTAATCAACGTAGAAAAAATTGAGACTAAATCAATTTTGAATCGAAAATTTATGGCTATCTTATTTTACGTAAAAATTCTGAATATGATTCAACGTAGAATTTTTATTGTGCCTTCCTAAGTTTTAAATTGTAAATTTATTACTTACGTGGGAGGGTGGTGATCATGGAAAAATCCCTAATCGTTGTGATTGATGTATATATGAATGTATGATGATTATTTATATATTTGGGGTTGTAATTATTAAATGGAGGCTGCGTACTCCTTTTATTTTTCATGTAATCTTTATTTTTAGCATAGTCAATTGTTGATGTAAATGCTACGAGGATTACGTGGGGGAGCCTTTTAAGTCGGCGAGCTCTTTAGGGACCAATTCTTGAAGAGTTCAAGAAACCAAGAAGAAGCGAAGAGCGGCTCTCCGTTATTAAAATATTAAAATGATTAAATGTGGTCTCATTGGCTCGAGACCCATTAAATCATAATTCCATGATCACCACGTAGGATAGATGTTTATGTGATTGACATCTATTTATTTATTATGATTACGTGAGCATGTTAAACTGGTTAATGTGCAAAGTCAGACTTACCTCACCCAAAATTGCGCATGCATGAAATCCTAGTTAGAAAAATCACTCGCGTTAGGTACCGAAAGGGCGGTGGTAACGACACCAGCGTAACCAAGTCCCCGAACCCAAAATCTCTAGTTCCGTAGAACTGATCGATCTCTCCCAATCGGTTGGTAAGGTTTCCGGTCTACCCTCCGAGAAAGACCGGTGGCGACTCCAAATGCATGCACAAGTTGCACATGCCACCACGACCACACTAAGGTCGAAATCGATCGGCTCTTATCGCCGAATCCTTCTGAAAAATACTCCCGGCGCGATTTGGTATGGGCCTGGGAGGGCTCGCGCCGATCCAAGGCCCGCGATCGGTAATCCATTAGCCGCGTCCACCTTCGGACGGGTCGCGACAGCTGGCGACTCCACTGGGGACTGTTGCTCTAGAACATATGATTCTAGACCTCATGTGGACTTAGGCCATAATTAAAACGCTGAGTGATTTTTCTAACCATGCAGGCGCTCTCAAAGGTGAGGTAAGTCCGCTTACGATAGGTGTTATATGTTTTTGCAGATTGGAGAAATAAGGGGTGTAGTCCGTGATTAACATTATTTTATGCAGGTTGGCGTAGGAATGTATGTTGTATGGATAATTTGAAGCGCCGATTGATAAACTGTTGTGCATGACTTGCATTGTGATACTCACGACACATGAACACACACAACCGCGCCTAAAACCCCGGGCGCCCCTTATAGGAAAATAATAGAAGGGATTGAAAATGGAATCTCCGTGAGGAAAAACACGGGGTAATCCACTTTTCAATTCTGCTCATTTTGAACTATGGATCGAGCCCCAATGCAACGATAGTTGTGCAATGGAATCTGCTCTTTCTAGAACTCGAGATGGGAGCCTTGGCCTTAGGTTCCAAACCCTTTTGATTTTTAGAGTCAAGCCTCACTTGTCTCATGCGCATGTATGTGAATGATTGGTACACCTCGAAACCAAAAGGTCATTCAGCGCCGCTTATGAATCAGAATCCAAAGACTTAGTCGCGAGTTTAAACGAACCAGGATGGCATGGAAAAGCGCTGGACCACCCTGGAGAATCAACTGATGAGGGCAAATGCCTTTTGACCGGGGCAGCCGGGTCAAGTGTAAAAACGTGTCGTTCCTAATTATTTTTCAATCAGATACCGGCATAATATTTCCTATCTTTTCCTCTCAGGTGAAAAACAGGTAGAGAAGGAAAATCCATTTGTGGATAGACACGAGGGACATGTTTTACATGGCACACATTTGTCAAAAATGTCCTCATCCGATCACATGCAAGATGATAATGGAATGATGGTAAAACTGTAATCGTTCCAATAAGCCCTTCGAGTGTTATACTTGACTGGGACCTTCATGTCTTTTATCTACAGGATAAGATGGTTGAAGAACAACAAAGGGAAGCTTGCCTTCCCTACAAGATGGAAAGAAGTACACCTTCATCGGGCATCACCCATTGGGTTTGCAAAAACAAGATGGATTTATTGCGATGAGCCTTAAGTAGACAACGTGAAGCTGGGGCAACCTAATTTGGATCGACTCTCTTGAAGTCGAAAAGGGTGTATTCGTTCCAAATTAAATTGATTTATTCACAAGCTGATATGGTTTCCCATTCTTGCAGGTGATGATAAAAATGAATGGGACCACTGAAGAATTTCCATCGTCTGGGATGCCCGAAGCGACTAAAGTTGTTGAAGTACTCAATCACGAGTGAACCCATGCTTGCGAATAGCATGAATGCATCAACACGACATGATCAAACTGCCTACAAATAAATCAGCCAACCCAGGCGAATCACTCATTGGCCGGGGGCAAACTCTCATAAGCCCCATGAAGACACATCAAACAAGGGTTATCAAATCCAGAGATGACAAACAGCAAGACCAACTTCACGGGAGCAAAATCCTCGAAAAGCACTGTTCCTTCAAATGTGCGTGGACGCCTTCAGATTGGACTAAAAATCGTCGACAAACGCGGAAAGTGTTAAGGCATGTTGCCAAGACGAACGTCGCCCAACTGGGGCAGAACAGCTGTTAATCTCACGAACAACACCCATAAATACAGACGAGAGAAGATATTCCCAAAGTGGATGAGGATTGCAGCAAGATGCATGAATGAATTTAGCTGGGACAGACATGAAAAACCATGCCTAACTGGGGCAAGTGAATCATTTGTACGCCGGACGTTTCTTCTCTGGCAAAATCCGGGGACGCAATGACAGAGTCGTCCGCATCAAGTAAACCCCAAGATGCGAATTTGGGTGAACGGTAATCTTGTATCGTTCCAATTTGGTCTCCGAAGACCACATGCCTAACATGAGTTTTTTCACTCATTTAACAGGAAGTCGTTGGCACCGAAAGCCTCAAAAGAAAGGAACTCGCCAACAAGGAGGCGAATAAAACTATTGACCTTGGAAGTCAGGAGTCCAGGAAATGATCTTTGATTATAAGACCTAGTGGAGGGTAAAAAGTATCGCTTCCACGCTTCATGTTTGACATGCGTTCTGATAAAAATTTCTTTTTCCTTGAATAAAAGGAACTCTGAAGAGTGGCGCTGGAATGCGTCCAAAAACACAAATGGATCTCCTCTGGGGCAAATCCTTGAGAAAGATTCATCGCCAACCAAACGGAGGGATCAATGCCACAAGATAGAGGGCCAGATTCTGCAAGACGCGCGTTTGTGTTCAAATGGAAACGCAAAGCAAGAACAAGGCTGTATCGTTCCAATTTGCTTTGAATTTTGGAACGCAAACTGACACTTAATTCCCATCTTTGACAGGGGATTGCCATCAAGGCGAGCAAGTTTTCACACCCCATGAATTACCCGTTGGAGTACACGACCAAGGGTAAGATGTATCGTTCTAATTTTTTTGAAAAATTCGTGAACGTACAATAACATGTTTCTTCTGCATTTTCAGGGATCTCCAGCCGCGGGGGACAGGTAAGTATCACTTTCCCCAATCCATTGAAGATGTTAAATAAAAAACAGAGAGAAAAAGAAAAGCTTTCAGAATCTAATGTCTAGAAAAGACATAGAATTCAAACTTCATTGGCATTCATGTTTTGAAATAGGAGGTTATCTGAACATGAATAAGAACATGCATTGTGCACCATAAAATCCCCTTGACGGGTAAAATTTTTGGGAAAACGAAAGAGATTTTTCCAATCAAAAGTTGTTCAAAACTCTCAAAAGGACGTTTTCTCAAAAGACTAGAGGCAAAGCCTAGTCCAAACACGTCCTATACACACTTAAGAGAGAAGTGGAGCGAATCAGACAGCAAAATCTGGACCTACGGAAGTAGGGACCATTCGCAGCGATTACATGGGTTGGGACGACGGAGGCATTCATTTCATATCCCCCGAACACTACAGGTGACCGTTGATAACCCCTTTGAACGGCGATTTTCATTCTTAACCCTGTCAAGAACCACCCCACATCGGGGCAAAATGGAGGTGAGTCCAGCAGCATCAAGAGAAAATGGTTAGAAATTTTCTTGCTCGGACTAACATTAATCTTTGTGTGTTGTTTATATGGTAATCCAAGTGCCATAGGATGATGAGAAGCATTCATTTCTCTATCCCACACACCGAATCCTTTGCATAGCCAAGTTGAGCCTGCAAAATCATTTCATAAACCCGTTGGTGATCATTGCACATTCCAAGACGGATGCAGCATCACTTCAGAAACGAAGGAGTTCAAGACTTAGGGTTTGCAAAAAAATTCCTAAGTTAATGTTTAACCTTGTTAGACCTTTGATCATAGGTCTAACACGATCCCATGAAGATGGGAAAAAGTGGGATTTCAAAAATGAATGAGAAAAATCCACGGCATCGAGAAAAAGCAAAGTGCCTGGTAAAAGCAAGGCCGATGCTCGTGTAAGTTGTTTGATCGATCCGCAATGAAGCCGGATGGGAAAAGAGGAAATCCCTAAAGGAGCCAGATCAAAAAGACTACTCCCCAAATGGTGTCAAGCGTGGAGCAGAGACGCAGACAGAGTCATCAGTCTCTTAATGAGACGAAACGCTCTCTGAAGAGCTGGTGCACACCTCAAAATCGGTTGCGCATCCCAAAAACTGAAGGTGCAGAGAGGAAAGGGCAGGTGGTAAATTTGCAATGATCACCAATCTCAAACCCTTCGTAATTTCTGGGCCAAAAATAAGCCTTTTTCGGTCCAAAATCCTACCAATGTTACGACCCTGAAACAGTCTTCTCTGACTAAGACACTTGGGTTAACATATTGCTTAGCTCGAAGAAGTACGAGCAAGACTATTCTTTCTCATTTTGCAGGGTTCTTGACTTGTAAACCCGGAGCAGATGGTGAAGACTTTCATTCAATGGCCTCGACTCAAAAGCGGGTCCCCCTTGAAAACCAATATCCAAGCTCAACATTACGGTCCCATGGAAGACCTCCCGACCGATCAAAATGTATGCGCTGCGAATGAGCCTAAAACCTAGGCACAGGTTAGTAGGGAATTGAGTGCATCCCCTACAAAAACCACTATCTCAAAACAGGTGAGAAGACCTCATTGTCGAGAAATATTCCAATTGATGTTTTGAACAAACTCTTTTTGGAATTTTCAAACTGTTGGATCCAGATTTTCCGTGCAAGGGATTTGTGATCACATTTGCATGTTGCAAGAATGCTTTGGGTAACCTTCAGCATCAAAATGCACATTTCATGATTAAAACTTAAATCATACGGTTTTGTCAAATGGACAGCCGTGGTCTTCCCAAAGATTACTAACGTTTTCTTGGTGAAGGTAAATCTTTCAGGCTCAAACTTCTGCAGGATACCTGGAGAACCCAGCTCCCAGAATGTCGCCTCAACAGACTCAAATGAAGTTTTGTCAAAATAAAATCTTTCACTGCTTCAAAAAACTAAATTCCCGACAAACTTCGGGGTCTCCAAAAAAAAGAGGGGAAGAAAAACCATTTTAAAAGAAAAAGTCCTACCAGACGTGGAGAACCCTCGTCCCAGGACCCATTTTTCAAAATATCAAACAGTCTCATCGGACGTGGAGAACCCTCGTCATGAGACCCATTTTCAAAAATCAAGCAGTCTCATCGGGCGTGGAGAACCCTCGTCATGAGATCCCTTAAAAAAATTTAGGCAGTCTCATCGGACGTGGAGAACCCTCGTCATGAGACCCCTTTTCTTAATTTAGGCAGTCTCATCGGACGTGGAGAACCCTCGTCATGAGACCCCTTTTCAAAGTCAAAACATGATGGTAGACACCGCCTGAAGGGTCAAATCAAGGTAGATACCGCCTGAAGGGTCAAACAAAGGTAGAAACCGCCTGAAGGGTCAACCGAGGGTAGATACCGCCTGAAGGGTCAAACCAAGGTAGATACCGCCTGAAGGGTCAATACATGGTAGAAACCGCCTGAAGGGTCAACTCAAGGTAGATACCGCCTGAATGGTCAACTCAAGGTAGAAACCGCCTGAAGGGTCAAAACAATGGTAGAAACCGCCTGAAGGGTCAGCTCAAGGTAGATACTGCCTGAAGGGTCAACTCATGGTAGATACCGCCTGAAGGATCAAATTAAGGTAGAAACCGCCTCAAGGGTCAACATGATGGTAGAAACCGCCTGAAGGGTCAACTCAAGGTAGATACCGCCTGAAGGGTCAACTCAAGGTAGAAACCGCCTGAAGGGTCAAAACAATGGTAGAAACCGCCTGAAGGGTCAACTCAAGGTAGATACCGCCTGAAGGGTCAACTCAAGGTAGAAACCGCCTGAAGGGTCAAAACAATGGTAGAAACCGCCTGAAGGGTCAGCTCAAGGTAGATACTGCCTGAAGGGTCAACTCATGGTAGATACCGCCTGAAGGGTCAACTCAAGGTAGAAACCGCCTGAAGGGTCAAAACAATGGTAGAAACCGCCTGAAGGGTCAACTCAAGGTAGATACTGCCTGAAGGGTCAACTCAAGGTAGAAACCGCCTGAAGGGTCAAAACAATGGTAGAAACCGCCTGAAGGGTCAGCTCAAGGTAGATACTGCCTGAAGGGTCAACTCATGGTAGATACCGCCTGAAGGATCAAATTAAGGTAGAAACCGCCTCAAGGGTCAACATGATGGTAGAAACCGCCTGAAGGGTCAACTCAAGGTAGATACCGCCTGAAGGGTCAACTCAAGGTAGAAACCGCCTGAAGGGTCAAAACAATGGTAGAAACCGCCTGAAGGGTCAGCTCAAGGTAGATACCGCCTGAAGGGTCAACTCATGGTAGATACCGCCTGAAGGATCAAATTAAGGTAAAAACCGCCTCAAGGGTCAACATGATGGTAGATACCGCCATAAGGATCAACACATTAGTAAATACCGCCATAAGGATCAACACAAAGGTCCGATCCACCATACGGATTAAAATCACTGGCGAATCCTCAAGCGTGGGATACGCCTTCCTCAGGTTCCTACCAATTAGGAATCCCATAATGGTATGACCTACCATACAGGTCAGAGCTTAATCTCCCTAGGATATGCTGAATGACGAATCCTAGACATCTTCTTGAAAGTCGTCGCAACCGGCAGCGTCCGACAGGTGAGCTTCAGGTAAGCCTCTCTCACTCCGGCCCAGGTTCAAATTGTTAGAGCAAACCGGGAATTAATTTGAGCTTTCATCAAAAGGCTTAAGAATCCGATGTCATAACATTTCTTCTTTCATTTTCCCAGTTGAGTCGGTTAGGAATCAGGCGCAATCTTATCTTTGAGAAAAACCTCTAACGAGATTCCTCTCAAAGAGGGGCAGCTGTTGACACCTGATTTTTGACTATTTATTATTGTGATTTTTATTCTTTAAAAATTAATTAAAAATATAAAAAGAGGTCATAAAATCACAGAATCAACTTTGGAAGCCTTGGGCTAGCCTCGGGGACCAATTTTGAACAAAAAATATTTTTTGGTATTTTATAATATTTTTCGAATTTATTTAATTATAAAAATACCCAAAAAATCAGAAAAATACCATTCGTGGTCAGAAAAATACACAAAAATATTCAATAATTTTGTTTTAATTTCCCCTTCCAGTGTGTCACCTTAAATCTTGAAAATTCGGCTTAGGTTACTATGTTTCTTCACAAACATAAACCCGAACCGAGCAAAAAATTCCTTTTCGAGTCTTTTAATTTTCAATTCTCACTTTTTATAAGCTATGACATTGGATTCTAAAGTCTTAAAGTGCAATTAGGTCAATTTGCCCTCCAATTTAATCAATTTTTACCAAAAGGGCTTAATTGCACATTTTTCTTTCAATTAGTCCCCGGTTTCACGGATGTATACGTATGCTCTACGTATTTATACGTCATACGTATTTATACGTTATGCGTATTTGTACTGTTTGGTAACCTCTTTAACTCTTGTAATAATAATAATGGTTATTATTTTTAACACCTTTGTTAGTGCCTTTTTTTAGCATTTTTGTATTGTGAGTGCTATTGCTAGTGCTATTTTTAAATAGCATTTTTGTATTATAAATTGTGAGTGCTATTGTTAGTGCTATTTTTAAATGACATTTATTTATCATAAATTGTGAGTGCTATTGTTAGTGCTATTTTTAAATGGCATTTATTTATCATAAATTGTGAGTGCTATTATTAGATAGAATTTATAATTGTTAGTGCTATTTTTAAATAGCATTTTTGTATTATAAATTGTGAGTGCTATTGTTAGTGTTATTTTTAAATAGCATTTTTGTATTATAAATTGTGAGTGCTATTGTTAGTGCTATTTTTAAATGTCATTTATTTGTGAGTGCTATTTTTAGATAGAATTTATAATTGTTAGTGCTATTTTTAAATACAATTTATTGGAAGGTATTTTTGGCTATAAAAGGATGGCAAGAGTTTTGAGGTTGGGAGGGAGAGACATTTTGTAGAGTGTGCAAATTTTTGAGAGCTTAGAGAGAAGAACACAAACACTCTCTATATTCTCATAATCTTGAGTGAGCAAAATATACTAAGTTCGGAATATTGATTCCGCATATTGCTAGCACAATTGTTGTGGAGTTATTAGTCGTCTCCCCGTTCGTCAATTGGTGGTGCGTCCGAACTAGATGCCTAACACTTGTGGAGGCTGAGATCGAAGAACATCGAACCGACACCTCCGTTCAAGCACGCTACGAGAGGTAATCTATTTACTCCCTTTGAGGCTTTGTGATTTTTTTTCGATTGAAATGCACGAAGTACGCCTCTGGAGATACATGTATGGGTTGTTATTTATTTCCGCTACGTGTTACGTGGATCCCAACAGTGGTATCAGAGCCAATCCTTAGGTGTTTTCGTGCATTTAATTGATTTTTGCAATTTTTGCAATACTATGGCCAATATGTATTAACGAATTGTTCGTCTTACATGGCTAATGGAGGTTGATTGTTTTATATGATAAATTAATCAACGTAGAAAAAATTGAGACTAAATCAATTTTGAATCGAAAATTTATGGCTATCTTATTTTACGTAAAAATTCTGAATATGATTCAACGTAGAATTTTTATTGTGCCTTCCTAAGTTTTAAATTGTAAATTTATTACTTACGTGGGAGGGTGGTGATCATGGAAAAATCCCTAATCGTTGTGATTGATGTATATATGAATGTATGATGATTATTTATATATTTGGGGTTGTAATTATTAAATGGAGGCTGCGTACTCCTTTTATTTTTCATGTAATCTTTATTTTTAGCATAGTCAATTGTTGATGTAAATGCTACGAGGATTACGTGGGGGAGCCTTTTAAGTCGGCGAGCTCTTTAGGGACCAATTCTTGAAGAGTTCAAGAAACCAAGAAGAAGCGAAGAGCGGCTCTCCGTTATTAAAATATTAAAATGATTAAATGTGGTCTCATTGGCTCGAGACCCATTAAATCATAATTCCATGATCACCACGTAGGATAGATGTTTATGTGATTGACATCTATTTATTTATTATGATTACGTGAGCATGTTAAACTGGTTAATGTGCAAAGTCAGACTTACCTCACCCAAAATTGCGCATGCATGAAATCCTAGTTAGAAAAATCACTCGCGTTAGGTACCGAAAGGGCGGTGGTAACGACACCAGCGTAACCAAGTCCCCGAACCCAAAATCTCTAGTTCCGTAGAACTGATCGATCTCTCCCAATCGGTTGGTAAGGTTTCCGGTCTACCCTCCGAGAAAGACCGGTGGCGACTCCAAATGCATGCACAAGTTGCACATGCCACCACGACCACACTAAGGTCGAAATCGATCGGCTCTTATCGCCGAATCCTTCTGAAAAATACTCCCGGCGCGATTTGGTATGGGCCTGGGAGGGCTCGCGCCGATCCAAGGCCCGCGATCGGTAATCCATTAGCCGCGTCCACCTTCGGACGGGTCGCGACAGCTGGCGACTCCACTGGGGACTGTTGCTCTAGAACATATGATTCTAGACCTCATGTGGACTTAGGCCATAATTAAAACGCTGAGTGATTTTTCTAACCATGCAGGCGCTCTCAAAGGTGAGGTAAGTCCGCTTACGATAGGTGTTATATGTTTTTGCAGATTGGAGAAATAAGGGGTGTAGTCCGTGATTAACATTATTTTATGCAGGTTGGCGTAGGAATGTATGTTGTATGGATAATTTGAAGCGCCGATTGATAAACTGTTGTGCATGACTTGCATTGTGATACTCACGACACATGAACACACACAACCGCGCCTAAAACCCCGGGCGCCCCTTATAGGAAAATAATAGAAGGGATTGAAAATGGAATCTCCGTGAGGAAAAACACGGGGTAATCCACTTTTCAATTCTGCTCATTTTGAACTATGGATCGAGCCCCAATGCAACGATAGTTGTGCAATGGAATCTGCTCTTTCTAGAACTCGAGATGGGAGCCTTGGCCTTAGGTTCCAAACCCTTTTGATTTTTAGAGTCAAGCCTCACTTGTCTCATGCGCATGTATGTGAATGATTGGTACACCTCGAAACCAAAAGGTCATTCAGCGCCGCTTATGAATCAGAATCCAAAGACTTAGTCGCGAGTTTAAACGAACCAGGATGGCATGGAAAAGCGCTGGACCACCCTGGAGAATCAACTGATGAGGGCAAATGCCTTTTGACCGGGGCAGCCGGGTCAAGTGTAAAAACGTGTCGTTCCTAATTATTTTTCAATCAGATACCGGCATAATATTTCCTATCTTTTCCTCTCAGGTGAAAAACAGGTAGAGAAGGAAAATCCATTTGTGGATAGACACGAGGGACATGTTTTACATGGCACACATTTGTCAAAAATGTCCTCATCCGATCACATGCAAGATGATAATGGAATGATGGTAAAACTGTAATCGTTCCAATAAGCCCTTCGAGTGTTATACTTGACTGGGACCTTCATGTCTTTTATCTACAGGATAAGATGGTTGAAGAACAACAAAGGGAAGCTTGCCTTCCCTACAAGATGGAAAGAAGTACACCTTCATCGGGCATCACCCATTGGGTTTGCAAAAACAAGATGGATTTATTGCGATGAGCCTTAAGTAGACAACGTGAAGCTGGGGCAACCTAATTTGGATCGACTCTCTTGAAGTCGAAAAGGGTGTATTCGTTCCAAATTAAATTGATTTATTCACAAGCTGATATGGTTTCCCATTCTTGCAGGTGATGATAAAAATGAATGGGACCACTGAAGAATTTCCATCGTCTGGGATGCCCGAAGCGACTAAAGTTGTTGAAGTACTCAATCACGAGTGAACCCATGCTTGCGAATAGCATGAATGCATCAACACGACATGATCAAACTGCCTACAAATAAATCAGCCAACCCAGGCGAATCACTCATTGGCCGGGGGCAAACTCTCATAAGCCCCATGAAGACACATCAAACAAGGGTTATCAAATCCAGAGATGACAAACAGCAAGACCAACTTCACGGGAGCAAAATCCTCGAAAAGCACTGTTCCTTCAAATGTGCGTGGACGCCTTCAGATTGGACTAAAAATCGTCGACAAACGCGGAAAGTGTTAAGGCATGTTGCCAAGACGAACGTCGCCCAACTGGGGCAGAACAGCTGTTAATCTCACGAACAACACCCATAAATACAGACGAGAGAAGATATTCCCAAAGTGGATGAGGATTGCAGCAAGATGCATGAATGAATTTAGCTGGGACAGACATGAAAAACCATGCCTAACTGGGGCAAGTGAATCATTTGTACGCCGGACGTTTCTTCTCTGGCAAAATCCGGGGACGCAATGACAGAGTCGTCCGCATCAAGTAAACCCCAAGATGCGAATTTGGGTGAACGGTAATCTTGTATCGTTCCAATTTGGTCTCCGAAGACCACATGCCTAACATGAGTTTTTTCACTCATTTAACAGGAAGTCGTTGGCACCGAAAGCCTCAAAAGAAATGAACTCGCCAACAAGGAGGCGAATAAAACTATTGACCTTGGAAGTCAGGAGTCCAGGAAATGATCTTTGATTATAAGACCTAGTGGAGGGTAAAAAGTATCGCTTCCACGCTTCATGTTTGACATGCGTTCTGATAAAAATTTCTTTTTCCTTGAATAAAAGGAACTCTGAAGAGTGGCGCTGGAATGCGTCCAAAAACACAAATGGATCTCCTCTGGGGCAAATCCTTGAGAAAGATTCATCGCCAACCAAACGGAGGGATCAATGCCACAAGATAGAGGGCCAGATTCTGCAAGACGCGCGTTTGTGTTCAAATGGAAACGCAAAGCAAGAACAAGGCTGTATCGTTCCAATTTGCTTTGAATTTTGGAACGCAAACTGACACTTAATTCCCATCTTTGACAGGGGATTGCCATCAAGGCGAGCAAGTTTTCACACCCCATGAATTACCCGTTGGAGTACACGACCAAGGGTAAGATGTATCGTTCTAATTTTTTTGAAAAATTCGTGAACGTACAATAACATGTTTCTTCTGCATTTTCAGGGATCTCCAGCCGCGGGGGACAGGTAAGTATCACTTTCCCCAATCCATTGAAGATGTTAAATAAAAAACAGAGAGAAAAAGAAAAGCTTTCAGAATCTAATGTCTAGAAAAGACATAGAATTCAAACTTCATTGGCATTCATGTTTTGAAATAGGAGGTTATCTGAACATGAATAAGAACATGCATTGTGCACCATAAAATCCCCTTGACGGGTAAAATTTTTGGGAAAACGAAAGAGATTTTTCCAATCAAAAGTTGTTCAAAACTCTCAAAAGGACGTTTTCTCAAAAGACTAGAGGCAAAGCCTAGTCCAAACACGTCCTATACACACTTAAGAGAGAAGTGGAGCGAATCAGACAGCAAAATCTGGACCTACGGAAGTAGGGACCATTCGCAGCGATTACATGGGTTGGGACGACGGAGGCATTCATTTCATATCCCCCGAACACTACAGGTGACCGTTGATAACCCCTTTGAACGGCGATTTTCATTCTTAACCCTGTCAAGAACCACCCCACATCGGGGCAAAATGGAGGTGAGTCCAGCAGCATCAAGAGAAAATGGTTAGAAATTTTCTTGCTCGGACTAACATTAATCTTTGTGTGTTGTTTATATGGTAATCCAAGTGCCATAGGATGATGAGAAGCATTCATTTCTCTATCCCACACACCGAATCCTTTGCATAGCCAAGTTGAGCCTGCAAAATCATTTCATAAACCCGTTGGTGATCATTGCACATTCCAAGACGGATGCAGCATCACTTCAGAAACGAAGGAGTTCAAGACTTAGGGTTTGCAAAAAAATTCCTAAGTTAATGTTTAACCTTGTTAGACCTTTGATCATAGGTCTAACACGATCCCATGAAGATGGGAAAAAGTGGGATTTCAAAAATGAATGAGAAAAATCCACGGCATCGAGAAAAAGCAAAGTGCCTGGTAAAAGCAAGGCCGATGCTCGTGTAAGTTGTTTGATCGATCCGCAATGAAGCCGGATGGGAAAAGAGGAAATCCCTAAAGGAGCCAGATCAAAAAGACTACTCCCCAAATGGTGTCAAGCGTGGAGCAGAGACGCAGACAGAGTCATCAGTCTCTTAATGAGACGAAACGCTCTCTGAAGAGCTGGTGCACACCTCAAAATCGGTTGCGCATCCCAAAAACTGAAGGTGCAGAGAGGAAAGGGCAGGTGGTAAATTTGCAATGATCACCAATCTCAAACCCTTCGTAATTTCTGGGCCAAAAATAAGCCTTTTTCGGTCCAAAATCCTACCAATGTTACGACCCTGAAACAGTCTTCTCTGACTAAGACACTTGGGTTAACATATTGCTTAGCTCGAAGAAGTACGAGCAAGACTATTCTTTCTCATTTTGCAGGGTTCTTGACTTGTAAACCCGGAGCAGATGGTGAAGACTTTCATTCAATGGCCTCGACTCAAAAGCGGGTCCCCCTTGAAAACCAATATCCAAGCTCAACATTACGGTCCCATGGAAGACCTCCCGACCGATCAAAATGTATGCGCTGCGAATGAGCCTAAAACCTAGGCACAGGTTAGTAGGGAATTGAGTGCATCCCCTACAAAAACCACTATCTCAAAACAGGTGAGAAGACCTCATTGTCGAGAAATATTCCAATTGATGTTTTGAACAAACTCTTTTTGGAATTTTCAAACTGTTGGATCCAGATTTTCCGTGCAAGGGATTTGTGATCACATTTGCATGTTGCAAGAATGCTTTGGGTAACCTTCAGCATCAAAATGCACATTTCATGATTAAAACTTAAATCATACGGTTTTGTCAAATGGACAGCCGTGGTCTTCCCAAAGATTACTAACGTTTTCTTGGTGAAGGTAAATCTTTCAGGCTCAAACTTCTGCAGGATACCTGGAGAACCCAGCTCCCAGAATGTCGCCTCAACAGACTCAAATGAAGTTTTGTCAAAATAAAATCTTTCACTGCTTCAAAAAACTAAATTCCCGACAAACTTCGGGGTCTCCAAAAAAAAGAGGGGAAGAAAAACCATTTTAAAAGAAAAAGTCCTACCAGACGTGGAGAACCCTCGTCCCAGGACCCATTTTTCAAAATATCAAACAGTCTCATCGGACGTGGAGAACCCTCGTCATGAGACCCATTTTCAAAAATCAAGCAGTCTCATCGGGCGTGGAGAACCCTCGTCATGAGATCCCTTAAAAAAATTTAGGCAGTCTCATCGGACGTGGAGAACCCTCGTCATGAGACCCCTTTTCTTAATTTAGGCAGTCTCATCGGACGTGGAGAACCCTCGTCATGAGACCCCTTTTCAAAGTCAAAACATGATGGTAGACACCGCCTGAAGGGTCAAATCAAGGTAGATACCGCCTGAAGGGTCAAACAAAGGTAGAAACCGCCTGAAGGGTCAACCGAGGGTAGATACCGCCTGAAGGGTCAAACCAAGGTAGATACCGCCTGAAGGGTCAATACATGGTAGAAACCGCCTGAAGGGTCAACTCAAGGTAGATACCGCCTGAATGGTCAACTCAAGGTAGAAACCGCCTGAAGGGTCAAAACAATGGTAGAAACCGCCTGAAGGGTCAGCTCAAGGTAGATACTGCCTGAAGGGTCAACTCATGGTAGATACCGCCTGAAGGATCAAATTAAGGTAGAAACCGCCTCAAGGGTCAACATGATGGTAGAAACCGCCTGAAGGGTCAACTCAAGGTAGATACCGCCTGAAGGGTCAACTCAAGGTAGAAACCGCCTGAAGGGTCAAAACAATGGTAGAAACCGCCTGAAGGGTCAACTCAAGGTAGATACCGCCTGAAGGGTCAACTCAAGGTAGAAACCGCCTGAAGGGTCAAAACAATGGTAGAAACCGCCTGAAGGGTCAGCTCAAGGTAGATACTGCCTGAAGGGTCAACTCATGGTAGATACCGCCTGAAGGATCAAATTAAGGTAGAAACCGCCTCAAGGGTCAACATGATGGTAGAAACCGCCTGAAGGGTCAACTCAAGGTAGATACCGCCTGAAGGGTCAACTCAAGGTAGAAACCGCCTGAAGGGTCAAAACAATGGTAGAAACCGCCTGAAGGGTCAGCTCAAGGTAGATACCGCCTGAAGGGTCAACTCATGGTAGATACCGCCTGAAGGATCAAATTAAGGTAAAAACCGCCTCAAGGGTCAACATGATGGTAGATACCGCCATAAGGATCAACACATTAGTAAATACCGCCATAAGGATCAACACAAAGGTCCGATCCACCATACGGATTAAAATCACTGGCGAATCCTCAAGCGTGGGATACGCCTTCCTCAGGTTCCTACCAATTAGGAATCCCATAATGGTATGACCTACCATACAGGTCAGAGCTTAATCTCCCTAGGATATGCTGAATGACGAATCCTAGACATCTTCTTGAAAGTCGTCGCAACCGGCAGCGTCCGACAGGTGAGCTTCAGGTAAGCCTCTCTCACTCCGGCCCAGGTTCAAATTGTTAGAGCAAACCGGGAATTAATTTGAGCTTTCATCAAAAGGCTTAAGAATCCGATGTCATAACATTTCTTCTTTCATTTTCCCAGTTGAGTCGGTTAGGAATCAGGCGCAATCTTATCTTTGAGAAAAACCTCTAACGAGATTCCTCTCAAAGAGGGGCAGCTGTTGACACCTGATTTTTGACTATTTATTATTGTGATTTTTATTCTTTAAAAATTAATTAAAAATATAAAAAGAGGTCATAAAATCACAGAATCAACTTTGGAAGCCTTGGGCTAGCCTCGGGGACCAATTTTGAACAAAAAATATTTTTTGGTATTTTATAATATTTTTCGAATTTATTTAATTATAAAAATACCCAAAAAATCAGAAAAATACCATTCGTGGTCAGAAAAATACACAAAAATATTCAATAATTTTGTTTTAATTTCCCCTTCCAGTGTGTCACCTTAAATCTTGAAAATTCGGCTTAGGTTACTATGTTTCTTCACAAACATAAACCCGAACCGAGCAAAAAATTCCTTTTCGAGTCTTTTAATTTTCAATTCTCACTTTTTATAAGCTATGACATTGGATTCTAAAGTCTTAAAGTGCAATTAGGTCAATTTGCCCTCCAATTTAATCAATTTTTACCAAAAGGGCTTAATTGCACATTTTTCTTTCAATTAGTCCCCGGTTTCACGGATGTATACGTATGCTCTACGTATTTATACGTCATACGTATTTATACGTTATGCGTATTTGTACTGTTTGGTAACCTCTTTAACTCTTGTAATAATAATAATGGTTATTATTTTTAACACCTTTGTTAGTGCCTTTTTTTAGCATTTTTGTATTGTGAGTGCTATTGCTAGTGCTATTTTTAAATAGCATTTTTGTATTATAAATTGTGAGTGCTATTGTTAGTGCTATTTTTAAATGACATTTATTTATCATAAATTGTGAGTGCTATTGTTAGTGCTATTTTTAAATGGCATTTATTTATCATAAATTGTGAGTGCTATTATTAGATAGAATTTATAATTGTTAGTGCTATTTTTAAATAGCATTTTTGTATTATAAATTGTGAGTGCTATTGTTAGTGTTATTTTTAAATAGCATTTTTGTATTATAAATTGTGAGTGCTATTGTTAGTGCTATTTTTAAATGTCATTTATTTGTGAGTGCTATTTTTAGATAGAATTTATAATTGTTAGTGCTATTTTTAAATACAATTTATTGGAAGGTATTTTTGGCTATAAAAGGATGGCAAGAGTTTTGAGGTTGGGAGGGAGAGACATTTTGTAGAGTGTGCAAATTTTTGAGAGCTTAGAGAGAAGAACACAAACACTCTCTATATTCTCATAATCTTGAGTGAGCAAAATATACTAAGTTCGGAATATTGATTCCGCATATTGCTAGCACAATTGTTGTGGAGTTATTAGTCGTCTCCCCGTTCGTCAATTGGTGGTGCGTCCGAACTAGATGCCTAACACTTGTGGAGGCTGAGATCGAAGAACATCGAACCGACACCTCCGTTCAAGCACGCTACGAGAGGTAATCTATTTACTCCCTTTGAGGCTTTGTGATTTTTTTTCGATTGAAATGCACGAAGTACGCCTCTGGAGATACATGTATGGGTTGTTATTTATTTCCGCTACGTGTTACGTGGATCCCAACAGTGGTATCAGAGCCAATCCTTAGGTGTTTTCGTGCATTTAATTGATTTTTGCAATTTTTGCAATACTATGGCCAATATGTATTAACGAATTGTTCGTCTTACATGGCTAATGGAGGTTGATTGTTTTATATGATAAATTAATCAACGTAGAAAAAATTGAAACTAAATCAATTTTGAATCGAAAATTTATGGCTATCTTATTTTACGTAAAAATTCTGAATATGATTCAACGTAGAATTTTTATTGTGCCTTCCTAAGTTTTAAATTGTAAATTTATTACTTACGTGGGAGGGTGGTGATCATGGAAAAATCCCTAATCGTTGTGATTGATGTATATATGAATGTATGATGATTATTTATATATTTGGGGTTGTAATTATTAAATGGAGGCTGCGTACTCCTTTTATTTTTCATGTAATATTTATTTTTAGCATAGTCAATTGTTGATGTAAATGCTACGAGGATTACGTGGGGGAGCCTTTTAAGTCGGCGAGCTCTTTAGGGCCCAATTCTTGAAGAGTTCAAGAAACCAAGAAGAAGCGAAGAGCGGCTCTCCGTTATTAAAATATTAAAATGATTAAATGTGGTCTCATTGGCTCGAGACCCATTAAATCATAATTCCATGATCACCACGTAGGATAGATGTTTATGTGATTGACATCTATTTATTTATTATGATTACGTGAGCATGTTAAACTGGTTAATGTGCAAAGTCAGACTTACCTCACCCAAAATTGCGCATGCATGAAATCCTAGTTAGAAAAATCACTCGCGTTAGGTACCGAAAGGGCGGTGGTAACGACACCAGCGTAACCAAGTCCCCGAACCCAAAATCTCTAGTTCCGTAGAACTGATCGATCTCTCCCAATCGGTTGGTAAGGTTTCCGGTCTACCCTCCGAGAAAGACCGGTGGCGACTCCAAATGCATGCACAAGTTGCACGTGCCACCACGACCACACTAAGGTCGAAATCGATCGGCTCTTATCGCCGAATCCTTCTGAAAAATACTCCCGGCGCGATTTGGTATGGGCCTGGGAGGGCTCGCGCCGATCCAAGGCCCGCGATCGGTAATCCATTAGCCGCGTCCACCTTCGGACGGGTCGCGACATGCATGACTGTGCAATCAGTGGCTATGTGGTTTTATGAGAAAACATGAAATTGTATGATGGCCAAATCATATGCTTTGATTTAGCGTGAAATGCTTGTTACGAGATGAATGCTTGTGATGTCCTATTGGCCATAAGATGCTTGAATTGCATGAGTTATTTTCGAATGAAAATTGAGGCCATATATGTAGTAATGAGGTCTGAGAGGTTAATATGGGCTTTGAGGGCCGGACTATGAGAATCCTCAATGCCGGTTGTGCTCTTTAATTTATTTGGCCAATGATTGATTGAATCATAAGTACGTGTGCTTGTGATGCCTTGATGCGTTAAATGCGGGGCCTGAGTAAACCCTGAGGCGTTGTTACGCGAGATTTGACCTGAGGTGTATTAACCCTCTCTCGCGGAGGTGGGGGCTAATGGGCCGCCTGATCGTTGTCTGATCGGACACGGGCCTCTCCCAATGTCCATTACCCAAATCGCAACGGCTGAATATATGTGGTCGACCTTTGGTGCGGTCTGGAGACATGTGAAATGTGTACATGCCAAGGAGTCGCCACCAATCGTTTCGTGGAGGGTACGATCGGAAACCCTATCAAATAGTTGGGAGCGAACTATTCGATTCTGCGGAAACCAAAGAAATGGGATCGGGGACTTTGTTACGCCAACTGCTATAGTTGACGCCCTTTCGGCACCTAAGTTGGATGTTTATCTAGTCGTGAGATTCATGCAGACGAGTGGGGTACGGATCCTAAATCTAGGAGTTCATGCAAACAGGAATAGCTACCCTATCACTCACAATCATTAAAAGTAAATGCGCAATTCAAGGATCCAGTACATGCGGATAAAACACATGAAAGCAGCATGACATGCCTAATGAGGCCCTATTAGCCTAGAGAAGTATCAATCAAGGTTTAGGAATGATTTGACATGATTCGCTCACGAGGAGCAAAATCGTGATTTCCAGAAATTTGGGGATAATTTTTCCCCAAAGGGGTAGTCAAAAGATGGTGGGAATGGGATTGGCGATCAAATCCTTCCATTTCCTATTTTTCGGGAATTTCTAGAATTTTTCTGAAATTTAAAATTGATTTTACCTTTGGAGGGGTAAAATCGTCATTTTAGAGGAATATGAGAACTGAAAATCTCAAATATTAGGGTTGGTCACCCACCTGACCCCAAACCCTAATTTTAAGCAATTTTTAGGACTCGATTGGAATGGAAAAGACGATTTACCCATTGAGGGGTAAAATCGTCATTTTGAGAAAAGGGATGAGACTCGAAAAGCCAAGCCCAAGAATTGGTCGCCTAACCGATCCTAATATTACCTTGGCGTTATCGACTTTATCTCGCGTATACAGCAGATGCGACTTACCCCTAAAGGGTAATATCGTCAATTCTCGGAAGAACGGATAAGAAACCCCAAAAATAGGGTTGACCAGTTGTCTGTGGTCAATCCTCGATTTTTGGGGATTTCTGGAGTGTCTAGAATTTTCCTACAATTTTTCTACATTTTTTGGGATTTTCTAGGATTTTCTAGCATTTTTCTAATTTTATTTTTATTTTTTAAAATCATTTTCAGAATTTTTTTTATTAAAAAAAGTTTCGGACCGGGTCGACCAGACCCACTCTGGTCGGAACCCGGCCCAGACCCGGACCGCACGACCCACGGCCTAAAACAACGCCGAATCGCCCATTTTTTTATTTTCGAATTATCCAGACCTGATCCGACGGTTCCTATTGATCCGCGTGGCTAATCCACGGCCGTCAGATCTAATTACTAAAACCTTCGGTCTAGATTGAACAAAGACTCAATCAGGGCCGTCCGATTGACCTACTAAAATCTAAGGCCAGGATTAGAACCTGAGACTTGATCTGGGCCGTCCACCCTCGCTAACTTAAACGACGCCGTACTACCACTAAACCAAACGGCGCCGTTTCAGCCTGTTTTAATTTTCTAATTTTAAAATATTTTCATATATTCCTAATTACTAATCGGATGGCCACCATTTATTAGACTCGATTAACTCTGGCCGTTGGATCTAATCTGACTCGCCCTAACAAACTAACGATCGAACCAACTCAGCATCCACGTGGACCAATCACGTATTGCCACCTAGACCTTTGACTCGCTGACCTGCCACGTACGCATCGTCTTTAACCTCCCAACTACAATGGAATGGACGGCTGTGAATTCTCCGGCTCCGATGAATGGCCAAACCTAGATCGATTGAAGCGAGACCAACGCCAATCGACTCGTGATGATCTCAAGTTCAACATATCTAAGGATCGAAGCATTTCGTCGACAAAATCAAGAACAGATAAGCTCGAACCAGTATGGGCATGGCTGCCCCAATCTTACAATTCATGGTATATTAGACTGATTCATCAACACAGAGACGTCATTCAATGTTTAGAAAGGCTTACCTCGAGCTCCGATTGAGCTCGCTCGGCCTAGATTTGGCTAGGCAAGAATGAACAGTGTTCGGCAACGAAGGTTGAATTGGAAGACTCGATTCGATGTGTTAAGACAAAATCGATGCAAAACAGATATGCGACGAGGGTCAGTAACATTCAGGGAGCAAAACGCACACGCTAATTGCAAAGATAAACGTGAAACAAGCAAGTCGCCATTGATACACAGTGAGAGGTTTGAAACTGCGCCTCACCTGTTCCGGCGGTTTCGGATGGCACGACCGACGACGATCGACTCCTGGACACTTGGGTGTTCTCCCAACGGTCTCTTAGAGTTTTGGTCTAGCCCGGGAAGGCCTGACCGATGCTCCGCCAATTTCGAGCTCTGTCCTCGACAATGGCGATTGGAGGACGAACTCTCTCTCCTTCGTTCTCTCTCTCTCTTACGATTCTGCTCCCTCTCTCCTAACTGAACTAACCAACCTCCTTTCGCGAAGGATTCCGTGGACTATATATCATTTTCAATTTTTAGCGCCAATTTTGAGGGGACCAACAGACTCGAAATGGCACGTGATTGCATGTGCCATTTGGTCTAAACGGCGACGGAGACGATGGGTGTTCCGTCCATGTCCATCTAGTTCTTCAGCAGGTCATAATTCGTGCGAATTTGGCATGAATTTGTGCTGAGTTTGGGAAGTGTTGACTTTCGCAGGTTTGCAGGATTGACCGGCCGATTGCACCTTTCTCCGGCGACTATTGGCCGCGATTCCGGCGTCAATCGACGGGGAATGGTTTGAGGAACGAAATGCCCACTAGTGCATCTCCAATTGCAGTCAATTGGTTGATCAATTTCCTTGTTGAAATTCAACCTCATACTGTTCATGTGCGCGAAGGCTTAATGAAGAAGACGACACTGTAGCGGACCGGTTCGACAGGTCCGACCGGCCGTCTGACCGGTCTAAATCGGTTCCGACTTGAAATTCTCAAATTAAACACAAATCGGTGGGGAATTTTTGCAATTGGACTTCAGAATTGAATCTAGGGCATGAATTTTATTCAAAAATGTAATTTTTCCCAAAAGTTCATGTCAATTTCAACAAAAACCCTAAATTTTCATTAAATTGCAAATCGGGGATTTGTGCAATTGAAGATTCAAATGATCAAATTGGACCAAATTACCTATGCCAATCGATTCAAAATGATGAAAACCATTGGACAGTGTGTTCAATTTGCGATGATGGTCCTTGAATTGAAAGTAATTTCAATTATGCCCAAATTCAAGGACTAAAATGTAATTAAGTATTCAATTTTGCCCAATTTATGTAATTAAACATTCTGTGAGGGCAATTGGGTTAAATTGTAATAAGGGACAATTAGATTGAATGTCAAGATCCTAAAAAATGCCAAAATTGCAAATTAAAAGACTCAATTGACATTTTTTTATCAAATTCAATCATATGTGTTACAAAGGAACACGTAAAATTGAATCTTATTTTGGACTTTTTGTGAGGTCAAAAAGACAAGGGATTTAAAATAAAAATATTGACTATTTTTTCATATTTTTGTGACCTCAAATGCTATTTTTCTTGATTTTTCTAGTATTTTCCTAATTTCTGAAAATATACAAAAATGCGAAAAATATGAAAAGTTATTTTTTTTGTCAAAAATGGTTCCTTAGGCTTGGTCAAGACCACCAAAGTTGATTTTGTAATTTTTTTTGATTTTTTATGAATTTTTTATGAATTTTTTAAGAAATAACTAGAAAAAAGCTTATCCAAAATCAAGTGTCAACAGCTACCCATCTTTGAGAGAAATCTCGTGAGAGGTTTCTCTCAAAGACAGGCGACACCTTAGTCTAGATCGACTCTACTGGGAAATAGAAAAAAGAATCTTGACATCTAATCTTTCTTGCCCCGCTGGTGAATATTTTTCCTTTGTCGACATGAGAGAGAGAGAGAGAGAGAGAGAGAGAGAGAGAGAGAGAGGCGGGATAGAGATGCTCACATGTTACTTACCTGCCAGATGCTTGTGCGGCATGCGCGGTGTATACCGGATTCAAGTGGATACCTAGGGGCTCGTCACTTGAGCAACCTAGAGCGATTAAACTCTAGCCTGTATGGTAGGCCAAAGCAGAGTGGGATTCCTGCATTTGATAGGAACCTATGAATGATGCACCCATTCTTTAGGGATTGTCAGAATTTTTGATCCGTATGGTAGATCAAACCGTGAATAGGACTCCTTTCTGCTAGGAACCTATGGATGACGCACCCGTTCTGTAGGGATTGTCGAACATTTTGATCCGTCAGGGGGATCAGGCCGTGAATAGGACTCCTTTTTCTGCTATGAACCTATGGATGACGCACCCGTTCTATAGGATTGTCGAACATTTTGATCCGTCAGGGGATCAGGCTATGAATAGGACTCCTTTTCTACTAGGAACCTATGGATGACGCACCCGTTCTGTAGGGATTGTCGAACATTTTGATTCGTCAGGGGGATCAGACCGTGAATAGGACTCCTTTTCTGCTAGGAACCTATAAATGACGCACCCGTTCTGTAGGGATTGTGGAACATTAAGCTGATCCTACATTCTGAAGAATCAACTAGGGGCTATACAAGTGAGGTGTACCTAACTCTAAGGTTTACCAAATGAGCTATTCTGGGTTTAGGGATTACCTAGAACCTTACAAACAGCTGGTTCTAAAAATGGTTCTTTTGACATGCCAGGCGTTATTCTGGGATTTGGGGACTCCAAGTATCCTGCAGAAAACTCAAACTTGCAAAAGCTTTGATAAGATTTTTCTGGGATCTAGGGGTTACCTGAAATCTCGCAGAAAGACGATCTTGAATATTGTCCTTTCGATATTGGAGGTGACATTCTGGGATCTAGGGACACCAGGCATCCTGCAGAAAGCTCAAACCTATAAAACTGGAATCTCACGAAGAGATAATTCCAAAGATTGTCCTTTCGACATTGGAGGTGACATTCTGGGATCTGGTGACTCCAGGCATCCTGCAAAAAGCTCAAACCTATCAAACTTGAAATCTCACAAAGAGATAATTCTGAAGATTGTCCTTTCGACATTGGAGGTGACATTCTAGGATCTGGTGACTCTAGGCATCCTGCAGAAAGCTCAAACCTATAAAACTGAAATCTCACAAATAGATAATTTCGAAAATTGTCCTTTCGACATTGGAGGTGACATTCTGGGATCTAGTGACTCCAGGCATCTTGCAGAAAGCTCAAACCTATAAAACTGAAATCTCTCAAAGAGATAATTCCGAAGATTATCCTTTCGACATTGGAGGTGATATTCTGGGATCTGGTGACTCTAGGCATCCTGCAGAAAGCTCAAACCTATAAAACTAAAATCTCACAAAGAGATAATTCCGAAGATTGTCCTTTCGACATTGGAGGTGACATTCTGGGATCTGGTGACTCCAAGCATCCAGCAGAAAGCTCAAACCTATAAAACTGAAATCTCTCAAAGAGATAATTCCGAAGATTATCCTTTCGGAGCAAAGTCTACTTCTTGGACCTAGAACTGCCATGGGTCTCATCAAAAGCTTAGATTTAAGAGTTCATTCCTCATTTACAAAGATATTAGTCCTCTTGAGGTAATGATAATCATAATGCAGGTAAAGGTTCATTTTAACCTATGCAATTATGTAAAATGACTTAGGATGTTGGAGGTTATCCAAAACATCTTTAAGCATGCGAAGATGATCGAGAATCATTGTGAGGAAAATCCCTGGATCAAACAATTTTAAGTTTCCAACCAAAGCTTGCTTTCGAGAGTTCTATTGGAATGTCTCTGTCAGAAAGGTCTTCTTACCAATTTTTCTGACTCGGTCTTTTCATAACAGGAGCACTCGAATTTCCTAATACCTTGTACCTGGGTTTTCGGGGCCATTCGCAGCGCATACATTTAGATCAATCGGGAGGTCTTTACGGGACCGTAATGTTGGGCTTGGACATGGTTTCCGAAAGGGGACTCACTTTCTGAGTCAGGTCTTTTGAACACTAAATTTTCTTCATCTGCTCCGGGTTTACAAGTCAAGAACCCTGCAAAATAAGAAAGAAATAATCTTGCTCGAACTTCTTCAAGCTAAGCTCAGACATTAAACCCTACATTAACCCAAATGCTTTAATCAGAAAAGACTTCTCGGAGTTGTAACATAGGTAGGATTGGGGACCGAAAAAAGGTTAATTTTTGGCTCAGAATAAGCGAAGGGTTTGACATTGGTGATCACTGCAGGTTTTGATGCCGATCTAGTCCCTTTCGGTTCAGAGAGTGCCTTCAGTCTTTGAAGTGCATTGGTAGTCTTTGGGAGAACCTCTCTCTCGCGTTATTGCGGCGTCAACGTCTGAATGTGACATAATCTAGGAGTATCTTTCACAGTTTGTCTCCTTTGGGATCTTCTTTTACAATCAGATTTCTCTAGTGACCTATACTAACGTATCATGCCGTCTTCTGGCATTCACAAGATCAAACACATGATTCATAATTGTACAAGTATTTGGATAGGCATTGGCCTTACTTTTACCAGGCACTTTGCTTTTTCTTGATGCCCCAGATTGGGTTTTTCTCTCTTCTTTCTTTTTCTCATCTTTTGTTGAAGTCCCACCTTTCCCTTTCTTTTGGGATTTAAGATTTTCAAATAAGTATGCTAGATATACAACTTGAATCTCAGCACTCAGACATTAACCCAGGAATTTTTCATAATTCCTATATTTTGAACTCTTCTGCTCTTGAAGTGATGTCGCTTCCACTTTGGAATATACAATGATCACCAACGGGTTTGTGAAACGAACGTATAGGCTCAACTGGGCTGTGCAAAGAGTAAAAGTGTATAGGGTAGAGAAACAAATGCTTTTCGTCATCCTAAAGCACTTTGAATTACCATAGAAGTTAAAATGACAAGCAACACACGAAGATTGATGCAAGCCTGAGCAAGAGAATTTCTAACCATTTACCTCCTGATACTGCTGGACTCACCTCCAGTCGGCCCCAATGTGGGGTGATTCTTGACAGGGGTAAAGAATGCAATCGTCGCTCAAAGGGTTATCAATAGTCACCTGTAGTGTTTAGGATAGAGAAATGAATGCCTCTGTCATCTCAATCTATGCAATCGATGCGAAGGACCCTTATATCCTCATATCCGGGCTTTCTTATTTTCACACTTCTTTCATCTCTCGAGTGTATGTAGGACGTGTTTGGATTAGGTTTGCCTTCCATCTAGAGGAACATCCCTGCTAGATAGTTCTAAGTAAGCTATGTTTTTGGAAAAATCACTTTATTTTTCTCCGTGCATTTTACTCCACAGGAGATTTCAACGATGCATCATGCATACTTGGATCATGCTTGGATAACCTCCGGTTCTGACAAGTGTGCAGTAAATGTCAGAGATTCATTTTTTCAAAAACAATGTTTATTCCTAAGTTCGGGCATGTGAATGTTCATTCCCTTGCTCTTTTCGTCTCACAGGAAGTGAGAGACTTTACTGTGTTCCTCATTTGTTGTCTTTTGTCTTCATCAAACATTCCTGCATGTAGGATAGAATAAACATTCCTGTGAGTGAAAGATGGTTTAACCCTTGATGGAACAGATACATATCACCTGGTTCTTGATGTTGAGGACTCTTCTGTCTAGGGTTCCATTTGGATAAATCCGATTTCAAATCTACTTCTCGGGATCTTGCAAGATTGAACACATGCTAGTGTATGCATGGATGCATGATATGCTTATGCAATGACCGTTATGGCGATTCGGATCATTTTAGGACAAGCCACATATTCAACATCTGATTTCATTTCAAGGATAATATTTCTTCACAGCATCTGAATTTACAGGGTGCCCCAATTCTTTTCCTTCAGAATTTACAAGAATCAATGCTCCTCCTGTGAGAATCTTCTTGATAATATAGGGGCCTTCGTAATTCAGGGTAAACTTGTCTCCCGGGTTGACAGCATTTGGCAGAGTCTTTTTTACCACCAGGTCGTCTACCTCAAAACTTCTAGCTCTAACCTTTCGATTGAATGACTTGGCTACTCTTTTCTGGTAACCTTGACCATGACAAATCGCTCTAAGACGTTTCTCATCTATCAGATTCAGCTGTTCATATCTGTGTTTGGAGTATTCAGTCTCGAAAAGTTTACCCTCTGATAAGATCCTTAAAGAGGGAACCTTAACTTCCACGGGCAGGACCGTTTCCATCCCGTATACCAGAGCGTAAGGAGTTGCCCCTATAGAAGTTCTGATCGAAGTTCGATATGCCATTAAGGCGAAGGATAGCCTTTCATGCCAATCCCTATAATTTTCTGCAATCTTAGCCAGGATCTTTTTGATATTCTTGTTTGCCGCTTCTACTGCCCCATTCATCTGTGGGCGATAAGGGGAAGAGTTAAGATGTCGAATACCAAAGCGGTCAAGTAGATCATCGACAATCTTGCTGTTCAGGTTTGATCCATTATCTGTAATGATCGCTTGAGGAGTAACATATCGAGAGATTATGTCCCTCTTAATAAACTTTGCCACACTTCTCGCGGTGACATTCTTGTAAGAATTGGCCTCTATCCACTTTGTGAAATAATCGATCGCCACCAGGATGAAGCGATGACCATTTGAAGCCGTTGGATTGATGGGTCCTATCATGTCTATCCCCCACATAGAAAAAGGCCAGGCTTCGGACATTTGATGCAGTTCGTTTGGGGGTGCATTAATCTTATCGTCGTATATTTGGCACTGGTGGCATGATCGGACATGCTGGCAGCAGTCTGATTCGATGGTCATCCAATAATATCCGAGCCGCATGATTTTCTTGGCGAGGAGGTAGCCGTTCATATGGGGCCCACATATACCTTCATGGATCTCCTTCATGAGAACATTTGCTTCTTTAGCATCTACGCACCTTAACAGAGTGGAGTCTAATGACCTTTTGTACAGAACTTGTCCACTGAGGAAGAACTTGCTGGCCGTCCTGATTATATATCTCCGATCTCTTGCTTGGCACCCTTCAGGAAACTCCTCTCTTAAGAGATAATTCTTGATGTCATAGTACCAGGGCTCTCCGTCAAATTCTTCTTCTACCATCATACAATAGGCCGATTTTTCAACTATGTCGATCCGTAGTGGTTCTATTTCTAAGCCACCAGTCATCTGCAGCATCGAGGCCAGTGTGGCTAGTGTATCTGCAAATTGGTTATGAGACCTTGGTAGATATTCAAATGACACCTCTTCAAACTTAAGCGTCAACTCTTCGAGATATTCATGGTAGGGGATAAGCTTTGCATCCTTCGTTTTCCACTCTCCCTGTGTCTGTAAGATGATGAGCATGGAATCTCCATAAACTTGCAGCCTAGGTATTCCCATGGAAATGGCTAACCGTAAGCCTAGAATACACGCCTTGTATTCTAAGATATTGTTGGTGCAAGGGAAAGTCATCTTTGCCGCAACAGGATAATGTTGATCGTTAGGGGATATCAATACTGCCACAGTGCCGGCTCCTGATAGGTTAACAGTGCCATCGAAATACATGACCCACTTATCCTCTGCAAGGTTTAAGACTTGATCTTCTGTCTTTGTCTTCCCAGAAGATTCGCGATTTTGTGAGTTCTCTGCCAACATATCAGCTATGGCTCTCCCTTTTACTGATTTTTGTGGAGAACTCCTAATGTCAAATTCGGGTAACATCACCTGCCATTTTGCTAACTTCCCAATTAGAACGGGCTTCTCCAGGAGGTACTTGATAGGATCATTTTATGTTACCAGCTGAATATGGTGATGCAGGGTATATTGTCTTAACCTGTGAAGTACCCATACAATTGCCACGCAGGCCCTTTCAACAGGTATGTATTTTGCTTCAGACGAGGTGAATTTCTTGCTCAAGTAATAGACGGCTCTTTCTTTTCCATCCATCGGGCTTGTTTGGGCGAGTAAAGCTCCCAAATATTCCTGCTGTATAGATAAATATAAGGTCAAAGAATGACCTGGGATGGGCGGAACAAGTACTGGTGGAGTGACTAGATAATTCTTGATCTTTTGGAACGCCTGACTGCATTTTGCATCCCATGTCACTTGTGCGCCCTTCTTAAGTAGTTTGAAGATCGGTTTAGCTACATCTGATAACTGATTGATGAATCTGGCAATATAGTTCAGTCTCCCCAAAAGGCTTCTTACTTCTTTTACTGTGGAGGGAGTTGCTAGATCATGAATAGCTTGAATTTTCGAAGGATCAATCTCGATGCCCCTGTTACTGACCATGGATCCGAGAAGTTTCCCAGATTTTGCCCCAAACACACATTTGTTAGGGTTCAACCTCAACTTATATTTGCCCAGTCGCTTAAATAATTTTCTTAATACTTGAATGTGATCATGTCCCTTCTTGGACTTGGCGATCATGTCATCAACATACACTTCGATTTCTTTATAGATCATATCGTGGAATAATGTGAACATAGCCTTCTGGTAAGTGGCCCCAGCATTCTTCAGTCCGAATGGCATAACCTTATAGCAAAAGTTTCCCCAAGGGGTGGTAAAGGCAGTCTTCGGTTTGTCATCCTGCTTTATGAGGATCTGGTTATATCCGGAGAATCCATCCATGAATGAGAATAGTTCGTACCCCGCGGTACTATCAACCAGTACATCAATGTGTGGTAATGAGAAATCATCTTTCGGGCTTGCTCTATTCAAATCTCGCTAATCTACACAAATCCGAACCTTGCCGTCCCTTTTCATGACGAGGACTATATTTGCAATCCAGTCCGAGTATGGTATAGCTTCAATAAACCCCACCCTGAGAAGTTTCATTACCTCTTCTTTAATTTTGTCTTCTAGTTCGGCTTTTCATCCGTCTACTGCCTTGTCTGATAAGTTTAATACTAGGATCTGTGGGTAGTACATGTTCTACAATTCTGGGATCCAAACCTGGCATGTCAGCATAAGACCATGCGAAGACATCCTGATATTTCCTCAGTAACTCGGTAAACCTAATCCTTTCATCTCGAGATAAATGTCCACCAATCTTGACTTCCTTGATATCCGAGGAGTCCCCTAAGTTAATAACAATTGGTTCCTCTGAAGTGGGAGGTATTGACTCTTCGAAGGCACTCCATTCTCTGCGGATAGATGCGTAACCTTCATTCGCATCCTCTTCTTCAATATTGTAGGAGTAGTGAATGTGGTGATCCAAATCACACAACAACCTGGTATGTATGCTTGAGATGATATGTCTGAAATGTCATGAGCATGGTTAGTCTATACTTCATATGGGAATGCCATGCATGAGTGTGAAAAAATCTTTTTGAAAGAGATTTCAAAATAAGTGGAGGTGTAAATGGGACTAGTCCTCATATCATAGGACATCCTTGTTCTTGAGAAATCTTTTGGAAATCAGGAGTCATATGGAAAATCAGGCCTCAAGCTTCCGTATGGAAGGCTAATTATCATCATTGGGCTGATTTATGGTTCCATATGCTTTTAACAAAACGTGTACAATTTTATTGAATGAAAAATGGGCCGCATTACAAATTGTGTTATTTGGACCAACGGCCGGGGATCCAAAGGCGTTCTCCCACATCTATTTCAAGCAACAATTACTAAAAGTGCAATGAAAATGCAGGAAATTTAAATGCAGCATTAAGAGCAGGGAAGAGGTTTCTTTACTCAGAAGCGCTGGCTTCATCATTCGACCACTCTATGATGACATTAATGAAGTTGTCTTCCAGAAAAGGGTTTGCCAGATCTGATTCTGCTGTTGTAGTTATATCTTCTTCTACCAGCCACCTAGAGTTCTTGCTGAAGTATTTGTTTAATGGGCTGTTGAACATTTTGGATTTTCCTTTCCAAGCTGGAGAACCAATGAATGAATCTCTCTGATGTTTCTGGCCTCCATGGCGTCCCAGGCTCTTGCCTCGGCCTCGGCTGGTTGTCCTAGGGGCAAACTCGTCCAGGCGGCTTTTCTGATATCCCAAGCCCATCCTATGCTAGTTAGATTTCAACTGTAGATGGGTATTCATTCCCTGACCATATTTGCCTAGGCCTTCTCCAGGGTTGTACCCATACGCCAGTAGCATCTTGGCTGGTAAAAGGTTGGCTTCAGAAATGTAGTGAGTTCTCAATTTTTCTCCCACGGAGGTGTGTACTGCTGCTACCAACTCTAGGGAATGATAGCTTGCCTCCGTCCTAATTTCGGGTTCGACGTAGGGAATGGCACTGCTTTGATATGTTTGGAGGTCAACCTCTCCATGCACAGTAATCACCTTCCCATCTACCACAAATCGTACTTTCTGATGTAGGCTTGAAGGTACGGCTCCTGCTACATGAATCCAAGGTCTTCCCAACAGGAATCCGAATACACTAGTCAAATTCATTACTTGGAAATTTATAGAGAATCTGGTCGGACCGATGAGTACGTCAAGTTCAATCTCACCTACCACAGTCTTCTTCATCCCATCGAAAGCTTTCATAGCTGTTTTGGAGGTTTTAATCATCTCTTCTTTGATACCTAAACTCCTCAAGGTAGCTAAAGAACATATGTTGAAAGCGGATCTGTTGTCAATCAATACATGTGCTATTCTTTTTCCGTTGTACTGTGCAGTAATGTACAAGGCCTTGTTGTGTCATCTCCATTCCATGGGTAAGTCTTCATCTGAGAAGCTCAATTGATCTTTCAGGAGGATCGCCCCTACAAAGTCCCTCAACTGCACATCGTTAATTGTTTCAGGGACATGCACCTCGTTCAGTATCTTCAGCAGTGCATTTTTGTGCTTCTCTAAGTTGATGAACAAATCCAGTAGAGATATTTGGGCCGTCATCTTCCTTAACTGCTCTATCACTTCAAACTCACTGGTTTTAATAATGGACATGAGCTTTTCTGCGTCCTCCTTCGAGACTTCCTTCTTTTCGGACTCGCCTTCCCTAGGAGCGTAGAATCGTCCAGACCTCATTACCGCATCTACTTCCTCCGTCCCATAGTCCCAGTGGACTGCCTTAGGATCGTACTCTTCTATCGGATGGACTTTTATGGTTACTGTCATCGGGCAAGATGCCTCGGGTTCAGCTGTATCATGCTCTTCTTCTCTTGGTAGTCGAATCGCAACCGGTTTGATCAGACAATCTTCTAGCTCACTCAAGCTGTCAAGCTCTTCCAGTTTGATCACCACTGTTGTAGCGGCTTCAATCATTGACACAGTGTTGTTAAAGTCCTTTGAGAAAATTTCGTTTTTGAATTGACGATGCCGGTTGTCGTTTCGTAGTTTTACTGATGTTACAGATTCCGGGTATCCTCTCGTTCTCTTGAGATGTTCAACTGAGTCTTGTTGCTGATCCTTTGATCTCTCTATTTCGACATACTGCTCTGTGTCAAGCTTGGTATCCATCATCTGGCCAAGTGACGATTCAAGCCCTTTCGTAAAAGGCTTTTATGCCTTCTCCGGGATTTCCAGCGGAACTGGATCATCCATACCTCCCCATCCGTCTGGTATGATATCCTACATTCTCTGATAGAAACTAGGAGGAGCAGAATACTTTACTTTAAATTTATATCCTCCGGAATCTTCACCCAGGTTGCCTATGATTTCTCCCATTTCAAGTGCGTTAGCCATGAATCTGTGATCTGCTAAACTTCGCCTCTTAGCTTCCAGTTCGTCCTCGTCGAGTTCTTCTTCTGGCTGGATGATTGGCCCAAGATCGCCTACCAGACTTTCGTGTGGGATAGGCTAAGTGCTTCCCTGTTCAGTTTTAATCATAAAATGGCTCCCTTTCAAGCTTAGAGAGGCCTCGACTCCCTCGAATTTTTCATCGGTAACGTCCGATATTATCCCTAAGCTCATCATCTTAGTGATACACAATTTCTTCATGTCAATAGTGACCTCTCTTTCTTTTGGGTATAGTGAGGTGATTTCCAGAATGTTGGTCATCTTAGGTATGTCTACCTTCAGCACAAGGTGGCTTTCTTCCTCGTCAGTGAATATTGCCCCTACTACTTGATGATCAGGGAGCGGGTTTTCTTGTACGTTCGGAGCTATGTTGTCAAACTTCAGAATCTTGTTGTCAATCAAAGCTTGTACCTTCAACTTAAGGATGTAGCAATTATCGACATTGTGTCCCCTTTCGCCCATGTGGTAAACATAGGTTCGGCTTTCATCAAAACCAGGATATTTAACAGGATTTACCCTGGGTTGTTCCTTCGCCACCAAGTGTTGTTCTAGCAGCATTGGTAGCAACTTGGACAAAGGCCTCGGGAGTTGAGAGAACTGTTTTTGGGGTTGCCTCTTTCTAGGTTCTTGTCCTTTTGGCGCTGACCACAATGATCCTCCCTTAGTCTGATTAGGATTGCTAAACATCTTGGGCTTATGGGGATCTGGTATGAAGGCTATGTTGAGTCCAGCCTCTCTCTCTTTTTTCAAGGGATATTGCTTCTTGGTAGAAGCTTCATGCTGCCTCCTTTCTCTTAAGGCCCACTCGAGCCTTTCAGCCACCTTTATCAAATGCGTAAAGGTTTGACATCCAGAGGTGTTTAATCTATCGAAGTATTCGTAGGAGAGTGCTTTTAGGAACAAGTCAATCAGCTCGTCTTCTAGGATTGACGGCTTTACTTGGGTCGCCAATGCTCGCCATCTCTGGGCGTATGTTATGATCAACTCACCCCTTGCTTTTGAGGTTCGCAGGAGGTCTTCTCTCGTCGGGGTTGTAGTGTGGCATCCCCCATTTATTAGATTCCAAATGACCAGGAATGGTCAAATGGGTTTTGAAGCTGACTCTTGACGCAAGGAATTGGAAGTCATAAAATGGACGATGGAGAAATAATCGAGGATTTTATTTCAAGAAGCGACGACCATTGGATTAATCGAGTACCTATAAGTCATGAGGATTTTGTACATAGAACCATATGATCAAAATTTCCTAAGCTAGATGTGAGAACAAGGATCGGCCTTGAGGACAATGTTAAGTGGCGGCATGATAATTTCTTAAGCAAGACTAGGTGGTCGACCGTCCAAGTGAGATAGCAAGAAATGGAAATTTGGAATGCCAATTTCCATTGAGGTTCGGCCATGGAAGAGGAATGGATTAGTGGAGCCAAAAAAACTCCTATTGGCCGAAGGAGTCCTTGAAGGTGGTGTGAGAAGCAAGACCTAGCATTGGCCGAATATCATGTCAAGGGTTTTGCTAGGACTTTAGGGCAATGAGGGTAGCGCCAAGTGGCGCCTTCTTTCCTTCTTCAATGGGACTCCATTGGGCGAAGAACATAGGGAATTGGCATAAAGCATCATTGGTCTTCCATCATCTCAACTTTTTGTGATGATGATTGGCAACCATTAGGGGCAACGCCATGTGGCGTGCGAAAACTAGGAAAGAAGGCAAGTGTGACAAGTGTCATTAGAAGACTATCCAAAGCCATGCAACAAAAGAAAATCTTTCACCTTCTCATCTTCCCTTTCCATCTTCTTCGACCGAGAGCTAGTAGTGAGAGAGAGAGTGAGTGTTCGCGAGAGTTCAAGAGGTCGACATGAAGAGAAAGAACGAGCGAAGTCGAGAGCTCGAGGGAGAAAGACCGCGCGACCGAGGAGTGGAAGAAGAAGAAGAGCGGCGCGACTCGTCATCGTCGAGGAACCAAGGAAGGAAACCACGAGCTCGAGCAAGAACAATCAAGAGAAAAGGCAAGAACTCATTCAATTTCTCCATAGGTTAGATGTATGCCGTGTGGTTGATTCATTTGGAAGCTCGTAGGAAGTCCTTTGAGCTAGAAATCTTTCGGCGGACGGTCATAGGACTGAATGGAGGCGATTCTGTTTTGATGATGAAAGAGGTTGTGATGTAGTTAAATTGCATGAAATTTTGGGAGTAAACTTTAAGGAGAAAAGCTTGAACGTCGAGGTCATAGTGTCTTCTAGCTGGATCGAAGAATTTCAGTACGAATCGTTAGATAAAACAAAGACAGATCCGGTTATGTTGCTGCTCCTGTCTGTTCAGTTGTGTATATGGAATTGATTCAGTTTATATTGCAAGCCTTCAAGCTTATTGATGGAGTAGAAACGTAGGATATTATGAATAAGGTAATGGTCGACTTATTGGAAGAAATTAGGACTCGATTTGCATGTCGGAAGCTGAGTTGCGTTCGGTTCAGTGCTGGATTGATTTCCTATTCGGTGGAGTGTCGAGTGAGATTATAACTAGCTGCATTCCATGATATAGGGTATAAACCTTGATGAGTGATGTAGAAAGGGCATGGACATACGAACACCCGTTGGGATCAAAGTAAGTTGGAGTAACTTTTAAATCTAGGACCGAAACTGGGTTCGGTGACCTTGCTGTTCTCCTCGTCTTTTGTGTATATGAAGTTAATTTAGGTTACTTTATAGTTTTTTCCAGCTTGATATTGAAGGAAAGACACGTGAAGTAGTAATTGTGGCAAAGATTGGTCGGTTCATGGAAGTAGGACTCGATCTATAGCTCGATGTCTTGGTGGCTCTCAGTATAGGATAAGTTCATGATCATTCTGTTAAAGGTGTAAGTTGAAAATTAATTAAGACATGTTGCACTATCCTACGTAGTTTAATGGAGTGCCAAGTCTGAATGAGAAAGAGCTTTAAGTGACAAGTTGATTCGAACGGGATATGGAATAATCTGTAACCTTGAAGAAAAGAAATATGTTCGGTTTTATGGCAACAGTAGGTTCGGCCTTGATGGGTAGCTTGGACTACTTCCTTAGTCATTGAATTTCTGTCTGTGAAGCTTTGCTCGATAGATCATATGATATCATATCTCATTGTCATATACTTGTACATGGGCATGCTTATTTGATGGCCTGGCATTGTTTTATCAATCACAGAATTGATAGTGAGAGTCATGTGATTCATGGCTGAGCATGCATTGGCACATGGTGCCGCGCGCTATATGATGAGATATGTGGAGTATTTGCTCTTCAGTGCACTGAATTGAGATGATACCCCTGGGCTGTGTGCGGGGATTTGTACGTGCTTGATGACCCTGTGCTGTGTGTCTGGGTAGAGTCGTACCATGCGTCGAGGATGCCCTAGAGTAAGGGGTCGCTGCAAGCCTTGGGCTTGGCGATGGTTGTGTGAGCGAAGAGCACGTCATTGCATTTCATCATGGCATCTTGCATTTCATGATTCTTGCTTGGTATTGTAAATTGTTATAGTGCCCTGTTCTTAAAGGATCGCCTTATAGTTTGTCCTAGGGAGTCGTAGGACCCCTTTGGTGGGATTGAATGTTTTCTTGCTAGCCGTCGTGCTAACCCACGTTTGTGGACATATATTTTCAGATTAGCATCATGGTGACCATCCACATGCATTTTGGAGTTCCTATCGATTATGATTCGTACTATCGTGATATGATACACTTAGACGTTCCGCACTTGAAGTTAGTTGCTCATGTACATACTATGTGGGTCGACGAGGATGAGCCTGGGTTGACTATTTATCGCTGGCATGCTATATATATTCGTGAGGGTAATAGGCTGATTGGTCCGTTTTCTGAGAGCACCTTTGATGCACCACCTGTGCCTGCCGCTCCAGTAGCTCCTGTCGAGCCCGTAGCTCCTGTTGTTCCTGCACCGCCTCCACCTGTAGTCCATGCTGTTCGAGTTGTCGCTGCTCCAGTTCCTGCTCCAGCACCCGTGCCAGCTGTTTATGTTCCTCCACCCGAGCCTCTTGAGGAGTCCGAGGATGAGGAGATGTTTCCCTCCGACCTGTCTGAGGAGGACTGAGGATTTGGAGTTAGTCCGAGCGACTTTTTGGAGTAGACGATTGTTGTTGGATGGAGTAGTTTTATTTTGGCCATCCCAGCTTACGCTTATGTTATCACGACGAGTCATGTCTTTTGTTATATAGTTATGTATGAACTCTTTGTGGTCGTGTATGATGCATATATATTATGAAGTTCTAATTCCTATGTTCTGTGTGCATTGTTGGGTTCGCTAAGTTATTATACTATTATGTGGCCTGTGGATATTTATTACTATAAGTAATCTCTAATTATCGTTATAAGAGACCTATGACCGTAGGGTGGCGGTCTGGGACGCCACATGTAGCGGTGTTGAACTTATACTGTCTGAGGAAGTCTTCTACGAGATCTTCCCACCCATCATAGTCCTCTAGGTCCAATTCGATGAACCAAGCTAGAGGGGCGCCAGCCAAACTCTCTTGGAACATGTTCATCAGTAATGGAACATAGTCTGAATATTGCGCCATCGTGCGTAGATAATATTTGATGTGAGCACGGGGACAGCATGTCCCATTATACTTTCTCATAAAATCTGGTTCCTTATAGTCAGGAGGGGTCTCCACCTTGGTAAAAGGAGATATCTTGTCGAAACGGGCTAACTCATCACCCTGGCTGCTTAAATACTCCTTAATCTTGGCTAATCTCTTGGCCTCTACTTCAGTTTTCACGGTCTGCTTCCCCTTCTCATCCTTCTCAAGATTGATGATAACAGGGGGTGACTTTTGTTGTGTCTGGACGTTCGACATACGGACATCCTCCTCTATATGTTGGGCAACTTCCGCTGTCTCTTATCAGCCATATCGGGCGCGAATGATGGATTCGAGTTGTTCTGATTAGGAGCTACTGACTGTCTGACATGGGAGGCTTTCAGCATTGCCTTAATATCAGCCATCATAGTCGCCATAGTAGTCATCTGAGTTTCCAACATGCCTACTCACAAGGTCAACTCTTGTTGTTCCATTCTTGTCTTAAGTCGAGTGTGAAAACGATGTGTAGGTAATTTCGTGATTAGAGTGTACATGTTTAAAAGGAATTCCAATGAGTATTTCTTCAGTATTGACAAAGGAAATACTTGATTCTTCTAATTGCATGTTTTCTATTGGCGAATGAGAAAAGGACTACTTTGTGAGCCTTAGTCTCATGTAAGCAATTCTTTTAATCATTCTCCAAAAAGAATTCGTGAAATTAAAAGAAGCGTAATCTTTGACGATAGTTTTTATGTATTTGTAAAACATGGCCACACTCCTGCATATGCTTCCAAAATAATATTCAGTACAGGTGAGTATGCATGAAAAGACATCATAGTGTTCGCTCATTTTACACTTGATAGGATAGTCTATTCAAGTTTAGGACGCTTGAGGTCTAAGGTGCCCTCATCATCCCAACGTGGATCCATTTCTTCAGTCTGGGACTTTTTATCTTCTGAATACGACGGCGACCCCATATCTTCGGGTATGTACGGCTCTACTCCAGGCACGTACGGTACGATGTATTCGGGTACATAAGGCTCAACAAGGCTGCGTCTGACCGCCTCAAAGTGTTGAATGTATTTTGTGGTAGCCCTGTGAATGTTCTCCATGCGAGTTATGTTTTCTAGCCATCTTATATTTTCAGCTTGGGAGTTCTTCAAAGAATGTATAATAAATCCCACCTTAGCCTCAATCTGTTTCTTCTTTTCTCCTATAGGGGTTTCTTTTGGTACGTCAAATGAGAAGATACCAGGTCGGGGTGGTGAAGGAATTTCTTGTAATGCCCCAAATTGCCGGATAACCCTCTTCGGATAATACGCGGTAGCGCCTGTGAATCCTAGCAAAGGGACTGGGTCCTCGCCATTGCATGTGAGCCTGACTTTGCCTAGTGTTGGCAATCTGAGCCGCCATCGGAGCTATTTCGGTTTTAGAGTTCCAAGGAAGTTCTTCCATTATATAAAGTTGAACTTAGGAATACGTGTATGGGTTCTAACAAAGGTTTTAAGAGGATGGGCATCATAGCTAATTTTAGTGAAACCCATGCGGATATGGAACTGTCTGATATGAGATGTGAACCATAGGTATAGAAGGTCACTAGAGGCTCTAAAGATTCCCTTGTTATTCTTCTTGAAGCGATTTAGGGAAAGGAAGGTTTCAGCAATGATAATGTTTGAGTAATCCCACCCACAACAGACTTGTCTGACTACTATAGCCATAATAGGGTCGAAGGTGACAGACGAGATCGGGAATAGCACAAAGCTAAAGAAGGCCAAGACAAAGGTTCTAACAGATTTGGTCCCTTTAGCGGCAGGGAGGTTAAGGAATCGGTCTAGGAGGAAGGATAGTGAAATCCATCCAGAATTATTTTTGGCATTTGTTTTGACTTCGTTGAGACTTGTGTCAAGGAATTCAGCTAGTTGACTCAAGTGCTCAAATCCTATGGGAGGTTGAACTAATAAGGGAGTGAATTCAACTCCGATGGCGACGCTGTATTCTTCGAGAGTAGGGGTAACTTCCAGGCCTTCCAAGCAAATGTAGCGGTGGTAGAATCCCAATAAAGCGCCATGACTTGAATAAAGGCAGATGGGCACTCAATCTTTAGCAGGTCCAATAAATACCCTAGCCGTGATTTGGTGTATTTCTGGCTGGCTTCGCCCATGCTATCCCACCATGATAGGAGCTCGGTCCGAGGAACTTTACACACTTGAATATCATTCTTTCCCATCAAGTCTAAAATGTGCAAATGATTTTCAAAAGTCAATCGTCAAAAATTACTTTAAACATGTGACTATACAAATGCCATGAAGTATGCATGGGCCAACTTAATTGCATAGTTCAATTGGAGAAATAGAAATTAGAACCTTTTCAGGTACTGAAGACCTGACTTGAAGTCTAATTTAAATTTTAGGAAAGTGAATTATGCAATTTAGTCAGGTTTACTCTAGTGACTAAGGGAAACAACAATGTCACGTTTCATTGGTCAATACATCAAATGAGAAAAGAGTGGAATGAATCCCTTATTACAACCAGGACGCTTAACGAATGAAAGGTAAAGAGAGACTCTTCAAATAAGAAAGCCATAAAAGGCCGATGGAATGTGGGGATCTAAACCCACCCTTTCCTAAAGGTCTATTCTCCTTCACAATGATAGTCAGTCGGGAATCCTTCCCCAGTTGAGTGTAAGGGGTCGTCTTCAATGCATTGATCGAAGGGTCCTAGTTCCTTTGGCCATTCTCTGGTCCATGGTATCATGACTTCGAGAGTCTTCTCGCGTCTCGTCTTTTTGAGTATGATATGCTTCGGTCTTGTCTTAATCGCAGGGCGTCTCCTTTTTTCCCCAAAAAGTGATCATGGGCATGTCTTTATTAGCTTGATGTTCAGCCTTTCGACGGGAGTATGCGTTTCTAGCTAGGCGGTTGCGATGTTGTCTCTTCATTTCCAAGTAGTCCTTGAACATTTCGTCTGCTTGTCGCTTGAATCTGAGGTTGTCGACATAGTAGCGAGTTTGACAATCTCCAGTATATCCCAACTTGCGTCCAGTCAGCTCTCGGCCATGCACGAACCTAGTAAAGTGCAACCTTGTGTTTGGTCCAGGGCGAGTGACTTTCCTTAGGTACTCGAAGGTTACCAATTCCGTTGAACTTTTAGGAAACAGCGACATCCTACCCCCTTATCGTTGTTATTTCAATTAGTTACTAGAGTGATTTCATGATGTATGCAATGCATATGGATGTATATAATGCATGAATCATACTATGAAACAGGGAATAGTGAAGTACATCGAAAGTAAATGTCTTACCAACCATACTTAGGGAATGTGAAATGTTCCCCTGTAACAATGGATGGTTTTAGGTATACCTAGACATGGCCATTTGAGCCCGTGGGCCCGGAACCGGCCCGTTGACAAGGCCCGCGGGCCCTATTCGGAACCTGAATCGGCCTTCAAACCGCCCAAAAAAAAGGGGTGGGGGGGCCCACTGCCCCCCTCGGGAAGAGCCGTTGGCTCTTCCCCCAACGGTCCTCGGCCCGTTGGGAAATTAAAAAAAAAAACTAAAAACTCTCTATAAAAACCTAACAATCCCTCTTTATTTTTCTCACAATTTCTCTCAATTCTCTCCAATACTCTCAACTCTCAAGTCAAATTCTCTCGATCTGATATTCTCTCTCAATTCCGTCTCAATTCTTTGAATCAACTTTCTGATCAATTCTCTCAAAAAATGGCAAGTGGAAGCAGAAATACTAGAAAGGGAAAGAGCCCGATGGAGATGGGAGAATCCGATTTTCCTGTTCATGAATATGATCCTCGTGAATATGCATGTTGGGAAGACGATGATGTTCCCAATCCCGACGTCGAGCACGTTGCAACGCAAGAAAGTCTTTATCCTCTTACTGCCACTGCCACTGCCACTGGTGTCGAAGGATCGTCGATACCAAATGAGCCGGCACGGAAGAGCCGAGAGTCCGACTTATGGCTACACTTCGACAAAGTATGGAATGAAAATGAAGGTAAGTTTGATATAAGCTGTAAATATTGTCCGTAAAAATACAAACTTGGTAAAGGAGATGGCTATGGAACATTTCGTCGGCATTTGACGAAAAAACATCCAACGCAAGCGGGGATCGACACTAGCCAACAACAAATTTCCAGGTTCGCCAATCCTAACCCTCATCCTTTATTCCGTTTCACTAATGCACTTTATAAAGAAACATTAGCTGAATATGTTTCCCTTGAGCATGCTCCGTTTAATACTGGTGAAAATTTTAATTTTAAATATTTGGTAAACTCTGCGCTGGTTCCGCAAGCACCATCTGTTCCGAAAACTACTCTTAAAGGCGAACTTAAACGAGTTTATAAAGATCGAAAAAATAAATTGAAAACATTTTTTGAAGAATTCAAAGGACGTGTACATATAGGTAGTGATATTTGGAGTGATTCTTGGAATATTAATTCTTATATGGGTGTCACGTGCCATTAGATAGGTGATGATTGGGTTATTCAAAAAAGACTTCTTGCATTTCGAGTTTTTCCTAAAAGGCATATGCCCCATAATATTTATAGAATAATTAGGCCAGTTTTAGAAGAATATGGTTTGATTAATAAAGTTTTTTCAATTGATTTTGATAATTCTGCCACAAATCCTGCTTCCATTCCCGAGTTAGAAAAAATGTGTAAACCCTCTTTTGGCAGACAATTTTTTCACATTAGATGTGCTTGTCATGTTTTTAATTTATGTGTTCAAGATGGTTTACGAATTCTTGTAACTTCTCTCCACCCAATAAATAGTGCAATTAGATTTTTATGGAGCCGCCCTCAACTTATGAAAGCGTGGGGAAAATTTTGTAAAGAAAATAGGAGAATGGCAAGAAGGTTTCCAAAAGATGTTCCGACTCGTTGGAATTCTACCTACGAGATGCTTCTACAAACTTTTGATTACAAAGATTTATTATGTTCATTTATTTCAAATACTGTTCCCGATATTGCTTTACTCCCGCAACATTGGGACGTTTGTAAAAAAAATTTAGATTGTTTGAAAATTTTTAATGATGCTACTCAAACTTTATCTGGTATTTATTATCCTACTACGCATTTATTTTTAATAGAGTGTGTTAATATTGCGAATGTTTTTAATGCATATGAAAAAGATACTGACTTAGCTTCGAGTATTTTAGTAATGCGAGAAAAATGGTTGCATTATTATTTGAACATTCCTCTTGTCTATTTAGTTGGTATTATTTTCGATCCACGTACTAAATTAGATGGTTTATTAGATTATCTGAGTGCTTATTATTATGATTGTTTACATTTGGATGAAGTAATAAATATTTCAATTATACAAGTAGAGGTTAAAGAAGCTATAGTAGCATTATATAATGAATTTTGTAATAGATATGGTTTAAGCGACAGTGGATATGAATCTGCCCAGCATATTGTCTCAGAAAGCGATGCGGGTATTTCACTACTTAGTATAGGTATAAAATTCTCAAGACTAGGCAAAAAAAAACATAAAGGGACATCAACAGGTAGTATTTCTAAATTAGAAAACTATTTAACAATTTCTTTTGAGTTTAGCGATTCAGAAAACAACGCAGATTTCAAGATTCTTGAGTGATGGAAGAATCATTCAACTCAATTTCCAGTTCTCTCCCTCATCGCGAAACAAATATTAGCGACCCATTCTTCAACAGTGGCGGTTGAACAAGCATTTAGTGCTGGAGGATTAATTTTGGACCCCCCGTTCAAGATTAAGTCCAGAAAGTGTGGAGTGTCAAGCTTGTGTCGATGATTGGACAAAAGCTAAATTTCGCCAACAAGAGCTGGATCGAGAACACGAATTCTTCAGTGATGACTGTGGAGATACTACCACCACCACAATGTGTAGCGACGATTGACGATGAGGTAAGTTAGGGGTTACCAAAGGTAAGAGAACTACATGGGCTTTTATTCTTCTATCTCAAAGAAGATATGTAGGCGCTTAATGATAATTCATTAAGTCCAAGCCCATTCATTCTCTCTTTTTTTTCAAATTTTATTACAATGTACAATTTGATTATAATTTGTAATTTATTAATTTTATTTTATTATTTAAAAAATAAAATTAAAAGTTCGGAACCGGAACCGAAAATGGAACCGGAACCGGAACCGGCCGGTTCCACCTTTTGGCGGAACCGGAACTGGTGGTTCCGCGGAACCGGCCATGTCTAGGTATACCAACCTTCCACAAACATGCGTATGCGACAAGTGGGTATACTCTAAAAATTAGAAATCCATTGAGGAACCTATGGCTCAGGCTCCCACGATCCAAATGAGGCATATTCCTCCCCAAGGGTACCCACTCAAGAGGGCTAGATATCACCAATTTGGATTGTGGGCAGGAACGAACACGAAAGTCTCAAGTGCCATCAAACACGAGATCCTTTCGCATCATTTCCCTATCTAAGGTAACCTAAAAGGTGTTTGCAGTCGAGGTTTGACCGCCAGTGTGTGCGATGTGTCGTGATCATCACAATGCAAGGTCATGCATAGCAGTTTGTATCAAACACCGCTTCAATATGTGCTAAAAATAAACATACAATCACAACTCCAACCCGCAGGAAAGATGTCAACAATCACTTCACCCTTTATTTCTCCAATCTGCAAAAATATCTAACACGATGGTTAGCGTACGTACCTCACCTTCGAGAGCATCTGCAGAAAATAAGGTCAAATAAACCAATCAACTATTTAATCGGCTCAAGTCCTCTGGTCTGCGAAACCAGAGATTCTGGTTTAGAAAGATCCCCATCGGAGTCGCCAGTATGTCGCGACGCTCTCTCGCGGAAGAGGGGGCTAATGGGCTGCCCAATCGTTGCCTGATCGGACGCGGGCCTCTCCCAATGTCCATTACCCAAATCGCAACGGCTGGATATACGTGGTCCACCTTTGGTGCGGTCTGGTGACATGTGATATATGTGTACATGCCAAGGAGTCGACACCAATCGTTTCGTAGAGGGTACGATCGGAAACCCTATCGAATAGTTAGGAGCGATCTATTCGATTCTGCGGAAACCAGAGAAATGGGATCAGGGACTTTGTTACGCTAACCGCTAGAGTTGACGCCCTTTCGGCACCTAAGTTGGATGATTTATCTAGTCGTGAGATTCATACAGACGAGTGGGGTACGAATCCTAAATCTAGGAGTTCATGCAGACAGGAATAGCTACCCTATCACTTATAATCATTAAAAGTAAATGCGCAATTCAAGGATCTAGTACATGCGGATAAAACACATGAAAGCAGCATGGCATCCCTAATGAGGCCCTATTAGCCTAGAGAAGTATCAATCAAGGTTCAGGAATGATTTGACATGATTCGCCCATGAGGGGCAGAATCGTGATTTCGAGAAATTTGGGGATAATTTTTCCCCAAAGGGGAAAAATCGTCATTTCAGATTAAATATGTAGTCAAAAGATGGTGGGAATGGGATTGGCGATCAATCCTTCCATTCCCTATTTTTCGGAAATTTTCAGAATTTTTCTGGAATTTAAAAGTGATTTTAGCTTTGGATGGGTAAAATCGTCATTTTAGACGAAGATGAGAACTGAAAATTTCAAATATTAGGGTTGGTCACCCACCTGACCCCGAACCCTAATTTTAAGCAATTTTCAAGACTCGATTGGAATGGGAAAGACGATTTACCCATTGAGGGGTAAAATCGTCATTTTGAGAAAAGGGACGAGACTCAAAAACTCAAGCCCAAGAATTGGTCGCCTGATCGACCCTAATTCTTACCTTGGCGTTATCTACTTTATCTCGCGTATACAACAGAGGCAACTTACCGCTAAAGGGTAATATCGTCAATTCCAGGAAGAACGGATAAGAAACTCTGCTGTCTGTGGTCAATCCTCGATTTTTGGGGATTTCTCGAGTGTCTAGGATTTTCCTACAATTTTTCTATATTTTTTGGGATTTTCTGGGATTTTCTAGCATTTTTTTATTTTTTAAAATCATTTTCAAAATTTTGTTTATTAAAAAAAGTTTCGGACCGGGTCGACCCGACCCACTCGGGTCGGAACCCGGCCCAGACCCGGACCGCACGACCCACGGCCTAAAACGAAGCCGTATCGTCCATTTTTTATTTTCGAATTATCCAGCCCTGATCCCACGGTTCCTATTGATCCACGTGGCTAATCCACGGCCGTCGGATCTAATTACTAAAACCTACGGTCTAGATTGAACAAAGACTCAATCAGGGCCGTCCGATTGACCTACTAAAATCTAAGGCCAAGATTAGAACCTGAGAGTTGATATGGGCCGTCCACCCTCGCTAACCTAAACGACGCCATACTACCACCAAACCAAACGGCGCCGTTTCAGCCTGTTTTAATTTTCTTTTTTTAAAACATTTTCGGATATTCCTAATTACTAATCGGACGGCCACCATTTATTAGACTCGATTAACTCTGGCCGTTGGATCTAATCTGACTCGCCCTAACAAACTAACGGTCGAACCAACTCAGCATCCACGTGGACCAATCACGTGTTGCCACCTAGACCTTTGACTCGCTGACCCGCCACGTATGCATCGTCTTCAACCTCCCGACTGCGACGGAATGGACGGCTAGGAATTCTCCGGCTCCGATAAACGGCCAAACCTAGACCGATTGACGCGAGACCAACGCCAATCGACTCGTGATGATCTCAAGTTCAACATATCTATGGATCGAAGCATTTATTCGACAAAATCAAGAACAGATAAGCTCGAACCAGTATGGGCATGGCTGCCCCAATCTTACGATTCACGGCATATTAGACGATGGGATTGAGCTCGCTCGGCCTAGATTTGGCTAGGCAAGAATGAATAGTGTTCGGCAATGAAGGTTGAATTGGAAGACTCGATTCGAACTGTTAAGACAAAATCGATGCAAAACAGATATGCGACGAGGGTTAGTAACATTCAGGGAGCAAAACGCACACGCTAATGGCAAAGATAAACGTGAAACAAGCAAGTCGCCATTGATACACAGTGAGAGGTTTGAAACTGCGCCTCACTTGTTCCGGCGGTTTCGGATGGCACGGCCGATGGCGATCGACTCCTGGACACTTGGGTGTTCTCCCGACGGTCTCTTAGAGCTTTGGTCTAGCCCGGGAAGGCCTAACCGATGCTCCGCCAATTCGAACTCTGTCCTCGACAATGGCGATTGGAGGACGAACTCTCTCTCATTCGTTCTCTCTCTCTTTCGATTCTGCTCCCTCTCTCCTAACTGAACCAACTAACCTCCTTTCGCGAAGGCTTCCGTGGACTATATATCATTTTCAATTTTTAGCGCCAATTTTGAGGGGACCAACAGACTCAAAATGGCACGTGATTGCACGTGCCATTTGGTCTAAACGGCGACGGAGACGATGGGTGTTCCGTCCATGTCCGTCTAGTTCTTCGGTAGGTCATAATTCGTGCGAATTTGGCATGAATTTGTGCTGAGTTTGGGAAGTGTTGACTTTCGTAGGTCTGCAGGATTGACCGGCCGATTACTCCTTTCTCCGGCGACTATTGGCCGCGATTCCGGCGTCAATCGACGGGGAATGGTTTGAGGAACGAAATGCCCACCAGTGCATCTCTAATTGTAGTCGATTGGTTGATCAATTTCCTTGTTGAAATTCAACCTCGTACTGTTCATTTGTACGAAGGCTTAATGAAGAAGACGACACTGTAGCGGACCGGTTCGACCGGTCCGACCGGCGGTCTGACCGGTCTGAACCGGTTCCGACTTGAAATTCTCAAATTAAACCCAAATCGATGGGGAATTTTTGCAATTGGACTTCAGAATCGAATCTAGGGCATGAATTTTATTCAAAAATGTAATTTTGCCCAAAAGTTCATGTCAATTTCAACAAAAACCCCAAATTTTCATTAAATTGTAAATCGGAGATTTGTGCAATTGAACGTTCAAATGATCAAATTGGACCAAATTACATATGCCAATCGATTCAAAATGATGAAAACATTGGGCAGTATGTTCAATTTGCAATGATGGTTCTTGAATTGAAAGTAATTTCAATTATGCCCAAATTCAAGGACTAAAATGCAATTAAGTATTCAATTTTGCCCAATTTATGTAATTAAACATTCTGTGAGGGCAATTGGGTTAAATTGTAATAAGGGACAATTAGATTGAATGCCAAGATCCTAAAAAATGCCAAAATTGCAAATTAAAAGACTCAATTGACATTTTTTTATCAAATTCAATCATATGTGTTACAAAGGAACACGTAAAATTGAATCTGATTTTGGACTTTTTGTGAGGTCAAAAAGACAAGGTATTTAAAATAAAAATATTAACTATTTTTCCATATTTTTGTGACCTCAAATACTATTTTTCTTGATTTTTCTAGTATTTTCCTAATTTCTGAAAATATAAAAAAATGCAAAAAATATGAAAAATTATTTTATTTGTCAAAAATGGTTCCTTAGGCTTGTCCAAGACCACCAAAGTTGATTTTGCAATTTTTTGATGTTTTATGAATTTGTTATGAATTTTCTAAGAAATAACTGGAAAAAGGCTGATCCAAAATCAGATGTCAATACGCGGGTCTGTGAAAAGCAAGTTGTACCCTGAGGTATACTGATGCGGGGTTTGGATTATCCTGATGCGTTATTACACGGGATATAGCACTTGGCCAAGTTAGGATGACTGACCCGATGCGTTATTACATGGGTAATATCCTAGCCTGATGCGTATTACGTGGGCGATTGAGAAACACAACCTGATGCATTATCACGCGGGTCATAGTAATATGTATGTGTTAACCTGAGGCGTTCTGACGTGGGTCTTGTCAAGCATATTATAGCAGCCTGAAGCGTTATTACGCGGGCCTTGCCATTTGGAATTGAGACATATTATGAAAAATGCCTCATGAATTGAAAATTGACCGCGAGTGTATGTTTTTGATTGAAAACCTTGCCATTGTACGAAGCTTAGATCTTATCTTGATGTATGACTGAGTTGAGTCGATGTGAAACACCGAAAAGCCATATTTTCTTGACGACTCTATATTTTTATCATGCCAATGTTTTTGAGTCTCAAATACTATTTTTCAAAAGTGTCTGGAGGTATTGACAGCCTAGTTTATGGTTAGGTTTAGCTTATTGAGATTTATATCTCACCCCGTCTTGGGATTAACATTTTCAAGTCCCAGACTTAGTTTAGTATGTTAAGAGACCCTTGGTTGAGGTTTGGAGTAATTTTGATGAAGTTTAGTGGTTGGTTTTGTATAGACTTTCGAGAGGACGATTCTGCCTTTTTTTGGAACAGCTTGGTGCCGCGACGTTACGTCGCCCTTTTTGTGGAATTTCTTGGCCTAAGCTCGAAGTAAGTTGATCCTAACCCTCTATTAGGATGTAAGGTTTCTGTTCCCAAAGCAACTTTTGGAATATAAATATTTTTTTTGTGTTTCTATTCCCGGCTACAATTTTTAGGAACAGAAACACTTTTGGTAACTGCAAAAAAAATCTGTTCTCGGAACAAAAAAAGAATAGAAACGCGTATAGTAACCCCAAAAAAAATATGTTCCAATTTTTTTTCATTTAATTAAGACAACTATATATATTAAAATTAAATTAAATCTCATTCAATTTAGTAAATCAAATTTTATGCACGGTTTATAATTACAATATGGGCAAGATCAGCTATAAAAAAAAATTAAAAGACAAGTCGAATTTGAAATTAAATAATGAGAATATCAAATATGTTTTCCATTGATAGAAAAAATTACAATTATGAGACATACATCAAATTAGACTAATATATGTATAAGTAATTTGTGCACGATTTATCAAATTACAACTTGGACGAGATTGGCTAAAAAAAAATTGAAATAAAAAACTAATTGGAATTGGAAACAAGAACATCAAATATGTTTTCTATAGATAGGAAAAATTACAATTATGAGTCATACATAAATGTTTTCAAGTAGTTAAAAATATTATTACCTTTAAAGGGGGACCTTCAAAAAAATATTAATTGCACTTTGAGTGAAACTGAGGACTAAAAAAAATATTTGTGCATTTAGGTCCTTTTAGTCCAATTGTGCAATTTTTCCAAACATGAGGACTGAAATGAGATGTAGGGTATCAAAATCTCATGTCATGACTATAAAAGTAAAAAAAAATTGGCTAAAATGATTTAAAATAAAACTTTTTAGTCAACTTAGGATTATCTTCAATAGTCATGTAGTCCCAGACTGAATTTTTAAAAATTTAAGAGGCCAAAATGAAAAGAGAATTAAAATAAAAATATAAAGTATTTTTGCACATTTTTCCGACCACGAATACTTTTTTTTCCTAATTTTCGGTTATTTTATAATTAAAAAAATGTCAAAATTTATGAAAAATATTGTTTGTTCAAAATTGGTTTCTAAGGCTAGGCCAAATCTTTCAAGGTTAATTATGTAATTTTATGAATTGTTTGGTATTTTTAATTAATTTTTAATATAAAATAATAAAATATTAAGTGTCAACATCATGCAAGAACAAAAGAGAAGAAAGTGAGTTAAAAACAAATTGTTCCCAATTATTTTAAAAAAATGTTCCAAATGTGTTTCTAAAAAGTGTTCCGAAAACACAGAAACAAGTTTTTCTTATTTCTTGTTTCTACTCCAAAAGTGTTCTTGTTTCTCAAAAGTGTTCTCGAAACACTTTGAGAACACTTTTTTACCATACGTGTTTCTGTTCTCAAAGTGTTCCCAGAACACTTTGGGAACAGAAACACTTTTTCTGGAGCGTTACCATACGTAGCTTAATAGACCCAGAAAGGAGTGGATTTGATGGACTACATGTGCTGTTTTGGCTGGAATTTCCACACACTCGAATGGATGTTGTTGTGGTTGATTATGCTTGATCGTAGTGGTATCAAATATTGATAAGTGAATATGCTCAGTTATGATTATCCAAGGGTATACCGAGTGAAATTTTGAGAATTGGCCTTGAATGACTTGATTGAACTAATGAAAGTCCTAATTGAACTACTTGGGTGTTTGGTCAAGGCTAGTCCATGTGAATTGTTTCACTAAGTTTATGATTGGTCCCTTATGATCAACTTGATCAAGTAAACCCCTAAAGCATGTTTGGCCATGGATGAATTGAAGTGATTGAACAACTTGCATGCTTGATTTCCTTGTTGAGGAATTGATACTATACCCTTGTGTAGGCTCGGCCATGAGTGATCTTTGAAGTAAATGGCTAGTTGTTTGTTTAATCGAGTTGTACTCGATCGTGAAGTGATGAAATGGTGAGAAATGGTTGAGTTATGATATGTGCTCCAATTCATGATAAATAAGGCTTGAGGGCCGAAGGGCATTCTTGATTGATGAAGTACACAATTTGTTGTAGCTCGCCTTAAATGATTGGTTTACAAGCCTATGTGCATATTGTTTCTTGATGCGTTAAACGCGGGGCTTGAGTAAATCCTGAGACATCGTTACGCGGAATTCGACCTGAGGCGTATTGACGTGGGTGTATGAAAGGCAAATTGTACCATGATGCGTTATGACGAGGGATTTGGATTATCTTGATGCGTTATTACGCGGGATATTGCACTTGGCCAAGTAAGGATGACTAACCTAATGCGTTATTACGCGGGTAGTATCCTAGCCTGATGCGTTATTACGTGGGTAGTATCCTAGCCTGATGCGTATTATGCAAGCGATTGAGAAACATGACCTGGTGCGTTATTACGTGGGTCCTGGCAATATGTGTGTGTTGACCTGAGGCGTTATGACGCGAGTCTAGCCAAGCACGTTACAGCAGCCTAAAGCGTCATTACGCGGACCTTGCTATTGAGAATTAAGATATATGATGAGATTTCCTCTTGTGAACTTGTGATTGTGCAAAATCTGAAGTATGAAGCTTAGACCTAATCGTGAATTGGTGACTTGGATCGAGTGGTAATTAGAAAATGGTCTCATGTGTGTATTTCTAATGAAAACCCTACTATTGTACGAAGCTAAGATTTATCATGATTTATGACTGACTCAAGTCGATTTTGGAAATACTGAAATACCTGTTTCAAAAAGTGTCTAGAGGTACTGGCAACCTAGTTTAGGATTAGGTTTAGCTTACTGAGATTTATATCTCATCCCGTCGTGGGATTAACATTTTTCAGGTCCTTGGCGATGGAATTCTCGAGATTATCATGAATTGGCAGTTGAAGATGCCCCATTGAAGAAGTGATGTTAAACCTGACCTAGTTTCAACTTCTTTGTAAACCAAAGCCTTGTGTAGTTTATTGATTAAACATTTTCGTGGTGTAGTCCTGAAGTCGTCTTTTGTGTTAATGAAAGGGAGTTGCTTTTCTCGCTTTCGTTTGCTCATATCATTTGCATGGATTTAAGTTGTGGGCCGAAGGATCTTGGGAGACTATCTAAGAAGAACGGCCTGGAGGGATGTTCGCACGCCCACCCGCCGGGTCCGGGGCTTGACAGGAGATATTAATACTGCCCTAGTGCCAGCTCTTGATAGATTGACTGCACCATCAAAGTACATGATCTATTTATCTTCCAATAAAGTCAGGATCCAATTTTTTGTTTCCGTCTAATTTGAAGACATTCTGTTTTGGGAACTCTCTGCTAGCATATCAGCTATTTCTCGTCCCTTTACGGATTTTTGAGGCGAACTCCTGATGTCAAACTCAGACAACATCACCTACCATTTGGCTAACTTTCCAATCAAAGCAAGTTTCTCCAAGAGGTACTTGATTGGATCATTTTTCGTCACTAACTGAATATGATGATGTATTGTGACATTTAGAATTTCTGCCCCTCAAGGCTTGAAATATGGAATGGAATCTCAAAATTGGAATAGTGTAAATGAAAAATTCTAACATTGGATTGGAATTTGACATCGCCTTGCCAATGGTAATTCAAAATTGAAAAAGTGAAGTTTCGGACGAAAAGTGCAAAATTACCATTTTGCCCCTCGACCAATTGCCCTTGTTTTAAGAAGGATTGAAGGACAAAATGGTCATTTGGATACCCCTTGTGGCTGCCGAAAATTGTAGAGGAAGAGGTCAAAGGAAGTCAATGGTGGACCAAAAATCTTCTAGAAGCAATGACAAATGTCATTTGGTGGGTGTTTAAGCATTAATTATTCCACCTACCCATCTCATCACTTAGTGACACCAATTATTTGTGGAAGGCTTCATTCCACCCTTGCTTCAGCCATGGCTCTCCCCTCTCCCTCATTCCTCTTCATTTTCTTCTTTCTCTCTCTCGGCCGAACTGCTCCAGCTTGACCAGTCCCGACCACCTCCCTTCCTCCGGCCATAACTTTTTCGTTCGATATCGGATTGAGGTGATTCAACCGCCATCTGAAAGCTTATCGTCTAATCTTTCTATGGACATATTGTGAACTCAGATTGACCCAGATGTTTGCCCTGTAGCTTTGTTTGAATGGGCAAAGGTCAGATTGAGGCAGAATCTGACCAGTTTTGAAAAAGGATCTGTTTCGTAGGCTTCAAGGCTTCAAATGACCCCAAATTTTTGGTGAGATCGTATATTATCATAGTATTAGAGTTGGCTGAGCTGTGGTTGTAATTTTATTTGGGTTTTGATGAGTTTTAATGGCTTATTGGGGCGGTTTCCTTGAGGCAGAATCTGACCGCATGCGCATCGAAGAGAATATTGGAAGCCTTTGTGGTGTCGTTTTGCTTCCACATTTTCGGTGAGACTCCTAAACTTGTTGTTTGATGTATTGACAAGTCAATTGTGAGAGGAATTTGGGTTAAGATGTGATTAAAGGGCTGTTTGAGGTGAAAATGTGAGACGCCGTCCAATCTGCCATCAGCGCGCACCAATTTTGAATTGAGTCGTTCTTAGTCGTCCGGTATCCAAATTGAGCTCCGTTTTCGCCCACGCGTCCATAAGACATTGAAGTATAATATTTTGAAAAGAAATTCCTCAAAAGGCTAGTATAATGATGTCATTTTATTTGTGATTGAATCTGGTCGTGGAACCTAGGAAATGGCAGATTTGGTGGAATGAAATTTATTATGACTTGCCTTGATAGAACGACACTTGGCATGCTTAGGAGCATTGAATTAGCACTGTGATGACTTGTGGATAAGATGTTATGTGTATAGTGAAATTGGAAGAATTATAATCGACGATTTGTGAAATTTCTTAGGGCCGTGCACTTGCCCTATTCTGGCCGGTTGAAGAATGAGCTTGGTGGTGGATTTTGAGTGGAAGTGCTAGCTCAATTTAAAAAAAAGGTAAGTGTGTGACATTCTGATTTTCCTTGTTGTTTCGAGACTTTTTACTGAGGAGGTATCTATCGAGGTAATTCAGTCTTATCTCGCTCGGATCTGATCAATCTCGAGTTAATCGACCATTAGGGAAAGGCTAACGCAAGACAAGGTATGTGAACCTAAGGAACTCAAACAGGAAATGGAACTTTGACCATAAGGATCATCGAGGGAATATTTAGAACCAATAAGGGTCGATCTAGGAACGATTAGGAAAGACATTACGAGCGTTATACGATTGGGACACGGGTGATACCGTAAGCCAGTGTATAATTTGTAAAAAAAAAATTCCTTAATTAAGCAATGACAATCGAAACCGTCGGAACTAGTAATAGACCCTCGCAATTACATGACAACCAAAGTCGCCATAGACTGTCGAGTACTAAGTGTGATGAGAATCACAGAGTTGATACGCGTAAAGTCTGCAAAAGCCGCCCGTCAGTTCGGGATAACCTGAAATTTCACTCGTCAGAGAATTGACCCAGAGATGAGTTTCGAAAATTGGAAATGGAAAATTAGGAATTTCAACTTTTTATTTCATTGGACGCCGCCTCGTCGAAGGAAATTTTAAAGTGGAAAAACGACGTTTCGGACGGCGGGGGCGAAGTTACCATTTTGCCCCTCAAGTTTTGACTCTTTCTAAATAAGTGGATAAGTGTATTTTGGTCCATTGTGTTGCCCCATAGCTGTCGAAAATTAGGTGGATTATGGGCCATTGGATGAGGCTTTGATGAGCTAATGGATAAGTGTTAATGGATCAAGCACTTAGCATTAATGATTTACCTTTTAACCTACCATTCAACCTTGTTGACCCAAGTGGATGAGGTAAACCCCCAATTCCCCTCTTCCTTCTGCCGAGCCTTCCCTCACGTGGCCATCATCTTCTTCTTCTTCCTTTTTCTCTTTTTCCCTTCTGCCGGGAGCTCCACGCCCGACCGTTCCTGTCCGCCGGTTTCTCTTTGCACGACCGCCGCCGCCGGCGACTTCTAGCCATCGCGCCGGCCACCACAACCTTCCCCATCCTGTTGCCGACCACCTCCAACTCGGAGCTCAGCGATTGACCCACTAAGGTGACTCGTCCAGCCTTTTTCGTGAGGGTAGACAGAAACCGTTGCAGCCTGAGGTAAGCCGCTGTTTAGACCTCGTAGGACCTCGATTCGTAGGAGTTTCATGCTCAAATTTTGTGGACACCTAGTAGACTTGAATATTGAGCTGTGGTAAAATTTTAGACCAAAAATGATGAAGTTTCGATGTTCTTTTGTCGCTGTGATTGGAGGCCAGATTCTGTCGGTTTGAGGAGTTGAGAAGACCAGCGCCACTTGAGGACCTATTGCCGCCGCCTTAGTCTAAAATTTTTGGTGAGGCTTCTTCACTTGTGGATTGAGCTGTTAGTGAGTAGATTGATGTTAAATTAGAGATTAATGTTTAATCCATGGGCTATTTTGAGAGGGGCAGAACAGAACCGAAACGTGCCATGTTCGGTTCTATTCTTGCCGAGCTGCTAAGGGCTGTTTAGAGTGGAATTGAGCTCTAAATTCTTTACGGTGACATGTTATATTGTCCATGGTTATGTCATTAAGGCTTATGTTAAGTGATTCGGTGATTAGACGAAGAAAACTTGATGAATTGACGGGAATTTTCTAATAGGTACGGCTGCCCTGTTTTGGACTCATTGCGGCCGAGCTCACGACCTAGTAAAACGGGACATGAACAGGGCTCGAGGTTTCGAGTTGGTACGATTCGGGTCAGCGGTTCGGGTTGGCAACCAGGAGCGTTTCAGGGCTCGAAGGGACAGGTCACGGCAGCTTCGGAGGTTGCGGGTCTACTCCGAGACAAGTCGATAACACAAGCTCAGGTCTTGAGGGCCTACTATTCACCAAGGTCACAGCAGCCGCGGCTTATGGACTAAACAGTGGCTGGGATTAAGCATCGGAGGGAGCTCGACCTTGCAAAGGCTCGGGTGGAAGAAGATCGTGGGCTTACGAGACGGGCTAGGGTTCGGCTCGGATATCATCGGGGCTTGAAGACAGCGAAGCAGCAGGACAGCAACGTCGGCAATAGATCGAGACTGGGTGGCAACGGCTGGGTCAACGGACTTGCAGTGCTGGACACAGCGTCGGGGGTCGCTGGACAGAGACATCAAGACTGAACGTGGTCATCGGAACTCGGGGCTCACAGATATGGGTTGCGATAAAACAACTGACGATTGGAGGTGGTTCAGGATTCAGCTAGGCCAACAAGCTCGACTAGCAATCGAGACGACCGATGGCTACTAGAGGTGGTGCGGGGTAATGAGCAGAGGCAGAGATAGAGGTTGGACGGCCATGGGTCTCGACGGGTAAAGCTGCGAACAGATGAGGGAATAATTGAAGTGAATCACTTTATAAGTAGGGCCCATTCTTGAATTATCTCATGGCAAAGGAACGAAAAAGGAAAACCAGATAGAGGAAAGGGAGTTCGATCACAACAAAAGGAAGTGGGGTCCATCCTTCTCAATTCTCACTCTTGTATGTTCGCGGCCAAAACGGAAGAATGAGGGAAAAGTTTCGGTTGAACCATTGCGTTGGGGTACACGAATAAAATAAAATCTACTCAAATTAATAAAATTATCTTAACTAAATAAAATCAAAGGACAAATGGATAATTTTACAAATGGACATCGGACAGTAATTTGAATTGATCGACTAAGGATAAAATTAGAATTTCCGCATTTAGGGTTTGCGAAAAGTTGAATTTGCACTCGACAAGTATCGGTTCTACGAGCCAAAGTTTGACGATCCAAACTTGACTTTTTCTGACAAACGTCGAGGTACGACCAATCGTCGACTTCTAAACTCTCAAAAATCAAATTTCACTTTCTAGCTGGAATTTATATTTTTCCTTACGAATGTCGAAATTCCAAGACGTCACAATTCTCACATCCTTAGGAAATTTCGTCCTCAAAATTGCACTACTACTCAACCTTAAGAAGAAAAAGATATTAGTGCCTCATAACATCCGCATTGCTCATCATACTACTCATGTCACATTATTCCTTATCTCAGTTCACCCTACTAAAATCATAAGTCAACCATCATATACAAGCCAAATTCAAGCCTAAGATCTTCAAATTTCAATCTCACAATTCCATATCCACAATTCGTCTAAACAAGCCAACTCGTCAAAATCCAACGATTCGCACCTAAATTGACACCATCTGAACTTTTTGTCCAATCCAATTGTCGATTGTCATTGTGACATTCTGGTTTTCCTATCATTTCGAGACTTATCACTGAGAATGTATCTAACAATGTAATTCAGTCTTATCTCACTCGGATCTAATCAATCTCGAGTTAACCGACCATAAGGGAAAGGCTATGGCAAGACAAGGTACGTAGACCTAGGGAACTCAAATAGGAAATGGCACTTTGGCCATAAGGATTGACGAGGGAGTATTTAGAACCATTAAGGGTCAATCTAAGAACGATTAAGGAAAGCATTGCGAGCGTTATACGATTGGGACGCGGGTGATACCGTTTAGCCAATGTATAATTTGTAAAATTTTCCTAAATCGAACGATGACGATCGAGACCGTCGGAACTAATAATAGGCCCACACAATTACATGACAACCAAAGTCGCCATGAACTGTCGAGCCCTAAGTGTGATGAGAATCACAGAGTCGATACGCGTAACGTCTGCAAAAGCCGTCTGTCAGTTCGGGATAGCCTGAAATTTCATTCGACAGAGAATTGACTCAGAAACGAGTCTTGAAATTAGGAAATAGAAAATTGAGAATTCCAACATTCTATTTGTTTGGACGTCGCCTCATCGAAGGAAATGTTGAACCGAAAAAACGATGTTTCGAACGACAAGGACGAAGTTACCATTTTGCCCTCAAGTCTTGGCTTTTTCTTAATAAATGGACAAGGGCTTTTTGGACTATTACTCTACCCCAAGGATGCCAAAAATGAGGGTAAATATTGGCCATTGGATGAGCTAAGTTATTGCTCTTAGGACAAGTGTCAATGGATGGAGTTTTAGCATAAATTAGTGACCTTTTTACCTACCATTCTTCTTGGTTTGACCATCAAAGTTGAGTGTGGACTTTCTCTTCTTCTTCCTCAGCAGAACACGCCACTTCAAGCTGTCCTCTCCTTCTTTTCTTCTTCTTTTCCTTGCGCCGTGAACCAGACCGCTCGGCCAGCTCCGCCCGCTCCCTTCGCGTCTCTCGACCGCCACTCCCGGCAGCCACTACCCACGCGCTGGTCACCAGCCCTTAGCCCTACCTCTTGCCGACCACCTCCAAGTGGTAGTTCGGCGTTTGGTCACCTGAGGAGCTCCAGCTAGCCATTCTCCCGAGAGTCGACAGATTTCGTCGCAGTTGGAGGTAGGTTGTCGTTTGACCTCCATAGGACCTCGACTTGCTTCTAGTTTTTGGCCAAATTTTGTGGACATGTAGGACACTTATATACTGAGCTGAGGTGAAAGTTTTGGCTAAGTTTGTTGGAGATTTGTTGATGAAATGGTGCTGTGTTTGAAGGGCAGAAACTGACCGGCAGTGGACTTGAAGGAAACGGCTATGATTTTGGACTTCCGGTTGTCGTCTTGCCACGAAATTTTCGGTGAGGCTCTTAACACATAGGACTTGATGTTAGCAAGTGATTTGAGTGAAGAATTGAGGTTTTATTATTGGATCGTGGACTGTTTAGTCGGGTTTGAAACAGAACCGAAAATACCCTATTTCGGTTCTGTGCAAAACGTGATCTTAGGGCTGTTAAGGGTGTCGCCAAGCTCCAAATTTATCATTGGGGCATACTATAATGTTCATTAAGTTGTTATTAAGGTTTATACTCCGTGGTTCGACGATTGGATGAGGAAAATTGATGAAATTGGTTGGTTTTCCCTAGGTTATACGGCTGCCCTATTTTGGACCCTCAAGGCCAAACCTTTATTATGCTAGAGATGAGGATTTTGTTGAATTGAGCCTAAGGTAAGGAGTCTCTAAACCTTGGTGAGGAGGATGGGCCTCGACTGGATGAATTGGCTTCAAATTAAATGAGTTTTCATGAGTTATCGTGTGATTGTGCGACGTTTGTTATGGTGAGTTGATGATTGTTCGAATGCATGCTAAATGCTCATGTTTTGTGTCGGTGCCACTTTGGAATAATGAATTTGATTGTCTCACGTACCATAGACACTTAGTCCTTACATGGGCTTATATTCGATCATGAAGTCTTGAGTTGAAATGAAACTTGGCATGCTTGGAAACTCGTGGTATCCTGATGCGTTAAGACGCGGGACGAGATTCATGTGTGTTGACACAGAGCCGGAATGGCATGGAAAACCTGATGCGTTTAACGCGGGTTTATTATTTTGATGATCTGAGGCGTAATGACGCGGATCAAGCCTGAGGCGTAATGACGCGGGCGTGAATTCTGAGAAAATGCGAAAGGGTGACATGCATGGCTTAGTCTAGTGTTTCATGCCAGACTTGCTTGATGTGTATGGTGACTCGATTGTGTGACTGTCAATCACTTGCTCATTTATGGTATGTTATGTCTAAGGAGTGCTTTGTATTGTTGAGTTCGTGTTCTTGTCCTTTATTTGCATTCATCTGGGTGTACTGTTAGCCTGACCTAAGGTTAGGACTTGTTACTAAGATGTAAATCTCACCCCGTCGTGGGACCTTACTTTTCAGACCCTAAGCCCTAAGGATGCTACCGACACGTCTAGGTGATCCTAAGGAGATGACATCATATTTTGATGAGTTCCCTAACGGTCGGGGTACCGTATTTGTGAGGAAGTGTACAGTTGTTTGGGTCGATGAGGGGGGTAAAGACTAGAAACCACATAGGTTCGAGGTCTGGTTTCGTAGGGTAGGCAATGTCACTACTGGTCCTTTGCGTCCACGGAGGTGCCTCGAAAGGTCGTCTCGAGCTGGTGCCATCCCACCTGGGATTCTGTAGAAGTTGAGATATTTGTTGCAAGTTTGAGGAACATGCCGGAGAAGACCCCTACTAAGGAGGAAACTGTTGAGGTGATCGTGATCGAGGCCCCAGAGGATGAGCTGGAGGACGATACGATGGATGACACTGTGGATGTACGCTCCGAGACCTTTTCGGACTACGAGCCTACCGAGGATGCAGATGGGACTGATGGGTCTAGTGGTTCGACCTAGGGGTTTCCAGGCTTTGCTTATTGCCTTTTGGTGTTACCCTAGTTGGTCTGTAACCTTTTGGGGACTTAAGTATAGTGGTATTTTAGATAAGTCCCGACCACCCCAAATCGTCAGCAGTTTTAGTAGATCTGCTCTTTTGTAGAACTCTTGTAATGTTCATAGTTATAATATGATCTCGTTATCCATGTCCCCATCATTGTGTACGAAGGAGTTGTTCTTTTCGTTTCTGCTTGCTCATATGCTTCATGCATCTAGTGTCATATGAGTCTTGGGAACCGAAGAGCTTGACACAGGGAGTTGCGCTTTCGCGCTCGAGGGAGCGGGGCGTTACAGTCATACTATAACCTTAATTAACCACAGAAATCAATCATTCTTACTTAGCGTCAACAATTTCCTAACTAACGAGTGGTAGAGACTGTTACTATTTCTCCTACCGGATACAAATACATTCTCACAACATAAACCCTAGTGTGTGAATTGTCCTTCCAGATTGGCCATATGTTTGTAGATGATAGGCCATATTGAACTGTCATTTCGTTCCCAATGCAATCTGCGGAATTTTTCTGAAATGTGGTAGTGAACTTGGCATCACGATCCGAAGTGATCTTTACTGGGATTCCATAAAGTCATACTATATGTTGTACATATAAATCAACATATCTGTCTAACGTGAAGTCCTTCCTTATAGTTATAAAATAAGCAGACTTCATTAATCGGTCCACTATAACCTAAATTGAGTCATTGCCTTTCCAATTCCTTGACAACCCCATCACAAAGTCCATTATGACATACTCCCTTTTCATTTTAAAATTTCATGCCGCTGCAGTAGTGCAGTAGACTTACGGTGCTGCACCTTGACTTGGTTGCACATTAAACACTTCACCATGTGCTTAGCTAAGTGGCCTTCATACCAATCCACCAAAAGCGCTGCCTTAAATTCTAATTCACCATCGTACTGCCTGGATGATTAATATACATACTGCAATAGGTTTGTATAAAAAAAATTGGTAAGAGGTTTCCTATAAAATTTTCTCCTTACCAAAAACAAGATCCGTAAGGTTATTGTCTCACTCAATTTTATGATCTTACCAAGCTTTCGCTGCGTACTCTGATAACTTATCTTCCTTAATTGCCACATCTCGCAATCTTAATCTTATACAGGGTCATCTTCGACCTTAGTAACTCATAGACTCTTCTGGCAAATCTTACTATATTATCCACTCGTAACTTGCCATTGCGAATCTATCACGTCCATTTCCATAACTCTTCATTCCACCTACCAATTTGTGAATCCAATGGTTACAATCCTCAAACAATATGCACCCCACGGTCGCTGATCATCTAGCTCGTATGAGTCTCAATTCATTCTGAAGCTATCCTAGTCACAAAGAAGAAAACTCTCTCTACGACTATACTAGGAGGCACGTATTAACCTTCACTAATACCACAAGGTGTAGAAATGTCACTTAACCGCGACATCTCAATTCACCTATAATCTTCCATCCATCACTCAAGGTGCAATACTATGTCCTTTCAAAATATAATTTTCACTTTGAGAACCAACTTTAGTATCATGAACATGTGCAATTACACGATCATTCTCACCACTTTTCATATATCCCTCGCTTTCACATCAATCCTTATCAATCCGAACTCTCTAATTCCACAAGCAACCATCACATCTCAAAGATCAATTGCCTAAAATTGTTCTATGACCTCATGTTTGACGCTGCTTAGACAAAATTCATATCCATTCAATCACATTGGCCTTTAGTCCAAATGTGTGTTGTCCTCTTTCTTATGAATCTTTTCTCATTAATTAAGGTCGTCAATAAAGATCAATAACTTAAACCATCAAAATGCCACACAGATTCAGGCCTATAATCCACAATTATCAATCACCACAATCATTACAAATAGACTGACTAGCAACTCTGACAATTCAAACCTAACACATTTATCTTCCCAATTTATCATTCAATCCACCTATCAATCACTATACTTGTCACGTCACGAACCCGACAGGCACGCGAACATCCCTTCAGGACCTCTCTAAATGTAAGTGATTCCCAAGATCCATCAGTCCATACCTCTATGACATAAGAAAGTCTTTAAGCAAGCAAAAGTGATAAAACATCTCCTTACAAATTCAATATGAGATGACTCAGGACAAGGGTACGCCTTCTCAGAACTCTCATTACAAACTTAGAGTTACGACTCTATCCTCAATACAACATGAAATTCTTAAAACCACGAAAGGATAAATCCATTTCCATAAAATTCCTTCTCTAATTACCATTCCTTGGCAACCTTGATGTTTCATCGCTTGGGACCTGAAAAAAAAAATGTTAATCCCCAACGGGGTGAGATATAAATCTTAGCAAGTGAACCCTAAACCTAGACCAGACAGCCAGTCCCCCCCAGATTACACAACAAGCGATAAGCAGAAGCTCAGTCAGACAATATCACATGGCATTCATAAATCAAGCGTGAACAAGAGTCGCAGACAACATACTCAACCTCATGGGTTCAAGCTTCTAATACATAGCATATAAATAAACACTTAACTTTTAAAAGTCATTACAATCAATCATCGTCTGGGCTCTCAGGCCGCGATGTACTTCTCTGGGGCACTCTGACCAATTGATATCGCTGGGGCTCATAGCCAATCGATATCACGGGCCTCATATCCAATCGATCATTGGGGGGGCTCCTAGCCAATCAATACTACTAGGCTCATAGCCAATCGATACCACTGGGGCACCAAGCCAATGCGATCTCCGGAGCACCAAGCCAATTGATCTCTAGGGGCACTATAGCCCAATATATCATACAGGCACTATAAACAATAAATCTCAGGGGCACCAACCCAATGCGATCTCCGGGGCACCAAGCCAATTGATCACTAGGGGCACTATAGGCCAATATATCATACAAGCACTATAGCCGTTTATATAGCATAGGCATTATAGCCATCTATATAGCATAGACATTATAGCCATTTCAATAATATAGGCATTATAGACAATTCAATAACATGGGCTTCATAGCCAATTCATATGAATCCAGAGCTCAATAACCGAACTATATCACCAAGCCCAATAGCCACTTACATCACAAGGTTCTCTGGCCAATTGAAGCACACTTGCCAATCACAGATTCAGTTGCTACACAACTGTACTAGTCCTCACGAAAACCGAGGTCACACCACATCACTCTAATCATGGAATTTATCAATTTAACCTCACACAAAGGCATGTGGATCGACTATAACAATCTCACGCATTCAACATCCCATTGGTCATAATAAACCACCAATTCATCAATCAAACCCATCCAGTAGTGTCCTAACGTTTGAGTAAAGGTTTAAGAGACACTTACCTCTTTAATTGAGCTAGCCCTTCCAATCAAAATCTACCACTAAGCTCGGTCTTCAATCGGCCAGAATAGGGCAAGTGTACGGCCCCTAAGAAATTTCACAAATCGCCTATTAAAATACTTCCAATTTCAATACACACACAACACCTTAATCTCAAGTCGTCACAGTGATAACTCAATGCTCCTAAGCATGCCGATTGTCGTTCTATCAAGGTAAGTCATCGAAAGTCTCAATTCAACAAAATTGCCCAATTCAAGCCTCCACGCCCAGGTTCAGTCTCATGAAAGCTGACATTTTTGTACTGAATTTTTGAAAAAAAAAATCAAAATCTTGTTCTTCAAGATCTTATGGACGCGTGGGCTTAAACAGAGCTCAATTTGGATACCGGACGACTTAGAACGACTCAATTCAAAATCGGTGCGTGTTATGGGCAAATTGGTCGGCATCTCACATTTTTCACTTCAAACAGCCCTTAATTCAACTTTAAACTTCTATTCACCATAAAATCGACTGTTCATAATCTCAATCCACAAGTTTAGGAAGCTCGCCGAAGATTTGGAAGCAAGACAACACCTCGAGGGATCTCAAACAGCTCGGTTTCCCTCGGTATTCTAACGATCAGAATTCTGCTTCACAAAACTACCTCAAATCAACCATGGAAACTCCTCAATTCTCAAATAAACTTGTAACTACATCTTAGACAACTCTATTATTATGAGTGTAGAAGATATCACCGAACATTTAGAGCCATTTGAAGTCTCGAGCCCATGAAACATCTCCTTCCCCAAAACCGGTCAGATTCTGCCTCAATCTGACCTTTGTTCATTCAAACAAACCTACGGGAAGAAATACTAGGCCAAATTGAGCATATAATATGTCCTTAGAAAAATAAGACAATAATCTTTCAAATGGCCATAGTTTTGCCTCAATCCAATATCGGACGAAAAGGTTATGGCCTGAGGAAGGGAGGTAGTCGGGACTGGTCGGGCTGGGCAGTTCGGCTGAGAAGAAGAAAATGAAGAAAAAGATGGATGGGAGAGAGAGTTGGTGTTGACACCTAAATTTTGATCAACTTTTTTTATTTTTATTTTTATTTTTATTTTGAAAATTCATAGAAAATCCATAAAAAGTTGAAAAAATTGAAAAATCAATTTTGGTGACCTTAGCCAAGCTAAATGAACCATTTTGACCAAAAAAATAATTTTCATAATTTTCATTTTTTTATATATATTTTCGAAAAATACAAAAGAAAAAGAAAATCAAGAAAATCAAGAAAAATAATATTTGAGGTCACAAAGATATATAAAAATAGTCGGTATTTTTATTTTTATTTTATCTATTTTCTAACTTCATAAATAGTAAAATTCAGGTTTGATTTTAGGTGTTCTCTGATCACCATAAAATTGAATTTGACAAAAATATTAGTAATGATTAAAAGGAAAAGGAGGGAAACATCATCATTTAAAAGGAAAAGGGGACTAATGATTTTGTCTTCTCTTTTTGTTATTTTATTTTATTTTTACTTTTATTATTTTATTATTATTATTATATTTTTTTTTCTCTCTCTCTCCCCCACTCCCTCTCTCCTTCCCGCTGCCTATTTATCTCCTCCCCCTCATCATCTCCCGAGGCTTCTTCTCCCTCAACTCTCTCTCTTTCATTTTCGTTTTTTTCCTCTCGCTCAGCTCGCCGCCCAGATCAAAAACCGTCCGGTTTTTCGGCCATAACTCTTTCGTTAGACATCGTATGCGAACGAGCCATATACCATTGGAAAGCTTATTCTCTTGCCGTTCTAATGACATATCGTGAGCCCAATTTGGACCAGCCGTTTGTCCCGTGGAGCTGTTTGAAGGAGCAAAGGTCAGACTGATCAGACTTGAGTCCGCGGGTGCCAAATTGGATTTTCGGGTTTGTTTTGGGTTCAATCTTGTAAGACCACCTCTCACTCCTTGTTAAGACATATATTATTGTGTTTTATGGTTTGAAGATGGATTATATTTGGATTTAAGGGCTGATCCCTTATTGTTTTGTTCGAAAAATCTGAACCGGTTCTGTCAAGGTGGTGCCGTGAACATTGTGAGTGATTCAAGGGCTTGCCTTGCTTCCAATATTCGATAAGATGTCTCTAGAACCTAACTTAGGAATCTAGCAAGCTGAGATTGTAGTCTAGTTGAGTTTTGGATGGGTTTTAATGGTTGAATTGAAGGAGTTTTCTGGGACAGATTCTGGTCATTGGGCGATTGAAAACCGTCCGGTGTTTCGGCCATAACTCTTTTGTTAGGAATCGTATGGGAACGAGCCATATACTGTTAGAAAGATTATTCTCTTGCCGTTCTAATGACATATCGTGAGTCCAATTTGGCCGAGCCATTTGTCCCGTAGAGCTGTTTGAAGGAGCAAAGGTCAGACTGATCAGACTTGAGTCCGCGAGGGCCAAATTGGATTTCCGAGCTTGTTTTGGGTTCAATCTTGGTAAGACCACCTCTCACTCCTTACATTTTACCTATTAGACCCAGAATCGGAAGGCCGAGCCTCCTGTTGGTGTCTAAATATTTGCTGTGAATTTACTTTATGTCATAGCATTTCTATGTTTCGCATAAAAGACCCAGAATCGGAAGGCCGAGCCTCCTGTTGGTGTCTAGATATTTGCTGTGTATTTACTTTATGTCATAGAATTTCTATATTTCGCATAAAAGACCCAGAATCGGAAGGCCGAGCCTCCTGTTGGTGTCTAAATATTTGCTGTGTATTTACTTTATGTCATAGCATTTCTATATTTCGCATAAAAGACCCAGAATCGGAAGGCTAAGCCTCCTATTGGCGTCCAAGGTGTTTTATTTATTTATTTTCTGTAAATTATATTGTGCTACCCCAGAATCGGAAGGCCGAGCCTCCTGCTGGTGGTTTATACCCCCCACACATTGTTGCACGAGCACCGACGGACTCCGACGTCGTAAAATTCACCGGATCCCATCTCCTTTGCTTATGTTTATGTTGTATAATGACTTAATATCTTCTTTATTTTTTGCATTGTGTTGCGTCCTATAAAAACAAAAACAAAAAATGCTAGATCGGACGTCTGCAGATGAGCCACGTGTCGTGATTAGGTGATTTTTAGAATAAAAAAAAAATCCAAAAAAATGAATTATTAAGGAAAAATTCAAAAAACAAATTGAGAAAAATTGCAGAAAATTCCTAAAAAAATTCTAAAATTTTTTGAAGGCTGAAAATGACAAAAAAAATTGATTTGTTTCCATTTTTTGGATTTTCTCCCATTTAATCCAAAATGGCGATTTTACCCCTCAAAGGGTAAATCGTCTTTGATATTCCGATGAATTGTGGAAATTGCTTAGAATTTGGTGATGGGCCAGATAGGTGGCTAAACCTTATGTCTAAGATTTCCACACTTCATTCCCATTTTTAGAAAATGACGATTTTACCCCTTCGAATGGTAAATCGGTTTCTAAAATTCCAGAAAATCATGAAAATTGCAAAAAAAAAATAGGAAATGGGTCAATTGAGTGACCAAACCTATTTTTGACATTGTTTTACTCCGGATTCATTCCGAAATGACGATTTTTCCCTTTTTAGGCAAATCGTCCCTTTTGTCTCAAAATTACGACTTTACCCCTGATGGGTAAAATCATGTCTAAATCATTCCTAAGCTTGATTGATACTTATTTAGGCTAATAGAGCCTTATTAGGAGTGTCATGTTGATTTGATGTGATTATTTTACATATTTGGATTCATTGATTTGCGCATTTTATTATTGATTTGTGATTGCTAGGATAGTCATTCCTATTTGCATGAATTCCTAGATTTAGGATTCGTACTCCACTCATCTGCATGAAATCTTAGGTAAGAAAATTCAGTCAACTTAGGTACCGAAAGGGCGTCAACTCTGACAGTTGACGTAACTAAGTCCCCGAACCCATTTCTCTGGTTATCGCAGAATTGAATAGAAACTCCCGACTATTCAATAGGGTGGTCCAATCATACCCTCCAAAAAATGATTGGTGGCGACTCCATGGCATGCACACTTAGCACATGTCACCAGACCACACTGAAGGTCGACTACGCATACCTCCGTTGCGATTTGGGTAACGGGCCTTGGGAGAGGCCCGCGTCCGACCAGACTGGACGGCCCCTTAGCCCTCGAGAGCCCACGGCGAACCTCGAGAGGGTCGCGACAGTTGGTCGTCCAAATGAAGAGAGGAGAGAGAAGCTAGCTTAATCCCCTTAAGTCAAAGCATGCTCAATAATTGGTGAGGGAGGATCAGACAAGCCAATTAATGCTCTTCATCCCAAATTGTGACACTTGTCATCATCCAATTGTGACACTTGTCCTCATCTCAATAATATCAAGACCTCAAATGACCAATTTCTCCTCCCATTTTCGGTAGCCCTAGGGGAAGACCAAATGACCAAAACGCCCTTCATTAAACCTTAAGATAAGGGCAAACCTCAAGGGGCAAAATGGTCATTTTGCACGTATCGTCCGAAATTTCATTTTCCCAATCTAAATTGCTCTTGATGACGCGACGTCCATTTCAATTCAAATGTTGGAATTCCTAAATGTCCAATACCCATATCTCGAGGTCCAATTTCATGTTGAGCCATCGTCCACTATAATTCCAATTTATCTCAAACTGATAGGCGACTCTTGTAGGCGCTACACGTATCGACCTTAGGGTTTCTTAAACTGTGGCGACTTTGATTGTCATGTAATTACGAGGGTCTATCGCTAGCTCCTGCTATCCTAATTGTCGGAATCTGATTTAGGAAATTCTCGCAAATTACACATTGGTTAAGCGGATTCACCCGCGTCTCAACGTACAACGCTAGCATGGCATTTCACGATCGTTCCTAAATCGATCTCTGCTGGCCCAAAATATTCCCTCGACAATCCTTATAGTCAAAGCGTCATTTCTTATCCAAAATTCTCAGGTCTACGTACCCAACTCCGCGTCAGTCTTTCCCTTTTGGTCAGTTAACTCGAGAGTGGACAACTCCGAGCGAGCTACAACTGAAACACACCGATCGATACCTTTCATTTCACAGCCTCGAGAGGGGACGGAATTCGGAATGTCACAACTCTTTCCCCCTTAAAGAAATTTCGTCCTCGAAATTTACAATCTCTCAATTATCTAATCTCATGGAGCACCAACGCCCCATCGCATTCTCCCTCTTCAAGATTACTCTGTTCCTTACTTGACGTTCTCATTTATCTTTTCCCAACAAAAGTCATCCTTCCCCAGGATTTGTTTCCCACCGTCTTCGATTAGTACTTAATATTATTTATTCTCTCTCAACATTCACAACATATGTCGGTGGTATACCTTCGAACATTCGGATCTTATTCAATTGTCTATTGGTCCGAGGACAACACACGTCCCACGATCCAGCTTTTCTTAACCCTTGACTATGTGCCTTTCTAGAGTATCGCATTCGACCCAAACTCTTCATCTATCACCGTCCTTACTAAACCATCAACCTTCAACATCATGCCCCTTTCTTGTCAGCATTTCCAATACTTGGTCACAAGTTAGACTATCCCAACTTTCAGTCCAAACCATCAATAGTATCGATGCAAGTCTTGGCACGCCTGTGTACCATGCCAAGGGACACCATAATTCTCTCTTCTTTAGCGATATGGATATCGTTGTAATAACACTTGGGTACTCTCTTCGTTCCACGTGAGTTGCCTTCAATTCCCTTTTGGCAATCAATGCTCTCAATCTCTTATAGTTTACATAATTTCGAGGTCGTTCTTTATACAAACAATGCTCTCTTACCCATAAGCAATTTCATATATCAGCGTTGCCACTCGGAAAACTACCACCTTATATTCTTGCGGTAGATACAGACTCAAAATATTCATTCACCTAAAAATTGTTTCCCAAACTTTGTCGCAAGGACATTCGCAAACCGACTCCAATCACACATTAGGCGTTCCACAGGGATTTCATTTCCCATCAATTTCACGACTGAGGAATCTTACCTCATCAGGTCAACCGTTGTGCTCTTCACATATAGCATACAACGAGTATCTCCTTAGAGTCCATAGGGTACCCTCCAAATTGTTCATATTTCTCGTGACTCCTTAAATGAGTCCAATCATCGTCTCTCAAGACGGTGACAATCAATCCAATTATTCCTTGGATACTCAATCCAACTGTTATCCACTTCATTACTATCAAGTGTCGAGTCATTCCAACTGTCCATAGTACCATTCACTTGAGAGCTCAAACCTTGGCCGTCTGTTCTCATGGGTCCCCACTTAGACCATACAACATTTTGTCCATTTTTTGTCATTCTTTCTTCAGGAAGAATCGATGCCTTGGCCTCTAGGTTCCACAACCAGCTAATGCGACCTTATCTCGATTTCATCCGTTCAACCGAACGCCAACACTATCCAAGAATTCAACGTTGTCCACATGACAGTTTCTCAATCTTCACTTCCAAGGATCCTTCAATTTCTGCATCTTCTTTCTAGTCCAGACGCTCAATCTTAATATCAAGAAAACCAAGATTTCCTCTTCCTTCTAAACTGGGGTCTCTTACCCTTTGAAGGAAACTATACATGTGGCGTCCCCCATTTATTAGATTCCTAATGACCAGGATTGGTCAAATGGGTTTTGAAGTTGACTTTTGACGCAAGGAAGTGGGAATCAGAAGATTCGCCGATGAAACCTATGATACGAGGATTTGAATTTTTGGAAATCATAAGATGGATAATGAAGAAATAATCGAGGATTCTCTTTTAAGAAATGACGAGGCATTGGATAAAATTGGGAAATCGAGACGACCATTGGATAAATCGACTACCTACGAATTTATCAGAATTTGGTACATAAGGACATTATACCCGAAATTTTTCCAAGGCTTGATAGACATGAGGAATTTGGCAATGGGATGGCTAGGATATATGGTGTTCGGCCATGGAAGAGGAATGGACTAGTGGCACATGATAATTTTTCCATTGGTCATTAAAGACCTAGAGAATGGCGTAAGAAGCAAGACCTAGCATTGGTCGAATATCATGTCAAAGGTTTTTGCTAGGATATTGGGCAATGAGGGTAACGCCAAGTGGCGCCCTCATTCCTTTTTCCTATGAGACTCCATTGGGCAAGAAACATGGGGAAATGGCATGAAACATCATTGGGGATCCATCATATCCACTTTTGTGACATGATTAGTAACCAGTTAGGGTTTTACCAAGTGGCGATTGGAGGCTAGGAAGTGGTGCATGAATGACAAGTGTCATTCGAAACTTCCATGGACAAGCAACCAAGGGGAAAAACCTTTTCGCCTACCTCTTCCCTTCCCATTTTTTTATTCCTTCGGCCGAGAGTGAGTAAGTGAGAGTGAGAGAGTGAGAGAGCTCGTGGGGGAGGAAGGACGAGAGAGAGAAGCCGAGCGTGACGAGGGGAAGAAGAAGGACGGCGCGGCAGTGTTTAAGAAGACCGGGAGGATTTTGTGGAGATCGACCTAGATCAAACCTCTTCAAGGCAAGATTTCCTTCAATTTCGCCATAGGATAGAAGTATTTTGTAGTCCCGTGTCCTTGAGGAGTGCATGTGTGGCCATCGAGCAAGAACAAGCAATGTTATGGTTGGATTGGAGTCCATATGCTACGGTTCTAATGTTGGTAATTGAGTGGGCTAAATTGATGTTTCTTGCATGATCTTTTGGAAGGAAATCCTTGGAATCAAGGTTGGGAGTTGTATATATGTCGATCCTTGGCTAAATTGAATTGGTAGGAAGAGAAATCGCAGAGATTAGAACCGGTATCGAGTTGGTTATCACGCTGTCCATTTCTGTTTAGTCGAGTTGATAGAGTCGGTTTAGCCTACCATGTGAATTGATAGGTCTTTTATGAAGACAAGGTACAAGGACCCGAGAATGTGGCGATGGATGTTCAAGTAGAAGAAGTTAGTTTTGATGTTATAGGGCTTCGAATTTAAACAAGTCTGTGTCCTTTCTATTCGTGAATAGAGTGCGGTTTAACTAAGCTATGTTCCTTTGCCGCGTCGCACGAATGAGGTACTAAGTTTAGGCAAGAGAAGATCTTAAGTGATTAGCCGATTAGAACATGGGACGGACCGATTGTGGTTTAAAGGAAACGACAAAAATATGATCGGTTCAAATGACATAATAGGTTCAGTTTAATGGAGCTATTTCACATATTATGGAAGTCCACCATGGTGTATAGAGCTGAATTACCGTGAGCTTGTTGGTGCTTAGTTGAATTGTCATACTTATCTTATAGTTTAGTCTATATATTTAAGAATACAAGGAAATGGCCTTGAGTCATGACAGGTTCATTTTGGAATGCAAGCCGTGACCATGTGAGGGTGGGACAAGACAGTTAGTCATCATGAGTTGATGAAATGCTCGAATGGATCTTGTGATGGGAGCCTTGATTGATTCACCTGTTTGAATTGACTGCCTTTTTAGTCCTTGAGATTCTAATTATGATACCTTGCTCGATTGATCATTGTGTAGCATATCTCATGAACATGTACTTATGATTTATCATGCTCATTCTGTTGGCCTAGCATTGTTATATCAATTGCTGAATTGATAGTGTGAATCTTGTGACTCATGGCCGAGCATGCATTGGCACGTGGTGCTGCGCAATATATGATGAGATATGTGGAGTAATTGCTCTTCAGTGCACTGAATTGAGATGACGTCCCTAGGCTGTGTGCAGGGATTTGTACGTGCTTGATGACCCTCTGCTGTGTGCTGGGTAGAGCCGTATCATGCGTTGAGGACGCCTTGGAGTAAAGGGTCGCTGCAAGCCCCAAGGCTTGGCGATGGTTGTGTGAGCGAAGAGCACGTCATTGCATTTCATCATGACATTTTGCTTCTTATGACTTTTGTTTGAAATTGAATGTGAATTGTTATAGTGCTTTACTATTATATGATTGCCCTATAGTTTGTCCTAGGGAGTCGTAGGACCCATATAGACGGATTGAATGTTTTCTTGCTAGCCGTCGTGCTAACCCACGTTTGTGGATATATTTTTCAAATTAACATCATGGTGACCATTCACAGGCGCTTTGGAGTTCCTATTGATTATGATTCATACTATCGTGATATGATACACTTAGATGTTCCACACCTGAAGTTAGTAGCTCATGTACATACTATGTGGGTCGACGAGGGTGAGCCTGGGTTGACTATTTATCGTTGGCATGCTATCTATATTCGCGAGGGTAATAGGCTCATTGGTCCATTTTCTAAGAGCACTTTTGATGCACCATCCGTACCTGCCATACCAGTAGCTCCTGTTGAGCCTGTAGCTCCTGTTGAGAATGTAGCTCCTACTACTCCTGCACCACCTCCACCTGTTGTCCCTGCCGTCCCAGTTGTCGCTGCTCCTATTCCTACTCCAGCACCTGTGCCAGCTGTTTATTTTCCTCCACCCGAGCCCCTCGAAGAGTTCGAGGATGAGGAGATGTTTCCCTCCGACCTATCTGGGGAGGACTGAGGATTTTGAGTTAGTCTGGGCGACTTTTTGGAGTAGGCGACTGGTGTAGGATGGAGTAGTTTTATTTTGGCCAACCCAGCTTACGCCTTGTTATCACGTCGAGTCATATCTTTTGTTATATATATATATATGTATGTATGAACTCGAATGGTCGTGTATGGAACTTATATATCTATGAAGTTCTAGTTCCTATGTTTGTTTGTCTGTTCATTCGCTAAGTTGTTATACTGATTTGTGGCATGTGGATATTCATTAATATAAGTAATCTCTAATTATCGCTATTAGAGATGTCACGCCCCGCATCCTTTATGAGCGCGCTAACATCCCTTTCTGCTATGCCTCCGCGATACGTCCCAAGGATCGACTCGTCTATTGATATGCTCGCGGAATGAAATGCACATGCGGAAGCGATAAACCAAACTCCATACATACAACTTCACAAGATGACTTACAATGTGTTCAATATAATTACAGAATAGTTGGTTTACAATATTCAGCTTGAAATCGTAAAACATGACTGGGTCGGTCCTAAACTTCAAACTGTTTATTTCTAGGAAACATCTGAAAAGAAGTGGTACGACTACTCCTACGCCTCTGGTTTGACAACATCCATCGACTTTAGTCCAGACTCTCCAGCTTCAAGTTCAGCATCGAGACTCTCGAGTATATCATCGGGGTCAAGGCTTGGGGTCTGAAAAAGTGGGTCCCACGACGGGGTGAGATAAATCTCAATAAGCTAATCCTAACCCTAAGCTAGGCACTTAGTACTTCCAGACACTCCCAAACACATGCGATGACCGACCATGCGAATTTCAGGCAAAAGACACGCAACAACTCAATCGAGACATGCATTGTCATTCAACGCACCAATCTAGACTAGGCTGGACTTCGTACCATGGCACTTAATATCTCATAATATAGAGGATAGCTTATACATATGATACGATTGTAATTCTCATGGTTCAGCCCGCGTAATAACGCCTCAGACTTGGTTAACCAACGAACCCGCGTTTAACGCCTCAGGTTCCAAATGCCATCTCTCATGACCCGCATTTAACGCCTCAGGTCTATCCCGCGTTTAACGCATCAGGATATCATTAAGCCCCGTGTTTAACGCATCAGGGCGCTATATGCACATAGGCTTATAATTCAACCAATTATAGCATAATGCAATCTCATGTGCATATCATCATCATAAGCATCATTTGGCCATTTTAATCACAAATCCATATCATGGCATATCACTACATTATTAAATCAATCAAGGCCATTGTAATACTCCACGATCGAATACAAGTCGATTAAGGGAATCGACATTCCTTAACATCATCATTCGGCCATAGCAAACATCAATGAGGCCAATCGATCAATTAACCCATCCAAGGCATTAATTCATCACACAAGGCCAAATCCACTTCTATGGTGTCATTTCAATCAATTAAACCGCCATTTCATTACACGGCCAAAATAGGACTAAGGGCCGTTAGGCCACTTTCATGCAATATAATACTATCCCCACCATGGCCGAACTCACCTAGGCCAAATCAAGGAATTTCATTAATTTAATCAAGCACATCAAGCTCTAGCACTCTCTATGGCACATCAAGGTGTTCGGTTCAAGCAAGATCAACTCCATTAGCCTAGTTCAACCATGATATCAACCCTACAAGTACCACAACTCATCAATCTCCAACCTTCCTTAGCATCCAAAATTCGGTCCTCATTAAACTCTCCTTAGAACAACCCACAAATTTCTTTAAATCTTACTCTCACTCGGTCCTTCCATGACCTAAGGTACTAACTAAGGGTTAGAATAAGCTTACCAAGGTGTTAAGCGAAGAGAAGTCCTCAGAACCCCTCTTGAAGCCGGCGATCAAAATTGCTTCGGGGAAAATTACAGGCTCGGTTCCTTTGAGATCCAACCGAAAATGACAAGGATTCAACATCAAAAACTCATCTAACTTCAACCTCTAATCCTCTAACTAGCTCATCTAGGCTCCAAGAGTCACTTACCTCAAGTTAAATAAAAAGGAACTCCAAGAATCGTCCGGACTCCTCACGGTTCCTAATTTGGTCGGCGGCGGTTCGCGCGGCCTCGGCTTGGACGGTGGCCCCTCACCGTTCCAAGGAAGAGAGGAGGCCGTGAGGATGAAGAAATGGTGGTGGCTAACGGCGGTGGAGCGGTGGCCGGCGTTGGTTCGGCGTGAGGGAGCCGAGAAGAAAAGAGAGAGAGAGAGCTTGAGAGAGAATAGAGAAAATGAGAGAGAGAATGTGTTCATCCATCCTAAAGAGAAGAGAGGAAATGGAGGGAGAATGGGTGAGTGGGGTGGTTGACAAGGAAATGACTAGTAGTTGGTGGGAGTGGTTTATGACATGAATAGTTTGATGGAAATGACTAGTAGTTGGTGGTTGGTAATGGGGAAATGGCCAAATCAACTTGTCTAATCCCTTCTCCAATAATTCAATGGCCAAAAGACTTATTTACCCCTTAAAATTCGGCTGAAGCAAGGGGTGGCAAATGTCCATTTTGCCCTCGTTTAATTCTAAGAGAAAAGGTATTAACTTAGGGGTAAAAGGGTAATTTCCTATCGTCGGTCCGAATTTCACTTTTCTAATTGATATTGGGCGAGTTCTAATCTTATTAGTTCTGGATGAGGCGACGTCCAATTTATTACTGTTGGAATTCTCGAATACCCGATGCCCAATTCCGAAGTCCAATCCGTGGCTAAAATCCATCAATGGCAATTCTAGTGTATCTCAAACTAACGGGCGGCTCTTAGGAGTTACGTGTATCGACCCATGACTAATGTCACGTTTAAGAGTTATTCGAGTCATGGCGACCTTGGTTGTCATGTAATTGCGAGGGTCAATCGCTAGTTCCAAAGGACGCGATCGTCAAGAATTGGTTTAGGTTGATTCGCAAATTATACGATGGTCGAACGGAATCACCCGTGATCCAATTGTATAACACTGGCAAATTGTTCCAAGACCAATCTTAGACCGGCCTATCATGGCTCAAAATATTCCCTCGGCAATCCTTATGGTCAAGGTACCAATCCATGGTCAAGTTCTTTGGTCCACGTACTTAAGTCCTACTTAGCCTTTCCCCATCGGTTAGTCTTCTCAAGAGTGGCCAACTCTGAGCGAGGTTTAACTGAAACGCACTGACAAGATGTCTCATGAAATCATGCTTCGAAAAGGGTCGGATTTCATAATGTCACAAGAGACCTATTACGTAGGGTGGCGGTCTGGGACGCCACAGCTCCCCGAGGTGGTATCAGAGCTTAGTTTTACCCGGAGTAATAAGGTGCGATAGGAAATTAGAACGTTAGGATGCATGCGGTAAAGGACAATGCATGTGATTGTTTAATGGCCATATACTTAGCGATCTTGTTTAGGCCACTCGTAGAGTTTTCCATTGGCAGTAGTAGTGAGATTTGATGAGACAGACTCAATTGAATATAGATTGATGTGCAAGATCAATAGATCATCATGAGAAGGACAAGGGCATCATCCTCAGGAGGAAACGATAATGCTAGGGCAGGAGATGGAGTTGAAGGACCAGTCGATCGGACCGATGAAATCCTGCAGGCTTTGGCTAATCTTGGTACAGCAATAGGAGCTCAACCACGACAAGCTCCAGATAGGGTCGAGGATGGAACGGAAGAACGACGTTTACAGAAGCTGGTAGAACGTTTTCTAAAGTTGGAGCCACCGCGATTCACAGGATTAGGAGAACCTTATGAGGCTGAAAAGTGGATAAAGAGTATGGAGAAAATTTTCAGGTTGTTCCACTGCAATAATGTGGATAGGGTCACCCTGGCGGAATATCAACTGGAAGACAATGCTCAACACTGGTGGGCTGCGAGCAAGGATGTGGTGTTTCCACCAGGAACGGCTGTAACATGGGAAGCCTTTGTCAATGCTTTTTATGGTCAAACAAACGATAGTAAAGTTACATGGAATTCCAGTGAGTATCACTTCAGATCGAGACCCAAGATTTACCTTAAAATTTTGGAAAAGCCTACAGGAAGCCATGGGGACTAAACTTCAGTTTAGTACGGCTTTTCACCCCCAGACTGATGCACAGTCAGAAAGAGTCATACAAATCCTCGAGGATATGCTTCGAGCGTGTATTATGGATTTTAAGGGTAACTGGGAAGAGAAATTACATATAGCAGAATTTGCCTATAATAACAGTTACCAAAAGAGCATTGACATGGCACCATTTGAGGCTTTATATGGACGGAGATGCAGAACGCCTGTATGTTGGGACGAAGTAGGAGAACGAAGGATCACAGGACCAGAATTGATCCAGGTCACAACGGAGGTTGTGCAGATTGTTCGTGATAAACTGAAAACAGCCCAAAGTCGTCAGAAAAGTTATACGGACAAACGACGAAGACCATTAGAATTTGTAGTGGGTGACTATGTGTTTCTGAAGGTCTCGCCACTCAGAGGAATATCACGATTTGGAAGGAAAGGGAAATTGAGCCCTCGATATGTCGGACCTTTTGAAATACTGGAGAAGATAGGAGATTTGGCTTATCGGATAGCCCTACCGCCAAAACTGTCAAATGTACATGATGTGTTTCATGTTTCTATGTTAAGAAAATATCATCCAGATACAAAGCACGTATTGGACTATGATATATGGTGTTCGATCATGGAAGAGGAATGGACTAGTGGCACATGAGAATTTTTCCATTGGTCATTGAAGACCTAGAGAATGGCGTAAGAAGCAAGACCTAGCATTAGCCGAATATCATGTCAAAGGTTTTTACTAGGATATTGGGCAATGAGGGTAACGCCAAGTGGCACCCTCATTCCTTTTTCCTATGAGACTCCATTGGGCAAGAAACATGGGGAAATGGCATGAAACATCATTGGGGATCCATCATATCCACTTTTGTGACATGATTAGTAACCAGTTAGGGTTTTACCAAGTGGCGATTGGAGGCTAGGAAGTGGTGCATGAATGACAAGTGTCATTCGGAACTTCCATGGACAAGCAACCAAGGGGAAAAACCTTTTCGCCTACCTCTTCCCTTCTCATTTTTTTTCCTTCGGCCGAGAGTGAGTAAGAGAGAGTGAGAGAGCTCGAGAGCTCGTGTGGGAGGAAGGACGAGAGAGAGAAGCCGAACGTGACGAGGGGAAGAAGAAGGACGGCGCGGCAGTGTTGAAGAAGACCGAGAGGATTTTGTGGAGATCAACCAAGATCAAACCTCTTCAAGGCAAGATTTCCTTCAATTTCGCCATAGGATAGAAGTATTTTGTAGTCCCGTGCCCTTGAGGAGTGCATGTGTGGCCTTCGAGAAAGAACAAGTAATGTTATGGTTGGATTGGAGTCTATATGCTACGGTTCTAATGTTGGTAATGGAGTGGGCTAAATTGATGTTTCTTGCATGATCTTTTGGAAGGAAATCCTTGGAATCAAGGTTGGGAGTTGTATATATGTCGATCCTTGGCTAAATTGAATTGGTAGGAAGAGAAATCGCAGAGATTAGAACCGGTACCGAGTTGGTTATCACGTTGTCCATTTCTGTTTAGTCGAGTTGATAGAGTCGGTTTAGCCTACCATGTGAATTGATAGGTCTTTTATGAAGACAAGGTACAAGGACTCGAGAATGTGGCGATGGATGTTCAAGTAGAAGAAGTTAGTTTTGATGTTATAGGGCTTCGGATTTAAACAAGTCTGTGTCCTTTCTATTCATGAATAGAGTGCGGTTTAACTAAGCTATGTTCCTTTGCCGCGTCGCACGAATGAGGTACTAAGTTTAGGCAAGAGAAGATCTTGAGTGATTAGCCGATTAGAACATGGGACGGACCGATTGTGGTTTAAAGGAAACGACAAAAATATGATCGGTTCAAATGACATAACAGGTTCGGTTTAATGGAGCTATTTCACATATTATGGAAGTCCACCATGGTGTATAGAGCTGAATTACCGTGAGCTTGTTGGTGCTTAGTTGAATTGTCATACTTATCTTATAGTTTAGTCTATATATTTAAGAATACAAGGAAATGGCCCTGAGTCATGACAGGTTCATTTTGGAATGCAAGCCGTGCCCATGCGAGGGTTGGACAAGACAGTTAGTCATCACGAGTTGATGAAATGCTCGAATGGATCTTGTGATGGGAGCCTTGATTGATTCACTTGTTTGAATTGACTGCCTTTTTAGTCCTTGAGATTCTAATTATGATACCTTGCTCGATTGATCATTGTGTAGCATATCTCATGAACATGTACTTATGATTTAGCATGCTCATTCTGTTGGCCTAGCATTGTTATATCAATTGATGAATTGATAGTGTGAATCTTGTGACTCATGGCCGAGCATGCATTGGCACGTGGTGCCGAGCGATATATGATGAGATATGTGGAGTAATTGCTCTTCAGTGCACTGAATTGAGATGACGCCCCTAGGCTGTGTGCGGGGATTTGTACGTGCTTGATGACCCTGTGTTGTATGCTGGGTAGAGCCATACCATGCGTCGAGGACGCCCTGGAGTAAGGGGTCGGTGCAAGCCTTGGGGCTTGGCGATGGTTGTTTGAGCGAAGAGCACGTCATTGCATTTCATCACGACATTTTGCATATTATGACTTTTGTTTGAAATTGAATGTGAATTGTTATAGTTCCTTACTGTTATATGATTTCCCTATAGTTTGTCCTAGGGAGTCGTAGGACCCCTATGGTGGGATTGAATGTTTTCTTGCTAGCCGTCATGCTAACCCACGTTTGTGGACATATTTTTCAGATTAGCATCATGGTGACCATTCACAGGCGCTTTGGAGTTCCTATTGATTATGATTCATACTATCGTGATATGATACACTTAGATGTTCCACACCTGAAGTTAGTAGCTCATGTATATACTATGTGGGTCGACGAGGGTGAGCCTAGGTTGACTATTTATCGTTGGCATGCTATCTATATTCGCGAGGGTAATAGGCTCATTGGTCCGTTTTCTGAGAGCACTTTTGATGCACCACCCGTACCTGCCATACCAGTAGCTCCTGTTGAGCATGTAGCTCCTACTACTCTTGCACCACCTCCACATGTTGTCCTTGCCGTTCCAGTTGTCGATGCTCCTATTCCTGCTCCAGCACCTGTGCCAGCTGTTTATATTCCTCCACCCGAGCCCCTCGAGGAGTCCGAGGATGAGGAGATGTCTCCCTCCGACCTATCTTGGGAGGACTGAGGATTTGGAGTTAGTCTGGGCGACTTTTTGGAGTAGGCGACTAGTGTAGGATGGAGTAGTTTTATTTTGGCCAACCCAGCTTACGCCTTGTTATCACGTCGAGTCATATCTTTTGTTATATATATGTATGAACTCGAATGGTCGTGTATGGCACTTATATATCTATGAAGTTCTAGTTCCTATGTTTGTTTGTCTGTTAGTTCGCTAAGTTGTTATACTGTTTTGTGGCCTGTGGATATTCATTAATATAAGTAATCTCTAATTATCGCTATTAGAGACCTATTACCGTAGGGTGGCGGTCTGGGACGCCACAATACGGTTTAGTGACATTCTCCTACTTCGAATCCATCTTGTCCTTCCTATTCCTTAGAGTGTCAACCTTGGAGTCTACGTCAATAGCGATACCTCCACCCCAGGATTCAAATGTCACCATGTCTGACACTCTTCTTCCAGTGACTCAGTCACCTCAAGTGACAAAGTTCCAAGGAGTCGAGGTTCTTTCTTAGGAACCATAAATCCACACTTTAGATATTCCATTCGACTTCCTCAAGTCACTTTGTAATTACTCTTTAAGCGCTCTTTTCGCTTACTCAACCATTCATTCGGATTACGAACAGCTTGGACTATCATGTCCATTCACTTTCCTTTCCTTCAACGACCATCTTATGATCCAATCGCCCTTTTTGAACGACACTCTACTCTTTAGGGTGGTAACTCACAATACCACTTCTAGTGGTTCTGATTCAACCTCAATCGATCTCATAAATCAACATGGCTCGACAGACTAACACGTCAGTCTCTTTTATAATCCTCACAACAACAAGAGGTTATCCACCTTAGCCTTATGCCAAGATAATAGCCATCTTCACAAGCACATTTCATGTTCATAATGAACATTTCTTTGCTCGTAATCCATGAGTAGGGGTTCTCTTACTCATATTTCTTCCAGTCATCCACTCCCTTCATTAAAATCTGATATAGTTCCTCAGATTCAGGAATAATAACTACCCATAAGGCTTTCAATCTCCAATCCACTCGAAGACCTTACGTCTTACTCAAAGGGTCCTTGACCACTTTTATTATACGTAAGCGACCTTGAGGACTCCGCCTCACCTTGGTTGATCATCTTCAGATCTTTACAAGACTAGTAGGATCCACACAATCTTTGCTCTCAAGCAATGCCATGATGGTACTTCCATTAAACAACTCAACGAAGGAGATCCAGACAAATACCATGCCTTCCAAGGAAAACTCTTCCTTTGGTGACACTTCACCAATCATCAACAGCCTCTTAGAGCTAATAACTGCTAAGGTCACTTTCTTTCTTCAATGTACCCAAAACCTCTAAGGTTTTCTCACGAAACCCTCAATCCGGAGGGAGACAGTTTCAAATCCACTTTCTCCATCAACTTAACCAATCTCAACCTTATACAACGCTTCACAAGCTTTTCAAAACTCTCGGGGTTCTTGTCCACGTTCCCACTTTGGAAATGAGTAGTCTCAGAGTTACCTTTCTCGTGACTTTCATCACTTAACTCATCAGCACTAGTCGTCTCAGCGACTTGTGTAACAATGGTAGCTCCTTCACGAGTCTGCCTACCCATCGAATTTTCTCATTTCCATTTAAAGTTCTCACGGCCCTTATTACACTTGGGTCTCCAACGATTAACAAATCGAGCCATATTCTCTTTCAGTACTCATACTGCAGTCGCTCGATTTTACTCAATTCTCATTATCCATCTCAATTTTTGGATCTTCCTATATCTTGCAGATTCGATCCAAGTGCTCCTCTAGCAATACCTTGGTCATTCAACCATATTAAGTTCTCATGTCACTTGAACCACTATGATTCCCTGCAGAAATCAAAGACTTAAGTCATCTACTCAAGTTTGGCAGTCTCAGGCTGCTCATCTCATCATTCATCACCAGCAATCAACTATCTTGTGGTTCCCAGACAACTCTCAACTAGTTGTCCATTATCTAAGGATTCCAAATCGTCCTTAAGCAGCAACCACACATCAGACAAGCCTTAACGAGACAACCTCTCAATCAATAGCCAATTACTAGGCAAACCTCAACTAGGCCAACATTAAACAACCACATAAGGCATCACTTCAGTAAGTCAATTATTCATGCTTTAAACATAAGACATCTGCCACTCTGTCACAAACATGACAAGCTATCTTAATTTCAACAAGCATCAGTTCAATGGAGTATAAACTCCTCACACCGTCTAATCTCTCAGTTAGACCTTAGCCATAACAATCACATGATGCCAACTATAAAACACGCCTAACAGGCCAATCACAAACATCAATTTTCTTTTTCAAAGGCATCCACTACTAAATACAAGGCTCTCAGCCATGCCACTTCAAAAAGAATCAATCACGTGTCATACATCTCTTAACCACAATCAGACTCAACCTTGATACCTAGGCTTTCCCTTTCAATTTATGACTTGGGTCATCCCTACCTCCTAGCTATCTTAGAAGCCAGCTAGGAACCGCTCCTTGTCCGGACCTCTCTGTCCCGGCGATCACTCCCCACCCTCATCAGACCTAGTTGTTGTAGGTTGTCCCAAGTCATACATCTACGGAGGAAGCATCGTTCCACACGTCCCATAACATGCTTCATTACGGTTTATAGGTATCTGTTGACACCTGATTTTTGACCATCCGTTATTATAGTTTTTTTTATTTCTAAAATTAATTAAAAATAGCAAAAAAGGGCAAAATCAACTTTGGAAGCCTTAGCCTAGCCTTAGGAACCAATTTTGAACAAAAAATATTTTTTGAATTTTTTAATATTTTTTGGAATTTATTTAATTATAAAAATACCCAAAAAATTAGAAAAAATACCATCCGTGGTCAGAAAATTACACAAAAATATTCTGAAATTTTATTTTAATTATCTATTCAATATTTTCACTTTTTATTATGGAAATTTGGCTTGGTTCATGGGGTTCCTTCACAAACCTAATCCCGAACCGGGCCTAAAAAATCCTTTTCGAGTCTTTTAATTTTCAATTCTAGGTTTTTATAAGCTATGACATTGGACTCCAAAGTATTGAAATGAAATTGGGTCAATTTGCCCTCCAATTTGATCAATTTTAACCAAAAGGGCTTAATTGCATAAAAATCTTTCAATTTAGTCCCCGGTTTCACAATTTTTGAAATTAAATTTCACACGGGCACACCCATTAAAATTAAACACCTCTACCCAACAGTTTTCATCATGCTGAATCCATTGGTGGGCTCAATTTTGGCTAATTCGATCGTTTAGGCCTTCGATTTGGCGAAATTGAATTTCGGATCCTAGGGACAATTTGGGGTTTTCACAGAATTTCAATAAATTGATTCACGAAAATACCCATATTTGATGGAAAACATGTCAAGGAATCCGATTTTACCATCAATTTCATGAAAAGAGGTCATTTAGGGGGTCAATTTGGCGATTTGGGCGATTTGGCCGAACCGGGCCGGTCGGGTCCGACCCGGGTCTGCAGCAATGCACAGAATGTGCAGCAGACCCGTTGCACGCCGAGCATGGGCAAAAACAGGGAAAGATGGGGAGACTGCGGGGAGCGGTTTTTCGAGGAGAAAAGGACGAGCAGGCGTGGGGGACATCGACAAAAAGGGCCACACTCATCTCAGCAGGCGTGGAGGCAAGCCGGTCGGCCACGCGGAAAAGGCGGGGAGATCTCGGTTTAATGCCGAGCTCGCACGAGAGAGGGAAGGATTTTTTTTTGGCGAAGACCGGACTGAAGGAGCTTCCCCGGAGCTTCAGCGACCTTCACGGATCCTCAAGCAAGCATTTGTGGCCGTCGGCGAGCTCCAAATAGGTCGGTATTCTCCTCCGATCACCGTTTCTCATACGCACGCCATGTGTTCGATAAAATGCCGATGGATGCCTCGACTTGGTTTTGTCTCGGCCGTGCCTTTCCCGACCCCCATTTGCGGGTATCAAGCTTTGAATATGTACAAGCATTGCTTCTAAACTCGTTTTGACCTTTGTTTTGCGTGGAACCGCGACGAAACACGGCTCGGAGCTTCGCCGGCAACGGTTCGGACCGGGAGCTCAACGGGGAATTTCCGGCGGCCGCCGACCATCAAGGAACCCCAAGTAAGCTTCTAAACCACCATTGGATGCCATGTGATGGAATGAAACCAAGCTTTGAGCAAAAAAAATTCTGCAAATTCTCTCGCCGGAGTCGGGTTCGGGGAGGTCCGGTTCGCCGGTTTTTAGTGTGTTCATGATTATTATTTAGGTTGTATGTTGATGTGGGTGGTCCAAGGAGTCGAATGCCGCAAGAACGGGCGAAAAATACCAAGTTTCGGGCCCGTTTCGCAATTTTCCGGCGACCTCGCCGGAATTTATACTATTCCCGCCGGAATTTCCACTGTTCATCGTCTTCTCCGGCGACCCTTCGGCCGGTCAACGGCCGACGTGGCGTGCCACGTAGGCAGCCACGTCAGCCGGGTGGGGTCCGGTCCGGTTATTTTCAAATAAAACAAACGGACGGCCACGATCGCGACACGTGTCGCGATCTTGGAATTTTGCAAAATTAAATAAATGATTTTCGGATAATTAATTCAAATCAATCCGACGGCCGAGAATGTGCCAAGTGGCTTTCTGTGGATCGTCCGATCTTGTCCAAGATCGGACGCACCAGGAGTAGCCACGTGGCACAACGTGGAGCGTTCGATCCGAAGGTTTTTCTAAAAAAAGAAAATAATTGATTTTTGATCCGACGGCTACGATGTGGCCACGTGGCTCACTGAGGGACGTCCGATCTAGTCTTTGATCGGACGCACGAGACGAAGCCACGTGGCACGACGTGGACCGTCCGATCCGGGGAATTTTCGGATAATTAAATAAAATAATAATAAAAAATTCAAAAAAATTCAATAAAAATGGAAAATCATAAAAAAATTCAAAAAAATTCGGAAAATTCAGAAAAAATTCTAAAAAATTCCAGAAAATAGGAAATGGCCATATTCAACTGGCCAAGACCTGTTTCGGGTTTTTTGACCCCCGATCTTTCCAAAAATGACGGTTTTGCCCTTTCGGCAAACCGTCTTCCAAAAAAATTCTAAAAATCCGGGAAAATCCCAAAAAATAGGAAATGGCCACAAACAACTGGCCAAGGCTCATTCCGGGTGTTTTGAACCCCGAACCTTCTTGAAAATGACGATTTCGCCCTTTGGGCGAATCGTCTTCCAAAGATTGAAGAAAAGTCAAGAAATTCCAAAAAATTCTCAAAAATGGGAAATGGCCCCAATCAACTGGCCATGGAATATTTTGGGTAATTCGGTATCCAAACCTTCCAAAAATGACAATTTTGCCCTTCGGGCTAATTGTCCCCGAATCTTCCCATTTTACCCCTAGCCCTAAATCACATCTTCCATAAGCCCTTATGGCTATACTAGGAGGCCAATGATTGAAATTGATGTGCATTGACATGATTTATTTTTGCACTTGACTTGCGCTTTCATTATATTGACTGTGATTTGATAGGACTAGTCTTCCAATCTGCATGAAACCCTGACTCATACCTATCTCACCCAAAATTGCGCCTGCATGAACTCTTAGTTAGGAAAATCACTCGCGTTAGGTACCGAAAGGGCGTTGGTAATGACACCGACGTAACCAAGTCCCCGAACCCAAAATCTCTGGTTCCGCAGAACTGATCGATCTCTCCCAATCGATCAGTAAGGTTTCCGGTCTACCCTTCAAGAAAGACCGGTGGCGACTCCAAATGCATGCACAAGTTGCACATGCCACCACGACCACACTGAAGGTCGAAAGCGATCGACTCTTATCGTCGAATCCCTCAAAAGACATACTCCCGCCGCGATTTGGTATGGGCCTGGGAGGGCCCGCGCCGATCTAAGGCCCGCGATCCACATTTCAGAGTGAGGGCCGCGATCGGTAATCCATTAGCCGCGTCCGATTTCGGACGGGTCGCGACAGCTGGCGACTCCGCTGGGGACGTTGTTCTAGAACACTTGGTTCTGGACCTCAAGTGGACTTAGGCCGTAATTAAAACGTTGAGTGATTTTTCTAACCCTGCAGGCGCTCTTGAAGGTGAGGTAAGTCCGCTCACGATAGGTGTTATATATTTTTGCATATTGGAGTGATAAGGGGTGTAGTCTGTGATTAACATTGTCTTATGCAGGATGGGCGTAGGAATGTATGTTATATGGATGATTTGAAGCGCTGATTGATATATAAATTGTTGCGCATGATTCACTGCATATTTGAGGATCACGACACTTTGCACAAAGCGCCCAAACCCAGGCCGCGAAATCACCTTTTCAGGTAGCCATAGATCAGGGATCGATATGCAACGCTCTAGCGTGGATTGCGCTGGGGTCGACCATATTCGATCCCACTCACTATCCAAGTCGAGACTTTTATCCATTTGTTGTGGATTGCGCTCATGGACGAATTTATCGACTCGGATAGAGGGAAGCCTCTAGGTTCCTCACCTAAGCCATTTTGATTTTTAGAGTCGAGCCTCACTTGTCTCATGCGCATGTATATGGATGGTTGGTATACCTAAAACCAAAAAATCATTGGGTACCTCTCATGGTAAGGTCCTGCCATTTCTATTTAAATTCACTTGCAGCCTTCCATTTTGCACAATATGCTGCATTCATCAAATCCGATGGTTGAGTCTAATTCCAATATAGAGTACGGATAGAAGAGATGATCTCTCCAAGTCGGTCCCACATCCCGGAAGTATTCAAATATGAGCGACGCGTCATCCGCCATCAGACTGCCTGGACATTCAACGGAGTTTACCCTCTTCGAACTGTCCAAGGAATGGTCCAGTAACCATACCGGAAGTTGAAGGACAGGCGATAACAGCAAATTCAAGACACCTACTGGACATTATCAAAAGGGCACCTGATGAAAATGAAGACCCGAAATAGCCGAACCAAAGACACCCAGCGCCGTCCTCTGAAGACCCGACTTGGGGCATCTCTTTAGGTTCATAAGGGCCACGTTCCGATCGTCCCTTTCCTTTTATCAGGATCATCGAGTCTGTAAGGAACACCCATCTGTGGGTCTCCCATTTATCTTCTACACCGCGAGATTTCTAATTATTGTCTAAGTGTCTTGACATTGGAATGTGACACTGGAATTTCCCTCAACCATTCGGATTTTTCGGTTCAATTGCATGTCTTACCCAGATGAAATTTTCGTTAGAACTCACACTTGGCATGTTTAACCCAAGTACGAGAATCTAACATTCATTTCATAGTGCGCCGGACATGGAATTGAACCGGTCTATAGCATGCATCATTGGTAATCCTTGGTAATTAACTAAAGTCGTCCATGTTTCCTGAATTCAAGAGGAGACATGATATCCAAATTACCTTCGGGAAATCATTTCAATTTGGATGTCCTATCTCTAATCGAATTTAGGACACATTGGAATTGCATTTTTATCTTCTTGGAAATTCCACAGATTTTCTGGGGATTTACCAAAAGTGATAACCATGGATTACGCTCCTTTTAGTTTTATGTTTTCTCTTGAAAAACATCGGTAAAAACTTTTCACATGAAGTTAAGGCTTTGTGTAAAAGTCCTTATCTTCGTTATTCACAAGAAAGCATAAAATTGAAAGGATTTATGCTTTACTTCCATTTCTAACATAGTCTTGTCATTCGAACAGGCAATTTCCAAAATCAAAATCCAAAGACTTGTGTGAAGAATCAGTCACAAGTTAAAAGCGCTGGACCACCCTAGAGAGTCAACTGATGGGGAAAGACCAGGGAATTCTCAAGAAAAATAGTCAACTGATGAGGGCATCTTGCCATCTTTCAAGACGTGGAACGGCATGCAATCAAAGGAGCCACATTCAGAAGAGAATTAGCTGTAATCTAATCTCTTTAAATTTGGAAATTTGTTGATTGTGTTTTATTGATCCTCAGGAGTGGTGCTTCAAGAATATCGAAGCTAGTCGACAACTCGAGCCACTAGGATGGATGTTTGAAGACAGACAAAGGAGTCAACTTCTCACTAAGACGACATACTGGGGCAAAGCCCGCCAAGATGAAAAGAGACAGGAAGCTCCGAACGGCAGATATCCCCTAATTGAAAAAGGGAACCGTAAAAATTGTGAAAGGATCAAAGCAGTCGACTGAGGCAAATCCCACTTAACTAGGGCAAACGCCACCTGACCGGGGCAGCCGGATCAAGTGTAAAGACGTATCGTTCCTAATTGATTTTCAATCAGATACCAGCATAATATTTCCTTTCTTTTCCTCTCAGGTGAAAAACAGGTAGAGAAGGAAAATCCATTTATGGATAGACACGAGGGACATGTTTTACATGGCATACATTTGTCGAAAATGTCCTCATCCGATCACATGCAAGATGATCATGGAACGATGGTGAAACTGTAATCGTTCCAATAAGCCCTTCAAATGTCATACCTTACGGGGACCTTTATGTCTTTTGTCTACAGGATAAAAGGGTCAAAGATAAACGAAGGAAAATTTGTCTTCCCCACAAGATGGAAAGAAATGTGCCTTCATCAGATGTCACCCATTGTGATTGCGAAGACAAGATGGATCAATTTTGATAAAACCTAAGTAGACACCATGAAGAAGAAGCAACCTAATTAGGATTGGCTCTCCCTAAGTCGAAAAGGTTGTATCTGTTCCAAATCAGGTTGACTGGTTCATGAGTTGATATGGTTTCCCATTCTTGCAGGTGATGACGAGAATGAACGGGCCCACTGAAAAATTTCCAGCATCTTAGATGCCAGAAGTGACCAGGGCGGGGATAGTAAACCCGTAGTCGTTTCAATTAAAGCTCCTTATGCAGCAATCAAGTCACTCATTCATTTCATCGTACAGGTGGAGTAAAAGATTGTTAAAGCGTAAGGTGAATGCGACAAGACACAATGAAGAAAATTGTTGCTTGTGAAGTAACACTCCAGGATGTTGAAGTACTCAGCCACAAGTAAACCCGTGCTTGCTGATGTCAAACAACAGAATGATCGAGGGACGTCATAAAATGACGACAAGGCAAAATATGCATGAAGAATTTGGAATGCATGGATGAGACCAAGGAGTGTCAAACGTTGCAGAACATCAAATGCTCAGATCTTCGGAAGATTGAATACACCGATACGGCATGATCAGATCGCCTACAACTAAATCGACCAGCCCCAGACAAAGCGTCCAGTGGCTGGGGGCAAATCACTCTCTACCCGGAAAGGGTACCAAATATAGGATGTGCCGAATTCACCATGGGGATACGTAGGGGGAGTCCCTGAAGCAGTTACCGCCCATGAATCATGATGAAGTGGAGTAATCCATCAAAAGCAAAACGCATCAAACCCTTCTAAATGAGAAGGAGAACGATGCGGAACCATCCATTCGGTAAAAGGACGTATCGTTCCAAAATGATTATTTTCTTGATGAGAGAATAATGCTTCCCTTCATTTTCCTCTCAGATGATGATCAAAAGCAGAGGACTCAGGATGCAGTGCTTTCCAATGACAAACAGGGAGTACCCATTTTCATGGCATCTCAGACATGCATTCTGGCTAAATATTTTCAAGAGCGTTCTAATGGCTCAATTTGTGAACAAAACTTTTGAGAAAAACCTCAAGAAGTTTCTTATCATTTAGAAATTTCTGTGAAAAGAACACTTGAAAAGAGAAATTCAAGTTTTGTAGATTGACACATCTGATAAAAATGCTCTCTCTGAATAGAGTGAAAAGCACGAACTCATTTTTCGTTGCTGGCATACATAACATGCATCATGCATATCATGCACATATCCTGCATACAGAGAACCCAAAGGAAGAAATGCTGGTTCCCGCAGGATAATTTTCAAGGGTAAATTGTATCGACTCCAATAGTCAATTGTACATGCCCTTTACTTATGAGGTTTTTTCTCTTCAACAGGGAAACATCAAATACCTCAAAGGGCAACTATGATCGGGAGAATCACCAGCCCGCCACATGTCAAATCCCAAGAATGTCAAGCTGTCTAGAGACATAAAAAAAATAATCAAAGACTCTGGCAATTGAGATAGATGACCAAAATCGACAAAATTCGTGGGAGCGGGCTCCCCCATTTGCTTCGAGGAGCCAAGCCGGGGGCAAACTTTCATGATCCCCCATGAAAGCGCATCAGACCAGGGTTATTAAACCCAGAGATGACAAACACCTAGACAAGCCTGCCTGGGGCGAAATATTAAAAAAGCATCGTTCCTTCAAACTTTGGAAATGCAAAACCTCGAAGGGAGTATATCCTTCCTGAAATTCCAAGTGAAGTCAGATAAAAACCCCACGCCTATCTCCTTATGTGCAGGTGCATGGACTTCTTCAAATTGGATTGAAAATCACCAACAAACGTGGAAAGTGCTAAGGCATGTGGCCAAGATAGAGACCTCCCAACTGGGGCAAAACAGTTGTTAACGTGATCGAGGATTATCTCACGAACAACACCCACAAATACAAACGAGGGGAAGCAACATCCATCGTCTACACCAAATGTGGCGCGTCAACAATCGACCAAAGAGAGGAATACGTCAGTAAGATGTCATCATGAATCCCATGAGAGAAGACATTCCCGAAGAGGATAAGGATTGCGACAAAATACGAAAATGAAGTTAGCTGGGGCAAGCGCCGCCTAGCTACGACAAATCACACCCAACTGGGGCAAGTGAATCATTTGTCCGCCGGACAAAGAAGGACGTTTCTTCTCTGGCAAAATCCGTGGACGCGATGACAAAGTCGTCCACATCAGCAGCAAACCCCAAGATACAAACCTGGGTGGATGGTAACTTTGTATCGTTCCAATTTGATCTCCCAAAGATTCCATGCTTAACATGAGCTTGCTCTCATTCGGCAGAAAATTGGTGGCACCAAAAAGCCACAAAAGAAAGGATCTCGCCCAACGTGGAAGCGAAAAGAAATATCCGTTGTAGGGGCTGCCAGGAAATGGAACCCCGCAAAATGGCGTTAGAATACGTCCAAAAGCACAAATTGATCTCATCCAGTGCAAATCCTAGAGAAGGATTTCGTTGCCAAACAGATGGATAGATCATGGCCACGAGCTAGATGGCCGACTTCAACAAGCCTTACATTTGCGTTCAAATGGAGGCGCGAAGCGAGAGTAAAGCAGTATCGTTTCGATTTGTCTTGAATTTCGAAACACGAACTTACACTTGATGTTTATTGTTGACAGGGATTCACTGTCAAAAAGGACAGAAAATTGGTGGCACCAAAAAGCCACAAAAGAAAGGATCTCGCCCGACGTGGAGGCGAAAAGAAATATCCGCTGCAAGAGAGACGGATTCCGTTGCCAAACAGATGGATAGATCATCGCCACGAGCTAGATGACCGACTTCAACAAGCCTTACATTTGCGTTCAAATGGAGGCGCAAAGCGAGAGTAAAGCAGTATCGTTTCGATTTGTCTTGAATTTCGAAACACGAACTTACACTTAATGTTTATTGTTGATAGGGATTCACTGTCAAGATGGACGGAAAATTGTTGGCGCCAGAAATCCGCAAAATAAAAGAACTCGCTGACAGGGAGGCGAATAGAATCATCGGCCTTGGAAGAACTCTGAAGAACGACGCTGGAATGCGTCCAAAAACACAAATGGGTCTCCTCCAGTGCAATCCAGTGCAAATCCTTGAGAAGGATTCATTGCCAACCAGATAGAGGAATCATGGCCACAAGCTAGATGGCCAACTTCTACAAGCCGCGAGTTTGTGTTCAAATGGAAACGCAAAGCAAGAACAAGGCTGTATCGTTCCAATTAGTCTTGAATTTTGGAACGCAAACTGACACATATTTCCCGTCTTTGACAGGGGTTCGCCATCAAGGCGAAACAGGTTTTCACACCCCAAGTATTACCCATTGGAACACATGACCAAGGGTAGGATGTATCGTTTTAATTTTTTGAAAAATTCATGAACGTACAATAACATGTTTCTTCCGCATTTTCAGGGATCTCCAGCCGCGGGGGACAGGTAAGTATCCCTCTCCCCAATCCATTGAAGATGTTGAATAAAAAACAGAGAAGAAAAGAAAAGTTTTCAGAATCCAATGTCTAGAAAAGACATAGAATTCAAACTTCATTGACATTCATGTTATAAAACAGGAGGTTGTCTGAACATGAATAAGGACATGCATTGTGCATCATAAAACCCCCTTGACGGGTAAATTTTTGGAGAAAATAAAATAGATTTTTCCAATCAAAAGTTGTTCAAAAATTTCGAAAGGACGTTTTCTCAAAAGACGAGAGGCAAAACCTAAATCCAAACACGTCCTATACACACTTGAGAGAGAAGTGGAGCGGATCAGATAGTGAAATCTGGACCTACGGAAGTAGGGATTATTCGCAGCAATTACATGGATTGGGACGACGGAGGCATTCGTTTCATATCCCCAAACACTACAGGTGACCATTGACGACCCCTTTGAACGGCGGTTTTCATTCTCAACCCTGTCAAGAACCACCCCACACCGGGGCAAAAAGGAAGTAAGTCCAGCAGCGTCAAGAGAAAATGGTTAGAAATTTTCTTGCTCGGACTAACATCAATCTTTGTGTGTTGTTTATATGGTAATCCAAGTGCCATAGGATGATGAGAAGCATTCATTTCTCTATCCCACACACCATATCCTTTGCACAGCCAAGTTGAGCTTGCAAATTCATTTCACGAACCCGTTGGTGATCATTGCACATTCCAAGACAGATGCAACATCACTTCAAGACGAAGGAGTTCAAGCCTTAGAGATTACGAAGAAAATTCCTGGGCTAATGTTTAAAGCATATTTAGACTTTCAGTCGTAGGTCTAATATGGTCTCCTGAATATGTGAAAAATGGGGTTTCAAAAAATGATGATAAAAGATAAAAATCCCCAACATCAAGAAAAAGCAAAGTGCCTGGTAAAAACAAGGTCGATGCTCGTGCAAGCTGTTTGCTTGATCCCCAGAGAAACGTGGATGGGAAAAGAAAAAAAAAATTTCTAAAGGAGTCAGATCAAAAAGACCGCTCCTCCAAATGATGTCAAGCGTGGAGGAAAAACGCAGACAGGGCTGTCAATCCCTTAATGCAGCCAGAGACTCTCTCTAAAGAGCTGGTACACACCTCAAAATCGATTGCGCACCTCAAAAACTGAAGGTGCAGAGAGGAAAGGGCAGGTGGTAAATTTGCAATGATCACCAATGTCAATCCCTTCACAAATTCTGGGCCAAAAATAAGCCTTTTTCGGTCCCCAATCCTACCAATGTTACAACCCTGAAACAGTCTTCTCTGACTAAGATGCTTGGGTTAACATATAGCTTAGCTCGAAGAGGTACGAGCAAGACTATTTCTTTCTCATTTTGCAGGGTTCTTGACTTGTAAACCCGGAGCAGATGGTGAAGACTTTCATTCGATGGCCTCGACTCCAAAGCGGGCCCCCCCTTAAAAACCAATATCCAAGCCCAACATTACGGTCCCGTGGAAGACCTCCCGACCGATCAAAATGTATGCGCTGCGAATGAGCCCAAAACCTAGGCACAGGTCAGTAGGAAATTGAGTGCATCCCCTATAAAAATCATTACCTCAAAATAGGTGAGAAGACCTCATTGTTGAGAAATATTCCAATTGATGTTTTGAACAAACTCTTCTTGGAATTTTCAAACTATTGATCCAGATTTGCCCCGCAAGGAATTTGTGATCACATCTGTATGTTGCAAAAATGTTTTGGATAACCTCCAACATCAAAATGCACATTTCATGACTAAAACTCAAGTCATAAAATTTTGTCGATTGGACAACCGTTGTCTTCCAAAGATTACTAACGTTTTCTTGGTGAAGAAAAATTTTTCGGGCTCAAACTTCTGCAGGATACCTGGAGAACCCAGCTCCCAGAATGTCGCCTCAACAGACCCAAGTGAAGCTTTGTCAAGATAAAATCTTTCACTGCTTCAAAATTGAATTCCCGACAGATTTTGGGATCTTTCAAAAAAGGGGTGAGGATAGAACCCTTTTTCAAAAAAATCAAACAATCCCAGTAGACGCGGAGAACCCTCGTCTCGGGACCCTTTTTCAAAAAATCAAGCAGTCCTAGCATGACATGGAGAACCCTCGTCCTAGGACCCCTTTTCAAAAAAAAATCAAACAATCCCAGTAGATGTGGAGAACCCTCGTCTCGGGACCCTTTTTCAAAAATCAAGCAGTCCTACCATGACGTGGAGAACCCTCGTCCTAGGACCCCTTTTCAAGATATCAAACAGTCTCAACGGACGTGGAGAACCCTCATCCTGAGACACCTTTTCAAAAATTCAAAAAACCCCATCTGACTTGGAGAACCCTTGTCATGGAAAACCCTTTCAAAAAACACAAAAATCCCCTCTGACCCCGCTAGTCAGCGTCATGGGATCCCCCAAAAGCGCGATGACATAGATAAATCTCTCTGTAAGTGTTCACAGGTTGGTAGCCGCGGATCTGTCATCTTCCGGACCGGATCGCCAATTTTCAGCTTCAGAAGATTTTTTCCACCCAAAATCCCCACCAGACGGGGATATACGACAGAGGTGTCTCAAAGCACAGTTCGAGATCGGAGCCCATAACGCTCGCGACTTGCCGCCTAGAGATACGGTGACCGCCTTTTTCGCGAAGTACGCGCCGGATAGCCATGCCTCGAAGCTCTCACCCTTCGGAACGGATTGCAGCCGATAGCCGCGGAAGAGACATTTGTTCCACCCCAAATCCCCACCAGACGGGGATATATGACAGAGGTGTCTCAAAGCACAGTTCGAGATCGGAGCCCATAACGCTCGCGACTTGCCGCCTAGAGATACGGTGACCGCCTTTTTCGCGAAGCACGCGCCGGATAGCCATGCCTCGAAGCTCTCACCCTTCGGAACGAATTGCAGCCGTAGCCGCGGAAGAGACATTTGTTCCACCCCAAATCCCACCAGACTGGGATATACGACAGAGGTGTCTCAAAGCACAGTTCGAGATCGGAGCCCATAACGCTCGCGACTTGCCGCCTAGAGATACGGTGACCGCCTTTTTCGCGAAGTACGCGCCGGATAGCCATGCCTCGAAGCTCTCACCCTTCGGAACGGATTGCAGCCGGTAGCCGCGGAAGAGACATTTGTTCCACCCCAAATCCCACCAGACAGGGATATACGACAGAGGTGTCTCAAAGCACAGTTCGAGATCGGAGCCCATAACGCTCGCGACTTGCCGCCTAGAGATACGGTGACCGCCTTTTTCGCGAAGCACGCGCCGGATAGCCATGCCTCGAAGCTCTCATCCTTCGGAACGGATTGCAGCCGGTAGCCGCGGAAGAGACATTTATTCCACCCAAAATCCCGACAAGAAGGGATATGTCAATCTTTAGGCAGAGCCTTTTAGTAGGCAAACCTTTTCCAAGACCGATCTACAGAACGATCGAGTCTTCGACTAGTCCCGACAAGAAGGGATATGTCATTCCGAGGCGGAGCCTTTTAGTAGGCAAACCTTTTCCAAGACCGATCTACAGAACGATCGAGTCTTCGACTAGTCCCGACAAGAAGGGATATGTCATTCCGAGGCGGAGCCTTTTAGTAGGCAAACCTTTTCCAAGACCGATCTACAGAACGATCGAGTCTTCGACTAGTCCCGACAAGAAGGGATATGTCATTCCGAGGCGGAGCCTTTTAGTAGGCAAACCTTTTCCAAGACCGATCTACAGAACGATCGAGTCTTCGACTAGTCCCGACAAGAAGGGATATGTCATTCCGAGGCGGAGCCTTTTAGTAGGCAAACCTTTTCCAAGACCGATCTACAGAACGATCGAGTCTTCGACAAATCCCGACAAGAAGGGATATGTCAATCTTTAGGCAGAGCCTTTTAGTAGGCAAACCTTTTCCAAGACCGATCTACAGAACGATCGAGTCTTCGACTAGTCCCGACAAGAAGGGATATGTCATTCCGAGGCGGAGCCTTTTAGTAGGCAAACCTTTTCCAAGACCGATCTACAGAACGATCGAGTCTTCGACTAGTCCCGACAAGAAGGGATATGTCATTCCGAGGCGGAGCCTTTTAGTAGGCAAACCTTTTCCAAGACCGATCTACAGAACGATCGAGTCTCCGACTAGTCCCGACAAGAAGGGATATGTCATTTCATAGGCGTAGCCTTTTAGTAGGCAAACCTTTTCCAAGACCGATCTACAGAACGATCGAGTCTCCGACAAACCCTACAGAACGGGCGCGTCATCCTTAGATTCCTATCAGTCTGGAGTCTCACTTGATGGTAGAAACCGCCATAAGGGTCAACTGAATGGTAGAAACCGCCATAAGGGTCAACTTGATGGTAGAAACCGCCATAAGGGTCAACTGAATGGTAGAAACCGCCATAAGGGTCAACTCAAAGGTAGATACCGCCATAAGGGTCAAAACTAAATTCAAAGGTAGAAACCGCCTGAAGGGTCAACTCCATGGTAGAAACCGCCATAAGGGTCGATTGAATGGTAGAAACCGCCATAAGGGTCAACTAATGGTATGACCTACCATACAGGTCAGAGCTTAATCTCCCTAGGATATTCTGAACGAGCCCTAGGTATCTTCTTGAAAGTCGTCGCAGCCGGGAGCATAACGACGAACCCTCAGGTTCCGCAAGCACATCATCCGACAGGTGAGCTTCAGGTAAGCCTCTCTCACTCCGGCCCATGTTCGAATTGCAAAAGTAAACCGGTGATTAATTTGAGCATTCATCAAAAGACTTGAAGGTCCGATGTCATAGCATTTCTTTCCCCCCAGTCGAGTCGGTCAAGATCCAAGTGTCATTTTGTCTTTGAAAGCAACCTCTGACGAGCTCACTCTCAAAGAGGGGCAGCTGTTGACACCTGATTTTTGACCATCCGTTATTATAGTTTTTTTTATTTCTAAAATTAATTAAAAATAGCAAAAAAAGGTCAAAAAATTGCAAAATCAACTTTGGAAGCCTTAGCCTAGCCTTAGGAACCAATTTTGAACAAAAAATATTTTTTGAATTTTTTAATATTTTTTGGAATTTATTTAATTATAAAAATACCCAAAAAATTAGAAAAAATACCATCCGTGGTCAAAAAATTACACAAAAATATTCTGAAATTTTATTTTAATTATCTATTAAATATTTTCACTTTTTATTATGGAAATTTGGCTTGGTTCATGGGGTTCCTTCACAAACCTAATCCCGAACCGGGCCTAAAAAATCATTTTCGAGTCTTTTAATTTTCAATTCTCGGCTTTTATAAGCTATGACATTGGACTCCAAAGTATTGAAATGCAATTGGGTCAATTTGCCCTCCAATTTGATCAATTTTAACCAAAAGGGCTTAATTGCATAAAAATCTTTCAATTTAGTCCCCGGTTTCACAATTTTTGAAATTAAATTTCACACGGGCACACCCATTAAAATTAAACACCTCTACCCAACAGTTTTCATCATGCTGAATCCATTGGTGGGCTCAATTTTGGCTAATTCGATCGTTTAGGCCTTCGATTTGGCGAAATTGAATTTCGGATCCTAGGGACAATTTGGGGTTTTCACAGAATTTCAATAAATTGATTCACGAAAATACCCATATTTGATGGAAAACATGTCAAGGAATCCGATTTTGCCATCAATTTCATGAAAAGAGGTCATTATGGGGTCAATTTGGCGATTTGGGCGATTTGGCCGAACCGGGCCGGTCGGGTCCGACCCGACCCGACCCGGCCCGACCCGGGTCTGCAGCAATGCACAGAATGTGCAGCAGACCCGTTGCACGCCGAGCATGGGCAAAAACAGGGAAAGATGGGGAGACTGCGGGGAGCGGTTTTTCGAGGAGAAAAGGACGAGCAGGCGTGGGGGACATCGACAAAAAGGGCCACACTCATCTCAGCAGGCGTGGAGGCAAGCCGGTCGGCCACGCGGAAAAGGCGGGGAGATCTCGGTTTAATGTCGAGCTCGCACGAGAGAGGGAAGGATTTTTTTTGGCGAAGACCGGACTGAAGGAGCTTCCCCGGAGCTTCAGCGACCTTCACGGATCCTCAAGCAAGCATTTGTGGCCGTCGGCGAGCTCCAAATAGGTCGGTATTCTCCTCCGATCACCGTTTCTCATACCCACGCCATGTGTTCGATAAAATGCCGATGGATGCCTCGACTTGGTTTTGTCTCGGCCGTGCCTTTCCCGACCCCCATTTGCGGGTATCAAGCTTTGAATATGTACTAGCATTGCTTCTAAACTCGTTTTGACCTTTGTTTTGCGTGGAATCGCGACGAAACACGGCTCGGAGCTTCGCCGGCAACGGTTTGGACCGGGAGCTCAACGGGGAATTTCCGGCGGCCGCCGACCATCAAGGAACCCCAAGTAAGCTTCTAAACCACCATTGGATGCCATGTGATGGAATGAAACCAAGCTTTGAGCAAAAAAAATTCTGCAAATTCTCTCGCCGGAGTCGGGTTCGGGGAGGTCCGGTTCGCCGATTTTTAGTGTGTTCATGATTATTATTTAGGTTGTATGTTGATGTGGGTGGTCCAAGGAGTCGAATGCCGCAAGAACGGGCGAAAAATACCAAGTTTCGGGCCCGTTTCGCAATTTTCCGGCGACCTCGCCGGAATTTTTACTATTCTCGCCGGAATTTCCACTGTTCATCGTCTTCTCCGGCGACCCTCCGGCCGGTCAACGGTCAACGGCCGACGTGGCGTGCCACGTAGGCAGCCACGTCAGCCGGGTGGGGTCCGGTCCGGTTATTTTCAAATAAAACAAACGGACGGCCACGATCGCGACACGTGTCGCGATCTTGGAATTTTGCAAAATTAAATAAATGATTTTCGGATAATTAATTCAAATCAATCCGACGGCCGAGAATGTGCCAAGTGGCTTTCTGTGGATCGTCCGATCTTGTCCAAGATCGGACGCACCAGGAGTAGCCACGTGGCACAACGTGGAGCGTTCGATCCGAAGGTTTTTCTAAAAAAAGAAAATAATTGATTTTGATCCAATGGCTACGATGTGGCCACGTGGCTCACTGAGGGACGTCCGATCTAGTCTTTGATCGGACGCACGAGACGAAGCCACGTGGCACGACGTGGACCGTCCGATCCGGGGAATTTTCGGATAATTAAATAAAATAATAAAAAAAAAATTCAAAAAAATTCAATAAAAATGGAAAATCATAAAAAATTCAAAAAAATTCGAAAAATTCAGAAAAAATTCTAAAAAATTCCAGAAAATAGGAAATGGCCATATTCAACTGGCCAAGACCTGTTTCGGGTTTTTTGACCCCCGATCTTTCCAAAAATGACGGTTTTGCCCTTTCGGCAAACCGTCTTCCAAAAAAATTCTAAAAATCCGGGAAAATCCCAAAAAATAGGAAATAGCCACAAACAACTGGACAAGGCTCATTCCGGGTGTTTTGAACCCCGAACCTTCTTGAAAATGACGATTTCGCCCTTTGGGCGAATCGTCTTCCAAAGATTGAAGAAAAGTCAAGAAATTCCAAAAACTTCTCAAAAATGGGAAATGGCCCCAATCAACTGGCCATGGAATATTTTGGGTAATTCGGTATCCAAACCTTCCAAAAATGACAATTTTGCCCTTCGGGCTAATTGTCCCCGAATCTTCCCATTTTACCCCTAGCCCTAAATCACATCTTCCCTAAGCCCTTATGGCTATACTAGGAGGCCAATGATTGAAATTGATGTGCATTGACATGATTTATTTATGCACTTGACTTGCGCTTTCATTATATTGACTGTGATTTGATAGGACTAGTCTTCCAATCTGCATGAAACCCTGACTCATACCTATCTCACCCAAAATTGCGCCTGCATGAACTCTTAGTTAGGAAAATCACTCGCGTTAGGTACCGAAAGGGCGTTGGTAATGACACCGACGTAACCAAGTCCCCGAACCCAAAATCTCTGGTTCCGCAGAACTGATCGATCTCTCCCAATCGGTCAGTAAGGTTTCCGGTCTACCCTCCAAGAAAGACCGGTGGCGACTCCAAATGCATGCACAAGTTGCACATGCCACCACGACCACACTGAAGGTCGAAAGCGATCGACTCTTATCGTCGAATCCCTCAAAAGACATACTCCCGCCGCGATTTGGTATGGGCCTGGGAGGGCCCGCGCCGATCTAAGGCCCGCGATCCACATTTCAGAGTGGGGGCCGCGATCGGTAATCCATTAGCCGCGTCCGATTTCGGACGGGTCGCGACAGTATCCCATCAACTCGTCCCATACCAAGCGACAGTTTATTAAGTTTTATAGTGATAAGTCATGCATGCACCCTCATCAACTTTCATTTTAATGCCACAAACACGTGTACATCATGACTGTCCTCACTACTTGTCATACCACAATCGCCTTCAGATCAATTCTTATCCATCGAAGATTTCTCATTCCACCAATGGCCGTCACATCACATGGATCAATTGCCTATATTCAATCATATCCCTCAAGTCTAATCGCCATTCAAGTCAAATCCATATGCATTCGATCACAACTAGCCTTTAATTCAAAAATTCCTTGTCCGCTTCCTTGTGTACATCTCATTTCATATTGTCGAAGATTGTCAATAGCAATCGATAACTAAAACCATCAAGATATAACGTAATTCAAGCCTGAATCCACTAATACCAATCGTCTGTTTATAACTCATATTCCTCAAGTTGGGTCATCAACAAACCACAATCACAATCATATAATCCAATCGATCCCCTGTTCATAAGTACTCCTCTATCAATCTCAAGCACATTTACAACCTCAAAATCCATACTTAAGACTCCTCAATTTCTGCTTGATTCCTAGTGAACCTCAGTCATAACATCATCCAAGGTCATTCATAAAAATCAATTCTAGAACCATCAGAATACAACACAAGTTCAAGCCTATAATTTCCAAGATTCAGTAGTCCATGCTTAATCCTAAGGGTCTCACTATCTAATATTTTCAAGCCATCACTCCTTATCACTCCAAGTCTCAATCAAATTGGATCGAGCTGACCTTGCTCTGATACCACTTAAACGGGGATGTCACGCCCCGAACCCGACAGGCACGCGAACATCCACTCATGACCTCTTTGAAGCACACTTGCCAATCACAGATTCAGTTGCCACACAACCATATTAGTCCTCACGAAAACCAAGGTCACACCACATCACTCTAATCATGAAATTTATCAATTTAACCTCACACAAAGGCATGTGGATCGACGACAACAATCTCACGTATTCAACATCCCATTGGTCATAATAAATCACCAATTCATCAATCAAACTCATCCAGTAGTATCCTAACGTTCGAGTAAAGATTTAAGGGACACTTACCTCTTTAATTGAGCTTGTCCTTCCACTCAAAATCTACCACCAAGCTCGGTCTTCAACCGGCCAGAATAGGGCAAGTGCACAGCCCTAAGAAATCCCACAAATTGCCCATTAAAATACTTTCAATTTCAATACACACACAACACCTTAATCTCAAGTCGTCACAGTGATAACTCAATGTTCCTAAGCATGCCGATTGTCATTCTATCAAGGTAAGTTATCCAAAGTCTCAGTTCATCAAAACTACCCAGTTCAAGCCTCCACGCCCAGGTTCAGTCTCATGAAAACTGATATTTTTTTACTAACTTTTTGAGAAAAAAAAATTTCATAATCTTGTTCTTCAAGATCTTATGGACGCGTGGACAAAAACATAGCTCAATTTGGATACCGGATGACTTAGAACGACTCAATTCCAAATCGGTGCGCGTTATGGGCAAATTGGTCAACATCTCACATTTTTCACTTCAAACAGCCCTTAATTCAACTTTAAATTTCCATTCACCATAAAATCGACTTTCCATAATCTCAATCTACAAGTTTAGGAAGCTCACCGAAGATTTGGAAGCAAGATAACACCTCGAGGGATATCAAACAGCTCGGTTTCCGTTGGTACTCTAACGATCGGAATTATGCTTCACAAAACTACCTCAAATCAACCATGGAAACTCCTCAATTCTCTAATAAACATGTAACCACAGCTCAACCAACTCTAGTACTATGAGTGTAGAAGATCTCACTGAAAATTTGGAGCCATTTGAAGTCTCAAAGCCCACGAAACAGCTCCTTCCCCAAAACCGGTCAAATTCTGCCTCAATCTGACCTTTGTCCATTCAAACAAACCTATGAGAAGAAATACTAGGGGAAATTGAGATTATGATATGTCCTTAGAAAGTTAATATAATAATCTTTTAGATAGCGGTAGTTTTACCTCAATCCAACATCGGACGAAGAAGTTATGGCCTAAGGAAGGGATGTGGTCAAGACTGGTCAAGCTGGGCAGTTCGGCCGAGAAGAAGAAGATGAAGAAGAAGATGGAGGAGGGAGAGAGTTGGTCGTCCAAATGAAGAGAGAGAGAGGAGAGAAACTAGCTTAATCCGCTTAAGTCATAGCATGCTCAATAATTGGTGGGGGGAGGATTAGACAAGCCAATTAATGCTGCTCACATCCAATTGTGACACTTGTCATCATCCAATTGTGGCACTTGTCATCATCTCAATAATATCAAGACCTCAAATGATCAATTTCTCCTCCTATTTTTAACAGCCTAGGGGAAGACCAAATGACCAAAACGTCCTTCATTAAACCTTAAGACAAGGGCAAACCTCGAGGGGCAAAATGATCATTTTGCATGTGTCATCCAAAATTTCATTTTTCCAATCTAAATTGCTCTTGATGACGCGACGTCCATTTCAATTCAAATGTTGGAATTCCTAAATATCCATTACCCAAATCTCGAGGTCCAATTTCATGTTGTGCCATCGTCGACTGTAATTCTAGTTTATCTCAAACTAACGGGCGATTCTTGCAGGCTCTACGCGTATCGACCTTAGGGTTTCTTGAACTATGGTGACTTTGGTTGTCATGTAATTACAAGGGTCTATCGCTAGCTCCTGCGATCCTGATTGCCGGAATCCGATTTAGGAAATTCTCGCAAATTACACATTGGTTAAGCGGATTCACCCGCGCCCCAACGTATAACGCTAGCAAGTCATTCCACGATCGTTCCTAAATCAATCTCTGCTGGCCCAAAATATTCCCTCGACAATCCTTATAGTCAAAGCGCCATTTCTTTTTCAAAATCCCTAGGTCCACGTACCCGACTCTGCGTCAGTCTTTCCCTTTTGGTTAATTAACTCGGGAGTGGCCAACTCCGAGCGAGTTACAACTGAAACACACCGATCAATACCTTTCATTTCACAGCCTCGAGAGGGATCGGAATTCGGAATGTCACAATGTTATATCCTCAAGTTTGGTCTTTGACAATCTAAAATCACAATCGTATAATCTATCTGGTCATTCACTCATAAATAAATCATTAAACCTCAAGCACATTCACGAGCTCCAACCTACTCTTAAAACTTTTCGATTCTCCTTTCCCAAAATATTCCCTCGACAATCCTTATAGTCAAAGCGCCATTTCTTTTTCAAAATCCCTAAGTCCACGTACTCGACTCTGCGTCAGTCTTTCCCTTTTGGTCAGTTAACTCGGGAGTGGCCAACTCCGAGCGAGTTACAACTGAAACACACCGATCAATACCTTTCATTTCACAGCCTCGAGAGGGATCGGAATTCGGAATGTCACAATGTTATATCCTCAAGTTTGGTCTTTGACAATCTAAAATCACAATCATATAATCTATCTGGTCATTCACTCATAAATAAATCATTAAACCTCAAGCACATTCACGAGCTCCAACCTACTCTTAAAACTTTCGATTCTCCTTTGTTTCCTTGTAAATCTTAATCATATCACCACTCAAGGCTATTAGTGAAAGTCGATAGCTAAAGCCATCAGAATACAACACAAATTCAAACTTATATAATCCACAAATACCAATCGTTCTCACTACAAAGCCATATCTATAAATCAAGCCTATCGATAGTTCAATTTTTTTTCGACTTATCGTCCTTCTTCAGTATCACACTAAAGGCGTAACAATTATAGAGAACTTTTCCACGAAACGTCTATAATAGCCTGTCAAACCAACAAGAAATAAAATTTGAATTTTTGTTACTATCGTAGGCCTCGGCCAATCCGTGACCGTTTCGATCTTAGTCGAATCCACAGATATCCATTAACTAGAAATCACATGACCTAAGAACACTACATGAGTCAATCAAAACTCGCACTTACTAAATTTGGCAAACATCTTATGCTTCCTAAGAATCCACAAATGTTGCTCATGATCCCCAAAACTCCTCGAGTACACCAAGATATCGCCTGTGAACATTATCACAAATCAATTCAGATAATCCTTGAATATCATGTTCATTAAATCCATAAAGATAGCAGGGGCATTTATTAGTCTAAGCGGTATTACAATAAACTTATACACTACAGTGATGTCCCCATCCTTAGTTCCTTAACTAACATATTAACTAAGATCGCCAAACAACCTTGACCAATCACCCTCCAACAGACGAGTAGCCTCCAGCAACGAGACTAAAAGACTCTATATTCCTCCTCAATTAACATTAAGCTCAATACTAACCCTACTCAACGGGTTACACTAAATCACCTTGTAATAACCATCCATCGTAACCCTAAGACAATCCATACTAATAATAACATCAAAGTTAAATATCGCCAGCACAATCAAATTTACCATGTCCTTATGGCCACTTATAATCAACTCATACTCAAAACATGCTATAGTAAACAAGCGCAGCAATCTTAAGGACCATTCTCGGTGGTTCCATACTCAATCCAACTAATATAGGAAACTTCTCATCCAGTAGGTATCTTGTGGAGCCCTACTCACTCCAAAGCGACACGTAATGAAAACTCAGGTATACAACCTTAAAACCTTAAGCAACAAACACATGCATAGAATTTTAATCCTACTAACTATCCCAAGAACACATCGCTCCTTATTACTCCATACCATGATCGGGTAGTTCAGGCTAACCTTGCTCTGATACCACCTTGGGCGGGGTTGTCATGCCCTGATCCCCGAGCCCGCAACAACCCTACCAAATCACCTTAGGTCATAAAAGACGACGTCCTAGGCACGTCATCGGCCCATTATTTTTATCTTTTACTTAGTGCATGAGGAACGTGCTACTCCCAAACATTTATAAAATTTACAGGGATAGAAAAGTAGGATAATACAACAATCCCTACCTTAGGGCCACTTCCTACAATCATCAAAATATCATATCAGGTTTGGAGGTTAATGCTACTCTATGCTACCAAAACATCTCCAAAAAGGGCTCCACGCCACATCTACTCAGAGGTGAAAGCCAGGCAATCTCCCATCACTTTGGTCCTGAAAATGGTAACCCACGACAGGGTGAAATATATAATCTTGTGAGTTAATGCCTAAGTCTGAGTAGGATAATGACTCGCCCAAGGCATCCTATATTCGCAATGCAATATCGATGACAAATGAAGAGCAAGCAATCCACGCCACAGCAACTATCACAGGATAAGGTCAACATTTCAACGAATCATCAACCACATGCGTGTTTACCCCCACCTTGGCCCACACATGAACAGTTTATATACATGCAATCAATTGCATACAGCCAATGCATATAACCAGAATACTCATCACATTTCGCATACGCAATGCACCACACATGTTCCAGTTATTAGAGGCCATTAGGCCTGGCACACTAGTCAGTTGGTACCCTCCTAGCATGACCAGGCATCGTCCCTTACTCCGGTAACGGCGTCCAATAGTCCATGTGACTCCACTCGACAAGCCAGAAGACAATGACTGTCGATATGGCATAGCACTACCGGGAATCCATGTAGGGGGTTCGATCCTTCACTAGTTGCGACCGGCAACCGCTTAGTCAAAAGACAATGACTGTCGTGCATCCGATCAATCAGAAGATAATGATTGTCGGGTATATCCAACCGACCGGAAGACAATGATCATCAGGAACCCATTATATGACCACACGAGCACGCCAAACAATCAAGCAAGTTCTTATCTTTGCATTTCATCAAATGCACTCACAAACAATCGTGCTCAGAACTTGGCTCAAGGCCATTTTTCGTGTTCAAACCTTGTCTTTGAGAGCAACCTCTAATGAGCTCACTATCAAAGAGGGGCTTCTGTTGACACCTAATTTTTAATCATCTTTTAGTTCAATTTTATTTTTTCAAATTATTTTAAAATAGCCAAAAAAAAACTCATAAAAATTATAAAATCAACTTTGGAAGCCTTGGCCTAGCCTTGGGAACCAATTTTGAAAAAAAAATATTTTTCATAATTTTTAATATTTTTTTCAAATTTATTTAATTATAAAAACACCCAATAAATCAGAAAGATACCATTCGAGGTCAGAAAAATACATAAAAATAGTCAATAATTTTATTTTAATTCCCTCCTCAAGTTGGTCATTGTAAATCTCGAAAATGGACTTGGGTCACTATGTTCCTTCACAAACATAAACCCGAATCGAGCATAAAAATTTATTTTCGAGTCTTTTAATTTCTTATTTTCACTTTTAATAAGCTATGACATTGGTATCTAGAACTTTGAAGAGCAATTGGGTCAATTTACCTTCCAATTTGTTCAATTTCAATCAAAAGGGCTTAATTGCACAAATTCTTTTCAATTTAGTCCCTGATTTCACTAATTCTAAAATTAAATTTTGTACGGGAACACCCATGAAAATTAAACACATCTACCCTATATTTTTTTATCATGCCAGATCCAATGATGGCCCTGATTTGAACTGATTTTGTCATTGGGACTTGAACTAGCTAAAAATCATTTTCGGATCCTATATGTAATTTGGGGTTTTCATTAAATTTTAAGCCAAAAATTCATGAGAACTCTCATATTGTGTAGAAATCATGTTGGGAAACCCAATTTTGGCTTCAATTTCATGAAAAGTAGTCGATTGGGACCTCAATTTGATAAAAAAAACTTGAGACCGGATCCACTGGGTCTGCACAACCAGCTGCATTAAGCTGCATTCTCGCACGTTTCATTAAGGCTTCTTTCACGGCTCATGCTCGATGACGCCGTGGGAAATCTCAGCTTTGTCGTCTACTATACTGAGACAGTACGATGGGGGCAGCTAGCATCTTGGTCTTTCCAAAAAAAAGGACGGCCATTAAAGGGGAATGTCGTCGGGTACGAGAGGTGAGAAGGAGAGAGGGAGCTGAAAGAGAGGGGGCCATTCTTCCATTCTAGAGAGAGGCCATTTCTTCCACACAGGCACAGAGAACTAGAGTGGAGGACGAGAGAGTGAGCGAAGAGAAAGGTACCTCGTCGGAGCTCAACCCGGCGAAAAACAAAGTGAGGCGGAGAGCGAGCCGTGGGAAGAGTCTCCGACTGTCGTTCGCGCCTGAGCAGACATCCCGAAGCTTCAAGTAGACGAGCTCACCCTCGCTGAGCTAAGAGCCATCGCCGCCGACGCCGAAAAAGTTCGGTTCTCACCTCCCTCCCATTCTTTATTTGTAGGCACACTAGGATTTTGGCTCACTTTGATCAAAGATCAAACCGAGTGAAACCGAACCAATACCAACGTCGTATTACCTCCATATGGTCATTTGTAGATCTTATTTACTCTCGATTTTCCCAGTTGAGTCTGTTTTTCTAGCTCGACCACCGTTTTTTACATGCATGAAACCTGCTCGAAGAAATGCCTATATGCCGTTCGATGTGTGATTACGTTTAGTTGTGTCGTGTTTGAATTATTTTGTCAATCCTTTCCCCGAATTCCATGTAGAACCAACTCGAAGCCCTTTGTAATCTTTATTTTGCATCGAACCCCGACAACAATGGTAGTACGGTCCCGTTGGCCTCAGTTCCAGACTGAGAACTCGAACTGGCTTTTCCAGCGGTTACCAAGCTCTAAGCAAGCTCAGGTAAGTATTCTCAACCCCTTTGAATGTTGTTTGATGGCTCGAAATCGAGTTTAGAGTAAATAAATTATTTGTGAAAATGCTTTCCGAAACCAGGACTATGGAGTCTAGGTTCACCATTTTTTGGGATGTCTTTTGACTGTAAAATGCTTATATGTTGATGTGGGTTTGATGAGGAGCATATTGATGTCAAAATCGCGTCGGTTCCGCGTCGTTTGGATGTCAGATTCGTTTTCCGGCGAGGCGTCAGAGAGAATCCCTGGCGCTAGAGAGAATCCCCGGCGCCAGCGAGAATCCCCAGCGCCGGTCATCTTCCCTGGTGATAGAGTTGATCAATCAACGATGGTTAACCGGTCAGCGCCAACGCGGCGCCACGTGGTGTGCCACGTCAGCAGGTGGGGCTGGTTCCCTTAAGAAACTAAAACCTAGATCGAACGGCCGTAGATTCACCACGTGTCGCGATCATGATTTTCAAAATAATAAAAAAAAATATTTTCTAATATGTAAATGAATTTTCGAAAATAAAAAATTAAAAGTCGGATCGGACAGCCGTGGATGTGCCACTTGTTGCAATCTGATAATTTTCAAAAAAATTAAAAATATTTTCACAATAAAATAAATGATTTTCGGTAATTATAAATAAAAATGATCGGATGGTTAGGAGTGTGCCAAGTGTCACTTTGAGGACTGTTCGATTGAGGGATTATTTTCAGAATAATTAATCAAGATGCCGTTTTATGCCGGTCTGACCCTATGGTCTCGGCTGGGCGCCCGTGAGGTGCGGGCCGGGTCCAACCCAACCCAGAAAATATTTTTAATAAATTAAAAATTCAGAAAATAAAAAAAAAATCGAAAAATTCTATAAAAATAGGAAAACAAATCATTAAAAAATTCAAAAAAAATTGGAAAATTTCAGAAAAATATGTAAAAAAATCCCAAAAAATAAAAAATGGCCACAATCAACTGGTCATGACCTATTTTGGATCTTTCGACCTCCAACCTTTCCAAAAATGACGATTTTGCCCTTCTGGCAAGTAGTTTCCCAAAAATTTTAGAAAAATCTAAAAAAATAGAAAATGGCCATAATCAATCGGCCAAGACCTAGTTTGGGTGTTTTAATCCCCGATCCTCCCAAAAAAATGATGATTTCTCCCTTTTGGCAAATCGCCTTCCAAAAATCGCAAAGAAAATTAGAAAATTTCAAAAAAAATCTCAAAAATAGAAAATGGCCCCGATCAACTGGCCATGGCCTATTTTGGGTAATTCGACTTCCAAAACCTTCAAAAATGACGATTTCGCCCTTCGGGCGAATTATCCTCTAATCTTTTCATTTTACCCCTGGCTTTAAATCACACCTTCTCTAAGCCATTAGAGCTATATTAGGAGACCCTTGATTTAAATTGATATACATTGAGATGGTTCGTTTATTACATTTGATTAGATTTTATTGATTGTGATTGATAGGATTAGTCTTCCGATCCACATGAAACCCCAATCCAGACTTACCTCACACAAAAAGCGCGCATGCATGAAATCTTAGTTAGGAAAATCACTCACGTTAGGTACCGAAAGGGCGTTAGTAACGACACCAATGTAATCAAGTCCCCGAACCCAAAATATCTGGTTTCGCAGAACTGATCTATCTCTCACAATCGATTAGTGAGGTTCCTCGTCCACCTTTCAAGAAGGACCAGTGATGACTCCAAATGCATGCACATATAGCATATGCCACCATAACCACACCAAGGTCGAAACCGATCGACTCTAATCGTCGAAAGGTCAAGAAATCAAATTCCCGCCGCGATTTGGTATGGGCATGGGAAGGGCCACGCCGACCGAGATCGGCAATCCATTCGCCCTCCGTTCACCGCGAAGAGGGTCTTGACAATGCTCAAGGACAAAAACGCACACAATAATTTCAAGGATCGGGGTCGGAGACGTGCTCTGCCATTAATGCACATTAACAAGCTCCAACACTGGACATACCTTTTTCAGGAGAGTTGAGCTGCGAGACTTGCTGCGATCGTTTCCTGAGGTTAATGCGAAGCTTTTGGATGTGGGTTGGAGCTTCGGTTTGCTCTGGAGCACTCGGGATGAAGATCCACAGTTCGAGCTCGAGCTCGAGCTCGCGACAATGGAGTTGCAGAGAGGATTTTCTCTCTCTCTCTCTCTCTCTCTCTCTCTCTTATACTTCTGTTAGTCTGTAAATAGAATGAAGCTCTCTCTATTCTAGAATGTTTTGGAAGGCTATATCCCAATTCGAAAATTCGGCGAACGCAGGAGGTGTCCACCTGCTTCGCACGTGATCACACATGCCAAATGGCACTAAAGGCACAGAGGAGGTTGGCAATTCAGTCCAGTCCGTTTGTGTCTCCGTCGGGCGTCAAAGGATGGCCAATTTGGCCAATTTGTGCTACAATTTACTTTTCTGCAACCATGGCATTAACTAGCTGATTCTACTCATCTCCGGCGGCCATTAGCCTTGATTGATCTTCGTGATTGAGAATCTTCAAGTATGAATCCAGCTTGATCTACTAGCCATTGCGATGATGTAATATATCAATTAAATCATCTTGAATATATCTCTTTAATCTGGTCATTATTGGTGAAATACTTCCCTCAGAGTTTGAGCATTATTCCAATGTCTAAACTCTCCACTCAATGTTTGAGTTCAATACAACGTTTGAGTCCCTCGAAGCATCATCTAAGCCTTTTCTTCCAGATTCAATCATGTGAAACCCACACCTATAGATAATCTGCAAAATAAGTATTTCATTACATTAACTTAGATTTAAGATATCATAGATCGTTTTGTCAACTTTAAAATCAATTGGGAGTTTTCTCTACAACTTCAGCATTTAACGTACGAGAGAGTGCATATTTCAGAACTTGATTCAAAGGCTAGGAAAAATTCCCAAGAGAAGAAAAGGTCTAATTACGTCTATCTGCATTTTTTTCAACCTCCTTAGTCAACACATTTGACCACGTGGAGTAAATCTGATGGCTAACGCACCGTAGCAAAAAGAAAGTGAAAAATATTCAGCCGGCTATGAGCTAAATGTGGTCCCCACTCCCCCACCTTGCTAAGAAAACGAATCAGCCCTTCAATGTAATCATCAACCGGAGCACAAAAATGTTGACGCGGAATGATCAAATTTCTCCATGAGACTCTGCATCGTCTTCTCGCCCTTGTATTAGTCAAACAGCTTAAATATGGATTTCCTCGAAAGTTCAATACGAACAAAAAATCATGAAATGGTGTCTGTTTCGCAAGTAATATTCATCGGTGGATTGTGTCTCAATAAAACCATCGACTCATCGACCACCAAATTTCTCGGCCATACGGCGAGCACATAACTTTCAGTTGACATTTTTTGCATCTAAGAAAGGGGCATTTTCTTCATAAGATTATCATATTCAACCCAAATGCACTTCGGTTAAAATCTCTAATCAATGATAATTTCCTTCAAGGTGTTATTTGTGAGATTGGGAAAAAGTATCAAGAAATCCTAAATCTATGGTAACAGTTCCATCCTAAATCTTTTAATTGGACCAATCATTCCTGGACCATTTTGCATTGGTACCAATTCAGTCCATCCAATCAATTTTGGCTATAAATTGCTAACGTGAACGCCATCCGTCTCACGTGGCAGGGTTGACGCTGATGTGGATATTTTTAAATATTTTTTTATTAAGGATAAATTTTTATTTCAGTTGTTTTGGCCGGTGAAGTTCGCCATCAACCCCTATCGGCCACTAGGCAAATGCCAGCCTTTGCAGCAGCCATGAGGGCTGGCCGGCCCTCGCCCAATGGCCGTTAGGGTTGCCAGCGACCTCGCCGGCTGAAACAACAAAAATAAAAAAGACTGAAATATATATATATCTCTCTTTTAAAAAATAATTTAAATTTTTTTATGTTTTCTTCATGTCAGTGCCAGCCACTCAATGTAGGACTTCCAGCATCCACATAAGAGATTTTCGGTCAAAATTGACTGGATGGACTAAATTGTTACCAATACAAAAATGTTTAGAACTAAATTTATCCAGTTGAAAGGTTTAGAACTGAATTGGTACTAATTCAATGAGTTTATGATTTTTTTATACTTTTCCCGCTGTTTTCTAGAACATTTGTCGAGAGTGCAAAGGAAAATGTAAATTCAAATTTAAGATGATTGACGAGCCAGGGGCCGCTCGGCAGTAACACACCTGAAATGGTAAATACTTTTTTTTTATTCCTAGTTTGGAAAAAAAAAGACCCAGATGCACGTATACAGACATACGAGATAAAGTGTTTACTATGTTGACATCATTGAACTGTAAAAAAGTTTGATCAACTTTATAACCATCAATAATAACTCTAGTTGCAGCGAATGCTGCATACGGGCATGATAATGAAGAAAATCAAATAATACCAAAAAGACAGGATTATATATCTTTTGGAATTTGTTGCTGTAAAATTATGAAAACCCAACAAATATTTTGTTATGTTTGAGGGTGGATAACAAATTTAAATGTTCACCATATTAATTTTATATGTACAAATATTATTGCAAATCATTTTAAAAAATGAACTTAAAACTGTTACCAAACTTCTTTATAAAAAAAAATGTAACCAGATAATACATTTTACTGGTTCCTTTAAAAATAATCGTAACGAGATAATGCATGGAGCACGAACACGTCAAATGGAAGGAAAAGAACAATAATTGCTAATCGGTGTATATTTCTTTTGGATATTTGAAAAATGAGTGAGTTTAATGACAAATTGGAATCCTCTTTGAATGTAGAGATCAGAGCTATTATCAATGTGGAGCTAGATGACATTTACTTGGACTGAAATGTGGGCGGCAAAAGCAGGAAATGAGCTACAAAGCTTCATAAATTTATCCTAATTTTAAGACCATTTTACATTCTTATCATTATTATTATTGTTATCGTGGTGGTCTCCGTCGTTAATGTTAGTGATTCTATGGCGTCAAATCAAAGATTTGGTTTCACATTGTAATATTGGCAGTGATAGATAATAAATCTTTGAATATTAGAAAGCAAAATTGGTGGCGGGAGAATAATGAGAAGTTAAGAACCAATGAGAACGGTTGCCATTATCAGCTAGCAACCTTCTGAGCTGTCCTGGGAAAAGTATTTCACCACCGTACGCAGGCATAGACTTTATTAGAGAGAAGGCAAACACAAGAGATGATTATTCGTTTGGCCTGTTGTTGCTTTATCTTAAAAGTGTCTTCCTTGCCGTGTTGCCAATAGTTTGGACCGGGGAAGCAAATGGACTGATACTTTTACTCTCTTTTTTTCTCTATTCCCTAAAAAGAAATATCAACTTTTAGTCGGGTTTTTATTTTACCTGTTGTATCATTAAAAAATAGAAACTTATTTTAACCAATCTTTAATTTTTACCCGAACTTTTTTATCTAAAAAAAAAAATCAACTTTGGGTTGGATCCTAATTCTGATCTGAACTTTTTCCTTGTATATATATTTCCTTCTAATGATGCCAGTTAACGATCCGACGGATCCCCCCTCCCCCTCTCTCCGTCTACACAGGAAATGATATGTTGTATCTATAATGGGTTTATTACACGAAAACTTTACAAGAGCCAGATTTAGGTACTAACTAAAAATTTCCGCCTTTTATCGAGACAAAAAAAATTGGGGACAAAATTAAAATTCGACCTAAAGTTGGTGTTTTATGAAACGAAAGCATAGTTTGGGCCCGAATTCGGTCCCAACATAAAATTTTTACTTTTTCATAAGACAAAAAAAGCTCCAGTCATAATTGGAATCCGATCTGAAGTTTGTGCTTTTTAAGGAAATTAAGCCTTTTCGTACAGCTCTATTTATATATTATTTTTCTGGAAAAGCAAAGTAAGTTTCTGACGACACATGAGACTTACTTAGGTCAATTAATGTTAAAAAAATACTTTAGAGTTAAAAATAGGATAAAATCTGGAAGGAGTCAAATACATGTGAATCAGAAAGGTCCTTTTGTCCACGTGTTCTCTCTAGCTCAACATAGAATTTTGTCAGAATACGCCATCGGTTGATCATTTTGTTCATATCACCTAATTGGCATAAGTTATCCAGTTTGTTTCGTCTTAGGAAAACTGATTGTCCACATATATCTTTTGTCACATTATGAGATCATTTTGGAATCTTTCAAGGCAATGTTTCATGTTTAGTAATTGTTTCAGTATGCGCTCAGATACACATACCTCAATATTGGTAATTGTTTCAATATGCGCTCTAAAGTCCATTGATCAAATACAAATGATGTTTGATTCATTTTTTTGCTCACTTTGGGCAGATTCAATTGCATCTCAAATGCTCTCAAAATGCCTTTAGGCCAAAGTATCTCTGGAAGTACTTTGGAAAGTTGCATCTCAAATGCAACTTTAAAAAAAAAAAAAAACTTTGCCACATTCACCTGTCGACGCCTGCCCACGGGCGGCGGTGGCCGCCGCTACCGTTTCCGGTCGACGCCGTGGCCCGTCAACGGTCTCCGTCGCCGCCGCCGCCCGTCGCCGCCGCCACTACCCGTCGCTGCCACCAAACGCGGGTCTCCGTCGCCGCCATTCACCGCCGCCGCCGGGAGGTCGCCGTCGCCAGTCACTAGTCGCCTTCCGCCGTTGGTCGCCGATTGCCGCCATCGCCGATTTCCCCGTCGCCTGTCGACGCCACCGCCCGTAGCCGGTCGCCTATCACCGGCAGCAGCCACTGCCCGTCGCTGCCACCTATCACTGGTCGCCTCCCTCCGCTGTCGCTCGTCGCTGGTCGCCGCCACCGCCTCTTTTTTTTTAATAAAAATACTTTACAAAGTATATTTTTCGCCAAACAGCATTTACACCAAAGTTTCTTTCAAATGCGTTTTTAAAAAATACTTTGTCAAACACTACTTACATTTTGAAAAATGCCTTTAGCACAAAGGTATTTGCATTTACTCAAAGTCCCTTAGCCAAATGTTGAATCAAACAAACCGTAATTATACATTCCCTAACTGTCTATACATGCAAATTAATTTCTTAACAATATGTTATTTTTTAGTCTAAGCTAAATGATAAAGAACTCCATTAACCCTCTAGTCCTTTTTTTTCAAGTACACTCTTGTCATTTAAAAACGAACATTTTTCTTGGACCGGAGGCGGGGCTCATGCCGGTAGCTCTAAGAAGATGCCTAGATATGGTTAAGAATATTAAATTATTTTTCTTCTGGTCATTTAAAAATGATTATTCTATTGCAGTTGTATTAATACCAGAATACGTTCGATCGTATCCCTCTTTGTTTTATTATTATTATTATTATTTTAAAATTGTCATGTTAGGAGCAACATGAGTTTATCAAACGTGCTAATTAAGATAAGCCTATTGTGGAAATTATGCGAATTAGGAGGAGTCAGTTGCATTAAATTAAGAGTTTATGATCATAATTGCACAAACAACATAAGTTATAGGACCCAGGAAAAAAAATACAGAATCTAATTCCTTCCCAGCGACAACACACACAAAAATAATAATAAAAGAATTGCGATCGAATGACAAATCATAGTTGGCTGAGACATTTGCAAATTCTATGATAGTTCCAAATTCAAACATCAGTTTTCGCTTGCCAGATATGTTGTCCCCTTAATTTTCTTCTTCTTGCGTGAGGCAACTGCTTTCCTACAGGCAATTCAGCACAAGTATTTATAGTCCAAGCACAGCCTCGAGAACACAATTCAATGAATTGATAGCCCTCCTCCAACCACTAAGCTGAAACGGTGACGATACGAAAAATGTCCATCCCTCGAGTTTGTCCTCTTCAGTTATTCATTTTGTTTCATCTTTTCTTTCCCCGATGGCTGCCACCACTCGTCTTCGCCGCTGAAGCCGGAGGCGGCCGGTGGCAGCTGCTGCAGCGAAGCATAGGCGTGTCAGCCATGCACATGCAGCTCCTCCACAATGACGTTGTGGTCATGTTCGACCGCACGGACTTCGGCAAGTCCAACCTTTCGTTGCCGGACGGCAAATGCCGGAACGATCCATATGACACCGCTTTGAAGATCGACTGCACCGCACACTCCATCGAGTACGACGTGGCATCAAATTCTTTCCGACCTCTCATGGTCCAAACCGATGTTTGGTGCTCCTCCGGCTCGGTATGGGTCAAGTCTTTCGTTAAAAAAAAAATGACTATTGAGACTTTTCTCTTCAGTTTTTTCGTTATTCGTATTTTGTTTCTATTTAAAAAGGAGGACGTATTGATTGGAAAGTGAAAAATCAATTTGAATCTCTGTTGATATGTTAATATGCTAGACCCACTAACTATTGATTCAGAATAATACCTTACTTTTCTCAAAATTTTCCTGTTCATAGGTGATGCCCGATGGACGCTTGATTCAAACGGGCGGTTTCAATGATGGCGAACGTCGGATCAGGATCTTCAACCCATGCAGGGGCTGCGATTGGCAAGAAGTCGAAAACGGGCTGTCTGCGAGGCGGTGGTACGCGACCAATCACATATTACCCAACGGTCAGCAAATAGTCATCGGCGGCAGGAGACAATTCAACTACGAATTCTATCCAAAAACCACGGCTCCGAACGTGTACAATCTTCCATTTCTTGCTGAGACCAATGATGCCAACATCGAGAACAATCTCTACCCCTTTGTTCATCTCAACGTGGACGGAAACCTTTTCATTTTTGCTAACAATCGGGCAATATTGTTCGATTATGCGCACGGTAAGGTGGTGAAGACATACCCGGCGATGCCAGGCGGTGACCCGAGGAACTACCCGAGCACCGGGTCTGCGGTCTTGCTTCCGTTGAAGAACTTGCAAGCACCGGTTAAAGAAGCTGAAGTTTTGGTACTTTTGGATTTATGTCAGATTGCATTATCACGCCGAAAGTTTTAGGTCACGCGTAATTTCGTAACTTCAAAATACTTACTACTAGTTACTATATATAAGCAAAAATGATATGGGAAATTCTAACTCGATATAAGACAAATGGGTCATGTATAATGACTCCATAAAATAAATGTCAGGATAGTACAAGCCATTAGCAATGGAATTTTTGTATTCAAACAACTATTATTAACATGCATGTAAATCCATTCAAGGTGAAAGAGACTACAAAAATAAATTGAAATGAAGAATCTGTCAACATTTTCCTGGAAATGAGAGACGTTATTTTATTAGGAAGATGTTAAATTTGGAATTAACTGGCAGAGTCAAATAATTTATCTTATCAAAGAAATTATTCTTATAGGACTCTCTCTCTCTCTCTCTCTCTCTCTCTCTCTCTCTCTCTCTCTCTCTCTCTCTCTCTTCCATACACACCCGTTAACAGGTATGCGGTGGTGCACCTAGAGGGTCATACATCAAGGCAACTAATGGGAACTTTGTCGGGGCACTAACAACATGCGGGCGGATCAAAATAACCGACCCAGCTCCACAATGGGTCATGGAGACCATGCCGAAGCCTAGAATCATGGGAGACATGACCCTCCTCCCAAACGGCGACGTCTTGATCATCAATGGCGCTGCTGCGGGAACCGCCGGCTGGGAAAATGGTCGGGACCCAGTATTCAACCCGGTCCTCTACCATCCTGATGACCCGATCGGAAACCGGTTTGAGCTCCAAAACCCCTCCTCCATACCGCGGATGTACCACTCTACGGCAATCCTCCTCCGAGATGGGAGAGTCCTCGTCGGAGGAAGCAATCCACACGTCACCTATGCCTTCACTGGCGTCCTCTTCCCGACAGAGCTGAGCTTGGAGGCGTTCTCGCCACCGTACCTCAACGCAGAGTTCAACAATCTGCGCCCGAGGATAATATTGCCGGCTTCTCAAGTGACGCTTGGCTACGGAACGAAAGTCCTCATCAAATTCTCTGTCGCCGGGTCTGTTTCCCCATCAAGGGTGACGGTGTCGATGGTGGCGCCGTCGTTCACGACGCATTCTTTCTCGATGAACCAGCGGCTGCTGGTCATAGGCGATGGCAGGGGAGTGACCCCCGTAGGGAGATCGATGTACGAAGTGGAGGTGGTGACGCCAGGCACGCGTACCCTTGCACCGGCTGGGTATTATTTGCTGTTTGTGGTACATCAGGATGTGCCAAGCGAAGGGATTTGGATCAGGATGCAGTGAACAGTATCTTCTCGGGTTGAGAAAGTATGATTCCCGTGTGGATCCGACTAAAGGCAGAGCCGCTGAGTAAATGCTCGAAGAAAAGACTATATGTTCTTCTTTTCTTTTTAAATAAGTAATATAGTTTATTTTTTGTTGATATATAGAAGCAAATTGTTGATACGTTAGTGTTTTATAAGCGTCTATTTTGTTGTAAAGCATCAAAGCCGTGGATGTGTTTGTAATGATAATTCCCCGCTTAAAAAAAAATTACAGATTGGGTGATAAGTATTGTGATTGATTTACAGTTAGGGTCAGAGTCTGAAATGACAGATAAGAGGACTCAACACCGTTGGTCGACTTTTTTCATAAAACGAGATATAAGTCAAAATGACAATCAGCGGGGCAAACAACACAATTGACAGCATCATTTGCAGATTAATTAATCTAGACACACATTAAAAGACGTGATATTAATTTGGACACGAAAAACACCCTAAACCCCTTCCCTCGGCAAAAGACGTGGTATAAGGAGTTTGGCATGAAAAGATCGAAAGAGGAAAGAGGGAATGGGGGGTTCGATCGAGATCGAGAATTGACATCGGAGAGAGAAAATGCAAAATTGACAAGGGAAACTGCGTTTTTTGGGGGAAAAGCCCGGCCAAACCGCCTACGGCAGTTTGCCAATGGATTCTTCTCGAAAAGTTATGTGAAATCAAAAAAAAAATCGTCCTAAACGGATGCCCGAGCGATGAGATATGCTCTTTCAAAGTTTTCAATTTCCCTTACTCGTTTACACTCTTTTGCTGAGGTTTGTAATCTTCCGCTGCAGTTACTAACTAGTTTGTTGCGGTTCATCTATTACTGCGGTTTTAATCATTCGCTGCAATTTTAAATAATTACATAAATACAAATTATTTAGTCCTTCGGCCATGGCTATCCAATCCGCAACGCAACTAGACTTGCGTCTTTAATGGGTGACCTCCTGGGAAGTCCTCGTGTTGCACCCCTCATTTTCGTTTTTTATATTTCGAAATTTTTTTTGCGACTCACGAAATGAATTGGCAAAGCATAACCGGGCCGAGGGCGATCGGCTCGGAACGAGCTTCCCGAAAAGCAGTTACGGGGCCCGTGAGTCCATCCGGATCGAAAGTTACGAGCGAATTTCGATTTATGAGGAAAATTTTTTTTTTTTCCTGAAAAGAGGAGGGGCTTTGAAGACAAATATATTTGCAATGCATAACATGACGGGTGCGATCATACCAGCACTAATGCACCGGATCCCATCAGAACTCCGAAGTTATGCGTGCTTGGGCGAGAGTAGTACTAGGATGGGTGACCTCCTGGGAAGTCCTCGTGTTGCACCCCTCATTTTCGTTTTTTATATTTCGAAATTTTTTTTGCGACTCACGAAATGAATTGGCAAAGCATAACCGGGCCGAGGGCGATCGGCTCGGAACGAGCTTCCCGAAAAGCAGTTACGGGGACCGTGAGTCCATCCGGATCGAAAGTTACGAGCGAATTTCGATTTATGAGGAAAATTTTTTTTTTTTTTCCTGAAAAGAGGAGGGGCTTTGAAGACAAATATATTTGCAATGCATAACATGACGGGTGCGATCATACCAGCACTAATGCACCGGATCCCATCAGAACTCCGAAGTTAAGCGTGCTTGGGCGAGAGTAGTACTAGGATGGGTGACCTCCTGGGAAGTCCTCGTGTTGCATCCCTCATTTTCGTTTTTTATATTTCGAAATTTTTTTTGCGACTCACGAAATGAATTGGCAAAGCATAACCGGGCCGAGGGCGATCGGCTCGGAACGAGCTTCCCGAAAAGCAGTTACGGGGCCCGTGAGTCCATCCGGATCGAAAGTTACGAGCGAATTTCGATTTATGAGGAAAATTTTTTTTTTTTCCTGAAAAGAGGAGGGGCTTTGAAGACAAATATATTTGCAATGCATAACATGACGGGTGCGATCATACCAGCACTAATGCACCGGATCCCATCAGAACTCCGAAGTTAAGCGTGCTTGGGCGAGAGTAGTACTAGGATGGGTGACCTCCTGGGAAGTCCTCGTGTTGCACCCCTCATTTTCGTTTTTTATATTTCGAAATTTTTTTTGCGACTCACGAAATGAATTGGCAAAGCATAACCGGGCCGCAACAAACTAGTTTGCCAATGGATTCTTCTCGAAAAGTTATGTGAAATCAAAAAAAAAATCGTCCTAAACGGATGCCCGAGCGATGAGATATGCTCTTTCAAAGTTTTCAATTTCCCTTACTCGTTTACACTCTTTTGCTGAGGTTTGTAATCTTCCGCTGCAGTTACTAACTAGTTTGTTGCGGTTCATCTATTACTGCGGTTTTAATCATTCGCTGCAATTTTAAATAATTACATAAATACAAATTATTTAGTCCTTCGGCCATGGCTATCCAATCCGCAACGCAACTAGACTTGCGTCTTTAATGGGTGACCTCCTGGGAAGTCCTCGTGTTGCACCCCTCATTTTCGTTTTTTATATTTCGAAATTTTTTTTGCGACTCACGAAATGAATTGGCAAAGCATAACCGGGCCGAGGGCGATCGGCTCGGAACGAGCTTCCCGAAAAGCAGTTACGGGGCCCGTGAGTCCATCCGGATCGAAAGTTACGAGCGAATTTCGATTTATGAGGAAAATTTTTTTTTTTTCCTGAAAAGAGGAGGGGCTTTGAAGACAAATATATTTGCAATGCATAACATGACGGGTGCGATCATACCAGCACTAATGCACCGGATCCCATCAGAACTCCGAAGTTATGCGTGCTTGGGCGAGAGTAGTACTAGGATGGGTGACCTCCTGGGAAGTCCTCGTGTTGCACCCCTCATTTTCGTTTTTTATATTTCGAAATTTTTTTTGCGACTCACGAAATGAATTGGCAAAGCATAACCGGGCCGAGGGCGATCGGCTCGGAACGAGCTTCCCGAAAAGCAGTTACGGGGCCCGTGAGTCCATCCGGATCGAAAGTTACGAGCGAATTTCGATTTATGAGGAAAATTTTTTTTTTTTCCTGAAAAGAGGAGGGGCTTTGAAGACAAATATATTTGCAATGCATAACATGACGGGTGCGATCATACCAGCACTAATGCACCGGATCCCATCAGAACTCCGAAGTTAAGCGTGCTTGGGCGAGAGTAGTACTAGGATGGGTGACCTCCTGGGAAGTCCTCGTGTTGCACCCCTCATTTTCGTTTTTTATATTTCGAAATTTTTTTTGCGACTCACGAAATGAATTGGCAAAGCATAACCGGGCCGAGGGCGATCGGCTCGGAACGAGCTTCCCGAAAAGCAGTTACGGGGCCCGTGAGTCCATCCGGATCGAAAGTTACGAGCGAATTTCGATTTATGAGGAAAATTTTTTTTTTTTCCTGAAAAGAGGAGGGGCTTTGAAGACAAATATATTTGCAATGCATAACATGACGGGTGCGATCATACCAGCACTAATGCACCGGATCCCATCAGAACTCCGAAGTTAAGCGTGCTTGGGCGAGAGTAGTACTAGGATGGGTGACCTCCTGGGAAGTCCTCGTGTTGCACCCCTCATTTTCGTTTTTTATATTTCGAAATTTTTTTTGCGACTCACGAAATGAATTGGCAAAGCATAACCGGGCCGCAACAAACTAGTTTGCCAATGGATTCTTCTCGAAAAGTTATGTGAAATCAAAAAAAAAATCGTCCTAAACGGATGCCCGAGCGATGAGATATGCTCTTTCAAAGTTTTCAATTTCCCTTACTCGTTTACACTCTTTTGCTGAGGTTTGTAATCTTCCGCTGCAGTTACTAACTAGTTTGTTGCGGTTCATCTATTACTGCGGTTTTAATCATTCGCTGCAATTTTAAATAATTACATAAATACAAATTATTTAGTCCTTCGGCCATGGCTATCCAATCCGCAACGCAACTAGACTTGCGTCTTTAATGGGTGACCTCCTGGGAAGTCCTCGTGTTGCACCCCTCATTTTCGTTTTTTATATTTCGAAATTTTTTTTGCGACTCACGAAATGAATTGGCAAAGCATAACCGGGCCGAGGGCGATCGGCTCGGAACGAGCTTCCCGAAAAGCAGTTACGGGGCCCGTGAGTCCATCCGGATCGAAAGTTACGAGCGAATTTCGATTTATGAGGAAAATTTTTTTTTTTTCCTGAAAAGAGGAGGGGCTTTGAAGACAAATATATTTGCAATGCATAACATGACGGGTGCGATCATACCAGCACTAATGCACCGGATCCCATCAGAACTCCGAAGTTATGCGTGCTTGGGCGAGAGTAGTACTAGGATGGGTGACCTCCTGGGAAGTCCTCGTGTTGCACCCCTCATTTTCGTTTTTTATATTTCGAAATTTTTTTTGCGACTCACGAAATGAATTGGCAAAGCATAACCGGGCCGAGGGCGATCGGCTCGGAACGAGCTTCCCGAAAAGCAGTTACGGGGACCGTGAGTCCATCCGGATCGAAAGTTACGAGCGAATTTCGATTTATGAGGAAATTTTTTTTTTTTTTTCCTGAAAAGAGGAGGGGCTTTGAAGACAAATATATTTGCAATGCATAACATGACGGGTGCGATCATACCAGCACTAATGCACCGGATCCCATCAGAACTCCGAAGTTAAGCGTGCTTGGGCGAGAGTAGTACTAGGATGGGTGACCTCCTGGGAAGTCCTCGTGTTGCACCCCTCATTTTCGTTTTTTATATTTCGAAATTTTTTTTGCGACTCACGAAATGAATTGGCAAAGCATAACCGGGCCGAGGGCGATCGGCTCGGAACGAGCTTCCCGAAAAGCAGTTACGGGGCCCGTGAGTCCATCCGGATCGAAAGTTACGAGCGAATTTCGATTTATGAGGAAAATTTTTTTTTTTTCCTGAAAAGAGGAGGGGCTTTGAAGACAAATATATTTGCAATGCATAACATGACGGGTGCGATCATACCAGCACTAATGCACCGGATCCCATCAGAACTCCGAAGTTAAGCGTGCTTGGGCGAGAGTAGTACTAGGATGGGTGACCTCCTGGGAAGTCCTCGTGTTGCACCCCTCATTTTCGTTTTTTATATTTCGAAATTTTTTTTGCGACTCACGAAATGAATTGGCAAAGCATAACCGGGCCGAGGGCGATCGGCTCGGAACGAGCTTCCCGAAAAGCAGTTACGGGGACCGTGAGTCCATCCGGATCGAAAGTTACGAGCGAATTTCGATTTATGAGGAAAATTTTTTTTTTTTTTCCTGAAAAGAGGAGGGGCTTTGAAGACAAATATATTTGCAATGCATAACATGACGGGTGCGATCATACCAGCACTAATGCACCGGATCCCATCAGAACTCCGAAGTTAAGCGTGCTTGGGCGAGAGTAGTACTAGGATGGGTGACCTCCTGGGAAGTCCTCGTGTTGCACCCCTCATTTTCGTTTTTTATATTTCGAAATTTTTTTTGCGACTCACGAAATGAATTGGCAAAGCATAACCGGGCCGAGGGCGATCGGCTCGGAACGAGCTTCCCGAAAAGCAGTTACGGGGACCGTGAGTCCATCCGGATCGAAAGTTACGAGCGAATTTCGATTTATGAGGAAAATTTTTTTTTTTTTTCCTGAAAAGAGGAGGGGCTTTGAAGACAAATATATTTGCAATGCATAACATGACGGGTGCGATCATACCAGCACTAATGCACCGGATCCCATCAGAACTCCGAAGTTAAGCGTGCTTGGGCGAGAGTAGTACTAGGATGGGTGACCTCCTGGGAAGTCCTCGTGTTGCACCCCTCATTTTCGTTTTTTATATTTCGAAATTTTTTTTGCGACTCACGAAATGAATTGGCAAAGCATAACCGGGCCGAGGGCGATCGGCTCGGAACGAGCTTCCCGAAAAGCAGTTACGGGGCCCGTGAGTCCATCCGGATCGAAAGTTACGAGCGAATTTCGATTTATGAGGAAAATTTTTTTTTTTTCCTGAAAAGAGGAGGGGCTTTGAAGACAAATATATTTGCAATGCATAACATGACGGGTGCGATCATACCAGCACTAATGCACCGGATCCCATCAGAACTCCGAAGTTAAGCGTGCTTGGGCGAGAGTAGTACTAGGATGGGTGACCTCCTGGGAAGTCCTCGTGTTGCACCCCTCATTTTCGTTTTTTATATTTCGAAATTTTTTTTGCGACTCACGAAATGAATTGGCAAAGCATAACCGGGCCGAGGGCGATCGGCTCGGAACGAGCTTCCCGAAAAGCAGTTACGGGGCCCGTGAGTCCATCCGGATCGAAAGTTACGAGCGAATTTCGATTTATGAGGAAAATTTTTTTTTTTTCCTGAAAAGAGGAGGGGCTTTGAAGACAAATATATTTGCAATGCATAACATGACGGGTGCGATCATACCAGCACTAATGCACCGGATCCCATCAGAACTCCGAAGTTAAGCGTGCTTGGGCGAGAGTAGTACTAGGATGGGTGACCTCCTGGGAAGTCCTCGTGTTGCACCCCTCATTTTCGTTTTTTATATTTCGAAATTTTTTTTGCGACTCACGAAATGAATTGGCAAAGCATAACCGGGCCGAGGGCGATCGGCTCGGAACGAGCTTCCCGAAAAGCAGTTACGGGGCCCGTGAGTCCATCCGGATCGAAAGTTACGAGCGAATTTCGATTTATGAGGAAAATTTTTTTTTTTTCCTGAAAAGAGGAGGGGCTTTGAAGACAAATATATTTGCAATGCATAACATGACGGGTGCGATCATACCAGCACTAATGCACCGGATCCCATCAGAACTCCGAAGTTAAGCGTGCTTGGGCGAGAGTAGTACTAGGATGGGTGACCTCCTGGGAAGTCCTCGTGTTGCACCCCTCATTTTCGTTTTTTATATTTCGAAATTTTTTTTGCGACTCACGAAATGAATTGGCAAAGCATAACCGGGCCGCAACAAACTAGTTTGCCAATGGATTCTTCTCGAAAAGTTATGTGAAATCAAAAAAAAAATCGTCCTAAACGGATGCCCGAGCGATGAGATATGCTCTTTCAAAGTTTTCAATTTCCCTTACTCGTTTACACTCTTTTGCTGAGGTTTGTAATCTTCCGCTGCAGTTACTAACTAGTTTGTTGCGGTTCATCTATTACTGCGGTTTTAATCATTCGCTGCAATTTTAAATAATTACATAAATACAAATTATTTAGTCCTTCGGCCATGGCTATCCAATCCGCAACGCAACTAGACTTGCGTCTTTAATGGGTGACCTCCTGGGAAGTCCTCGTGTTGCACCCCTCATTTTCGTTTTTTATATTTCGAAATTTTTTTTGCGACTCACGAAATGAATTGGCAAAGCATAACCGGGCCGAGGGCGATCGGCTCGGAACGAGCTTCCCGAAAAGCAGTTACGGGGCCCGTGAGTCCATCCGGATCGAAAGTTACGAGCGAATTTCGATTTATGAGGAAAATTTTTTTTTTTTCCTGAAAAGAGGAGGGGCTTTGAAGACAAATATATTTGCAATGCATAACATGACGGGTGCGATCATACCAGCACTAATGCACCGGATCCCATCAGAACTCCGAAGTTATGCGTGCTTGGGCGAGAGTAGTACTAGGATGGGTGACCTCCTGGGAAGTCCTCGTGTTGCACCCCTCATTTTCGTTTTTTATATTTCGAAATTTTTTTTGCGACTCACGAAATGAATTGGCAAAGCATAACCGGGCCGAGGGCGATCGGCTCGGAACGAGCTTCCCGAAAAGCAGTTACGGGGACCGTGAGTCCATCCGGATCGAAAGTTACGAGCGAATTTCGATTTATGAGGAAAATTTTTTTTTTTTTCCTGAAAAGAGGAGGGGCTTTGAAGACAAATATATTTGCAATGCATAACATGACGGGTGCGATCATACCAGCACTAATGCACCGGATCCCATCAGAACTCCGAAGTTAAGCGTGCTTGGGCGAGAGTAGTACTAGGATGGGTGACCTCCTGGGAAGTCCTCGTGTTGCACCCCTCATTTTCGTTTTTTATATTTCGAAATTTTTTTTGCGACTCACGAAATGAATTGGCAAAGCATAACCGGGCCGAGGGCGATCGGCTCGGAACGAGCTTCCCGAAAAGCAGTTACGGGGCCCGTGAGTCCATCCGGATCGAAAGTTACGAGCGAATTTCGATTTATGAGGAAAATTTTTTTTTTTTCCTGAAAAGAGGAGGGGCTTTGAAGACAAATATATTTGCAATGCATAACATGACGGGTGCGATCATACCAGCACTAATGCACCGGATCCCATCAGAACTCCGAAGTTAAGCGTGCTTGGGCGAGAGTAGTACTAGGATGGGTGACCTCCTGGGAAGTCCTCGTGTTGCACCCCTCATTTTCGTTTTTTATATTTCGAAATTTTTTTTGCGACTCACGAAATGAATTGGCAAAGCATAACCGGGCCGAGGGCGATCGGCTCGGAACGAGCTTCCCGAAAAGCAGTTACGGGGACCGTGAGTCCATCCGGATCGAAAGTTACGAGCGAATTTCGATTTATGAGGAAAATTTTTTTTTTTTTTCCTGAAAAGAGGAGGGGCTTTGAAGACAAATATATTTGCAATGCATAACATGACGGGTGCGATCATACCAGCACTAATGCACCGGATCCCATCAGAACTCCGAAGTTAAGCGTGCTTGGGCGAGAGTAGTACTAGGATGGGTGACCTCCTGGGAAGTCCTCGTGTTGCACCCCTCATTTTCGTTTTTTATATTTCGAAATTTTTTTTGCGACTCACGAAATGAATTGGCAAAGCATAACCGGGCCGAGGGCGATCGGCTCGGAACGAGCTTCCCGAAAAGCAGTTACGGGGACCGTGAGTCCATCCGGATCGAAAGTTACGAGCGAATTTCGATTTATGAGGAAAATTTTTTTTTTTTTTCCTGAAAAGAGGAGGGGCTTTGAAGACAAATATATTTGCAATGCATAACATGACGGGTGCGATCATACCAGCACTAATGCACCGGATCCCATCAGAACTCCGAAGTTAAGCGTGCTTGGGCGAGAGTAGTACTAGGATGGGTGACCTCCTGGGAAGTCCTCGTGTTGCACCCCTCATTTTCGTTTTTTATATTTCGAAATTTTTTTTGCGACTCACGAAATGAATTGGCAAAGCATAACCGGGCCGCAACAAACTAGTTTGCCAATGGATTCTTCTCGAAAAGTTATGTGAAATCAAAAAAAAAATCGTCCTAAACGGATGCCCGAGCGATGAGATATGCTCTTTCAAAGTTTTCAATTTCCCTTACTCGTTTACACTCTTTTGCTGAGGTTTGTAATCTTCCGCTGCAGTTACTAACTAGTTTGTTGCGGTTCATCTATTACTGCGGTTTTAATCATTCGCTGCAATTTTAAATAATTACATAAATACAAATTATTTAGTCCTTCGGCCATGGCTATCCAATCCGCAACGCAACTAGACTTGCGTCTTTAATGGGTGACCTCCTGGGAAGTCCTCGTGTTGCACCCCTCATTTTCGTTTTTTATATTTCGAAATTTTTTTTGCGACTCACGAAATGAATTGGCAAAGCATAACCGGGCCGAGGGCGATCGGCTCGGAACGAGCTTCCCGAAAAGCAGTTACGGGGCCCGTGAGTCCATCCGGATCGAAAGTTACGAGCGAATTTCGATTTATGAGGAAAATTTTTTTTTTTT